>CM042477.1:42282500-43482500 GCA_023621385.1 Quercus gilva
CTTTGGGATGGGTTTAGATGAAAACCTGACACTCTAGGAAGGGTAGGAACATGCTTAGGTTGAGTTTTGGTTGAGGAAAGTTTGAAAATGTCATAGAACAACCTTCTGCGTTCGTTCTTGCATGCACAGATTTGGGCCTGCATGCATAAACATGTTCTTTCATACATAGCTTTGATTCATTCTTTCACAAACTTGTTCTTGCTCTTTTATTTCCTTTAATCAGTCATCATCTGCATTCTTGTACCTTAGTAACACTTAAATGAAACACTTGTTCTTTCTCTTCTTGCATCTAAATACTTGTTCTAACAATCTTTCCTTCAAAATTTAGCCTATTGTCCAGAAACATGAGGAGCTAGTCTTACTCCCGGCAGCTGTATGGAGGCAGGGATGATGAAGAGGATGATGATGGCGGTGATGGTGCGAGAGGTTTAAAGTTGACTCCGAGCCATCAGCTAAGGAAGTGGCGCTTCCGATGATCCTGTAGACAGGCAGACACAGACACAGACACAGCATAGCATAGCATGCCTTTTCTTTTTATTGCTCTTATTGTTGTCTCTCTTTTTTTTTAGCACACATGCTTGCACTTTTAGACTTTATTTGAGATGTTGGGTTGTATTTTAAGAACACCTTTTACATTTAGGCTTTTATTTGGGACATGTACTTAAATTACAAACTTGTGGGAATCTTATGCCATTATGTTGTTCTTAGAAACTCTGTGCTTGAATTATGCCTTGAGTAGTCCCTTTAGTCTCTCACTTTCATCTTCCCATACCATCAAGTTAAAATGGATGAATATGTTCTCTCAATCCTTAACTTTTGCCTAGGTCTTTGACCTAGCGGGATTCCTCTAACTTTTGCATGGATCGCCTTTCGGTTTTTGACTCATTGAGGCTTCTTATATCGTCTTTTATTTTTCATTTTCATTTTTTTTTCCTCTCTCTCTTTCTTTTCCTTTCCCTCACATTTTCTCTCCTTCTTTCTTTCCCCTTTTCCAAACATGGCCATATGAGGGGCCCCAATTGTTTCATCCAACTTTAGGATATAAGAAATGACTTAGGGTTGTCATGAAGTGGGTTCACATGGTAGAGAAAGTTTATGAAAAGTCCAATCAATTAAAAGAAAGAAGGACTGACCGACCACCTTGATATACCCCAAATTTTACTTTTCTACACTTTATGATTCTCATGTCTTTTCTTATGAATTTAATAAAGAGTTGGAATGTCCCACATCCCTTATAGGAACAATTTATCATCTTTCAAATTTAGCAATAAGAGAACCACCCATTTATTATCTTTGCTTATTGTCATCATTTTTTTTTTCTTTTTTTCTTTTTTTCTTTTCTTTTTTCCATGCCATGTAATTTTTGCCCATGACGTCCTTTAATGAATTTTCGCCATGCCCATGGTCTTTGCCCCTATCTTTTGCCTAGATCACCTTTTCGGGTTTTCAACCTAGCGGGGTCCTTTTGCCTTAACCTAGTAGGCTTTTTATTTTTTATTTTTTAATCACATGTGGTATCTTCAAAGTCTATCCATGTTGATTAGGCGAAGCATCTCTTCCCCATCCAAATCTGCGATCCTTGTAGCACCTTCTGACATGATCTTCTTGATAATAAAAGGACCAAACCATCTTGGCTTCATCTTTCCTCTCGGATCAAAAGTTTTGTCTTTAAGAACTTTCAAAACCAAGTCCCCTTCCTTATGGTTTCTAGGTCTCACCTTTTTGTTGATTGCTCTAGCAATCCTCTTTTGGTACCCTCATGCATGGTATTGTGCCCTAACTCTCTTCTCATCTATCAAAGCTAATTACTCATATCTTTGTTTCACCCAATCTTCCTCTAGGACATTGGTTTTTGCTAGTACCTCAAATATTTTATCTCCACCTCAATGGGAAGTACTACTTCACTAATATAGACCAAAGAGTAGGGGGTTGCCCCAATTGATGCACAAATATAAGTGTGGTAACCCCATAAGGCAAATGGGAGCTTCTAGGCCCAATCTTTGTATGTCACTACCATCTTGGGTAGAATGTTCTTAATGTTCTTATTGGCTGCTTCTGCATCCCCATTGGTCTGTGGTCGATATGATAAAGACTTGTGATGCTCAATGTTGTACAGTTCCATGATTGTTCTAAACTGTTCCTCAAAGTGAGAACCATTATTAGAGATAATCTCTTGGGGTACCCCATACCGACAAGTGATATTATTCTCTATGAATTGAGCCATATATTTGGCTTTTAACATAGGGTAGAAGGCCACTTCCACCCATTTGGTGAAGTAATCAACTACCACTAGGATGTATTCGTGTCCATTCGAGGCCTTAGGGGCTATTTTTTCAATCATATCTATGCCCCAGACTAAAAAAGCCATGGAGAGGTCATGCTGTATAGCTCACTAGGTGGCACGTGATTCAAGTTTGCATGTGTTTGGCAATTGTGACAACTCTTCACAAAGTCTACATAATCAGTCTCTATTGTGTTCCAATAATACCCTATTCTCAAGATCTTTTTAGCGAACTTTCTCCCATTCATGTCAAGATTACAAATCCCTTGATGAATTTCTTCCATAACTTTCTTGGCTTCTTCTTTCTTTAGACAACGAAGATGTATACCATCATGGGATCTCCTATGGAACTGACCTCCACATAAGATATATTGCATTGCTATCATCCTAATCGAATGACGCTTTCTCTTGTCGGCACCGTCCGGATATACCCCTAACTCCAAGAATTTCATGGTATCATAATACCAAGGAATCCCTTCCTCTTCTATAACCAAGACTAAAGCTTCGGCCTTCTTTTTGTGTACCATCCCATAACTTTGTTCAATCTCTAAGGGTCGTGTCCACACTTTTTCGGGTATTTCAACCATGGAAGCCAAAATAGACAAGGCGTCTGCAAACTAATTCTAAGCTCTAGGGATGATCATGTACTTAATTCTGTCAAAAGTTTTGGTCAAATCCTTTAGATACTACTGATAAGGTTTTAAGTGCTCCTTCTTCACTTTCCATAACCTTTATGCTTGAGCAATTACCAAAGTCGAATCTCCAAAGATCTTGGCCTCTTTTACCCCAATTCTTGGAAAGCTTCCATTCTAGCGATACAAGCCTCATATTCTACCATGTTATTGGTTGCCTCGAAGTTCAACTTAACTGCTAAGGGTATGTGAGATCCTTCGGGATTGATCAAGAGTACTCCTATCCCATTTCCATATTAGTTCACAGCTCTATTGAAATATATCTTCCATGCCCCTAGCTCAATATCTAAAATATCCTCATCTAGAAAGTCTTCTATTCCATCCTCTCCCTCTATAGGATTCTTGACACGAAAATCTGATAGATACTCCCCTTGATAGTTTTCCTTACTACATACTTCAAATCGAATTTCGCTAGTAGGATCAATTACCTGGATAGTCTTCCACTCAAAGTGGGCTTCTCAAACAAGTACTTCAATGGATCCATCTAGGCTACTACCCATATCTAGAAAGAGAGGATAATGTGTCTCAACTTCTGCACAACCCATACGAGAGCAAGGCATGATTTTTCTATAGGTGTGTATCTAGACTCGTAGTCATGGAACCTCTTGCTCAAATAGTATATGGCTCTTAAATTCTTATCATCGTCTTCTTATGCAAGCATACTTCCAACCGCATCCTCTATAATAGAGAGGTAGAGGAGTAATGGTTTTCTATGCATTAGGGGTACCAAGATAGGTGGATGAAGGAGATACTCCTTAATAAGCTCGAAACCTTTTTAACATTCATCATTCCATTCATGTGGTTCATTCTTTCTTAGGGGTTTGAAGATGGGCTCACAAGTGGAAGTGAGTTTGGCAATGAATCGGCTGATGTATTGCAATCGGCCCAAAAATCCTCTTATCTCTTTCTCACTTTTGGGTGGAGGCATTTCTAATATGGCTTTGATCTTTGATGGGTTAACTTCTATCCCTCTATCACTTACCAAAAAGCCTAACAATTTCCCTACGGTTACTCTAAAGGTGCATTTTTGTGGGTTCAATCTCAGCTTATACTTCCTGATCCTTTCGAAGAACTTCCTCAAATTAACGATGTGACCCTCTCTCTCCTTGGATTTCCCAATGATATCATCAACATACACTTCTACCTCATTGTACATCATATCATATAACAAGGCTGTGGCCATTCTTTGATAGGTCACACCCGCATTCTTGAGCCCGAATGGCATCACAATGTAGCAATAGATTCCCCATTCTGTGGTGAATGTAGACTTGGTCATATCCCTAAGAGCCATCTTGATTTGGTTATATCCCAAAAAACCATCCATGAAAGACATTGAGGCACTATCAGCAGTGTTATCCACTAAGACATCTATGTGAGGAAAAGGGAAGTCATCCTTAGGGCAAGCTTTGTTCAAATCCCTAAAATCCACACACATTTTGACCTTCCACCTTTCTTGGGTACGGGCACGACATTGGCTATCCACTCGACTTGGTGTATGGGTTTGATGAACCCTACCTTCAATTGCTTAGTGACCTCTTCTTTGATGTTTATAAGCCATTCGGTTCTCATACGTCTTAGTTTTTATTTGATAGACACCATGTGAGCATGAGTGTCAATGTGATGTTGAGCTATCTCAGGATCAATACTAGGCATATCTTTATAGGACCATGCAAACACCTCTTGAAATTCGATGAGCAACTCTCTGATATCTTTTCTTTCTTTTTCCTTTAGGGTTAAGCCAATTTTAATTAAACATGGATTATCATCATTGCCTGAATTGAGAGTTTCAAAGTTGGTTCCATAGGTTCAATTTTCTTTTCCAATTGTTTATTAATTTCATTTTCAAATTCATTAGAATCATTTAAGCGCAAAATTTCAACATTATGGGACACATCAAAATAAGCCAAATCAGAATTCATCTTATTAAAAATGTTGAAAAATACATTGGGACTTGCATTACAAATTTTCTTTCCCACATTTTCAGAAAACATAATGTTGGGTTTTAGACCCCTTAAAAACAACCAGATTGCATAGCCTAGTTAATTAGCCAAGTTGTTACTTAGTCAAATTAAGCAATTCTAGGTTAAAACAATCAAATAATCATATCAAGCATATAAAACATATAAAGCAGCGGAAATAATAAAGAACACAATGATATGATCACCCAGGAAACCACACGGTAAAAACCTGGGGAGGATTTGACCCACCGATCCTCAAGGCAAAACTGAATCCACTATACGAAATAATCGAAGTTCATACAAAAGGACTTACAAGCTCCCCGCTCGACTTCCTAATGCTACCTACCAGTAGAACTTACTGACACGACCACGTGCAAGCTCCGAATCCACGGACTCCTTCTTTCTTGGATTCTCCAATCAGCTACAAGCTCCCCGCTTATTTATCTTTTAGTTCCAATGGTTGCAACTGTGTTGATCATCAAGATATTGAAATAATCTTTACCTTGAAAACCCTACGTTTTGTGTAAAGGAAAGCTCCTCAAAGATCTCAAAAGAGATTCACACAAAACAACAATGTATGAGCAACAATGCAATATGGACAACTTCTAAAAACGTGGCTAGGGTTTTGTTTAAATACCTAGGGTAAAAACATAAAACCCTAAACATTTAATGAAGTAGGGCTGAGTTGAAAATTCTGCAGAAAATTCAACCTGTGCGATTTTCGATCGATCGAGCCTGTCCTTTGATCGATCGAGCCAGGCTGAAAGTCACAAAGACTTCTGCAGCCACTCGATTCCAACTTTGCAATAATAGATCAACTTTGAGCAAGCCTAAATAAGACTAAATACATTGTTTTGATCCTGGTTTGCCAACATTACAAATTAGAGTTTTAAATACATAAAATCCTAAGACCTTAGAACCTAACAAACTCCCCCTTTGGCAATCCGTGACAAAACACAAACTAAAAACTCAAAGTTTACAAGTAAAAAGCCCTTTACAAAAGGTAATGCTCATCAACCAAATTCAATCCTAACTACTATCCATCAGTTGTAAGTGTAGACAGCAGCCAAATCGAATCCACCTGTATATTCCTGAAACACTCAACAAACGCATAAATGCATGTGTGACAGACAAACAGTAAATCAACAGATATGTAATCTAACTCTCCCCCTAAGTTAGATACACCAAAAATAAACACATTCTTGAAAGTTCACACAACATATAATAAAGACATATATCAATGAATAACTTATAAATATAAATCAATAAACAGTGAACACATAGAATCAAGAATCATATATATAAAAAATGTATTTCCCTACAAGAATAGCCCAAAAGAAAGTATACATGGTGAAGCACCTAGATACAATCTAATCTCAAAAACTCCACAACTCCTCAAAAAGAAACAAAAAACTCCTCATAACTTCAAAAACTCCTTTACAAGCTCCAAACTCTACTCCCCCTTTTTGTGACGGAATGCCAAAGGACATCACAGGCCATCATCAAAAGGAGGTGGTGAGGATGAACGAAGATGCTCCAAATCCGCTCTTAGAGCACGAATCTCATCGAACAAGTCCACCAAAAGTTGACCATGAGCTGCTTGAACGATCATGACAGTCTCCAAGGTACGACAGACATCGAAGTCAGCCGCAGGAGGTGGAGGAACAGCAGCAGCAGTAGCACCTACAGGATTAGGAACAGCCTCACGAGTAGGACCTGTAGAAGAAGAAGAGGGTGCGATACCAGAAGGCTCAGACCTAGCTTGTTTAGAGCTAGCTCGAAGATGAGCAGCCCTCTATCTAAGGAAAGAGGCACCTATGGGAGCAATCACATGAATGGGCTCAAAAGAAAGGAAATCCTCTAAACCAAGATGAAGCAAAATCCTATGAATAAAGATAGGATGAACAAGAGCATGAGCAGTAGATGAACTCCTATAAACTTCGTTCAAAGAACGAAGAAACAGATGAGGAAAACTGATAGGAGCATCAGTGACAAGAGCATACAAAAATACACAACTCTCTAGAGGAATGGTGTGCAGATGAGAAATGGGCCAAAGTGAATGACAAGCTATCCTAAAGAAGAGATAGACAGTCTCAGGAAGCTCAGCGGTGGTGATCCTAGGATCAGAACCCCACTGGATAGAAGACCCAGTGATGTAAGATATGACATCACTCAGCTCAGGTGACTCATCATAAGGGTAAACAGGATGACGAACCAAAAGTACCCCTAGAGCATCAGCCACTACTGTAGGAGTAATGACATACTCTACGCCTTGTATCCAACTCTTAACAAGAGTGTTGGAATCATAGACGCGGATAGAGATGTTCGAGAAGAACTCTCTAATCAGGGTAGCTAGAGGAGGAGGATCAGACACATCCAATAAAGGTAACCAGCCCCTACGCTCAAAGTTTGCCCTAATGGCAGGATCAACCTCGTCAAAGGTGATAGAACGCTCAGCCCAAACTTTTCTCTTAAGGTTTAGCGTCTCATAAATCTCTTGGTTTTTCTCACTCGGGAACCTCTCACTATCAAAGGAAAGTGGGGGAGGAGAAGGAGAGGGAATAGACATACGGGCTTTAGTCTTCCTAGGCATGATGCTAAGGAAAGGACAAAGACACAAGGAAAAACAAAAAAGAATAAAAAAAAAAAAAAAAAAACTAAGGGCAGACTGCAAGTTAGCACAAAAATCAATAGAATGAAAATCTATATGATGCATGAACAAATACAATGCCATGATACATGTACTAATGCAGTAAACAATTAAGTTCAATTGAGATTAAATTGACAAAATTAGCTTGAGCAGGGAATTTCTATCAAAAACCCTAAAAATTGAAAACCATTTGTTGAAATTTTTAAACAAATTGATGAATTGAGCATTACAAAACACAGCACATAGATTATAATGCTTAATTACATCAACACAACAAGCCAATTTCATCAAATTCTACCCAATTTAACAAAAGTCCCAAATCGGATCAAGAACAAACCCTAGATTTTTCAATTTTTCACCAAACTCAAAATTGATCAAATTAACAAGCAAGGATCATGTTTATGATGTGTCCCCACAAAAACCCAATGATCAATTGCACAAAATAGGGCTTGAATCAATAGAAAATCCCAAAAATGCTACGTCCGAAAATCTCCCTCAAATGCATGGATTTATGCATGAAATCATGAAAATAAATTCAAAAAGAAAGGTAAAAGAGTCTTACCGGCTTGAGGAAAGAGAAACTTTGCAAGAATTTTGGAAGAAAACGACAAAAATTGACTGTGGAGCCTTGCCTCATCGGAGAGAGTAAGAAAGTTTGAAAAACTTTTTGGAATAGAACTTTGAAAAAGTCAGATCTGGACTTTTTAAAAAAGCTTTTTCACGATCTTCGATCGATCGAAAATTACATTCGATCGATCGAATGAAACAGTCATTTTGAAACAAATTAAAGCACTTTTTCGATCGATCGAAAATCAGAATGGATTGATCAAACTGGGCAGAGGCTCACAAAAATTTTGAGAAAAATCACAGTTTTGAAAAACATAAACTGAATTTTGAAAAACAACTCCTCAAAGCATTTGAACAACGAAAACAAAATGCATGAGTATGAGATGGAATGCTTTTTCAAAAACCCAAATTTTAAACCCAATTTTCTCAAAAACAAGTTTCAATCATTCTCTCATTGAAATTTCTTAAGGAACAAATATGTTGTGCACAATTCTCAAAATATTTTCAAACTTGGTTGGTCAGACCAAAAACGCACACACTAACATGTACAGTGTTTAACAAAGAGTAACTTGTGTAGTGTGTGAAACGAGCAAAAACTTGAGATACATGTGAGGTGATATGTGAATAGCAATCAAACACAAAGTCTACACAATTCATCACATAGAATTTTAAAAGAGGTTATCACCTAAAGAGTTACATCCTATAACTCTCACATCTCCTAGAACAAAAGCTTGCAATCATGTAAGTTTCTTAAATTTTTGCCTCTTATTTATGTGAATTGGCATCAAGCCTAATAGTACACACCGGTTTGAATTAAGTGAAATAACATCAAGCCTAATAGTACACACCAGTTTGAATTAAATGAATTAATTGAGGCTACACCTTATGTTCTTTTTATGCATGTGCTACACTTTCTCGAGCACAAAATCTTATGATATGCACTAAGGTATTCATGATTGGCTAGTGAACAGTGGTGAGATGGTTATTTATGCCTTTCTCAAAAGGATCAAGTCCGACAGTAAAAAACATATGACTTCATGATTAAGACAAAGTGATTAAAAACCACACACATCTTTCCCACACAACATGCACTACAAAGTTTCAACTAGTCAAGTGCAGTAAATAAGCTCATCAAAGTTAAACAAGGTACACAAGACATGACATGCGTAAAAAGATTGACCAACCTTGTTTTCAAAAATCAAGAAAAATAGTATCAAACATAGTTTTTGCTTTCCCCTTTTTTTATTTTATTTTATTTTTTTATAATAGAAAACAAATAAATCCTAGAATGAAATGCATGAATGTAATGCAATGCAAGTCCTAGAACAAAAAACAAAAAACAAAAAAACAAAAACAAAAAAAAAACAAAAACAAAAACCAAAGAACAATGGTCACAAAAGAATAGAGTAATGAAGCACAAGGACCATGTCAAAAAGACTCAGTTAGTTCGAGTCTTTTGCATCCAAAACTTTTTAGATGCACCACGAGCATTGGAGTTCTTATTCACATTCGAGTGATTCCCAACTCCAAGATTGGAATAAAGGTTTAACGCCTTTACCAATTCACCAATTAGTGCCATAGGATCTTGTGCTTGAGGCACAACCACTTTTGGTCTGTTTGCTCTCTTATCAACTTCAAGCTTGAAATAATTAGGACAAATGTGTCCAGACTTTCCACAGTAATGACAAACCCAAACAGGTTTATCATGCATCTTGTCCTTAGATTTGGTAGGCTCTTTAGGTTTAGATTCTCTCAAATCTACCATAATCTTCTTAGGTGGTGAAACTTCTACATGTTTAACAACCTCACTCATAGGGGGTTTAATAGTTTCACTTACAACCTCACTCACAGAAGGTTCAAAAGAAGATGACGGAACAAAGATAGTGGAATGGAGTGCAGACACAGAGATGCTCTCAACAAAACCTAAACCAGATTTGTTAGAAGGATACTTTTGAACACTCAGCATTTGATCAAGTTTAGAACTAGCAGATCTAGCAATAGATAAATCATATTCCAAAGTTTTAACTTTATCAAGCAAGAGCATATTCTCAGATTTCACATTATTCAAAAGATCATTAGCATCAAACAATTTAACAAGCAAATTTTTCTTTTCAAGCTCAAGAGATTCAATTTTCTTTCGGCCAAGTTCAACATTCATAGCATCCTTTGCAGCAACTTTGCAAAGTTTATTATAGGCCTCTTGAAGATCTGCATCTTCAGAGAGTTCCCCATCAGAAGGGTTCTCCTCAGTAGATATGCTTTCATTGACTACAGTAGTAGCAGTGAAAGTAATGAAGTTTCCATCCTCGTCACCACCGGACTCATCATCAGAAACCTCATTATCACTAAGGGTTACAGCCATAGCTTTACCCTTATTTCTCAAGAATGTAGGACATTCAGATTTAACATGACCATACCCTTGACAACCAAAACACTGAGCACCCAAAGAATTGTTTGAAGATTGACCTACTTTTTCTCTAGGTTTTTCAAAGTTATTAACCTTAGTGGGATCATTCTTCCTAAAGTTTCTAGGTTCAACAGTGTTGGTATTCCTTGCCCTCCTATTAGTATTTCTAAGAAAATTTCTAAAGTTCTTGGCAAGGTAAGCTATCTCTGTAGCAGAGAGCTCATCATCAAATCCACTAGCCTCAACATCATCAACAGACTTAAGAGCCATTGATTTGGATTTGGTAGTTTTGGGTAGGTCAAACTCATAGGACTGAAGAGATCCTACAAGCTCATCCACAGGGATGTAGTCCACATCCTTACTCTCAGTTATGGCAGTCACTTTGAGTCTAAAGTCTTCAGTTAAAGATCTAAGTATCTTCCTAACAATTTTAGGTTGATCATAGACTTCACCCAAATTAAAAGCAGAATTAACAATGTCATTCAATTTAGTATAGAATTCATCAAAAGATTCATCATCAGACATTCTAATGCTGTCAAATCTAGAAGTCAATTGCTGCAGTTTATTGATCTTAACTGCCTTTGTGCCTTCATGCACAATTTGGAGGATTTTCCAAGCAGTATGAGCAATCTCAACATTTGAGATTCTCTTAAATTCCTCCATAGAAACAGCATTAAAGACGGCATTCATAGCTTTGCTATTAAATGCAGCTGCTTCTTTTTGAGAAGTTTGCCACTCACTCACAGAAGTAGTGGGCTTCTCCCATCCGTATTCAACGGAGTTCTAAACTCTCTCATCATGGATTTCAGGAATGCTTTCATCCTTACTTTCCAATATGCATAGTTATTCCCGTCAAAATGAGGAGGAACAACAAGAAAGTGTCTGTGTTCCATGACAACAGGGGTCAAGGATCAGCTCAAAGTTCAAAAGATCAAAAACAAGAAGAGCAACCCACTCTGATACCACTTGTTGGGTTTTAGACCCCTTAAAAACAACCAGATTGCGTAGCCTAGTTAATTAGCCAAGTTGTTACTTAGTCAAATTAAGCAATTCTAGGTTAAAACAATCAAATAATCATATCAAGCATATAAAACATATAAAGTAGCAGAAATAATAAAGAACACAATGATATGATCACCCAGGAAACCACACGGTAAAAACCTGGGGAGAATTTGACCCACCGATCCTCAAGGCAAAACTGAATCCACTATACGAAAAAATCGAAGTTCATACAAAAGGACTTACAAACTCCCCGCTCGACTTCCTAATGCTACCTACCAGTAGAACTTACTGACACAACTACGTGCAAGCTCCGAATCCACAGACTCCTTCTTTCTTGGATTCTCCAATCAGCTACAAGCTCTCTGCTTGTTTATCTTTTAGTTCCAATGGTTGCAACTGTGTTGATCATCAAGATGTTGAAATAATTTCTACCTTAAAAATCCTAAGTTTTGTGTAAAGGAAAGCTCCTCAAAGATCTCACAAGAGATTCACACAAAATAGTAATGTATGAGCAACAATACAATATGGACAACCTCTAAAAAGTGGCTAGGGTTTTATTTAAATACCTAGGGTAAAAACCTTAAACTCTAAACATTTAATGAAGTAGGGCTGAGTTGGAAATTCTGCAGAAAATTCAACCTGTGCGATTTTCGATCGATCGAGCCTGTCCTTCGATCGATCGAGCCAGGCCGAAAGTCACAAAGACTTCTGCAGCCACTCGATTCCAACTTTACAATAATAGATCAAGTTTGAGCAAGCCTAAATAAGACTAAATACATTGTTTTGATCATGGTTTGCCAACATTACAAATTAGAGTTCTAAATACATAAAATCATAAGACCTTAGAACCTAACACATAACCCAAGTTTAATTATTAAGTTAACCCATGATAGGCATGATGAAGGCAGAAGGATCACTTGGCTCCTCGTTGGTGATGGTGAACACGTCACCCCCATCTTCAACATAGTCTCCATTGCTTTAGCATCCATGTAGTCCAGCTAGTCGACTTCTTCTTGTACTTTCTTGATCACCACCATAGGCTTCTTCTTGAAGGTGAGCTTCTTGTTGAAGAATATCTCCCATAATCAAAAAGGGAAATCTCCTTCTTCCTTCACAAAGTTTTCATTAAGGGTACCAAGGTTCTTCTTGATTTTGTCACAACCTTCAAATAATCCCAAACCTTCCTTAATCAATCGAGTCCTGAAATTGGGGAATTCAACCACCCCTTTTCCTTCTATTCCAAGACCCATAATAGGCATATATCTCATGTTCTTCATCATTGCAACCACCTCATGGCTACAATATGGGACCAAATCCGAAGTATACCTTTCATCTTTCAACCTATAATTAACCATGTTCACAAATTCAAAGCCATTCATTTGGAGCTCACCTCCTCCTTTCTCAAGTCCACAAACTGATGCAAGGATTTCACCATCAACGAGCACTACAACAATTCCTCCTTTCTGTGGGATCTTCATCTTTTGGTGTAGAGAAGAGGGAATAGTCCCAATAGGATGAATTCATGCCTTCCTAAGAGAAGGTTATAGTTAGGAGTGATGTCCATGACTTGGAATTCCACAATTGTCCTTATTGGGCCAATCTTGTAAAGAGCTTTGAAAATATCCATAACTTTCCTTGAAGTATTATTATATGCCCTAATGGTCAAAGGAGAGGGTATAATGGTCTTCATGTCTAGGCTAATGGTAAGGGCAGTCCTAAAAAGGCATACATTCAATGTGGATCTATTATTAATCAACATAATAGGAACCTTGGCGCCCATGCACCCAATGGTGATTTGTAGAGGTCAAGTGTGAGTGGCTCCTTTAGGAGGAAGTTCTTCATCGAAAAAGGCAAGTAAAGAGTGGGATGGGGCCTTAGCTCCTATGAGAGATAGCACTTCTTGTGGTGTAGTTGCTATGGGTACCTCCTTTTCATTCAAAGCATCTAAGAGAGCACTACGATGTTTGTGAGAAGCCATAAGCAAGCCCTATACCAATACATGAGCTTTAGTTTTCTTCAATTGAGTCAAAACTCGATCTTCCTCCTCTTTCTCTTCTTTCCCTTTAAGTTTCGTGGGTTTAGACCCTTCTTCTATACCCCTACCAGGATGATCATTCACTAAAAAGGATGGTTTGTAGTGCTTCCCACTGCTAGTAATATTGGCCGCATTGTCCTCTATGACTATTTTCTTTAGGTCGGTCATTCCTTTTGGAAGTATCCCCTACACAACCACCGCATTCTTCAAGACCTCATCTTCTTCATCCTATATTCCTTGGACTTCTATGGTGTTAACTTCCATGGTCTTTATCAACTTTGAACAATCCCATTCAATCTCATTGATTTGTACCCAATTCTGATATGGAGGAGGAGCTTTATGATAATCAGGCAAAGGGTTCTTCCTAATGCTAGGCTTAGTGATGATGTTGGGATTTGAGAGGGTTTCATTGTCTATGAGGTCTTGTATCTCATGTTTGAGGCAGAAGCAATTGTGGGTTTTATGGCCGGATTTCTGGTGGAAGTGACAATACTCATTAAGGTTCCAGGTAGGAGGTACGGAATTAGGCATAGGTGTAGGATTTAGAGGCTTGATGAATCCTTTGGAAGATAAATTCTCATACACTTGGGCAAGGGTTATTCCTAGATCAGAAAATTCTCATTAGGCTCTCTTTGTGAAGCTTGGGTAGGTTAAGGTTTGTTGAGGTATGATGGCACTTACATTCACGGGATTAGGAGCTTTAGAGGTTGTCACTCCTCCTCCATATGCCTTATTGATTGAAGGTTTGCTCTCACCCTTCTCTAATTGTCCATTGTTGATGGCATCTTCTATCCTAGTCCCACAGTCACACAACCCTAAAAGAACTAATAGGCGATGACAAAAGCCTACTATTATACGCCGAAAGCAAATTCTTGATAATCATGTTGATTTGATCTTTCTCATTTGGCTTATTAGCCATCCTAGATTCCTTTCCCTTCCACCTTGTCATGTATTCGAAGAATGCTTCCCCTACTCCTTGCTTAGTGGTCTCCAAATCTCTAATTACATCAATCATAGTATTGAAGATGAATTGATCCACAAATAACTCCACTAGCTTATTCCACACCTTAGTCTTGCTAGGATCCAAATTATAGTAACACCTTGATGCACCCCCACGAGTGAGAGAGGAAATGCATGCAAAGTTTGCTTCTCATCCAATTCTTTCATTCTAACAATGCTTAGGTACCTCCTAACATGTTGCTTTGGGTCTCTAATTCCATCAAATTTTTCTGCATCAGAAATTTTGAACTTTGGAGGTAGTGCAATAGGAGTTTTGGAGCTTATACCCCCATGTTATAGATACAATCATCCATCCCTTGGGCCTTGTGAAAGGCTAGTTGCATTTTTTCCAACTTCTCTCTCATGGCTATGGTTTCTACGGTGAGTTTTTCAAATTACTTGTTCCTTTCGTAATCAGCTTTGTCCCTTTGATCCCGATCTTCCATTTCCTCCTCATCGAGAACCTCTACACGTGGTGGCTTCTTCAATTTGGACTCCAATAGCTTAATGAGATGGTTCCCCCATCTTCTTGAGAGAGTCACTTTGTTCTTCCATTGCCTTGAATATCTTTTGTGCAATTTCATCACTAATTGGAGTGGCCATTGTTGCTTGAGAGGATTCCCCTTCTTGGAACACTTCTTGATGCGTGTCCTCAATCTTGACGAAACATCTTCCGTGCTTTTCTCGAATCCAAATTGAAGTAGGGACGTGTTTTCTTAACTTTAGTGGTGCAATGGTGCTTGAAAAAAAGTCCATTTTTTCTAAGTCCATGTCCCAATTAATTCCTTTTGTTTTTAAGTGTCCTTAGAAAATCTTGAAGTCCATTTTAATAAAGGCCAAATTACAAAATCACTCAATTTCCTCTCATAAACCTTGCCCCTTGTTTCATTTGGGTTTTGGTCCATTTACAATAATACTCTCATCCTACTCTCATGGGCTTTTATTATAATGTACTTAGAAATTTTCAACCTTTTGTCTCAAACATGGGCTTACAAAATATTCATCACCTTTGGCCTCTTCTCTTTTCATTTCATTATTATTCATTCTTTTTGAAGTAGTCTTTTAGCTAGAATATATTGTAGCCTTCCTCTCAAGGTCTATGAAGTTCTCATCATTTTGGGCCTAGGCATACAATAAAGAGGCCCAAGATTAAGGAAATCTATATTGACTTTGTAGGATTTTGGATGCTAAATCCATAGCATACTTGTTATCTTAGGCCCAAAGTTATCTTTTTCAAAAGGGCCTTTTGATTTAGGCTTGTGATAGCAATTAAGCTATGGTCTTATGAACCTTTCAAGTTAAGATATACCCTTAGATTTAGGGATAAGCCTCTTACATGTGAGAACTTTTTCTTTTGTTCCATTTGTCTTAGGGTATGCCATAACTTTAGGGTCATCCTTCCATTTTTACATCTTTTATTTGTCCTTTGGAATTAGGTGAGCACAAGATATATTGTTGAACAAACAAGAGATATATAAAGGGTATCCTCTTTTGATTGGATCTAGGATCTTTCTAAGTGTGAGCAGGCCTTCCTAAGGCTAAAGGGATAAATAAGTAGGTCATTTACAACTAGTGGACCATGATTCCAACTGATGGCCTAAGTGGACCTTTGTGGATTGGTGGCAAACCGTTAATGTACTCAAAGTCTGTCATAGGCAATGGCACACATTGTGAGTTGGTGGGATGAACTTCGAAAGACTTAGGCCCGAATGGAGCCTTCCATCTTCCTACACATCACCAATCGAGGTTAAGGGACGAAAGAACCATGTGATGTATGTGCAAACAAATATTGAGTAAGTTTTTATTAAGGTTAAGACATAGGACACATAGGAATTAAACTCACTATCCCTAGTGGAGTCACCGCTATGGAAGCAAGGGGGTTAAAGGAGTCACCACTTAGTTTTGCAATGGTCTAGGAATCATATATATAGCGTCCTTTTAAGGAAGGACCTTTTGATCTTGCTACTAGAGATATGGTTTCGAACTTAAGGTATGGTCTTGAGAAGGTGTTAGGCATCCAAAATCGCCCAATCCTAAGGTTAGCTTCTCATCGTTGTACCTTATGTCTTAACCCTATTAAAGGCACACTCAACATTTGTATCTAACTCACACACACGCTAACATACATCTAACAATCAACATGGCATCAAACATCCTTAACCATACATCAATCATGCTCACAAACAAAGCCTACCATACATCTAACATGGCATCATCTAGCATGGCATCATATCATTCAAGGCAGCCACATGTTGTTAGGATTAGTGCCCTTAAATCCTATTGTATGATGCTATGTATGACATTATGTATGATTTAATGTTATGATTAATAAAATTGTTTTATTATTATCTAAAATAATGGTAACATGAATATTTGGACATTATCATATAGTCCATGAGATACATAGTATGTGATTTATGTAATTTAGTCACAGAAGATATAAATCATAAGTTCTTTATAAATTCAGAATTTTAGTTCATAGTCGATGATGAAATTGGGCATTTCATCTGCGAAGACTATAACATATCAACTAAGATGATTTGTCTTGATCATGGAAGTGGAGACTTCTAGTTGATATGTTCTAAAAGTTAAGACATATTGAACTAGACCACTGTGAGATTTATTATTCTCCTCATGACTGTCAAATGAATAATAAATCTCACGACTTTAATTTACATAAACTCTCAATCTTGAGAGGATAGTGAACTCGATCAGAAATGTAGGTTGTTTTAATATATCAAAAGTGAGATTTAATTCAACGGTCAAAACCTCAGTATGTTGGACAGCCACGCGTAGTGCTAAAAGAACACATATTTTCAAGATGGAATTCACAGTCTTTTTGTAGAGATATAAAATATTCCCTTGAGATAAGTTTCATAAGTTTGGTTATTCAGAATGTTAGGCCTAACCACTTTAGTAAAGAGTTACTAAAGTTTATATTTTTTGAAATTTGATTTCATAAATATATATGAATTGCTTAAAGGATTAAACCGGATACTCGAGGATCAAGAGGCAGTAATTTTCAAAGTGACAGTTATATATTATGACTTTGTATTACTACAAATATTTTCATGAAGGGGTTAATTGTTTAGATAATAAAGTTTTGGGATTTAATTTTATTAATAAAGCTTAGAGTGCAATCATATTTATATAGTGATATTAAATATAATTAATAGTAACTTTGGGCTTATCATGAGTTGACAGATAAGCCCGAAGCCCATTGGAGCTAAAGTTTTATTTGTCCCTTTGGTCCTATTCCAAGCCATACACTAAAACCCAATTAGGCTGGCCCAAAAGGCTAGCCCAATTAGATAATCAGTTATTTATTTAATAAAAGTTATTAAATAAAGTAATTGCCTTTTGATAGTTTTAAAAAAAATGTACATACAATAAAAGGAGAAACAAGACAGTTTTCTCAAAATATATATTCTCTCTTGAACAAATGCGTACATAACTGATTGAGAGATCACACATCTTGGGCATCTGTGGAATTGGGGTGAAGAGTAAAGGTCATCCCAAGTTCGAAGTTCTTTTGTTTTGAATTTCACTCCATCAAGGTACGCCTTTCTATTCTTCATTTCTAAAACTTTAGATATTCCATGTTATCTTACATGAATGAATAAGATACTTGTGTTGCTTCCGCTATGTGTTTTGTATTAAATGCAAAACCAGTTTTTCCAACATTTGGTATCAGAACTAGGTTCAATATCATGCTTGTATAACATGTGATTGAGTTTTAGAATTTAAAAAAAAAAAAAAAAAAAAAAAAAAAAAAAAAAAAAAAACCGTTTTCTTGATGTTCTATTATTCTACCATGATTGTTCTGCATAATCTCGTTTTTGATTTTTGAACCCATATGCCATGCCATGTTTTAATATATGAGATATATATTGGTTCACGTTAATGGCAGTGGCCTATGATTATGCTTCTTTGATATGCTGCCGTGTCATGCTTACATATTCATGGAATTTGTATGATTATGTGTATTTTTTTTTTTTTTTTAATTCGATCCTATATAAACATTGCAAGTCGGCACCGTCATAAAAGGATATACTGTTAATAGTTATATAGTATATTAAATATAGACCCCTTCATCCTATATAAACGTTTTTCATATTGAATCCGTATATATTTATATGTTATCAAGAATTCAAGGCCTAACTTCATGAATTGATTAATATATATATTAATTCGATCCTATATAAACATTGGAAGTCGGCACCGTCATAAAAGGATATACTGTTAATAGTTATATAGTATATTAAATATAGACCCCTTCATCCTATATAAACGTTTTTCATATTGAATCCGTATATATTTATATGTTATCAAGAATTCAAGGCCTAACTTCATGAATTGATTAATATATATATATATATATATTAATGTGCAGATGTACAAACCATGCCATCAGTTCATGTTTATATATATATATATATATATATCTATATATATTAAGATCTGAATGATGAACGTGTATTGTTGCTTGCCTTGCATTATATATTTATAGCCAAACAGTTTATATATATATTTTAAGGAAACACTTCAATGTAATTTATTAAGAAAAACCTGATAAATCAGTTTGTAATACAGAGTAGAATTGTAATGAACATCCTCCATCCAAACTAGAAAATATGGTATGCCTATTGCATATCTAGCTAGACTATGTGCTAAACTATTGTCTTCCCCCTTTGTAAGAGAGTAACGCAGCTCTTCAAATTGTTGGGACAAAAACTTTGCATCCTCTAATAGTAAACCGTATGGCACCAATACCTTCCCATCCTTCCTTAAAGCCAAAATGACTACCATTGAATCTCTCTCTAACTCAGCCTGCCTCACACCTACATCAGATTCGAATGATAGAGCCCACCTTGCAGCCAAATCTTCATTATCAAAGACTACAAGCACCTGAAGCACCACCTTCGAACATGAAGCAATTACTAGACCTCTGTTGCCAAACAGTTTATGTTAATGCTAGGATTAAAGTATTCCTTTAATGAAATTTCATGCTAGGATTAAAGTATTCCTTTAATGAAATTTATTCCTAACGAGATTAGAATTTTATTTTCAAGGATTTTTACATATTAGGGTTCTTGATCTTCATTTTGAAAACCTTAATATTTGATCTATAAATCTTCATTTATAAAATCAAAAGGTGTTTTTGATAGAAAATAATAAAAACCTTTCTTTTAAAATTTCTAGTGGGAGAGAGATTCAGGGGTTGAATTTCACGACCTCCATTGTCGGTTTATAGTAGTGTGGGGTAAGAACCTCATCTTGGCGTATATGCCTCGCGATCCCAAAGAAGAGTGTTTACTTCATAGTACTATAAGATTGAACTTACCCGTTTAAAGTAGTGTGGACAAGCACTTCGTCTTGGCGTATATGCCTCGTGATCCCAAAGGAAGGTGTTTTGTTCCATGGTATTACAAGTTTAAACACTATAAAAGGAGATGAAATGTGGCTACACATGATTCTAGATAATGGTGTACACTAGACAAAGTGTAATGTTAACCTCCCAAAGGAGCTATGTCATTATTACTTAAAGGCTAAAGGTAATTCGACATATTATTAGTGTTTGATAAGAGTTATCATGATAGCACCAATAATGAGAATAGTTTTCAATCAATCACAATGTTTATAATATACTTGCTACCAAGGAATTATAGAAATGGGATTGGGTTGTCGTTGTATATTTTATATTATGGTTTTACTAAGGTTCCATACTATATGTTTATATGCTAAATTGATAATGTCTAGTTTACTTATTATATTCATGTTTGTTATTTTTAGATTTAAAATCATGGCATCATTTAGCCCACTTATTGCTATTCTTAATCAAAACAAACTGACTGGATCCAACTATGTTGACTGGAAAAGAAATTTGGACATTGTTCTTACTACTGAAGAGCACAAATATGTGCTTACTCAACCATATCCTAGCTTTCCATCATTAGATGCTCCTCTTGAGGAAAAACAGCGATATGAGCGTTGGCAGAAATCTAATGAGATGGCAGAAATCAAATACAAGATGTAGAACTAGCTTCGGACATAATGCTAAGTCTGAAGGAGATGTTTAGTGAGCAGGGCCGTTCTGCAAGACAAGAAACTATAAGGTAGATTTATAATACCAAAATGGCTGAAGGTACTTCAGTGAGGGAGCATTGTCTTAGGATGATCTCTAATCTAAATACACTGGAGGTTTTAGGTGCCGACATTGATGGAGAATCCCAAGTGGATATGATACTCCAATCCCTGCCAGACTCATTCAAAGAATTCAAACTTAATTATAATATGAACAAAAAGATTTATACTTTGTCTGAATTGATGAATGAATTGGTGGTAGTGGAAGGCATCCTTGTGAAAGCCAGTGTTGATATTAATATGGCTGAAGCATCTTCTTCTAAGCCTAAGTCAAAAGGCAAGGGTGGTTGGAAGAAGAAGAAAAAGAATTTTGCCAAACAAGAAGGTAAGCAAGTTGCCTTAGGAGTTGCCAATAAGGGAAAGAAGATACAAAGGGACTACACCAATGGAAAATGTTTCCATTGTGGTGAGAAAGGTCATTGGAAGAGGAACTATCCAAAATTCTTAGCTGCCAAGAACAAAGGTATGATAAGATCATTCCTTCTTGAAACTTGTTTAGTACAAAATCCCATAGATTCCTAGTGTGTGGATTCAGGATGTACTAATCATGTATGCAATGTTTTGCAAGGGTTCCAGGAGACCAGAAAGTTGAACGAAGGGGAAATGTTCCTTACTTTGGTTGATAGGAGCAAAGTTCCAATTGTAGCATTTAGAGTGTTTAATTTGTGTTTTGGTTCTAAGGTTTTAATATTAGGAGACTGTTTATATGTACCTAATGTTCGTAGGAATTTGATTTCTGCAACCTATTTAGGTAGACATGGATATTGTGTTATCTTGAAAGACAGTGTTGTAATAAAGCAGGATAAAGTGTTTGTCTGTTCTGGCACTATTATTGATGGTTTTTATATTTTAACTTCTGATAAGCATGAATTGTATAATTCTGAAATAGATGGTAATTCACATGTAAAATCATTAAAGAGAAAGTTTCCTTCTACTAGTGATGCATATCTTTGGCATTTGCGTTTGGGTCATATTAATCCTGAATGTTCAATATATATGTAGAACACCCTTGAACGTTTAGACCCCAAATAACAAAATATCAATTCAAACTTAATATCAAACGATTAACGTGTGAAACATGAACATAAGCTAAATACAGAACTCATAAACAGTCTAAACTAAATATAATCACATCTACAGCAGAAAATAAAAGGCAAAGATAAAGGAAAGAGAGATGCAAACACAAGGACAACACACGATGTGTTATCGAAGAGGAAACTAAACCCTCAACGTAAAACCTCTCTGCCGCCCTCCAAGCGGTCAATAATCCACTAGAAAATGTAGATAGGATAGATGAACAGCAATAGACCCTCCAAGCCTAATCTACCTGATGTACCTAAACCCTCTAAGCTTCTTGCTCCAACGAGGTTGCACCGAACTTTTTTATTTTCTAGCTTATCGGATTCCGCTATAGCCCATAGCATCAACCAATATGAATTGATCCCTTCCTAACTGTTTCCTAAAGCACCAAATAAACTTTCTCACAAATATGGGTATGGTGAGAAAAGGATTTGGTCAAGAACCTCTCAAGGATGTATCAGTGGAGAGAAAGAGAGTAAAGGAATTTTGAAAAGTCTCTTAGGTGAAGATTGTGGATGAATCAATTTTGTTTTTCTCTAGGGTTTCTCTCTCAAAATTCTCTTTGGAAGCTCTCTACATTTCGTGGGTATAAGGGTCTATATATAGTGGTGTGTGTTTGGAATGTAAAGAGTCAGTTTTTCCTAAACAGGGTGGTCTAGCGACTTGGCCTCGCAACTGGTCTGAGTTGCGAGTTCAAGCCGCGAGCTAACAGCCTGGGCAGCCTGGGACTTTTGTCATGTAGTGTGATAGTTGGCGTGACTCTTCAGCTCTCCTACATGCTTCATACGTGTGTTGTAGTTGGCAGCTTGCCAATCGCGAGTCAGCCGCAAGTCCCAACAGCGAGTCTCTGCATCGTTGCACAATCTTAAGCATTTCTTCACACTCTCTCACACACTGCCCTTACATGAATCTCACCTAAATACAGGGTTACTAATTGCTAAAATACAAGCAAAATTCTCTTTGGAAGCTCTCTACATTTCGTGGGTATAAGGGTCTATATATAGTGGTGTGTGTTTGGAATGCGAAGAGTCAGTTTTTCCTAAACAGGGTGGTCTAGCGACTTGGCCTCGCAACTGGTCTGAGTCGCGAGTTCAAGCCGCGAGCTAACAGCCTGGGCAGCCTGGGACTTTTGTCATGTAGTGTGACAGTTGGCGTGACTCTTCAGCTCCCCTACATGCTTCATACGTGTGCTATAGTTGGCAGCTTGCCAATCGCGAGTCAGCCGCAAGTCCCAGCAGCGAGTCTCTGCATCGTTGCACAATCTTGAGCATTTCTTCACACTCTTTCACACACTGCCCTTACATGAATCTCACCTAAATACAGGGTTACTAATTGCTAAAATACAAGCAAATTTGGCACAGAATAAAGCCAACAAGATGGTTAATTAAATTCAACCTTACAAATCTAAATAGGATTCAAGACTAGTGAAAGAAGGTTTTATAGAAAATTTGGATTTTAATGAATTCCCAGTTTGTGAATCTTGTTTGGAAGGTAAAATGACAAAAAGACCTTTCAAAGCAAAAGGGCATAGAGCCAATGACTGCTAGAGCTAGTACATACGGATGTATGTGGTCCTATGTCAACCCAAGCAAAAGGAGGTTATAAGTAGTTCATCACTTTTACTGATGATTACTCAAGATATGGTTACGTGTACCTAATGAGACGGAAGTCCAAAGCCTTTAATAAGCTGAAAAAGTTTAGGGCTGAAGTTGAGAATTAATTAGGTAAACACATAAAGGCCATTCGATCTAATCGAGGTGGCGAATACCTTCTTGGGGATTTCAAGAATTACTTAATTCGAAATGGAATTGTATCCCAATTAACTGCACCTAGAACTCCCCAATAAAATGGTGCAGCAGAAAGAAGGAAAAGGACTCTTTTAGAAATTGTTAGGTCCATGATGAGTTACTCAACTTTATCAGTTTCTTTTTGGGGATATGCACTGAAAACTGCAATGCATATTTTGAGTTTAGTTCCATCAAAATCTGTTCCCAACACACCCAAGGAATTGTGGAGTGGGCGCAAACCTAGTATGAGATACCTCCACATTTGGGGATGTCTGGCTTGTGTTGAAAGGGAAGTTTGATAAGTTGGAAGCAAAAACAGAAGTATGCATGTTTTTTTGGGTATTCAAAGGAAACTAAGGGTTATTTATTCTATAATCATATAGATAACAAAGTGTTTGTTAGCACCAATGCTAAGTTTTTGGAGGATGATTATGTGAATAAATTTAGTCCTAGAAGTAAAGTTGTCTTGGCTGAAATAAATGAACTTGTAATTGAACAACCAATGCATGAAATTAGGGATGATATGGTTGCATTAGATTCACCACAAGATACTACTCATGAGATGACTAGTACACTAGAACCTCGCTGTAATGGGAGGAGTATTAGGCCACCGGTAAGATTTACACTTCAGGGAGAAACTTTTGAAGCTATCTCTGAAGGGCCTGAATTTGATCCTTACACTTATGAAGAGGCAATGAAAGATATAAATGCACATCATTGGGTCAAAGCTATGAAATCTGAATTGGATTCTATGTATTCCAATCAAGTTTGGGATCTTATAGAGGCACCTAATAGCATTAAACTTGTTAGTTGCAAATGGGTCTACAAGCGGAAGAGAGGAGTAGATGGAAAGGTTGAAACCTTTAAGGCAAGACTAATGGCGAAAGGATATACACAAAAAGAAGGCATTGATTATGAAGAAACTTTTTCACCAGTAGCCATGCTTAAATCTATCAGAATTCTCTTATCTATTGCTACTCATTTTAATTATGAAATTTGGCAAATGGATATCAAAACTGTTTTTCTAAATGGCAATCTTGAAGAATAAATTTATATGAAGCAAACAGAAGGACTCATAACAAAGAACCAAGAGCATATGGTATGCAAATTGAAAATGTCCATTTATGGACTTAAACAAGCATCTAGGTCATGGAACATCAGGTTTGATCAAGCAATCAAATCATTTGGTTTTGAACAAAATTTTGATGAACCATGTGTGTACAAAAGACATCAAGACAAAGTAGTAATTTTCCTAGTGCTTTATGTTAATGACATCCTACTTATTGGAAATGATGTAGGGGTAATGTCATCGGTAAAGATTTGGTTGTCAAGCCAATTTGATATGAAGAACTTAAGTAAAGCTAACTTTATTCTAGGGATTAAGTTTTGGTCAGACTGCAAGAATAAGGTATTAGGCTTATCTCAAGCTGGATATATAGATAAGATTCTAGTAAGGTTTAGCATGCAAAACTACAAGAATGGATTACTTCCTTTCAGGCATGGAGTTCCTCTGTCTGATGACCAAAGGCCTAAGACTTCTAAAGAGGAAAAGATGATGAGACAAATTCCTTATGCTTCAGCAGTGGGAAGTCTCATATATGCCATGCTATGTACTAAGCCAGATATTTGTTATTTAGTTGGCGTGGTTAGTCGATATCAATCAAATCCAGGACCAAAACATTGGGAGGCTGTAAAGCATATTCTCAAATATCTAATAAGAATGAAGGACTATACGCTTATTTACCATTGTAAGGATTTGATACCTATTGGTTACACAGATTCTGATTTTCAGTTAGATCTTGATTTTAGAAAGTCCACTTCAGGTTATGTGTTCACCTTGGGAGGTGGAGCCATTAGTTGGAGGAGTGTTGAACAATCATGTATTATTGACTCTACCATGGAAGCTAAATATGTTGTTGCTTGTGAAGTAGTAAAGGAAGCTGTTTGGCTTAAGAAATTCTTTTCTAATCTTGGTGTTATGAGAATGGAACAAGTTCCAATCACATTGTTTTGTGACAATCCAAGGATCCAAGGAATCACAAGAAAGGAAAGCACATAGAAAGCAAGTATCATATTATTTGAGACATTATGACTTGAGGAGATGTGGTAGTAGCAAAGATTGATGGTGCAAATAATTTGGCAGATCCATTTACGAAAGTGTTGTCCCAAAGGACTTTTGAATCACATCTAGAAGGAATGGGAGTTAGATTGGTACGCAATAGTCCTTAAGGGCAAGTGGGAGATTGTTAGGATTAGTGCCCTTAAATCCTATTGTTTGATGCTATGTATGACATTATGTATGATTTAATGTTATGATTAATAAAATTGTTTTATTATTATCTAAAATAATGGTAACATGAATATTTGGACATTATCATATAGTCCATGAGATGCATAATATGTGATTTATATGATTTAGTCATAGAAGATATAGATCACAAGTTCTTTGTAAACTTAGAATTTTAGTTCGTAGTCGGTGATGAAATTGGGCATTTCATCTGCGAAGACTATAACATATCAACTAAGATGATTTGTCTTGATCATGGAAGTGGAGTCTTCTAGTTGATATGTTAATATGTTTTAAGAGTTAAGACATATTGAACTGGACCGCTGTGAGATTTATTATTCTCCTAACGACTGTCAAATGAATAATAAATCTCACGACTTTAATTTACATAAACTCTCAATCCTGGAAGGATAGTGAACCTGATAAAAAATGTAGGTTGTTTTGATATATCAGGAGTGAGATCTAATTCAACGGTCAAAACCTCAGTATGTTGGACAGTCACACGTAGTGCTAAAGGAACACATATTCTCAAGATGAAATTTATAGTCTCTTTGTAGAGATATAAAATATTCCATTGAGATAAGTTTAATGAGTTTGGTTATTCAAAGTATTAGGCTTGACTACTTTAGTAAAGAGTTACTAAAGTTTATATTTTTTGAAATTTGATTTCATAAATATATATGAATAGCTTAAAGGATTAAACTGTTTACTCAAGGATCAAGAGGTATTAATTTTTAAAGTGGCAGTTATATATTATGACTTTGTATTATAACGAATATTTTCATGAAGGGCTTAATTGTTTAGATTATAAAGTTTTGGAATTTAATTTTATTAATAAAGCCTAGAGTGCAATCATATTTATATAGTGATATTAAATATAATTAATGGTAACTTTGGTCTTGTCATGAGTTGACAGATAAGCCCGAAGCCCATTGGAGCTAGAGCTTTATTTGTCCCTTTGATCCCATCCAAGTCACACACTAAAGCCCAATTGGGCTGGCCCAAAAGGCTAGCCTAATTAGATAATCAATTGTTTATTTAATAAGAGTTATTAAATAAAGTAATTACCTTTTAACAGTTTTTTTAAAAAAATGTACATACAATAAAAGGAGAAACAAGACAATTTTCTCAAAATATATATTCTCTCTTGAACAAGTGCGTACATAACTAATTGAGAGACCACACATCTTGGGCATCTGTGGAATTGGGGTGAAGAGTAAAAGTCATACCAAGTTAGAAGTTCTTTTGTTTTTAATTTCACTCTATAAAGGCACGCCTTTCTATTCTTTATTTCTAAAACTCTAGATATTCCATGTTATCTTACATGAATGAACAAGATACTTGTGCTGCTTCAACTATGTGTTTTGTATGAGATGCAAAACCAGTTTTTCTAACACATGTAACATTAAACCAAGGTAGAAACACAAACATAAGAAAGATCCAAGCAAACATGTGATTAAGTGCCCTCCAATGATTAAATTAGTCTTTCTCTGAAAAATAGAGTTCCAATTTTTAAGGAGTCAATTTCAGAAAAAGAACTTACCTTGGTTTGATGTAGGCGAGTCCTTATATAGAGGGCCTTGGAACGGTTATTCGCTTGGTAACTTTCTCGAAATTTGTGGGAACTAGTAAGTTCAGACATAACCTCCACAATGGTTATAGGAGTTATAACCTCTAATCTTATTCACTACAACTATTGCTGGAAGTTAGGTATTTGTGAGGAAGTTATGGATAAATAAGGGCTTTGTTCTCATTCCAAAGCACCGTGTGGTCTGAATCTTCAACATATGTGGGTAAAATCCCTTATTGAGAAATTCTCAAGTGTTACATGATCGTCCATAGGAATTTTCCCTATGGACGACCTCTTCGAATTCATGGCCCTTGGCACCTGGATGACCACTATGGATGAACTAGAGATAATTTTTATGTTTCATCATCAGTTGCCCCCTTGTCCAAGGGTCATCCAGAATACTGTGGAAATTTAACGCATGCTTTTATGATTTTGATCGTACTAAATTGTTTTAATTTATGCCACGTGTCGTGATCTTGTTGCTTAGCTCACTGCGTTGATTCCATTTTTCAAAGAAACTACCACGTGTCGTGATTTTGTTGGTTAGCTCGCTGCGTCAATTCCATTTTTCAAAGAAGCTGCCACATGTCACTTCCTGGATGGTTCGCGTCACTTTCTGACCCTACTTCTGGGCCCTATAAATAAGTACATTCTCTTTCTTACCCTTCACCTTTCTCATAATTTCTCTTCTGCCATCTCATCCAAGAGCCTCGTCTAGTCCTCATCCTAGTTTCGTTAGGTATTTCCTCTCATCCTTAGGCTTTCATCTTTATCTTTCTTCCAATTAGTTATGTCTTCGTTAGTAGTAGTTTGGAGAGGGCGATAGACGAGTACCAGGATGTCTCTTCTGGGAATGGAGGTAGTTATGAGAGTGATGAGGGTAGCACAAGTAGTAGTGGTAGCTCCTCAGATGAGTATTATTCGTCTGGGGTTCCTGGTATTCCTTTAGAGGAATTCCAAGAGATGCAACGTAGGATGGCTTCTGGAGCTGGGACTAGCTCGTCCAGAGAGCCATCTAGCCCCTCTCAGAAGGAGGAAGAGGAAGAGGAGAATGTGATTTATAGTTGTGCCCCTAAAGTAGCGTCCACTTTAGACGCGCTTAAATTAAAAATCCATGTAGATAGATACCAGATCCCTAAGGAATTTAAGCCTCGTCTACCCGAAGAAGAAGAATGGTGTTGTTCTCCTTCTTCTGGCTTAGGGGTATATACTTCTTACCTTTTAGCTGGTCTTAGGTTTCCCTTAAAATCTTTTTGTAGAGGTCTTCTTCATAGGTTGGGTATTGGACCTAACCAGCTTAACCCCAATGGTTGGAGGACGATAGTTGCCATGCAAGTGCTATGGCATAAGACACTGGAAGGGGACCATCCAATCATAGTGGACAAGTTCTTCTACTGTTACAAGCCCTCAAAAAAAAAAAAAGTCTGCTAGTTTTTACTAATTCTCGTCTAGAGGCCCCACTTTAGTTTAATAAAAGGCTGTAGCTCATCTGACACGCTTTGGAAAAACCGAATTTTTTATTATTTCTAAAAATTTGGCTGGAGTCCCAGTTAATGTGAATAATGCCCCCTTCCCTCCTTTTACCAGCCTTCTAGGTCGCCTTCGTCCTGAGGGTATGTCTTCTTTCCATTCCATTTCTTTTCTTTTTATTATTTTATTTCCCAACTTTTTAGTCATCTAACCTTTTTTCACTTATTGATGCAGTTGTTGCTCATCCACGTTCGGACAAGTTTTACTTGGATCGCATTGACTAGGTTCGTGCCTTCCCTAGGAGATCCTTCCACAGTCTAGTGACTCTTGGTCGTCTAGCTACTTGGGGACTCGGCCCAGTACCCACTGCTAAAAACCTTGGTCACAAAGAAACTACTCGTCAAAGTAAGTATCGTCTATCCTTTTTTTTTTTTAACTTTATTTTCTTCGTCGCAAGAATGGCTACCATGAAAAAGAATAGGGAAAAGACCATTACAAGTGTGATGAAGACATTATTGCACCCTCAGTCATCTAGAAGCCTGCTGCCCAAATAGGGAAGAGAAAGCCCAAGTCCATATCTAGTTCAGTGGACCTTGATGACCTTCCAAGTCGTCGAGGTCCAAAGAAGCAAAAATCTAGCAAGGCCTCTCTTCCCAAGGTCCCAAAATTTACTTCGACGGTAGACCTAGATGACCCTGTGATCAATGTGGTGCCCGTCCAAACAGTTCCACCCGTCCAAACTGATCCTCCCCTTCTAACCAAAGCTCCTTGCAAGGCTCATCCTTCAGAGCCATCTGAATGTTCTTCCAACCTGATGCTGGACGAGAGTTATGCGTGGAAAACGTTCAAAGGAATAATCACTGACAATGAAGTAAATTCATGTTATAATATGTCAGTGAAAGACTTTGAACGTTCTGCCATTCATGACCACTTTAAGGTATGTAAATTTCATTCGTCTTTGTTATATTTTCTTCAAGTTTTAAACAAAATTTATAACTTTCTTTCGTCCATTCACAGGCCATGTCAAAGTTTTACACAGCATCCTGCCAGGCCAAGGAGCTTTATGTAGAAGCTAAGACAGCTAAGGAGAAGGCCAAAGAGTTGAATAAAGAAGTTTTATTGAAAAAAGGGGAGGTGATCAGACTGACTAAAGATCTTAATCGTTTGCAAGGAATAGAGATGAAGTTGAAGAATGAGGTTAAGGAACTTAAAATAGATGCTATTGAAAAAGAGACTCGCATTGCCCATTTGGAGGGACAAGTCTCAAAGTTCACCTCATCCTTAGAGAGGGCCCGAACAAGCCGTTGCAGCTTTTAAGAAGTCTAGCGAGTATAAGAATCGTCTAAACAGTAATTATACGGTTGGCTATGACGACTTCCGTGCTGATGCCAAAGAGGCTTTCCCTGACTTGGACTTTAATGCCTTTAAGATTCCCCTCGCCACTGAAAGTTCCTTGCTTGCGACGAGTTCTGAAAACGTTAATGTGCTGGATGATGCTAATAACGAAGTGACCCAAAATGATCCAAAGTCTAGAGACAATGCTCCTAGCGGTCTATCCAAGTGAATTCACTTTTTCCTTAGAAAATTTATTATTTAATCTTATTGGAAATGCCCGTTGTTTTTGTTGGAAAATTTGGTTTTGTATCTCATACAAAACACATAGCGAAAGCAACAAACATGGATTTATTTCATTCATGATTGTTAACATGCACTATGTAAATTTCAGAATTTAAGAACAAGATAGCGTACCTTGGTATAGTGAAATTCAAAACAAAAAATGAAGAACTTGGAAACACTTTTAATCTTCACTCCAATTCAACTTTACGCCCAGGAAGTGTGGTCTCTCAATCAGTTTCTAAGGGAGAATAATTGAGTGGCTTCACTCACACATACACACCATTTCACAATGATGTCTCTCTTTTTCTTTTTCACTTTTGAAAAAATTCTGTATGTTTCTCCCTTTATAACTAACTGATTATCTAATTGGGCTAGCCTATTGGGCCTTTCCAATTGGGTTTTAGTGTGTGGCTTGGAGTGAGACCAAAAGGGACCAATAAGACACTAGCTCCAATAGGCCTTAGACTTTTCTATCAACTCTTGACAAGTCTAAAGTTACCATTAATTATATTTAATACCACTATATAAATATAATTGCACTCTAAGCCTTATTAATATATTATATCCCAAGACTTTATTATACATGCAACCCCTTCATAAAATACTCGTAGTAATACAAAGTCATGAATGTAGATTGCCACTTTGTAAATTACTACATCTTAATCCTTGAATATCCGGTTAAATCTTTTAAGTTATTCATCATATATTTATGAAATCCAACTTCATAAATATATACTTTAGTAACTATTTACTAAAGTAGTTAGGCCTAACATTCTGAATAACAAACCCATTAAACTTATCTCAAGGGAATATTTTGTATCTCCATTAAGAGACTATGAATTCTATCTTGAGAATATACGTTCCATCAATACTAAATATGGCTGCCCAATATACTGAGGTTTTGACCGTTACTTTAGATCTCACTCCTGAAATATCAAAGCAACCTACACTTCATGATCAGGTCCATTATTCTCTCAGGATTAAGAGTTCATGTAAATATATAAGTCGTGAGATTTATTATTCAATTGACAGTCGTTAGGAAAATAATAAATCTTATAGTGGTCCAGTTCAATATGTTTTAACTCTTAAAACATATCAACATATCAACTAGAAGTCACCACTTCTATGATCAAGATAAATCATCTTAGTTAATATGTTATAGTCTTTACAGATGAAACATCCAATTTCATCACCAACTACGAACTAAATTCTGAGTTTACAAAGAACTTGTGATTTATATCTTTTGTGACTTTTCACATATATGCATCTTATGGACTCTGTGATAATATCTGAATATTCATGTTACCATTATTTCAAATAATAATAAAACAACTTTATTAATTACAATATTAAGTCATACATCACGTCATACATAATGTCATATATAATATCATACATAGCATCATACAATAGGATTTAAGGGCATTAATCCTAACAATATCTCCCACTTGCCCTAAAGAGTATTATGCACTAATCTAACTCCCATTCGCTCCAAATGTGACTCAAAGGTCCTTTGAGGCAAGGTTTTGATAAAGAGATCTGCTAGATTATTTGCAGTTTCAATCTTTGCTACCACCACATCTCCACGGGTAATAATATCTCTAATGATGTGGTACTTTCTCTAAATGTGCTTTCCTTTCTTATGATTCCTTGGATCTTTTGATTGTGCAACTGCTCCACTATTGTCGCGAAACAAAGTTATGGGAACTTGCTCAATTCTTACTACACCAAGGTCAAAAAGGAATTTCTTGAGCCATATAGCTTCTTTTGCTGCTTCACAAGCAACAACATATTCTGCTTCCATGGTAGAATCCGTAATACAAGATTGCTTGACACTCCTCCATGTTATGGCTCCACCTCTCAAGGTGAAAACACATCTTGATGTGGACTTTCTGAAATCTAGATCTGATTAAAAGTCTGAATCTGTATAGCCAATGGGAATCAAATCCTCACTACGGTAAACAAGCATATAATCTCTCGTTCTTCGAAGATACTTGAGAATATGCTTTACAGCTTGCTAATGTTTTGGTCCTAGATTTGATTGATATCAGCTGACTATGCCAAATGAATAACAGATATCTAGTCTAGTACAAAGCATGGCATACATGAGACTTCCTACTGCAGAAGCATAAGGAACTTGTCTCATCATATTTTCTTCCTCTTGAGTCTTAGGCCTTTGGTCATCGGACAGAGGAACTCCATGTCTGAAAGGAAGTAAACCTTTCTTGGAGTTTTGCATGCTAAACCATTCTAGAACCTTATCTATATATCTAACTTGTGATATGCCTAACATCTTATTCTTGCGATCTCGCCAAAGCTTGATCCCTAGAATAAAGTTAGCCTCACCCAAATCCTTCATATCAAATTGGTTTGACAACCAAACATTTACTGATGACATTACCCCTATATCATTTCCAATGAGTAGAATATCATCAACATAAAGCACTAGGAACATTACTACTTTATCTTGATATCTTTTGTACACACGTGGTCCATCAAGATTTTGTTCAAAACCAAATGACTTGATTTCTTGATCAAATTTGATGTTCCATGACCCAGATGCTTGCTTAAGTCCATAAATGAACCTTTTCAACTTGCATACCATATGCTCTTGATTCTTTGCTATGAAACCTTCCGATTGCAACATATAGATTTCCTCTTCAAGATTGCCATTGAGAAATGCAGTCTTGACATCCATTTGTCAAATTTCATAATCATAATGAGCAGCAATGGATAAGAGAATTCTGATGGATTTAAGCAATGCTACTGGTGAAAAAGTTTCTTCATAATCAATACCTTATTTTTGTGTATACCCTTTCGCCACTAGCCTTACTTTAATGGTTTCAAACTTTCCATCTATCCCTCTCTTCCTCTTGTAAACCCATTTGCAACCAACAGGTTTAATACCATTAGGCACCTTTACAAGATCCCAAACTTGATTGGAATACATGGAATCTAATTCAAATTTCATAGCTTTAACCTAATGATGTGCATCTATATCATTCATTGCCTCTTTATAAGTGTAGAGATCCGATTCAGCCTCTTCTAAGATAGCTTCATAAGTTTCTTCAAAACCTATGAATCTTATAGAAGGCCAAACAATTCTCCCACTACGACGAGGCAGTACTAGACATATCATGAGTAGTATCTTGTGGTGTATCTAATACAGCCACATCATCCCTAGTTTCATCCATTGGTTGTTTATTTACAGGTTCATTCATTTCAGCCAATACAACTCTACTTCTAGGAGTATAATTATTCATATAGTCATTTTCCAAGAACTTGGCATTTGTGCTAACAAACATTTTATTATCTTTATGACTATAGAATAAACCTCCAACAGTTCTTTTTGGATACCCTACACAGAAAATCACTTCTGTTTTAAACTGTAACTTGTTAGACTTTCCTTTCAACACATGCGCTGGACAACCCCAAATATGGAGATGTATCATACTAGGCTTACGCCCATTCCACAACTCAGAAGCAACAAACACATAGCGGAAGCAACAAACATGGATCTATTTCATTCATGATTGATAACATGCACTATGTAAATTTCAGAATTTAAGAACAAGATAGCGTACCTTGGTGTAGTGAAATTCAAAACAAAATATTAGAAGAACTTGAGCGCACTTTTAATCTTCACTCCAATTCCACTTTACGCCCAAGAAGTGTGGTCTCTCAATCAGTTTCCAAGGGAGAATAATTGAGTAACTTCACTCACACATACACACCATTTCACAATGATGTCTCTCTTTTTCTTTTTCACTTTTGAAAAAATTCTGTATGTTTCTCCCTTTATAACTAACTGATTATCTAATTGGGCTGGTCTATTGGGCCTTTCCAATTGGGTTTTAGTGTGTGGCTTGGAATGGGACCAAAAGAGACCAATAAGACATTAGCTCCAATGGGCCTTGGGCTTTTCTGTCAACTCTTGACAAGTCTAAAGTTACTATTAATTATATTTAATACCACTATATAAATATAATTGCACTCTAGGCCTTATTAATAAATTATATCCCAAGACTTTATTATACATGCAACCCCTTCATAAAATATTGTTAGTAATACAAAGTCATGAATGTAGACTACCACTTTGTAAATTACTACATCTTAATCCTTGAGTACTCGGTTTAATCTTTTAAGTTATTCATCATATATTTATGAAATCCAAATTCATAAATATATACTTTAGTAATTATTTACTAAAGTAGTTAGGCTAACATTCTGAATAACAAACCCATTAAACTTATCTCAAGGGAATATTTTGTATCTCCGTTAAGAGACTATGAATTCTATCTTGAGAATATATGTTCCATCAACACTAAATGTGGCTACCCAATATACTGAGATTTCGATCGTTACTTTAGATCTCACTCCTGATATATCAAAGCAACCTATACTTCATAATCAGGTCCATTATTCTCTCAGGATTAAGAGTTCATGCAAATATATAAGTCGTAAGATTTATTATTCAATTGACAGTCGTTAGGAGAATAATAAATCTCACAACAATCCAGTTCAATATGTTTTAACTCTTAAAACATAATAACATATCAACTAGAAGTCACAACTTCCATGATCAAGATAAATCATCTTAGTTAATATGTTATAGTCTTCGCAGATGAAACGCTCAATTTCATCACCAACTACGAACTAAATTCTGAGTTTACAAAGAACTTGTGATTTATATCTTCTGTGACTTTTCACATAAATCGCATATTATGCATCTCATGGACTCTGTGATAATGTCCGAATATTCATGTTACCATTATTTCAAATAATAATAAAACAATTTTATTAATTACAATATTAAGTCATACATCATGTTATACATAATGTCATACATAATATCATACATAGCATCATACAATAGGATTTAAGAGCATTAATCCTAACAGTTTTGGGCTTTACTTGTTTCTTTTTGAATTTATCTAAGTACAATTCTCTCGTCCAAATTTATAAACGAGCTTTATGCATAATCACTCTTGTTGACATTACTTCTAAGGGTTTTTGGACAATGGTCGTCTTTCCTTCTTTGAATGAATGAATGTATGCTTTTCATTTTCATCATTTATTGTGTTTGAATATGTCATAGGTTTTATGAACGACTTTTATTTATATCGTCCATGCTATTTTTGTGACAGGGTTCGCCCACTTACGGTGACACTATCTTGTCTTGAGCATGTGGACGAATCTTTACTTAATCTTCCAGAACAAAATAAACCCTTCATGCTTAGCCTTTGCCCTTTATAGGTGCAGCTTGTCCATGAACAACATTTCTTTTTTACCAACTTCATTCGTTCAAACTTAGGACGATCATTTATTCGTCTTTAGTAAAAGATGTTCCTAGCCATTGCTCGTTTGTGAATCGAATTGTTTGGCTGGCTAGATTCATCCATGGGCTTGAGATACTTTTGTATGCACATTTTCTTTGTCCATTGGTTAGACGAATTTACCTTGGTTTTTACCTTGTCTTGCACTTAGATGGATATACCTTAGGTTTATTTTCCCTCGCTTTATCCTTTGTTCAAGGAAAGCTTATAGACAATATATCCCTGCGTCTAGGGATTTTTGTTCATTTTTACTCACCTTTTGGTGGATTATTTTGAATGAAATCACAAAAATGAAGGATTCCCATATCATCACATGTATTTGAAAACACATCATTATATATAATTGAAAATCCAAACTGTACGTAAACATTCATCCACATGCTTGGCACATACTTAAAAGCTAGTGCCTTAGGGAATTTAAAATATTTATACAACATAACTTCGTCCATGAATAGCACAAAAGTCAGAAACTAATGCACTTTTTAAAGGATTATTAAAACACTTAAAATATACAGTAGTAGTAGTAAACATAAACAAACACGAGAAAACAAATTACTTCACCAGTCCACAACGTTCATCCATGGTCATCTTTGTCTATGGTCACCCTTTATTGATAGTACTTCCTTAGGTGCTCAACATTCCAAGGGTGTTCTAACCTCTGTCCATCCAAGGCTTTTAGGTAGTAGGATCCTTGCCTCTTACAGTTGATAACCCTATAAGGTCCTTCCCAATTTGGGCCTAGCTTCCCTTGTGCCGGGTTTCTTGTTACCAAGGAAACCCTTTTAAGGATAAGATTCCCAATGTTGAAGCACCTGGGTTTCACCATGGCATCATAGTGGTTTGCCATAAGTTTTTGTACCTTGCTGTTCTCTGCTCTGCATTCATCCTCACCTTATTTATAAGATCGAGGTTAAGACGAAGCTGTTCTTTGTTTTCTTCATCTTGATACTTCATCTCCCTTTGGCTGGCCATGTGCACTTCTGCAGGTATGACTGCCTCACTTCCATAGGCTAGTTTAAAAGGAGTTTCCCCTGTGGTGGTCCTCACTGTTGTTCTATAAGTCCACAAAACACCCGGTAATTCATCTAGCCATACTCCCTTTGCCCCTTCAAGCCAAGTCTTGATGATTTTCAACAATGATCGGTTTACTACTTCTGTCTATCCGTTGGCTTGAGGGTGGGAGGGTAAAGAGTAGTGATTCTTGATTTCCAGTTGCTCACAAAATTCCTCGAAAGGTGTGTTATCAAACTGTCATCCATTGTTAGACACGAGTACCCTAGGTACCCCAAACCTGCATACAATGCTTTTCCAGACGAAATTCTTGACATTCGGTTGTGTAACTTTTGCCAAGGGTTCAGCTTCCACCCACTTAGTGAAATAATCTATTCCTACCACCAAAAACTTCATTTGTCTAGTCCCAGTTGGAAAGGGGCCTAAAATATCCAATCCCCATTATGCAAAAGGCCATGGAGCCATCAGTGGGGTAAGGTACTCTGACGGCTGTCTAGGGACGTTACTGAATTGTTGGCATTAACTATAGACCTTAACATATGCTTTAGCATCAGTTTGGATGGTTGGCCAGTAATATCCTACACGGACGATCTTTTGGACGAGTAATCTAGCTCCTGAATGGTTACCACATGCTCTTGAATGAACTTCTCTCAACACATAATTCGCCTCGTCTGGAGCTAAATATCTTAGATAAGGCTGAGAAAAACCTCTTTTGTATAGTACCTCATCCATGAGTATGTATCTAGCTGATTTGACCCTAAGTTTTCTGGCCTCGTCTTTCCCTTTTGGAGGCGTTCCGTCCTTCAGGTATGATAGTATTAGGGTCATTTAATTTTCTTCACTTCCTATATGTAGTACTTCTGGAAGATCTATGCTAGGCATATATTGAATTTCGTTAAACTCATCCACTGCTTCATTTGTTGAGGCTTCCTTTGCCAAAGTGTCTACTTCCATGTTCTCTTCTCTTGAGATTTGAATGAAATCAATTTCCTTAAACTTCTTCACAAGGCGTATCACCTTATTCAGGTATTTCTTCATTCATTCTTCCTTAGCTTCATACGTTCCATTTACTTAGCCTATGATTAACTAAAAGTCTCCCAGGATGAGTATTAACTCTGCTTCCACGGACCTAGCTAATTCCAGTCTTTTAAGAAGGGCTTCATACTCAACTCTATTGTTGGTTGTTTGATATTGCAAACGAACCTTGTGCTTCAATTTATCTCTCTCTGGGGATTGTAAAACAACTCCTATTCCTCCTGCTTATTGTGTAGACGAACCGTCAACATGGACGACCTATTTTTTATTGTCTTCTATTCCATCTAAGTTTTCATAACTTAAAGTGAATTCCGTAATGAAATCTGCTAGAGCTTGAGCTTTTATTACATTCCTTGGTTGGTACCTGACGTCAAACTCACTAAGCTCGATTGCCAATTGGATTAGTCATCGTGCGGCTTCCAACTTGTTCATTGCTTTCTTGAGTGGATGGTCCATTATGACATTAATGACATGGGCTTAAAAGTAATGCCTTAACTTTCTGGAAGCTGTTACTAGTGCAAAAGCCAATTTTTCCATCAGCAGATATCGTCCTTCCGCTCCCCTAAGTGCTCGACTTATATAATACACAGGCTTTTGCACCTTCCCTTCTTCTCTGATTAATGCTGAGCTTACAGCATGTAGAGATACCGCCAAGTATAAATACAATTCTTCTCCTAGCACGGATGGGCTTAACAATGGAGCCGTGGTGAGATAGTTTTTAAGGTCCTAAAAGGCCTTTTGACACTCATCCATCCACTCAAATGCCTTCCTAAGAACTTTGAAGAAAGGTAAACACTTATCTGTGGCTTTTGAAACCGACCTGTTCAGAGCTGCAACTCGTCCAGTGAGGGATTGGACTTCCTTGATATTCTTTGGTGGTTCCATGTTCAATATGGCTTGGATCTTATCTGGATTCGCTTCAATCCCCCTTTGTGAAACCATGAATGTAAGAAACTTTCTTGATGACACCCCGAACACACACTTACTTGGATTCAGTTTCATTTTATATCGTTTAAGCATCTCAAAGGTCTTTTGGAGGTCTTCCAGATGTCTTTCTTCGTCAAAGCTCTTTACAAGCATGTCGTCCACATACACTTCTACATTCCATCCTATCTGTGGATGGAACATGTGATTAACCAACCTTTGATAAGTTGTCCCAGGGTTCTTCAGACCAAAAGGCATTACCTTGTAGCAAAATAAACCCTGACTAGTAATGAAGGACATCTTTTCTTGGTCTACCTTGTCCATTTTCATCTGATTAAATCCCGAGAAAGCATCCATGAAGCTTAACAACTGATGGCCGGCTGTGGAATCCACCAACTAATCAATGCGTGGCAAAGGATAACTATCCTTAGGGCAAGCTTTGTTCAAGTCAGTAAAGTCCACGCACATTCTCCACTTACCATTCGCCTTCTTGACCATCACTACATTGGCTAACTATTCAGGGTAATAGACCTCTCGAATAAATTGTGCTGTGGTTAACTTCTGGACCTCTTCCTTAATAGCGTTATCTCGCTCAGAAGCAAACACCCTCTTCTTCTGACGAACAGGCTTGGAAAAGGGGTATACATTCAATTGATGAGTAATTATACTTGGGTTAATTCTTGGCATATCTTCATGACTCCATGCAAAAACATCGATATTTTTCCTCAAAAACTAGACGAGGTCTTGCTTTATCTTTTCTTTCATGCCTATTCCAATTCTAGTGAATTTTTCAGGATCATCTTATTGCAAAAGAACGTCTTCCAGTACCTTTGTGGGCTCTGCAACAACCCTTCTCTCCTTAATACTCATTGTTTGCATGTGCTCGTTCATAGCCAACATAGCTAAGTAACATTCTCTATCTACCAACTGATCTCTTTATGTTTGTCCTATCTCGTATTCCGTAGGGAATTTGACTGATAGATGGTAGGTAGATGTTATTGCCTTCCAATTGTTTAAGGTTGGCCTTCCAATGATGGCATTGTATGAGGATGAACAATCCACCACAAGGAAATTTACTTCCTTGGTTATCTGCTGTGGGAATGATCCTACCACTATAGGCAATGTAATGGTGCCCACAGGCTGCACTTTCATCCCTGCAAATCCTATCAATGGTGAACATACTAGATGAAGTTGATCTCGTCGCAGCCTTATCTGTTAGAAGGCGGGGTAATACAATATATCTATTGAACTTCCATTATCCACAAAAACTCTCCTGGTTGTGTAATCTGCGATGAGTAAGGTTATGACAATTGCATCGTCATGTGGATGATGGATTCTTTCAGCTTCCTTGTCTGTGAACGAAATGGTTGGCTCGTCTGTCCCCCTCGTCCTTGGTGACCGTCTAGAGAGTTGGACGTTTTGTACAACTTTGAGATACGTCTTCTTTAATTTGGAAGACTGCCTTGTTGAAGTCCCTTCTATGATAACTCTTATTTCTCCAAGTGGGGGTCGTGATGATTCTTCCATCTTTCCCTTCAACTTCTCATCTTTATAATCCCTTCCTACAAAATGCCTCAACTTTTCTTGCCTAATAAGATTCTCTATCTACTACTTCAAGTCATAACACTTGTCTGTGTCGTGCCCATGATCTCTATGGAAGCGACAGTATTTATTCTTATTACGCTTATTAGGGTCTCCCTTCATTTTCTCTGGCCACTTCAAGGAAGGATCATCTTTGATTTGCATAGGTACTTGATTAAGTGAAGCGTTCAAGGGCGAGTAGTTCTGACTTCTTCCTAAGGACGAGCCCGTCTTCCTATTATCTCGATCCTTCTTCTCTCATGTCCGAGCTCTCTTTGGACGAGGACCCTGTTCAGTATGACAAGAGGGATACAATTCCATACGTTCTGCTTTCTTCCTCGTCTTGGCTATGATTGCATCTTCCGCATTCATGAAATTCTGGGCTGAATGGATGAGTTCAGCCATGGTTTGAGGCTCCTACTCATATAGCTTATGGATGAACAAATCTAAATTGACTCCATTATGGAAGGCAACCAATAACAGCTTGTCGACCATCTCGTCTATCGTGAGGGCTTCTCTGTTGAAGCGAGTAATGAAGGACCGCAAGCTTTCATTTTCTCCTTACTCTATAGTTAACAGGCTGGACGAGAAGCGCTTATGTCTTTGTCCTCCGATAAAATTGTTGACAAACAGCTTACTCAATTCTTCGAAAAAACCCACCGTGTTGAGAGGTATTTTACTTAACCACACTCGTGCTGGTCCTTTGAGGGTTGTAAGGAAGGCCCTACACGTGATTTCGTTTAAAACCCCCTGAAGATGCATTGTAGTCTTGAAAGTTGCAATATGATCACATGGGTCACGCATTCCATCATACAAGTCCAAGGAAAGCATTTTGAACTTAGGAGGTAAGGGGTGACTATTGATGAAGCCATGAAAGGGGAGTCTATTCGATGAACTAAGTAGTTTACAAGGTTCGTCCTTCTCATGTTCTCCCTCATTTCGTCCAGAACCTTCCTCATCTGATCCATCTTTCTCTTCAAATGTGGCACCCTCTGTGAAGCGGTACCTCTTGATTGGTTCTCAGGCTCGGCATGCTCTCCTCTGTCTTCTTGACCTTGGGCTTGCTCTTCCACATATCTTTCATGACGTTGCCTTCTTAGACTAATCTCCCTAGTCAACTCTTGATTCTAACGGGTTAACTCTGTTATGGCGGCTGCCATGGATTGTATGTGTTGGATGGAAGGTGGTTGTGTGACCGGTGCTGACTGTTGATCACGGTTGGGATTACTGGAAGCATCCCTACTCTCTTGGTGGCCTGGGCTTGTTGCCCTTGATCTTGTCCGAACCATACAGCCATTTGTCTAAAAAAGTTGAATTTTCCTAACACAAATATCTTTCCCACAAATGGCACCAACTAATACTGCACAGAATCAGTAGTGTTAAGGACATATTTTATGTAATTGGTTAATCCTTTGACAAAACGCACTTCACTTGTATTTAGGTAGATCTAGGATGTGTTTAATACTTCAAGGAACATGTTGTTCAAGTCTAGTATTAAAGCCATGAAGATTGGACCAAGAAACAAGTGAAGAAAAGGTGTTCAATAAAGTTGGACAGATAGCTCGACACCTGCGGACAAATAGCTCGACATCTGCGGACAAATAGCTCGACACCTGCGAACAAATAGCTCGACAACTGCTCGACACCTCTCGACAGCTGGCTATCTATCGAGCTCTTCAGTTGATTATTATCGCAATCTCGACACCTTCTCGACAATTGGTGGATCGATCGAGAAAACTCCTGTCCCCTCGACAACTTCTCGACACCTCCTTGACACCTAGCTATCTATCGAGGTTTAATAAGGCTCGACAGATACGATCTATTGAGGTATCTATCGAGGTTACAGGAATTCAGATTTTCAAATCTGATTTTTGGGCCAAGCTTATGTATTTGTGTAGGGTTTCTTTTCTCACAACCCTAGACCTATATAAGACTTATTTTGGAAGCCGTCACAAAAGAGAATACAAGGAGAACATATGTAAAAGGTGACCGATGCCTTATTCTCACTGAAAGAAGCTACTGCGTCTTTTGCACCTTAGGGTTTTGTAACTAAGTACTTCTTGATCTTCATTCTTGATGAAGTGAAAAACTTTGCAACCAACATCTTCTTCTAGTTGGTGATTAAGTCGCGTACTGGGATCCGCGCAATTGGTTAGTCATGTACTGGGATTCGTGCATCATCAAAAGGGTGGTGTTCATATATTGAAGAATTCAGAGGTTCTGAAGCGGTAAAATGTTTCTGCTGTGAGTTCATCTACGGGGATTGTAGAGTCTATGAACAAAGGTTTTATATTAGATTTGAAACTTCTCTTTACTATAGTAGATTGCTTTTTGAGAAGGTTTCCCCCCAGGTTTTTTACTGTGAAACTGGTTAGTTTCATTGGTTTTCCTAAGTCATCATATCTTATCTTATTTACTTTTCCGCTGTATTCATTATTGACATGATATTGATGTTTGTTTGTTTTAACAAGTTTTATTCATAATAAATCTAATTAATAACTTGGGTTTAAAACTTGTTAATTCTATCAATTGCGGTCTAAATTTCCTAACAAGTGATATCAGAGCGGGTTAACTCTAATTAGATTAATTTCCTAAGTGTGATCCTTGACCCTCGTTGTCATGGAGGAGAATTTTAATTCTTCTATGTCCTTTATTAGACATACTAAGACACGTGCCTTTTCATCTTCATGACCAAAGATTCGTGCTGTGTGGGTGAGAAAGGAGCCTAAGACTTAATTGTCTTTCTGTTTGTCATCTGCTTTAATTCTTTCTATCTAAAGTATAACTCTTTTTGCTTGATTTCTTATTTGATTTTAGAATCATGCTTTCATGCATCTGCATCTTTCTATCATGCCTTCATGCATATGCATCTTTCTTTCATACTTTCATGTTGTATGTCTGTTTTTGTCTAGTTGTTTAGTATTTATTTTGTTTTGTTTTCAAAATAAAAATAAAAATAAAAAATCAGAAAAATACAAAAACAGTGTGTGTTTTGTGTACATTGGTACTTGTGTACCTTGGATGGCCATTGAAACAAAGTTTTCTAAACTTTGTATCATTTTGTAGCTTAGATAAGCATCTCTATACACAACTAAGCAAGTGAGTTTTGTGGCTCGTGTTTGTGATGAGTAAGGTTAAGTGATCTCTTATACTTAACACTTATATCACTCTTTTTTACCGGTAGGACTAGAAAATCCTAAGAGAAATGCATAAATAACCATCTCACCACCGATACCCGCCAATCATAAATGACATTTGTATGCTTCGGCATAGCAAAAGTGTGATGTCAATGACATTTGTATGCTGAAGCATAGCAAAATTGGAATGTTAAATATCATTGGGTATTTCTTTTCTATCTCTTATATACCCATACATGATATGCTTAAAAATAAAATATGCAAAGAAAATAAAAAACAAAAAGATTAAAAATGCTTTAAATATAATTGCAAGCATGTATTCTAGGAGATGTGGGAGTTATAGGATGTACCTCGAAGGTGATAGTCCCCATCAAACAATTATGATTGTGTGTGAGTTAAAATGATTTTCTCATATCTCAAATCATCATAACATGTATACACATGCAATCTTGCAATGTTTTTTACACACAACACGCAATATTCTTTGCTACTCTTGATACATGTGCAGGTACAATGTGATTTGGCCATCACAAGGTTTTACATGTGTTAATGTGTGTTTACTAAACTGTCTTGACTTATTTTTAACATATAAAATTGCTTAGACTTGTTTAATGTGTGTGTGTGTTTTGGGATCCATGTGCTTAACATTTTTCTTGTTGAGAGATTTGTTTTTCCCATGTTTTGCATTTTTTTTATCTTGTTATCCATAACATCTTGTTTCATTACATTCATGCATTTATATGGATTTCTTCTGCCCCCTTGATCATTCTTGATCATATTTATGTTTCTCGGGTAAAACTTTCTAGCTTCTTGTACCATTTGTTAATCATGACAAAAAGGGGGAGAATTTGAGTTTGAGATTCTACATGTTAGGGGGAGAAATATATGCCTCTATAAGGGGAAGATGTGTTTCATCTTGTTAGGGGGAGTGTTTACCTCCTTCTTCTTGTACTTTGGGTCTTGTGACCAATTTTGACATACATTGTACTTATCTTCTTTATATGATGATGTATGTCTTCTTCACCTATCTCTACATGTGTTGTTTCTTTTCTTTCTTTATACATATGTTTCTTTACTTGTATGTAATCTATTATTTCTGTTTCACACTAAGATGCCTTGATGAGTTTTGTTTAAAGTATTTCAGAAATACAGGTTATCAAAGTCTACTTGCCATAAACTCTCTTCTTGTAAAGTTTTTCAAGAGTTTGTGTTATGATAGATTTTATTGTATGTAACAAATGAGTATGAGTTGAGTGATTTATGACTTCTCTCATATGTTCATTTGTTTGTTGTGGTTTTGTCACAGATTGCCAAAAGTAGAGATTGTTAAGGACATATTTTATGTAATTGGCTAATCCTTTGACAAAACGCACTTCACTTGTATTTGGGTAGATCTAGGATGTGTTTAATACTTCAAGGAACATGTTGTTCAAGTCTACTATTAAAGCCATGAAGATTGAACCAAGAAACAAGTGAAGAAAATGTGTTCAATGAAACTGGACAGATAGCTCGACACCTGCAGACAGATAGCTCGACACCTGCGGACAGATAGCTCGACAGCTGCTTGACACCTCTCGACAGCTGGCTATCTATCTAGCTCTTCAGTTGATTGTTATCACAATCTCGACACCTTCTCGACAACTGGTGGATCGATCGAAAAAGCTCTTGTCCCCTCGACAGCTTCTCGACACCTCCTCAACACCTAGTTATCTATCGAGGTTTAATAAGGCTCGACAGATACTATCTATCGAGGTATCTATCAAGGTTACGGGAATTCAGATTTTCAGATCTAATTTTTGGGCCAGGCTTATGTATTTGTGTAGGGTTTCTTTTCTCATAACCCTAGACCTATATAAGGCTTATTTTAGAGGCCGTCACAAAAGAGAATACAAGGAGAACATATGCAAAAGGTGACCTATGCATTATTCTCTCTTAAAGAAGCTACTATGTCTTTTACACCTTAGGGTTTTGTAACCAAGTACTTCTTGATCTTCATTCTTGATGAAGTGAAGAACTTTGCAGCCAACATCTTCTTCTAGTTGGTGATTAAGTCACTGGGATCCGCGCAATTGGTTAGTCACGTACTAGGATTCGTGCATCATCAAAAGGATGGTGTTCATATATTGAAGAGTTCAGAGGTTCTGAAACGGTAGAAGGTTTTTGCTGTGAATTCATCTACGAGGATTGTAAAGTCTAGGGACAAAGGTTTTGTACTACATCTGAAACTTCTCTTTACTATAGTGGATTGCTTTTAGAGAAGGTTTCCCTTCAAGTTTTTTATTGTGAAACTGGTTGGTTTTATTGGTTTTTTTGGGTCATCATATCTTGTCTTATTTACTTTTCCGCTACATTCATTATTGACATGATATTGATATTTGTTTGTGTTAACAAGTTTTATTTATAATAAATCTAACTAATAACTTGGGTTTAAAACTTGTTAATTCTATCAACCAGGGTCTAAATTTCCCAACAAGTACGCTAAATGTTCTCGGCTACAGTGAAACAATGATTCACTAGGAAAACCTAAAAGGAAGAACACACTATCAAAAGGCGACCGGGGTGGACCAGCCAAATACCCTCCGATGATTAAATTAGTCTTTCTCTAAAAAATAGAGTTCTAATTTTTGAGGAGTCAATTTCAAAAAAAGAACTTACCTTAGTTTGATGTAGGCGAGTCCTTATATAGAGGGCCTTGGTGCGATTATTCGCTTGGTAACTTCCCCGAAATTTGTGGGAACTAGTAAGTTCAGACATAACCTCCACAACGGTTATAGGAGTTATAACCTCTAATCTTATCCACTACAACTGTTGCTGGAAGTTAGGTATTTATGAAGAAGTTACAGCGATAAATAAGGGCTTTGTTCTCATTCCAAAGCACCTTGTGGTCTAAATCTTCAACATATGTGGGTAAAATCCCTTATTGAGAAATTCCCAAGTGTTACGTGATCCTCCATAGGAATTTTCCCTATGGACGACCTCTTTAAATTCATGGCCCTTGGCACCTGGACGACCACTATGGACGAGCTAGAGATAATTTTTCTGTTTCATCATCACATCCAAAACAAGCATATTCATCTTTATCATCAAAGCAAGATCAAACCACAAATGCATGAACATTACAAATGCATTACTTACCTTTACTTACCTTACAACAACTCGACACCTATGGCATTATGCATGATCATGTGAATGGATGTTCATAGCATTGAAACTGTGAGTAACATATTTTATGTAATTGGCTAATCCTTTGACAAAATGCACTTTACTTGTAATTGGTTAGATCTTGGTTGGGTTTGAGACTTCAAGAAACATGCTGTTCAAGTCAAGTGTTAAAGTCATGAAGATTTGACCAAGAAACAAGTGAAGAAGAATTGTTCATTAAAACTCAACAGATACCTCAACAGAAACAGTATCTATCGAGATTTAAGAACAAAGCTCGACAGAAGCTCAAAAGAAGCTGAATCTGTAAAGATCTACAAAATCAGAATTTTCAGATTTGATTTTTAGGCCATGCTAAAATATTTGTATAGGGTTTCTTTTCTCACAACCCTTGACATATATAAGGATTATTTTAAAGGCCATTACAGACCTTTTTTAAGTGACCAAATGCAAAAAGTGCCCTAGTTCATTATTCTCTTTAAAGAAGCTACTGTGTCTTTGCACCATAGGGCTTTGTAACAAAGGAGCTTCCTGATCTTCATTGTTGATAAACTGAAGAACTTTGCAGTCAACATCTTCTTCAAGTTACTGGTGTTAGTCACGTACTGGGATCCGTGCATTATTAGTTAGTCACGTTCTAGGATTCCTGCATTGAATGGAGAGATTGCCGCTACAATACAAGTCCAATTGGGTATTGGGGTAAAGGTTCAACTGTAGGTTGGTATTTCGGGATAGGCCAAGGTGTTTGGTAAGATTTCTTATACTTGTAACCGCTTGTGATTGATAATAGTGGATTCTCGGGAGTGATGACCTTAAATTCACCCTGTGGGGTTTTGCCTCGGTAGTTTCCCTTATTCATAAACAAATCACCTGTGTCAAATTTAATTTCTGCTGCATAGTTATTGGGTGATTTGTTTGTGATACTACCCTATTGCATGTAATTTGATTGATTAATTAACTTGGGTAATTAATTAATTTGCAAGGGGTCAATTCATTTTAACCCAACGAGTGGTATCAGAGCAAGCACACTCTGATTATGTTTTAATCTTTGCTGTGTGATCCATTGATCCCTGTTTGTCATGGATAGAGGATAGTCTCTTATTATACCTCTTTTATTTTATGACACTAACTATGCATACTGGAAAGTACGCATGAAAACTTTCTTACAGTCTTTAGATGAGAAAGTGTAGCAAGCTGTGGAGATTGGTTGGACTGAGCCAAAAGAAGCGTTGACTGATTGGGATGATACAAAGCTCAAAACGGTAAACTTCAACAGCAGAGCATTGAACGCCATATTCAATGTGGTTACGAATGAGGAGTTTAAGAAAATATCCTCGACTGAAACTGCAAAGGAAACGTGGACCATTCTCCAAATGACCTATGAAGGAACTAAGGTCGTTAAAGATTCCAAGCTTCAAAGGCTTACTTCAAGCTTCAAGGAGATTAAGATGGAGGAGGATGAGTCATTCGATGAGTTCTATGCCAAACTCAAGGACATAATCAACTCAGCCTTCAATCTTGGGGAAACTATTCCTGAACCCAAGGTTCTGAGAAAGGTGCTCAGATCTCTCCTTGAGAGATTTCATGCCAAGATAACAGCGATTGAAGAATCAAAGGACATTGACTCCATTCCTTTAACAGAGCTGATTGGCAACTTGCAAACCTATGAATTAGGTTTAACTAGACTTGGGAAAGGAACCAAAAGTAAAAGTATGGCACTGAAAGCCAAAAGTAATGAGACTAATGAGTCTTCAGATGATTAAGATTCCAAGACGAAGTCCTACATCACTAGGCAGTTCAAGATTTCATGAAGAATGCCAATGTGAGGGGTTTTGATAAGGACAGTAAGCAATCTAGTTTTTCACAATTCAAAAGTTAAGACAGAGGGAAGAAGGATGCTAAGGATGGCAGTCAGTATACTATTCCCTCCAGACCAAAGTGCTTCAGAAGTCAAGGTTTTGGACACATGAAATAAGAATGTCCAACATATCTCAAGTCGATTAGGAAAAGTAAGGCTCTTGCTACTACCTTAAGTGATACCGAGCCTAAGACTGAGTTAGGTGACAGTAATGATAAGGGAATCTTAAGTGCTTTCATTGCCACAGTGGATCCTACTGAGGGGATCGTAGAAGCAATGGATGAAGAAAAAGACTTGGTGGAATCCAAATTTGAGAAAATGGATGATCAAGATGACATCCATACAGTTTATGCTAAGTTATACAAGGTTTCCGAGGAGTATGATAAACTATATAGGCTGGCCACTAAAAAGCTAAGTGATGTGGAGCTAGATCGAGAGAAGCTTTCTACCAAGGTTGATAAAGCCAATAAAACCATTGGAGCTTTACGGCTTGAGAACAATTTCCTTGCTGAAAGGACAAAAAAGCTTGAGGTGGAGCTGTTTCAGGTCAGAGCTCAATTGGAGAGGACTTCCAGTGCAAAACTTGATAAGATGCTGAGTTTTCGGAAAGCTACTTCTGACAAAATCGGTTTGGGGTATGATTACTCTTCTCCTAATATTGCTTCTTCTGGTACAACTATGTTTGTCTCACCTGCTGATAATGTTAATTCTGAGAACAATGAATCTAAAACTGAAACAGCTATTGAGAATATAGATAAAAGCAAATCTATTCTAGGAGCACCCCTAAGGTTGAAAAGAAAGAGACTAGAAACCGTAGGACTAAGAAGGAAAACAACAAAAAGTATTAACAAAAGAAGCCACATTTCTGTCATCATTGCGGAGCTTCAAGGCATACACATCCAAATTGCTATAAGGGGTTAGCCACTCAACAAAGCAATAGTATACTCTTGTCAAGAAATCAAAATCAGTTTCCATCCTCTCTTGCTCCTTTGGGAGATCATCTCAAGACCTTCATATTCCTTTCAAACTTGAACAGTTTCAATTCTTCCCCCTCACCTTCTAATCGAAGGTTCATACAAAGGAAAGGTTCTTCCAAGGTGTGGAAGGACAAAGACTCAAAGTGATTTAGTCACTTTTTCTCTCTCTCCCTTTATGTTCTTACATAACTTGTTTGTTTTGCTTTCTAGTTGTTTTTGAGTCAGTTTAGTCTTTATGCTTTGTGTGTTTCCTTCTTTCATGTTCTTGTTTTGTTTGTTTTCAGTTTTGTTTTATTTTGTTTTACATTAAAAAAATTGAAAAAAAAAAAAAAACAAACAATAAATAAATAAACAATGTGTGTTTATGTATATTGGTACCTGTGTACCTTGGATGGCCATTGAAACAAAGTTTTCTAAACTTTGTATCTCTTTTAGCATAAATAAGCATCTTAATCCACAACTAAGCAAATGAGTTTTGTGGCTTGTGTTTGTAATAAGTACGGTTAAGTAATCTTTTATACTTAACACTACTATCACTCTTTTTGACGGGAAGGACTAAAAAATCCTAAAAGAAAGGCATAAATAACCATCTCACCACTAAAGCCCGCCAATCATGTATAACATCTGTATGCTCTAGCATAGTAAAATTGTGATGTTTTTGGCTTACATAATTGGTATTTCTTCTTTCTCTTATATGCCTATGCATGATATGTTCAAAAATAAAATATGTAAAGAAAAATAAAAGCAAAAAGAATCAAAATGCTTTTAAAATTGATTGCTAGCGTGTTTCTAGGAGATATGGGAGTTATAGGATGTACCTTGATGGTGATAGTCCCCATCAAGCAATTATGATTATGTTGAGTGTAAGTATTTTTCTCTAGTCTCAAATCTTCATAATATGAGACACTTGTGCACTCTTGCTATATTTTCACACACAACACGAAAACTCTTTGCTACTTTTGATATATGTGCAGGTACAATGTGATTTGGCCATCACAAGGAATACATGTGTTAATATATACTTGCTAAACTATCTTAACTCATTTTTGAAATTTAAAATTGGTTAGACTTATTTAGTGTGTGTGTGTGTGTGTGTGTGTGTGTTTTGGATCTATGGATGCTTCGTTTTTATGTTGAGAGATGTTTTGAAAGCTTAACAAGATGAGCAGATCTTTGTTTGAGTAGCTTGCTTGTTGCATTCATCTTTATGTGTTTTTCCTCCTTGAAAAACTCCTTTTCTTCAAGCTCGACAGCTTCTCAACAGATCCTCGACAAATTCTCTTTCTATTTAGCCTTCTTTCTCTTTTCTCAATAAATCTCAATAGATTCTCAATCCATCAAGATTTTTGGGTTTCTTCTCGATAGCTTCTTCAACCCATCGAGCCAAATTTCTAAGCATTTTGTCTACTTGATAGCTTCTCGACAAATTCTCGATCCATCGAGGTGAGTTTTGCCGTTGACAGGTCCTCGACAGCGCCTCACAAATTCATTTCTGACAAGATTTAGTGCTCGATGGATCGAGGAGATAGATCCTCGATCCATCAAGCTATGTTTTTCTATATATAGTTGAGGCGTAATTCGATTTTCACTTCTTCACTTCTCTCTCAATAGAAACACTTCTCTTTCGACCCAAACCTCTTTCTCACTCTCAAATCACTCTACCCACTCAAGTTTCAGCCTTGTTCAAGCCTCAATCTCATGGTAAGACCTCTCAATCCCTCTTTTTCATGAATTCATGCATTTTTAGACCTAGGTTTTGGGTTTTTGAAAATTTTTGGGGTTTTTGAGATTTTTGTGAAATTTTTGGGTTAGGTTGTGTTGATTTGGTGTTATATGCTCATGCATTGCATTCTCATTGCATTATAACAATGCTTCATGCATTTAGATATGTGATTGATTATTGTTGATTGTGTGCTGGTAGGTTTGGATTAGGTTTTGCCCATAATGCTGTTAATTTTTATATGACACATGTTCCTACATTTTTTCATGCATACGTTTTTTTTTTTTTTTTCCTATTCTAAGTTGTGTTGTGTTCTGTTCTCTCTCTCTCTCTCTCTCTCTCTCTCTCTCTCTCTCTTGGATAGACTGTGCTATAGTACCTAAACCACGCAAATCCACTCTGGCTCGGAACCCTCTTCGTGGTTCCCGGTTATCCTCTTCTAATCCTCATATTCCATCTCATATCTAGTTCCGTGATGAGAAGGCTAAGACCAACTTCTCTAAGAACTTTCAAGACTGCGGTGTTCATCTAGAATGCCAGGTCATCTTGTCGGATTTCTCTGACACTACTCTACCTGAAGTCATTTGGACTTGGGGATAGAAGTCCTTCTATGGGAAGCCCAAGAGGTGTCCAGTTGTGTTTATTCGGGAGTTTTACTCCAACATGCACGCCATCGATACCTCTGTGCCTTAGTTTGCTACGACATTCAGAGGTACACGTATCGTTGTTACTCCGAATGTTATATCTAAGGTACTGCACGTTCCCAGGGTAGCGCATCCTGACTACCCTGATTGTGAGTGTCTCAGGACGGTGTCTAGAGACAAGCTTATCTCTCATTTTTATGAGAAGCCTTTTCTTTGGGGTGGTTTTCTAAACACCCCTTACTCGGGCTTTGCAAAAAGTCCAAGATTTTTGAACATGGTGATGACCTCACTTTCACTCCACGGTCTCACTATAACTCCATCACTGAGCCTCGTGCTCATTTTCTTCTTTCCTTGATAGAGGATCTTTCTATTCACTTTCCCTTTCACTTCATCACATCTATTATAGATGTCTATCAGGATATCGCTACCCATGATAAGCTCATCTTTCCTTTAGCTATCACGCAGATCCTTCGGCACTTCTCCATTCCTATTCCTCTCTTTCCTCTTTTCACCATTATGGGTGCCATCAGCGCTGATTCTGTTTGGCGGAGCGAGGCCCAGCTTCAACCGAAGCGGCCACGAGTAAAGATGGATGATCCTGCAGCTTTTGTTGTTCCCCCTTTTTCTTCGGCTCCTTCCACCTCTACTCCTTCTTCCTCAGCAGCTGGTGTGACTCTTGATGCTATCATGACATAGCTTTAGAGGATGGATGCTCGTCTCGACTATCTCACAGATGAGATGTGTCAGATGAACAATTGAGTCAGTCGCATTGCCCGTATGCAGGCTCGCATGACTATTTTTGCACCTTCCCCCTCTCCTTTTCCAGAGGCCTCGACTGATGAGGATGATGATGCTGGTGTTGATGAGGATAATGCTAGCTCTTCCAATGATGATGAGATGACAACCTTTCAGTAACTTGCCATTTGTCATTCCTGACAAAAAAGGGGGAGTAGTTTTGATTTTGAGAGTAGTCTTGTACTTAGAGCGAGAGTTAGTATAGGACATTTTTTACAAGGGGAGTGTATGTAGATTTTGAGGGATGTAGTGAGGTTTATATGTACTTTTCTCTCTTTTTAGTTACGTTAGCCTCTTGTATACCAGTCTTATGACCATTTATGACATACATTGTACTTTATGTTCATATATATGATGATGATGTATGTTTTTCTTCACCTATCTCTACATGTGTTGTTTCTTTTCTTTCTTTATACACATGTTTCTTTATGTATGCAATCTTTATTTCTGTTTCACACATAATGCCTTGAAGAGTCTTGTTCAAATGTTTCAGAAAGACAGGTTGTGAAAGTCTATCATGCCATGAACTCTCTTCTTGCAAAGTTTTTCAAAAGTTTGTAGTAGGGATAGATTTCCTTTATAATACAACAAGTGGTTATGAGTTTAGTGATTTAAGACTTCTCTCATGATTATTTGTTTGTTGTGGTTTTGTCACGGATTGCCCAAGGGGGAGATTGTTAGGGATATATTTTATGTAATTAGCTAATCCTTTGACAAAATGCACTTTACTTGTAATTTGGTAGATCTAGGGTGGGTTTAAGACTTTAAGAAACATATGGTTCAAGTCGTGTTAAAGCCATGAAGATCTGGCTAAGAAACAAGTGAAGAAGAGCTGTTCCTTAAAGCTCGACAAATACTTCGACTGAAACAGTATCTATCAAGATTTAAGAATAAAGCTCGACAAAAGCTAAATCTATCGAGATCTAAGAAATCAGAATTTTTAGATATGATTTTTAGGCTATGCTGAAATATTTGTATAGGGTTTCTTTTCTCACAACCCTAGACATATGTAAGGATTATTGTAAAGGCCGTCATAGACTTTTTTTGAGTGATCGAATGCAAAAAGTGCCCTAGTTCATTATTCTCTCTGAAAAAGTTACTGCTTCTTTATGCCATAGGGTTTTGTAACCAAGGTGTTTTCTGGTCTTCATTGTTGATGAACTGAAGAAATTTGCAGTCAACATCTTCTTCAAGTTGCTCGTGTTAATCACGTACTGGGATTCGTGCATTATTGGTTAATCACATACTAGGATTCATGCATTAAATGGAGAGATTACCACTACAATACAAGTCCAAATAGGTATAGTCCAATTGGGTATTGGGGTAAGGGTTCAACTGTAGGTTGGTATTTCAGGATAAGCCAAAGGGTTTGGTAAGATTTCTTATACTTGTAACTGCTTGTGATTGATAATAGTGGATTCTCAGGAGTGGTGACATTAAATTCACCCGGTGGGGTTTTGCCTCGGTGGTTTTCCCCATTCGTAAACAAATCACTTGTGTCAAATTTAATTTCCCCTTCATTTAGTTATTTGGTGATTTGTTTGTGCTACTACGCTATTGCATATAATTTGATTGATTAATTAACTTGGGTAATTAATTAATTAGCAAGGGGTCAATTCATTTTAACCCAACAGAAACCATAAAACCCTAATTCTAACATACATGTGACAACAAACAAGCAATTAAACATGTGAAACATAAACTTTGAGAGCATAAAAACATCGAAAAAGAAGCTCAACAAAACAAACATGTGAAATTAGAAGCAAAATAAATAAAATAAAATTAGGGTTTTGGGGCGAGTTCATGCTCACACATGAACAAGCTTGCGTGTGCATAATCAAGCCTACGTGCCAAGGTTTGTGCCAAGAAAACCCTAAAAACACATCCAAGCTTAAAACACTAAATCTAACACCCTAACATGCATTTTAAACATACAAAAACGTAAACCTAGGCTACAAAAGCATACAACACATGTTATAAAACTAATACCTTAACGAAAAGCTCTTCAAGCTTGAATTTTTACCATTCCCCTTAGTCAAATCTATTTACAAACCAATAAGAAAGTGATTAGTAATATTAAACTCAAAGATCAAGGCCAAAAAATGCCCTAATCAAAAGAAAATTGACTTAATGATGTTTTGTGAAAAACTTCCTCTTTGATTCACTATTTCTAGTGAATCTTAGTGTTTTCCCATGAGATTTTTGTGTGTTTCAAAATATACCATTTAAGGCTACTCATAGTGTGAAAAAAGGGGGTTTGTAATGATTCCTAGACGATGTGGGATTCATTCCAAACCTCAACATAAATGCAGAAAACTTGCCTTGTATAGTTTCTGGAAATTGCTATGCATGCGCAAGATCAGGCTTGCGTACGCATGCAAAAAGTTATGTGCGCAGGCTAATTCTTGCGTGTACATAGCGAGGGTTTCCTTGGCCTTATATCTCCAAAAATATATTTATTTGCTTATTTAAAAGTTATATTTTTCATTTTAACATTTCTCAAGTCAATTTAACTTCTAATTGGGCCTTAAACCAACCTTAGGTTTTAAACTTCAGAATCATTAGGGAATGAGGGCCGAAGTCGTAAGGGGTACAAAATGCGGTGTTTACAAAGATTAGGCATTTGGAGTTTTGGAGTTTCATGTATATTTGGAGACATGATTTTTAATTTGTGTTTTTTGTAAATGTCCCATAGAGCTCTAACTTATATTATGGAGAGTTCACAATGTTTATTTATCTTTATCAAAAAAAGAAAAATCCCCTACAGTTTATTTTAATGGTTCTTTTCTCATGCCTTGGACACAATTGGGTTCAGGGTGTCATATTCTTGGTTCTTGGTCAAATTAAAGCAAGACTTAATTCAAAAATATAACATGCTTCTATATCAAGGACATCTTTTGTGGAAATAAAAACAAGAATGCTTTGACTCACGTATAAGGATGTTAATACAAAGTTTTTTCATCTTTAAACCAAAGTCCATCCGAAGGGCCAGATATCATATAGCTAATCTTAAGGATGATTATGGTGAATGGTTAAAGGGTACATAGCTACAAAATCACGTGATCAATCATTTTCATACCTTATTTCAAACAAATAGGTTGCCAACCAAGTTACCAACTCCCACAGAGGCCTTTCATGCACAGGATTTTAACTCGAGTCTCTTTCAAAATACCCTCACCCCTTTCCTTCGATTGATGAAATTCGTGTCACTCTCTTGAGTATACATCCTCACAAATCTCCTGGTCCGGATGGGTTGCACGCCGAATGTTTTTGAACAATTATGGGAGACTAGGTGTATATGATGCAAAATTTATTCAAACTATTTTTATCGTAGCCCGAGTCCCCAAAGATCTAACTACTACTAAACTGGCTCTTATCCCTAAGGTTTTTGCTCTAGAAATGGTCCATCAATAACTACCTATTAGTCTTTGTAACACACTGTATAAACTCCTCTCAAAATTAATTATGTAAAGACTAAAAAAATTCCTTCCCTTACTCATGCACCTAGCTCAATTGGGTTTCATTCTAGGGAGGTAAGTAATAGACAACTATATAATTGCAAGAAATGACTTACCTAATACATAGGAAAAAGGTACAAAAGGGCCTCATGGCCACCAAAACAGACCTAGAAAAGGCGTATGATCATCTTAAGTGGTCTTTCATATGTTATACTCTTCAATTCTTTCATTTTCCCAAGAAAATAATTGATCTCATCATGGCATGGTTAGAAATATCCTTGTAGACTCCTCATTTTGTACCAATTAATAAACTTTCATCCCCAACTCTAATAATGAGTTTAACATACGTTAATTAGGGGTAATTGAAGAGTTCACAATAATTTGGAGGTAATCACAACTCAAAAGTGCTCCAAATTGTTTCGAAAATGATGTTGAAAAATGACATTTGCTTACTGTTTTGACTATAACCTTTGATTCACAAAGAATGTTTGCATGAGGTTTTACCATTGGAATGTAGACATTCTGGACTTCAATTTGAACACAAACTTTACCTAAATTGGATTTAAAATTAGTGAGTTATTTCCATTTGAAGTCGGACCATTAGTGCTGTCAGGAATTAGGATTTCAACAAGCATGCACATGCACCTTCAAGAGCGAGCATGCACCTTAATGACCCCGCACAAGCACCCTCAGTTCCAAAAATCTGGATTTTCATATTTAGGACCCCAAAACTTCAATTTTTAGGTTGGGGCATCCCCTAAACCTTTAGGAACGTCCAAAAGCCTACAAAAGCCTTGAGAATCCTAGTTTACTTGTATTAATACTCATCTTATGTCTCAAATTTAAACCCTGGCTAGAGAGAGTTTATTTTAGCCTTCATGTTTTATAAAACCCTAGTTCATCTTTTCTAAGCACACACAACAACACACTTGCTCGTATTTTAATCTTTACAAACCCATCTCTAGTAGTTTTCAAGGCAAAAACTATTTTTCTAAATTGTTTTCTAAAACATTTTCAAAATCTTTGTTCTTGAGTTGTGATTATCTTAGTTTTACTATGTTCATTGTTATCCTTGTAATCTCAATCTAATCTTAGTATTGTAGGCATAAAAGGGTCAATTAAAAGCTTCAAAGCATTGATCCGCTAGTAAGGTGAGCCTTCTTTATATGGTTTCTCACTTTGCTAGATAAGATTCACATGCTTTTTGTTTGATATTAGTTTAATTTTTATGTTTGTTTCATTTGATGTTTATGACTCTTTTGATATGTTTTAATATGATCTTAAGTTGTTTATAATCTATTCTTGTTGTTCTTGTGTTATTATTTTAGTTTTATGTTAGTTTGACATGTTTTTGCTTTTGATGTTAGTTTAGTATTTTATTTGTTTTGTTTCATGGTTAACTGTTTATGATAATATTTTGTGTTATTTGGTTTATTTTAGTTTAGTATTTAGGGTTTCTAACAAGCTTCTTTATTTTCACATGTCATATCTTCGATTGCAGTAAATTTTCAAAATGTAAGTTTTCCAATTTTCCATGCTAAGGATGCGTGCGCATGGTCGAGTATGAGCGCGCATGGTCGAGCTTTCCATGTTTAATTTAGTCAATATTTTAACATGTTAGGTTTAGTTTGATATCTTTCTTTACGTGTTTGATTTAATTGTTAACTTTCCATATTTAACAAAATCTGTTTGATTCATGTCAATTTGTTTCCTTTTTTGTTGTTATGTGATCTTTAACTTGTTTTGTGGTTATTTTATTTAATGAAATGTTGTGTAATTAGGGTTAGGGATTATAACTTTTTTAATAATCTCTTTAATTGAATATGACATATCAACACATAATGGAGGACGGCCCAAGCACCTTCATAAGCCATACCCTAATTTCGAACGCAATATCTGTAATGTAGACCTATGTAAAAGGCTTGTGGATATCGTATTTTCTCTGCTCTCGATTTGCATGCTGGACTCCAAAAATTCCAACAATATCACCTTTTCACGAGGGGACTGTAGGAACATCTATATTATCATGCTTCAACCTATTCGGGCATTGGAGCCCTTAAAGTGCCATTTTAGGTCAAAACGACCAAAATGCTCCTGGTCAACTCAGGGTTGACTAAAGGTCAAAATTGGTCAAAACCACACCAAAACAACATTTTTCATGTTTTTACATCAAATCTGAGGTTATCTGAGATTTTTGTCTATTTTGACAAAGTTTGACCAGAAGTTGACTCTTGGTAGTGACTGAAAACCTAATTTTGATCCGATCAATAGAACAAGTTGGAACCAATACCATTTCAAAGTATATTTAATTCCCTTTCCAATGACTGCTCATGAATCGATATCGGAGTTAAAATGGTTAAGATATCTTGAAAATCGTGCTGCATTAGCTCACTTCCCGTGGCCATAACTTTTGATCCGATCGTCTAATGTTTACAATGTCAAGTGTTCTAGAAACTAGACATCCATATCTTTCCAATGCCATTGGAATCAACTCAATTAGAGTTTTGAACAAATGAGCGACTAAAGTTGGAACTGAAATGCTGGAGTAAAAGATGAAATTGTTGACGTCAACATGACACCCAGCATGCATTTCTTTCTCTATTTTCTCATAAATTCTCTCCCAATCACACACAAATAAACCTTTGATTCTCCCATCTTTTATACATCAAGAGGTAAGTATTCTAACTCTCTTTTTCTCCTTCAGTCTTTTGGCTTTAGTTTTGAGGTGAGAGGGTGTAGATGTAGCTTTTTAGCTACAATCTACACCCATTTATTTTTAGCTCTTTATTTCTTTCCAAGCATGTTTTATTGCTTTCTAAGCATGTTCTATCAAATTGATGTTGTTGGCCTAGCCTTCTCGGGCTAGGATATGTTTAAATACCTTGTTTATGCTCTTTGTCATGTTTATGTGCTTTAATGCCTTATCGCTTTAAATGCCTTGTTCTTGCCCTTTTTCTTGTGTTTTGCCTTTGGGTAGGGTGTAGATCTAGATCTAAATCTAAATCTAGTGGTTTAGGCCTACATCCATACACCCAAATACAATAAAGGGTTTGGATTAGTTCCATTTTGCATGTTTGTGCTTTGTTTGCCCTTTTTCATGCTTTTGTGTGTTCCTTTTCTTATATCTATCTTATGATGCCATGTTTGGATGTTTTATGCTTAGATTCTTGCTTCCATGTTTTTACCTTTAGATCCATGCTTGCATGCTTAGATCTAGGTGTTGGGATTTGTGCCCTAGAATCCTATTGTATGATGCTTGTATTATATTATGTATGACATGATAGTATGACTTAATATTATAATTAATAAAGTTGTTTTATTATTATCTGAAATAATGGTAACATGAATATTTGGACATTATCATATAGTCCATGACATGCATAATATGTGATTTATGTGATTTAGTCACAGAAGATATAAGTCACAAGTTCTTTGTAAACTTAGAATTTGGTTCGTAGTTGGTGATGAAATTAGGCATTTCATCTACGAAGACTATAACATATTAACTAAGATGATTTGTCTTAATCATGGAAGTAGTGACTTCTAGTTGATATATTGATATATTTTAAGAGTTAAAACATATTGAACTGGACCGCTGTGAGATTTATTATTCTCCTAACGACTGTCAATTAAATAATAAATCTCGCGACTTATATTTGCATGAACTCTTAATCCTGAGAGAATAATGGATCTGATCATGAAATGTAGGTTGCTTAGATATATCAGGAGTAAGATCTAAAGTAACGATTAAAACCTCAGTATGTTGGGTAGCCACATTTAGTGTTGATGGAACATATATTTTCAAGATAGAATTCATAGTCTCTTAACGGAGATACAAAATATTCCCTTGAGATAAGCTTAATGGGTTTGTTATTCAGAGAGTTAGACCTAACCACTTTGGTAAGAAATTACTAAAGTATATATTTATGAAATTGGATTTCATAAATATATGATGAATAACTTAAAAGGATTAAACCGGGTACTCAAGGATTAAGATGTAGTAATCTACAAAGTGGCAGTCTACATTCATGACTTTGTGTTACTACGAATATTTTATGAAAGGGTTGCATGTATAATAAAGTCTTGGGATATAATTTAATGATAAGGCCTAGAGTGCAATTTTATTTATATAGTGGTATTAAATATAATTAATGGTAACTTTGGGCTTGTCAAGAGTTGACAGAAAAGCCCAAGGCCCATTGGAGCTAGTGTCTCATTGGTCCCTTTTGGTCCCACTCCAAGCCACACACTAAAACCCAATTGGAAAGGCCCAATAGGTCAGCCCAACTAGATAACTAGTTAGTTATAAAGGGAGAAACATACAGAATTTCATAGAAGAGAGACATCATTGTGAAATGGTGTGTATGTGTAAGTGAAGCCACTCGTTATTCTCCCTTAGAAACTGATTGAGAGACCACACTTCTCGGGCGTAAAATGGAATTGGAGTGAAGGTTAAAAGTGTTCCCAAGTACTTCTAATCTTTTGTTTTGAATTTCACTACACCAAGGTACGCAATCTTGTTCTTAAATTCTAAAATTTACATAATGCAAGTTATCAATCATGAATGAAATAGATCTATGTTTGTTGCTTCCGCTGTGTGTTTTGTATGAGATACAAAACCAGATTTTACTAACAATTGGTATCAGAGCTAGGTTTTCATATCATGATTGTATAACATGTGATTGGATTTTAGAATAAAAGAAAAACGGTTTCTTGATCTTATCGGGTTCACACCAAAGGATGTATATTCTCTTGGTTTGTTCGAAGTGGTCTATGATTAAAGAATTGTGTCGTGTTCTAATTGAAATTGCCAAGAAGATATAGTTCTATATCAATAATTGTTGTATGGATTACTTTAGTTATTGTACGGCTTGGCTAATTTTAGACAATTGATGGATTGCCTCGATGCATTAGTCAATATATTATATATATGAATTTTGCACCGATTGCAATGCTTAATGGTAGTTATTGATTGTTGAAGTAACTGTTTTGTAACTACCATGTGCATGAACCATGTTGATTGCACCACTTAGCTATTCATGCTTTTAATTGTTTATCACGTTCTAATTGAAAGTTGTTGCCATGATGGCCATCTTGTACGTGAGAATTCTTGGTGACCAACATGGCATATCATGTTATTCTAAACTCACACACACTCTAATCATGCATCTAAGGCAAACAACATGGCATATCATCCCCAAACCCTATCATTCATCTATCATGGCATTCAAACATGTTATCCAAGGGTAGCAAGTATATCACAAGGCAGCAATAAAGATAAGGCAGTAGCATTAAGAATATTCATCATGTTTCATCAACCAAGAAGATTCATCATGCTCATCAACTATATCATATTCATCAAACCCTTAAACAAGTATGTTCATGCGATTATGCATGATTTGTCTTAATTACCTTACTGCATTACAACACCTATACATTAATGTATATTCTTGTGATTATGCATGTTTATGTTGCTCATCCAAAACAAGTAAACCCTAATCATTCATCTAATAAACAAATCAGAAGGAACATGTTATCTCACTGATCTAAAGACTTAAATATGTAAACTAGACTAAACAGAAACAAAACATGTGAATGAAAATTGAATAAAACAAGCATGAAATTGAAGGAATCTAAATCTTAGTTTCTGGTCACAAGCATGTGTGCGAATGCACGAGGTATGCATACACATCCCATGTGCATGTGTATGCATGCTAAAGTATGTGTAGGCATGCATGATGCACATGCATGCATACATGCCTAGAAACACAAACCCAGAAAAACACAGAATAGGTAATGAAAACAGGATATCTTGCAACCTATAATGCTTATTATGAGAGACTGAGAAAATTAGGGTGCTCTTAGAAAAGGGTGTAGGCATTAACACCTTCCCTTTTCAGGATAATATGGAGTCACCACTTATTTTATAAGTAAAATAAGAAAACTCTACAAACTACAATATATCTTGAATAGCATTTTTATTGATTGGAAACAATTACATCTTGGTAGAAAGAACTTCACATTACTTTGATTCCTAGGTACAAGCTAATAAAAAAAAGGAAAAACACAAAGCTTTGTTTCCTAGTTATATTCTACCCAATATAACATAAGACACTAAATCTATCAACCTAGAATTCTAAGGTTCGAGGGCTAGGTTACAGGATGGGAAGGTGTTAGGCACCTACCCTGCCCAGACAGAGTCTGATCTTCTAGACTTTAAATGACCATTAAATACGCATATACATAATGTTAAATGATTTGCAACAAATGTCATGTCAAATCCTAGATCTAGGGTTAAACTTCTATTTAAGAACCTTAGATTTGCCATTTTATTTTATGTGAAAAAAAGTTTAATGAGAATACTTGGTGAAAAATTTAAATCTAAGTTTTTTTATGAAAGAAAGAGAACGAATTTTTAATAAAATTTAGATCTGGTTTGAATTCTTTAAATGCGAGAGAAAAACAGATTTTATTTTGAAAACACCAATTTTTTATGAAAAATGCAGATTTGGTTTTTACTTTAAAAAAAAAAGGTCATATTTGTATTTGGAAAAAATGCAAATCGGATTTTTTTATTAAAAACAGACCAAATTTTTGTAAACAAAATACAGATAAGATTTTTGTAAACAAAATACAGATCAGATTTTTGTAAACAAAATACAGATCAGATTTTTATAAACAAAATACAAATCAAATTTTATAAATAAAATACAAATCAGGTTTTATAAATAAAATACAGATCAGATTTTTATAAACAAAATACATATCAGATTTTATGAAGAAAATACAGATAAGATTTTATAAATATTATACAAATCTTGTTTCAGTTTGAAAAACATAGAGAAAAATGAAAATTTGATTTTGGTTTTGAAAAAACATAGAGAAAAATTGCAGATCTAACGTCTCAAGAAGAAATTCACCCTTGATCTAGGCATGTTCATCAACTAATCATATGAAATTTTTGAAAGCAAGAAGAAAGCATGCAATAACATATGACAGATATGGTTATCTAAACACAAGAAACAACAGCACATTCATGGAAAATAAAGCATAGATGAAAGCATGTTCTTGGAATTAAAATATATCATGTTATGGAAGCAAAGTTAGAATCATACTTGCATGAACGTATTCCTCAAGTAGAGAACTATCCTAGAGATCAAAGAGAATGAATTTCTAAAAATTTAAGAGGAGCCTCTTAACAAAAAATAAATTCCTAAAGCAAAGCTTCCAGAATTTCTTTAATGTAAGGGGAGAGAGATGTTAGAAAAAAAGGGTCATGATTTCTTATTTTAGATCCCTATTTATAGAGGTTTGGTGCTTAAAAAATAAGCTGGATTAGATCAAATATGAATTAGGCCTAATTCTTATCCCTAAAAATTTGAAATGGATGTGTTTTATCTTGATCAGAACGTTTTCGGGCCAAGCCTCGAAGCTGTGCCAATTGACACTAAAGAAGTGCCGATCAGCACTTGCCATGTGCCGAGCCCAATTCACAACTTTGGTTCGATCTAGACTCTTTTTTTAGGGATTTTCCAAGTCGGGAATTGCACCTAGACGTATTTTTAACTCGTATTCCAAAATAAATCCCTTTTATTTTGATAATCAAGTCCTTAACACAATAATTATCTAATAGATAAATATTCTAAAAAGACTTAATTGTCAACAATTCCCTTGTTTTCTGATTATCCATTTTACTCCTGTGCAACCAAGCTTATTTCTAATAAAAATCAACAACTAATCACACAATTATTTAATTAAGTTTAATTGTTTAACCAATCATAATTAATTTCAATTAATCACACGTGATCGGCTTCACCCCCATACAATACATGCCGACTATGAAAGCTTGATCTTGTGATATCTTTTAATCTAACAATCCGATTTAGGAATCGGGCATATTGTCGAATCGGGCATACTTTTGCGTCTGTTAGAATTTCAAGATCATTTTTATGATATGCAATGAATAATTTAATGCATATAATGCAACTATGATTTTTGGGTATTTGAAATGGTCATTTTAGTCATCTTCCAAAATTAAATTATGGGTGCAAAATTGAGTGTCTACACTTATAATATAGAGACTAAACAACCTAAACTAAAGACAGAGATATTAAAGCAATAAAACACAAAAGAAAACGAATAAACAAACAAAAAGTGAAGAGACAAAGTTTGAACCGTTACCTCAACGCTATAACTCTTTAGAGCTTTGATTTGACTGTTCCCCCTAGTCAATCTAATCAAGAACAAAACCAAGAAGGTTAGAAAGCTAAAAACTAAAAGGCCAAGACCAAAATAGGTCCTACCCATGTAAACTTTAACTTGAGGATGTTTTAGTATAAAAAATCCCTCTTAGATTCGCTATTTTCTAATGAATTCAGAGTCTATAGGTAAAAGAGCCTTTATGGCCTTTTTATAATGATCATAAAGGGGTGTAGGGCAACTCTCAGATGATGTGAGATTCACTCAACACGAGTTTATGTCCAAAAACTTCCCTTATAGGTATTTTGGAACCCTACATGCGCAGGCATAGGCATGCGTGCGCATACGTGTGTATGCATACGCATGCTTAGGATTTTCCCTGAACATTTATTTACCAAAATCATCCTTCAAGTCAAAGTTTACAAGATTGGGCCCTAAATCAACCTTAAGCCTTTGAGTGATGTCATCATTGAGGAACGGGGGCTCAGGTTGTAAGGGGAACAAAATGAGTTGTCTATAGTTGCCCCTCTTTTGATTCATGAGCTTCACTAATGGAATCAAAAGAAAAAGAGAAAAAACATTTTGTCTTGACGTATGGCTTGAGCCTAACCCACACACATGGCGAACAACACTCATACATAGGGCGGGGTACAACTTCGAAGAGTTGCGTGGGATTCATATGTTCAAAGGCCCATAGGTGTTACTTAGGAAACAAGCAATGACAGGTTCACTATCCAAGAACTTAGTTTGCCAATTGCCAAGCAAAAGGTGAGTGACTTACTATTTTAGAGTCACTAAAAAGAAAAACAAATATGGCCAATGGCCTCAAACATCAAACAAGCAAATAAGGTGCTCTTACGAGCTAAAAGGATACATATCTGTGGTGTCCATCTGTGGCTCTTACCTCAAATTTCTCTGGGTTGCTTTCGCCTCTGGGTGGCTCCTACCTTTAGGTTGTTTATGCCTCTCACTTAATCTTTTTTGTTCTAGGTGGCACATGCCCCTTATAGATACCGTATTTTGTTCGCCCTCAATTTGCATGTCGAACCCTAAAAATTTCAAAAATATCAAGTTTTTACCAGGGGACTGCGGAACATCTAGATTGACATGGTGCAACCCATTCAAGCATTGGAGCACTCAAAGTGCCATTTTAAGTCAAAATGACCAAAATGCCTCTGGTCACACAAGGTTGACTGAAGGTCAAAATTGGTCAAAACCACCCCAAAACAACTCTTTCCATGTTTTTACATCAAACTCAAAGTTATCGGACTTTTTTGTCAACTTTGACCAAGTTCGACCCAAGGTTCACTCTCGAGAGCAACCCAAAAACCTAATTTTGATCCGACTCTCAGAATGCATTAGAACTAATGTCATTAAAAAGATTATGGATTTCCCTTTCCAACAACTGCTCATGGGTCCAAAATCAAAGTTAAAAAGGTTGAGATATCATCAAAATAATGCCAAACGCGTCAGCTCGCTTCTCGAGGCCATAACGTTTAAGCTGACAGTTGGAATTTCAATTTATTTAGTGTTGTGGAAACTAGACATCCATACCTTTCCAAGGAGATCAGCTTGATCAGAGTTCGAGAAGGTCTTCAAATATGCGATCGAAGTCAGAATCGAAAAGTTAGAGAAAAAGATGAAATTGCTGATGTCAACGTACCCAACCTGGTGCACCCTAAAAGGCCGTTAGGCCTCAGGAAACGTGCCGAGCTCTTATTTAACCCCCCAACACCCCAAATATCAGACAAAAATGATTTTTAGGCATTTTGGAGCATTTTTTGAGCAGTCTCTCTCTCTCTCTCTCTCTAAATTCTCTCCAAAAACACTCACAGAAACCTTTGATTTCTTGCTTTTCTCCAACAATCAAGAGATAGAGTTCTTGCTATCATCTTCCTCTCCTTGGTTTTAGAACCTTGGATTTGAGGTTTGGAGGTGTAGATGTAGCTTTTTAAAAAGCTACATCTACATCCATTTAAGTTCTTGCTTTATCTTGCTTTCTAGCATGTTTTATAGCTTTTCTAGCATGTCTACTTGCTTTCTAACATTTTTTATTGCTTTGATGTTGTTGGCCTAGCCTTCTTGGGCTAGAATATTTCTAAATACCTTGTTTTGCTTAGATCTATATGTTTAGGTGCTTTTTGCCTTGCTTTTGCTTAGATCTACATGTTTAGGAGCTTTTTGCCTTGCTTATGCTTAGATCTACACGTTTAGGAGCTTTTTGCCTTATTTTATGCTTAGATCTATGTGTTTATGTGCTTTTTGCCATCTTTTTGGGTTTGGTTCTATATGTTGTTTTTGCCTCTTTCTAGTGTTTGGCTTTGTGGGTAGGGTGTAGATCTAGATTTTGTGGTCTAGGCCTACATTCATACACCCATTTTTAAATAAAATGTTTGGATTGGTTCCTTTATGCATGTTTGTGCTTTGTTTGCCCTTTTCCATGCTTTTTGCTTTAGATCCATGCTTGTTTGCTTAGGTCTAGGCTCTTTTCCTTGTTCTTGTTTGTTTTCCCTTTGTGGGTTTGTTGCTTGTTAGTCTTTGGGGCCATCTGCTTGTTTGGTTACATCCGTCCCCTTTGGTGGCTCGCTTGGATACAACCATGTGTGAGGACATATCTTCATGATGTTTGGCTTACTACCGCTTGCCTTCCTCTCCTTTACTTAGCTCTGCATATTAGGGTTTCTCTTGTTAGCCTCTTTATGTGCCTTATAACATTTTTATCCTTCCCCTTTATGTGATAACTGCTTTGCTTCCTTTGTGCTCGCTTTGCTTGCTTTGTGCCATCTTGTTTGTCTTTCTTTGCTTTTTTTGCATCCTTGCATCTTTGCCAATATGTTCTCGCATGTGTCTTTGTGTGCTTGTTTGTGTCATCAAGCTTAGTTCCTACATATAACCTCGTGCGGGTTCATACCCGTCTTTTGTACACAAGATCTAGAGTCCCTTTTGGGAACTTTGCTTGATGGCACACGTGTGTCTTCCATACTCCAATATAATGGAACTATGGACCTCAATCCAAACCCACATTTGTCCTTCTACGACACCCTCTCTTGCTTGTTTGTTTGATAACTTGCTTGTTTGCCCCTTTGAGTGCTATAACATGCTTGTTTGCCCTTTGTGTGCTATCTTTTGTTTGTTTGCCCCTTTATAGGCTATCTTTTGTTTGTTTGCCCTTTGTGCGCTGTCTTTGTCTCTTTGTCTTTTCTTTGGCTTGTTTACTGGCTTTGTTTTTCTTTTGTTGTTGCATGTACATGCTTAGAATGCGGGCATAACTTTTGAAGTGTAAGCTAAAAAGGACAATAATGCAAGCAAGAAAACGCAAGCCCAAAAAGGGAAATGTTCAATAGATTAGGAGGTTTAGCCTCCCCAAGTGGTTTTCTCTCTCCCTTTTAGCCATTTTCTTTAGAACCATGTAATAGGGTTTCTTTCTTTGTACCTTGCTTAGGCCACGTTCCTTGGGTATAACAATGTCTGCTTTACTTTCCCTGCTCTGTGTGCTTGCATTATGCATGATGTATGTATATATATATATATGGCTACTTGTGGATGGTAGTGCACTTTGTATGATGGACTCTCATGGTTAAGAGAGTGGCCCACTTGTGATCACGGGTGCTCTTGACCTTGTAGTGTGGATATGCGCTCAAGGCGACTGTTGTAAGTGCATATTCGTACTACATTGCATGCATGATCATCATGGTGTGTTTGTCTCAATCCATGTCATCTAGTGACATTGGTTTCCCCATGTACGCAATATACATCAACATGACTAATGCACGCCATATACACAGGCGCGAAACCTTGCCGTTGTGCCATTGTGTACCAAACGCGAAACTTTGTAGGATTTTCACCATGAAAATAGGGCACCATTATTGCCATATTCTCATAGCGATAGCTTGGCAAGGATAGTGTTTTGTGTGCTATGATGCACCAAAGGCAAAATGCTGCCAGATTTCCGCCATGAATATAAGGCGAAGTGCTGTCGAATTTTTGTCATGGAAATTTGGCAACAATTCCAAATGTGCTAGCAAAGCATTAATTAAGACCACACCTTCTCCAAAATCAAACCTTGAAGCCCAATTCATTTAATGCCCTGAAAGCTAATACCAATAGCTTGTTTTAATTGCCAATGTCCAAAAATTAAAATTTTATGAAAAAAAAAGGATGGTCTCCGGACAGGCATTGCAGGGTGCCTAACACTTTCCTCGCACATAACCAGACTTCCGAATTCAAAAATCAAGATCTTTTACCCGTCCATGTTAGATTAGGAAAAACGACATTTTTCTTTAGTTATAAAATCAATTAGAGTTAGGTGCCCAATCACACCTTAGAAAAAACTCAATGATTGGTGGTGACCTCACTTACTTTTGGTAATAATAGGTTAAAATTGACTCATTTCAAGTCACACACTAGAGGTCTATCCTTTTTCATAGCACTCGAGCTCCGAGCCACAATTTAGGCACATGAGCGTTGCCCCAATGGGTGGTTAACCACTGCAAGGCATCAACAGATTAGCAACTCCACTGGGAATACTTAGAGAGTTTAGTCTTTAGAGCTTTTGATAAAATTTTAATCTATGGACATTGGCTTTAAAAATTATTGAAATTGGCATTAGCCTTCAGGCCTTTCTTTTGGAAAAATGTTTTTACTATATTTTTAGTAAACTATTTTCAAAAAACAAAAAAAAATATTTTTCAAAAATGTTTTTAAATGGTTTTTCAAAACCGACTTTGAGGTATTTTCGAACATTTCAAAGAAAAAAAATTAAAACAAACAATCAACTAAAGAACATGTCAAAGAAAATTTCAACTAAATATCTAAGCATGGCAAACATGAATTAAGAACAAGGCACAAAAAAAATCAAAACATATTAACCGCATTCATGCAACAAACAATCACAACATATTAACAAATGGAAAAGAAAAAAAATAGATAAAAGAATATAACTAAATACCTCTTGCATGAGCATGCTCTTTAGTAGAAGAATATTTTAGAAATCAAAGAAGTGCCTTGGAACATGAATCTGAAATTTGCTACTTGATTAGCACGTTTTTGAAGTTTTTTCCAACTCTAAAACTGTATTTGGACGATTTTTTTTTTTTTTTCATAATAAACGTCATTCCAAAGTGATAATTAAGATTTTGAACATAATTATTTTGAACATAATTATCCTAAAAGCCTAATTATCTACAATCTTTAAATATTATCAGGTTATCTATATATATATATATATATATATAAAACCAAAGCCCTTAAAGCTCTCACAATTTTCCACATCATCACAATTTTCTTTTTCTTTTTATTTTAGATTATTTTTATTTTAGGTTTTATATCTTATATAGAATCCACCAGAAAAATAATAGACAAAAGTTTGAATTTTTATTAATATCAATAATATTGAAAAATGTATACAAACTTGGAGGCCTATTTAAGGGCTCTATAAAACTTGATGAACAAGAAAATATATTCTAAAATAAGCCCTAATTAATACCTAACCATAATAGGAATCAAATTTGACCTAAAAAAATATTAAAAGAACCTAAAAATAAGGAAATAAATCACCTAGACCTAAAATAACGTTTTTTGCATAAAAATACCAAAATTAAATAATTACAAAAATTAAATTGTAAATTCTATCCTACATCAATTTATCACAAAAATCATCATCTATATTTATTATTATTATTATTATCTATATATATATAGATAATTATAATTTTTTAAGATACCTCACGTTAGAATTTAAAAAAAAAATGACTCACTTTAGGTTTGAATTTTTTTTTTTTTTTAAAAAGACTCACCAAAAAAAAAAAAACTTTAGGATTAAGAAAAAAAGAGAGAGACTCCTGGTAGGACTCTCTCTTCTCTCTTTAAAACTCTAGCAATTAACATCTCAAAACCCTAAACTTAATTTCACTTTAAAATTAAAAAAATAAGAAGGAGAGAGACTTAACTAAAAAAAAAAAAAAAAAAAACGTAGGTTTTGTCTTTTTTATTTGCTTTCATATGTGCCTGAAATTTTCATTCTATCTTATTGTTTTGTTATGTTTAGAATTTATTTTCTTCTAAGTATTTGGGTTAATCTCTATATTTTGATAGTGTTTTTGTGGGTTTAGTTTTTGGGTTGAAATTTCTAATAATTATTTTATGTTGTATACAGCAGATGAAGCATGTCTATTTTTTGGAGAAAAATCAAAACTGCAACTTATGTCTTCCAACTCAAGGTGTGGTAAATTTTTATTTGGTATATTATATATGAATTTTTTGAATTTTAAGGGTTTTTTTTTTGTTTTGAAGTAGAATTTGGGGATTCTATAAAATTTGGAAAGTTTAAGTTTTGGGGTTTTTGGTATTTGCGTTTTAGTAGATTGATCTTAATTCTTTACCTTATATGTTTTTTTTTTTTTTATTGAGAATTTTTATTTTGGGTTCATGTGATTTTTTGTTTTCTTAATTAAAGCTTTGATTTTTGGTTGATTAATTATTTGTTTGGATTAATTTCAATTAATTATTTGTTTGAATTCAACGTAAAAGATAATAGAAATATGTGTTATAAATTTGATAATGTTCCATGTTTTGAATTATTTATATTGTTATTAATACGACTAAATAAATTTGTTTTTATTTTTGTAGTTTATATCAGTTTTGAGTGTGTGTGTATATATATAACTTTTGAGAATTTTGCTTTATTAATTTAAGAATTGTAAATTACTTTGTAAGTTTCAGTAACTATGTACCTGCAGTGAGATATTGACAATATAAGCATATATATATGATATTAACATTTTATAAAAATCTTTCTTACAACCCAATAACATTCTACGTTAGACAACACTTCTAAACTAATGAAAAGCATAGAAGTTAAATATTTATTCCCACTGTATTTTATTTAATTATGACAGATCCATTTTTTTTTTAAACGCTAACTAGCAAAATGTCTATAATATGCATATTATTAACCCAATTTTCTATTTCTAAATTTCTTAGATTTTATTATATCAATCTTTTTTTTTTTAATTCTTGATGGGCAAATCAGTCTCTCACTAATTCTTTTACCTTAACGTGATGTTGGTTAATTGTCCTTTTATTTAACTATCCCGTGCATCGCACGGGTTAGCGACTAGTTTGTTTTAATCTCATGCAACAAATCTCAATTTAAGAAATATACTTAACCAATCACAAAAATTCAATTAATTAATTTTAATCATTAACTAATCAAAATTAATTTCAGTTAATCACATGTGATCGGCTTCACCCATACAATGCATATAGACCGTGAAACTTGATCTCGTGATATCTTCTAATTCAACGGTCCGATTTAGGAATCAGACATACCGTCATGACTGTTAGAATCTCAAGATCATTTTATGATATGCAATGAATGAATTAATGCATATAATGCAACTATGATTTTTCAGGTATATGAATGGTCATTCTAGCTATCTTCCAAGATTAAATTATGGTTGCAAAATCGAATGTCTACACTCAGTTTCTCTGCCGTTGATTTTGACTTTGAGAAGTGGTTGAAATTGGGTTTGATTTTTGGGTCAATTTGAAATGTTGGTTTTGGATAATCAGCAAGATATGGAGATACAATGGTTGTTTGATTTTTGGGTTTCATTTGTGGGAGGTGATTTGGTCGGAGTCATGCCCATGGATGACGACGGCAGTAACTGGTGAGAGGTGGATCTAAAAAAGATTGGCTGGTGGCTGTTTGGTGAAGAAGATCTCTTTCTATTTTTTCTTTAAAGAACACTTATCTAACCTTAATCTAATAGATTATTTTTTTTATTCATTAATGAGTAATGCTACTAACACAAACTATTTTATAACATTTTTACAAAATGTTGATGTGGCCAACCTCTTATTGGTTTTCATCTAGGCCCACCATTAATATTACTTTTTCATTTACCAATAATCATTCACCACATCAACAATTTGTAAAATTTTTTGTAAAATAGTTTGTATCTCTAGCATTATTCTTTCATTAATTAAGTTTTTATATTCTCATGAAAGAGAAAAAAAAAATTCTCCTTCCATCGGCTCCTTCTTTTCCAGTTGGTTCTTCTTCTTTAGCTGCAACTCCATACCATTGTATAGATTGTAAAAAAATTCCTATCTAAAATAATTTCAGAACATCTAAAACCATTTTCCCAAAGCCTTCCGAATCGATCTGGAAGCCTTGGAGCTCCAGTTTCATCGAGTTGTCCTAGTTCCAACGGTAGATTGAGAAGGATTTCATAGATGTGGAGGTGTGTGCTGATGGTTCGACTTGCTGAGACTTTGTGCATGTGGGCAGATTTGGCCTAATTGTCTTCTCTATAAATTTTTTTCTTTGTTCAGATTTTTAGCTTTGTTGTTCTGATTTAATTAGTTTTATGAGAATAAGATTGTGTTGTGTTTTGATTGAGAAAAGGAGGAGAGAGGAATGAGCATAAAAACGATTGTTAATACAAGTGATCAATGAAGACTAGTAAGAAGATGACGACGAAGAAATGAGAAAACTCTTCTAATACTTGATTTTTGAGTAATGCATACTTGGGGGAACATCATAGGGAATTTTGAGCCTTTTTATATCATTCATTTCATAACCTAAACCCGGCCTATATTGCAACCCATGAATAAGACCTCCTTGAAGTCTTGCTAATTGTAGGCGCATCTTAAACTCTAATAATATTTTTCTCTTGAATTAAAAAGGAAAAATGCTTAAAATTGTCAAACCCCACAGGATGATATGTCCAAGGACAAAATTTCTCAAATTCTCAAATCCTCAAAATGACTCAAAAGAACTTCCAAACTTGGAACACTCTCCTTGTTTGCACCCAACAATATGATTCATAAATATTATCACATTTCATTTCTTGATTGCCTTTGGAGACTTAATTTGACAATATTCAAAAGGATGAAACAAATTTGGTTACATGAGTTTAATGATCTTAATCCTTCCTAATCAAAGAGATTTGTTTGATTCTTAAACATTTTGATTTGCCAAAATGGTTGTTCAAAGGATCACCTCTTGTACATTAAAAGAAAAAAAAATCATTCTTTTTCAAAATCCAGTTTTCTTGAACTACGTCTTGACCTGATCCTCTAAAAGAGAGGTAAGTAGGCAGCCTTGCAGAGGCCTGGTCCCAATCACCCAAACAGCCTTGGAGAACAAAGTCAAAACAATGTGACAAAATTGTTTGGGTGCATGTTAGATTAAGCCCATTTGTTTGCATTAAGCATGTTTAAACTTGGAGCATTGGCCTATTTATATTGTGTGCAAGTTTTCATGATAATTAGTTTCTAACAAGCTAGAGAAAGAAAGCCATTTTGTAGGAACCAATGATGGTGGACCATGATCTTCTTTCATGTTCCCCAATGGTGACAACATCAAATGAATTCAGCTTCAATCTAAGCATGGAATATGCCCCAAACTGGTGGCATTGGGTAAGTACTTCCAATTCATTTTAATAAAAAAATCCATTGCTAATTGAAATTATCTTTTTACAGGAACTAAGCAAGGACTTATCCAGCAATCCGCATCAACTTCTTGCCAAAGTTATTCTCATTCAAAGGATAGGTTTTTCAACAAAAAAAAAAAAAAATCATGAATTTATCTTCATCACTTTTACTCCATCCTCATCTTCTTCACTTTTTGATAATGAACAAATCTTCATATTTCAAAAAAAAAAAAAAAAACAAAACAAAAAAAAAGGACAAAAGACAAAATTTTCAAAAAAAAAAAATTCAATTCTTTCTGAATCTTTCAAAAAAAAAAAATTTTCAAAAAGCCTTGGGACTAGGGGCTCGTGCTTCCTAGGTTGCTTTCAAAAAAAAAAAAAAAAGAAAAGAAAAGAAAAAATTTTCAAAAAGCCTTGGGACTAAGGGCATTGGGTTCCTAGGTTGCTTTCACAAAAGAAAAAAGAAAAAAAATTCATCAATCAAAATTTTCAATCCTTTGAAAAAAAAATTCAAGGTTTCCAAATTTTTCAAAAAAAAAAAAAATTCATCAATCAAAATTTTCAATTCTTTGAAAAAAATTCAAGATTTCCAAATTTTTCAAAAAAAAAAATCATTAATCAAAATTTTCAATTCCTTCAAAAAATTCAGGATTTCAAAATTTTTTTCAAAAAAAAAAAAATTCATCAATCAAAATTTTCAATTCTTTGAAAAAAAATTCAATGTTTCCAAATTTTTCAAAAAAAAAAAAAATTTCATCAGTCAAAATTTTCAAAAAATTTAGGATTTCAATTAAAAAAAAATCTTCATTAAATTCTTCTTCCAAAACAGAAAGCTATAATCTTCTTCCATATTCTCCAGTGGTGCAAAATCAAGTCAACTGTCTAACCTCAGCATTCATCGAAGCATGGAATATGTCCTAAACTAGGGGCATTCGCCAGGTATGCCGAATTCTTTTAAATGAATGACTCTGTTACTAATAAAAAATATTTATTTTGCAGGTACAAGGGTAAAAGGCCCACACACATCAGCATGAGCCAAAGATCCAAAAATCCTAGGTCTCTGAAAACATGAGCCAGGATCCAGAACCTTTGGTCCTCTGAAAATATGAGCCAAAGCCCAAAAAACCCTTGGTCCTCTGAAAACATGAGCCAAGATCCAAAAATCCTAGGTCTCTGAAAACATGAGCCAGGATCCAGAACCTTTGGTCTTCTGAAAACATGAGCCAAAGCCCAAAAAACCCTTGGTCCACTAAAAACATGAGCCAAGATCCAAAAGTCCTAGGTCTCTGAAAACATGAGCCAGGATCCAGAACCTTTGGTCCTCTGAAAACATAAGCCAAAGCCCCCAAAATCCTTGGTCCTCTGAAAACATGAGCCAAGATCCAAAAGTCCTAGGTCTCTGAAAACATGAGCCAGGATCCAGAACCTTTAGTCCTCTGAAAACATGAGCTAAAGCCCAAAAAAACCCTTGGTCCTCTGAAACATGAGCCAAGACCCAAAAGTCCTAGGTCTCTGAAAACATGAACCAAGATCTAGAACCTTTGGTCCTCTGAAAACATGAGCCAAGATCCAAAAATCCTAAGTCTCTGAAAACATAAACCAGGATCCAAAACCTTTGGTCCTCTGAAAACATGAGCCAAAGCCCAAAAAAAAAAAAACACTTGGTCCTCTGAGAACATGAGCCAAGATCCAAAAATTCTAGGTCTCTGAAAACACGAGCCAGGATCCAGAACCTTTGGTCCTCTAGAAACATGAGCCGAAACCCAAAAAAACCCTTGTCCTTTGAGAACATGAGCCAAGATCCAAAAATCCTAGGTCTCTGAAAATATAAACTAGGATCTAGAATCTTTGGCCCTCTGAAAACATGAGCCAAAGCCCCAAAAAAACACTTGGTCCTTTGAGAACATGAGCCAAGATCCAAAAATCCTAGGTCTTTGAAAACATGAGCTAGGATCCAGAACCTTTGGTCCTCTGAAAACATGAGCCAAAGCTCCAAAAAAAAAAAAAAATCTTGGTCCTCTGAAAACATGAGCCAAGATCCTTGGTCCTCCATTTTTTTGACCTCAAGTAAGCATGTCTTGTACTTATTCAAAAAAAAAAAAAAATTTGCATGCATGAACTATGTTTGGACCTGATCCTCCCACCAAGAGGTACGTAGGCAATCTCCCTCAAGATTCGGTCCACATTTTGATCCACAACATGACCATTTACATTTTTATCTACATGCATCATACATTCACTACGGTTAAATACTGATTGCAAAGTTAGGTGTCTCTTTCATTCATTGACATTCGCTTTTCAAGCTCTGCTAATGAAAGGCATTCTGTTGACACCCCATTTTGCAACTCGCATTTAACCTCACATGGAGGGTAAAATGGTACTTTCACCTTGGAAATATGCATCTTGATTCTAGCCATTAGATCCCTTAATCTCATTTCATCAAAATGATCTTGATGTTGTAACGATCAAATTGACTAGTTATGAGCCCTAATCGGACCACCAGATTGAAAGTTATCATTAAATCAATTTTTAATGGTTAAGACGCACTATCACAAATTGAGTCCGACTATACGTAATTATGAACAATGGATTCCAATTGGTTATAATTATAATCAATTTGAGATTAATGATGTGTCATAATTTGATTGGTTAAGACTACACTTTATGGTGAGGTTGCATACACCTAATTAATTAGATAATTAAACATTAATTATTCAATGAGTAATTTATGTAATTATCTTTTAATTAGAGTAAATTTGGAACCAATTAAGTCTGAAATGCAGTGATTAGAGCCATTTAATGTTAATTGAGAGCTAATTTAGGACCTATTAATATTAATTGTGCTAAAACCATTTTTTAACATATAACCTCTGCTCACTATTTCATCAATATCTCTTAGAATATTTTGAATCTGTGAATGAGGTTAATTTTTCCAGAAACTAGTTATCTGGGACTTCAATTTGAGCACAAGAACGAGGCAATTCCAATCAAAATTGAGTCAGATATGATTTTTCGAAGTTGGCTCTACAAGCTGTTACAGCAGTTACGGGAAAACCGAATTTTGGCTTGTTCCTCACTCCTACCAATCTTTCCATTTAATGCACCAGATTTTCCCTCAGGGCTAAAATGAGGTCTAGGTTCATGATTCTTTGTCAACCCTCATTAAATGACCTTCTATTCATATTCCCTCCACCACTACTATATAAACCCTCCCTCTCCTTTATTCTAAGACACCAAAACCCCATCTCTTCTCCTCTCTTGAGTTCTAGGAAGTTGAGTAATCTTGTCATATCTTGGTCTTCTTGAGACTCAAGGTATTGAGTGAGACTCGCTCTTCCTCTCCTAACTCTTCTTTTCCTCCACCCTTAGGACCTCCCTCAAGAGTCTCCTCCTCTACCATATGGATCTTGCATGAAGGTATAATCTCTTTTCCTAATTGTTTTTCATGTTGCCATGATGAGAGTTTAAGATTTAAGTATGATAATGATCATTTAAATTCCTTTGAATATGTTTGAATGTTCTTAGTTGTTCTTATTTGTTCTTATATGTTCTTCACTTGTTCTTGATTGTTCATTACATGTTCATACATATCACTAGTTTTAATTTTAAATCCACATCAAAAATATGAAAAACATGTTTGTTTAATAATTTTTTCAAATCCTTGAATCTAGGTTATCACCATCCACACATATTCACTAGAATTTATTTTTCAATCCAAATGTAATGCTCAATAAATTGAATTAGAGTTTATCACATGCACACACATCAAATTTAAGATGCAAATTGATTGACATATTGGATGATATGATATGAATGTTGGCCACCATAGTCTAGAAGACCGGTTTTCACCGGGCAAGGTGGGTGCCTAACACCTTCCCACCTTGTAACATAGCCTCCGAACTTAGATCAAGAATTGATAGATCAATACTTATCCATGTAATTTTCGATTTCTAGATTGTAACTAGGAAATAAAGCCATGTACTTTATCTTAGATTGTATCTAGGACCAAAGCCATGTAATTTTACTATGATCAATGTAAATTCAATTGAAAATTAATAAATGAGGAATTTTTCAATTTTGGTTTTCTTATTTATCCCAATAATTAAATAAGTGGCGACTCCATTGTAAAACCTTTAATCTAAAGGGGAAAATATTACTAGTCGAACCTCCATTTTGAGAGGCAATAACACGACTCCACCCATTCACGTGGGTTTGACTCAACATTCCATAAAAACGGGCCGAGGGCGCGATCTCTCACAAGTTAGTTCAGACCTATTCATTCATAATCTTTATGATCAATAACCTCAGACCATGGCTGAACTCGTCCATTCAGCCCAAAGCTTTTTGAATGCAAAAGATACGATTATTGCTAAGAAGAGGAAGAAAGCAAAATGAATGGAAACAGATCTCCCACATCATCTTAAACAAGGCTCTCGTTCAAAAAAGGCCTGAACAGGAGAGAAGAACGATAGAGACAACAGAAAGACAATTTCATCTTCAGGAAGAAGTCAGCATTACACGTCCTTGAATGTTCCACTTGATCAAGTGTTCATGCAGATCAAGGATTATCCATCCTTAAAGTGACCAGAGAAGATGAAGGGAGATCCCAATAAGCGCAATAAGAATAAGTATTACCGCTTCCATAAAGATCACGGGCATAACACGGACGAGTGCTATGACTTAAAGCAGCAGATAAAGAATCTCATCAGATAGGAAAAGTTGAGAAATTTTTTTAGACGAGATCATAAGGACGAGAAGTTGAAAGGAAAGGTAGAAGAGCCATCGTGGCCCCCACTTGGAGAAATAAGAGTTATTGTAGGAGGAACTTTAGCAGAGCAATCTTCTAAGTCAAGGAAGACCTACTTAAAGCTGGTGCAGAACGTCCAACTCTCCGGATGACCACCAAGGATAGGGGGGCAGACGAGCAGGCCATTACTTTCACAGACGAAGACACTGGAAGAGTCCATTATCCACATGATGATGCGATCATCATAACTTTTCTCATTGCAGATTACATGACCAGAAGGGTGTTGATAGATAACGGGAGTTCAGCAGATATCCTATATTATATTTCCTTCCAACGGATAAGGCTTGAACGAGACCAACTTCGTCTAGTGAATTCATCCTTAGTAGGATTTGGAAGAATGAAGATACAACTAGTGAGCACTATTACTCTATCTGTAGTGGTAGGAGAGTATCCACAGTAGATGGCCAAAGAAGTAAATTTCCTCATTGTAGATTGTTCATCTTCCTATAATGTCATCATTGGAAGACCGACTTTAAACAATTGGAAGGCAGTAACATCTACCTACCACCTATTTGTCAAGTTCTCAACAGATTATGGAATAAGGCAAGTAAAAGGAGATCAGTTAACCTCTAAAGAATGCTACTTAGCCATGTTGGCTATGGATGAGCATGTGCAGACGATGAATATAGAAGAAAGAAGGGTTATTGAAGAGTCCACTAAAGTATTGGAAGACATCCCTCTAGAAGAGGGTAATCCTGAGAAGTTTACCAGAATTGGAACAAGTATGGAGGAGAAGACGAAGCAGGACCTCGTCTAGTTCTTAAGAGAGAGCATTGATGTTTTCATATGGAGTTATGAAGACATGCCAAGAATTGACCCAAGTGTCATTACTCATCGTTTGAATGTGTATCCATCTTCCAAGCCTGTTCGTCAGAAGAAGAGAGTTTTTGCTCTTGAGTGAGATAATGCTATTAAGGAAGAGGTCTAGAAGTTAACCATAGCAGGATTTATTTGGGAAGTCTATTATCCGAATTGGTTAGCTAATGTGGTGATGGTCAAGAAGGCTAATGACAAGTGGAGGATGTGTATAGACTTCACTGATTTAAACAATGCTTACCCCAAGAATAGTTATCCATTGCCACATATTAACCAGTTGGTAGACTCAAGGTCATTAATTGCTAAGTTTCATGGACGCCTTTTCAGGTTATAACCAGCTAAAGATAGACGAGGCAGATCAAGAAAAGACATCCTTCATTACCAATCAAGGTGCATGATTTTGTTATAAAGTGATGCCCTTTGGTTTGAAGAATGCGGGGGTAACTTATTAGAAGTTGGTTAATCATATGTTTCGTCCACAGATAGGACGGAATGTCTAGTGAAGAGCTTGGATGAGAAGAAACATCTGGACGACTTACAAGAGACCTTTGACACACTTAGACGATACAACATGAAGCTGAATCCAAGTAAGTGTGTCTTCAGGGTTTCGTTAGGGAAGTTCCTAGGGTTCATGGTTTCACAAAGGGTAATTGAAGTGAATCCTAGTAAAATACAAGCAATATTGAACATGGAATATCCAAAGAATGTCAAGGAAGTTCAGTCCCTCACTGGATGAGTTGTAGCTCTAAACAGGATTGTTTCCAAAGTTACAGATAAATGTTTGCCTTTTTTCAAAGTTCTTAGGAAGGCGTTCGATGGATGGATGAATGCCAAAAGGCCTTTCAGGATCTTAAAGTCTATCTTAACACGGCTCCCCTGCTAAGTCCATCCATACTAAGTGAAGAGTTGTATTTATACTTAGCAGTATCCTCACATGCAGTAAGTTCAGCATTAATTAGAAAAGAAGGGAAAATGCAGAAGCCTGTGTATTATATAAGCCGAGCGCTAAGGGGGGTAGAAGGACGATATCCAATGATTGAAAAGTTGGCCTTTGCACTAATAACGGCTTCCAGGAAGCTAAGGCATTACTTCTAGGCACATGTCATTAATGTAATGACAGATTATCCATTCAAGAAGACGATGAACAAATTGGAAGCCGCAGGACGATTAATCCAATGGGCTATAGAGCTAAATGAATTTGATATCAGGTATCAGCCTAGGAATGCAATAAAGGCTTAAGCTCTAACAGATTTCATTGCGAAATTCACTCCAAATCAAGGTGATCTAGACGGGGTAGAAAAGGCTAAGGCATGGGTCGTCTATGTAGATAGGTCATCTACACTATATGCGGGAGGAATATGAGTTGTCTTAAAATCCCCAGAAGGAGATAAGTTAAAGTATGCAGCTCGTTTACAGTACTAAACAACCAACAATGAAGTTGAGTATGAAGCTCTTCTTAAAGGGTTGGAATTGGCTAAATCTTTAGAGGCAAAGTCAATAGTCATCCAAGGAGACTCTCAACTAATCATAAGCCAAGTGAATGAAACATGTGAAGCGAAAGAAGAAAGGAGGAAGAAATATCTTAATAGGGTGAGACGACTTGTTAAGAAATTTAAAGAAGCTAGTTTTATTCAAGTTCCAAGGGAAGAAAACATGGAAGTAGATGCTTTAGCAAAAGCAACGCCAATAGAAGGTTTGGTGGACGAGTTTAATGAAGTCCAATACATACATAGCATAGATCTTCCAGAGGTACAGTAGATAGAAGGTGAAGAAAATTGGATGACCCCAATAATGGCTTACCTAAAGGATGGAAGGCTTCTAGAAGAAAGAGACAAGGCCAGAAAGTTAAGGATCAGATCAGCTAAGTATGTCCTTATAGACGAGGTGCTATACAAAAGAGATTTCTCTCAGCCTTACCTAAGGTATTTATCTCTAGATGAAGCAAACTACGTATTAAGAGAAGTTCATAAAGGAGCATGTGGCAACCATTCAAGAGCTAGAGCACTCGTTCACAAGGTCGTTCGTGTAGGTTATTACTGGCCAACCATTCAAACAGATGCTAAGGCTTATGTGAAGGTGTGTGATCAATGACAACGATTCAGTAATGTCCCTAGACAACCTTAGAGTACCTTACCCCAAGGATGGCCCCATGGCCCTTTACGCAATGAGGATTGGACATTTTGGGTCCTTTTCTAATTGGAACCACATAGATGAAGTTTTTGGTGGTGGGAATCGATTACTTACTAAGTGGGTGGAAGCTGAACCCTTAGTAAAGATCACACAGTAGAATGTCAAAAATTTTGTTTGGAAGAGCATTGTATGCCGGTTTGGGGTACCTAGAGTCCTAGTGTCAGACAATGGATGACAGTTCAATAACACACCCTTCAAAGATTTTTGCAAGCAACTTGGAATCAAGATTCATTATTTCTCACCCTCCCACCCACAAGCAAATGGACAAGCAGAAGTTTACAAACCGATCCTTATTGAAAATCATCAAGACTCGGCTCGAGGGAGCATAGGGAGTATGGTTAGACAAGCTACCCAGTGTTCTATGGGCTTACAGGACGACTATGAGGACCCCCATAGGAGAAACTCCTTTCAAACTAGCTTATGGAAGTGAAGCAATCATGCCTGCAGAAGTGCACATGGCTAACCATAGGGTGATAAAGTATTAGGACGAGGAGAATGAAGAACAACTTCTTTTTAACCTCAATCTAATAGACGAGGTAAGTATAGATGCGGAACACAAAACAGCAAAGTATAAAAATCTTATGGCTAGACAATATGATGCAATGGTAAAACTTAAGCGCTTCAACATTGGGGACCTCATCTTAAAAACGGTCTCCTTGGCAACCAGAAACCCGGCCTATGGAAAGTTTGGGCCTAATTGGGAAGGACCTTACAGGGTTATCAACTACAAAAGGCAAGGATCATACTCCTTGGAAGACCTTGATGGACGGAAGCTAGTGTACCCTTGGAATGTTGAGCATCTAAGAAGATACTATCAATGAAGGGTTAGCCTGGACGAACATTATCATGGACGAGTATTATCATGGGCGAAGTTGAAGTTATGTATTTCTTTCCTCATATTTATTTATGTTTATTACTAGTACTACATGTTTTTAATATTTTAATTCCCTAAAAGTGCATTAGTTTCCAACTTTTGTGCTCTCTATGGACGAATTTGTGATAGATGAAGTCATGAACTTAGTCTGTCTATTTATACATAAGTATTTTTAATTCCCTGAAAGCATTAGCTTCTAAGCATGTGCCATGCTTGTGGACAATTTTTATGTTGTATATATATAGTTTGGATTCTCAATGTATATAATATTGTGTGAATTCTTAATTCTCATGTTACTTTCATTCAAACTAGTCCACAAAAAGGCTAAAAGCCCATGACGAATAAAATCTCTGGACGCAGGGATGTAACGTTTATAAGCTTTCCTTAAACAAAGGATGAAGCAAAAGAAAAAAAACCAAGGTATATTCGTCTAATCAATGGACGAGGTAAAACCTAAGGTATATTTGTCTAATCAATGGACGAAGAAAAATGTGCACGTAAAAATTCCTAAAAATCCATGAATGAATTTAACCAGCCAAACAATCCAATCTTTGGACGAGTAAAATGCTGGAAACATCTTGCCCAAAGACGAATAAAGGATCGTCTAGCCTATGAATGATGGATAATGCAAGTTCTAAGTCAAATTTATAGACGAAAACAGCTAGAAAGAGAAATACCATTAATAGACGAGTTATACTTGCAAAATTTAAAGAATGGTAAGTGTTGAACATAAGAAAATTATTTTAACATGGACGAGCTAAATGCCTTCATGAGTGGACAGACCACACTTAAAACCATAGAGATAACATGGATGATGTAAACAAAGAAATTTGTTCATACAGAAAGCATATAATGTGTTCAAAATTAAATGAAGAATGAAAATAGAAGTAGACATTCATTCATAAAATTTAAAGAAGGGTAGACGACCACCGACCAAAAACCCTTGAGTTATTCAAAGCCAATAAAGGCAATTGTATTTGTTGCTCGTCAATAAACTTGGACGAGAATTGTACTTAAATGAATTTTAAAAGGTAAAGCCCAAAACAACAGGCACTTTCAAACAAGCTAAAATAAATAAATTTTTCTAAAAAAGAAAATAAATTACTGGGATAAACCAGTGGGGGCATTACTCCCAGACTTTGGGTCGTCCTTGTTGGCATTAGTGGCATCCTGGGTAGGTTCAATTGAAGTATTGTCCATCACGTTGATGTCCTCGGAGCTCGTCAGAAGTAGGGAACTACCTGTGGCAGTGGGGATCTTGAAGGAGTCAAAGTCCATCTCAAGGTAGGCCTCCTTGGCATCAGAACGGAAGTCCTCATAGCCAGCAGCGTAATGATGATCTAAACGATTCTTGAACTCATTAGATTTCATGAAGGCTGCAACAGCTTCCTTCTGAGCCTTCTCCATAGACGAAGTAAACCCTTGAACCTTCACCTCAAGGTGAGTGATACGGGTCTCCTTCTTAATGGAGTTTTCCTTGAGCTCCTCCACTTCATTCTTTAGCTTCTGCTCAATTCCTTGTAGACGAGAGAGCTCATTAGTCAGCCTGATTGCTTCCCCCTTCTTCAAGATGACCTCGTTAGTCAGCTTTTTACTCTTCTCCTTAGCAGTCTTAGCCTCATTACAAAACTCCTTGGCTTGAGTGGATGAGGTGTAAAACTTCGACATGGCTTGAAAAATAGATGGACAAAAGAGAGTTAGAAATTTTCCTTAAATTTCTTAGAAAATAAAATAGAGATAATGAAAAACCACTTACCTTGAAAAGGTCATGGATGGCAGAACGCTCAAAGTCCTTTGCTGACATGTTGTAGCAAGCATTCACCTTATGTTCGGTGGCGAGTCCTTTGAACAACCTCCAAGCATAACCCTCATCCATCACCAAGTTAGGAGGATGCTTGGTTGGCTTTGAAGGATGAATCCTATGAGGAGCTTTAGCTGCAGGAAGAGGAAGATTCTCAAGCTAGACGGATGGAGTGGTTTGGATGGGTACCAAGTTCACTGTCGAGTTGTCTAGGTCTACCATCGTATGAGGGAATTTTGGAACCTTCGGAGGAGGAGTCTTGCCAGACTTTTACATCTTAGGACCTTGGCTAGTTGGAAGCTTACCAAGGTCCACAAAACTAGATATGCCCTTCCTCTTTCTAGCCTGGACGACAAGTTTCTGGATGACCAAGGGGGTAACATCGTCTTGGACCTGGACTTCCTTTTCACCCTCAATGCCACCAGCAACGTCTTTCCCTTTATTTTCTTTCATAGTAGCTAACCCTGCGATGGAGAAGACATAGAGTTAGTGACATAAAAAAAAAATATATATATATATATATGTATGTATATGTATATGTATGATAGTGAATGAATGGATGAAGCTTACTTCGACAAGTGGTCTCCTCGTGTGCAAGATTCTCTGCAGTAGGCTGAAGGCCAAGTCCCCAAACAACTAGATGACTAAAAGTCACCAAGTTGTGGAAGGACCTCTCAAGGAAGGCACGAGCTATATCAATACGTTCCAAATAAAAACTGTCCAAATGTGGACAAGTGACAGCTACATAAACACAAGAATGGAGTTCGACGAGTAAAAGATAAAACAAAGTAGATAAGCAAAGGAAGAAGAACATACCTTCAAGACGAAGACGACCTAGGGTAAAAGGAGGGAAGGGGGCACTATTTACATCAACTGGGTCCTTAGCCCAATTTCTAGAAATAATAAAGATTTCTTTTTTCCAAAGCCTATCAGAAGAACCACGACCCCTAATCAAGCTAAATTGGGAGCCCCTAGATGAGCACTGGTAAAAACCAGCAGATTGTTTAATTTCTAAGGGCTTATATAGCAGTAAAGGAACTCATCCACTCTGATTGGATAGTCTCTTCCATAGGTTTGGTCCAATACCCAACCTATGGAAGAGACTTCTACAGAAAGAATTTAAAGGAAACCTAAGACCTGCTAAGAGATAAGAAGTATATATACCAAAGCCTGAAAGAGGAGAACAGCACCATTCCTTCCTTTCAAATAGATGAGGCCTAAAATCTATAAGAATATGATATCTGCCTACTAGAGTGTTTAAATTACTCGCATCTAAATTAAACGCCACCTCAGGAGCATAACTATAAATTATATTTTCTTCCTCCTCCTTGTCTTGAGAAGGGCTAGGTGACCTACTCCTTCTGGATGAGCTAGTCTCTACCCAGAAGCCATCCTACATTGCATTTCCTAGAATTCCTTTAAGGGAAAACCAGGAACCCCAGACGAATAATGCTCGTCTAGGGAACTACTATCACTACTACTACTAAAACTACCCCCACTACTACTCTCATAGCTACCACCACTTTTAGAGGACTCGTCCTGGTACTTGTCTATCTCTCTTTCAATACTACCACTAGATGCAGACATGATTAGAAGAATGAATAAGACGAAAACCTAAGGATGAAGAGAATGAAGTACCTGATGAGACTAGAGACGAGGACTAGACGAGGCTCTTGGATAAGATGGCAAAAAGGAAATTATTAGAATAATAAAGGGTAAGAAAGAGAACGTACATATTTATAGGGCCCAGAGGTGGGTCAACGAAGCAACACGGACCAACCAGAAGTTGACATGTGGCATTTTTTGAAAAATAAATCGACATGAACAGCCAACTAATGAGATTTTGACAAGTGGCACAATCTGAAACAAATAATTCAACCAAGCAAGGATGACACGTGGCATATCTGTTGACCATTAAAATGTTAACTCGTGTCAAGAATAAACAGTCATATCACAATGTTCAGGACGACCCTTGGACAAAGGGGGCAATTGATGGTGAACCAAAAATTGGGCCATCTCTAGTTCGACCATAGTGTCGTCCAAGTCCAAAAAGGTGGTCCAGCATATAAAGGTCATTCAAACTAAAGAAGGTCGTCCAACATGGAAACATTTGGACGACCCCTTAACACTTAGAAAATCTTCAGAATGAATTTATGTACAAAAGCTTGTAATTCGAACCACATTCTATTATTTTGAAGTATGAGCAATATCCTTGTTCGTCGCTTTAATTTTCCACTAAGTTCTTAACTTCTAATGGCAGTTGTAGAAGATAAGATTAAATCTTCTAACTTCTATAATGGTTGTAGAAGTTAAGTCTAAACCTTCTAACTTCCATACACGTTGAGGAAGTTACCAAACAAGTAACCACTCCAAATCTCACTATATAAGGACTTATCCACATCAAATGAAGGTAAGTTCCACTTCTCCTAAAGTTGGAATTCTTGAGTTCTAAAGGGAAAACTAACTTAAGCATTGGAGGGTTCTTGGTCGATTCACTCGGGTCACCTTTTATTTTGTGTTTTTTTCTTTTCAGGTCTTCTAAGTAATCACTAGTCCATTGAAGCCCGAAGCATTCAGTCTACTGATTTTTTGTACATTATCAAGTAACTTATTTGAAAACTAGCAATTTAATTTTTAAAGTAATATTCTAAGTGAATTGCATCCAAAACTCATTTGCATCCAAGTGAATTTGTAAAGTAAGATTCCAAGTGTTATGTATGAGAGGAGATTATTTCAATAGCTAAGTCATTAAAGTAATATTCTAAGTGAATTTGCATCCAAAATGCATTTGCATCTAAGTGAATTTGCATCCAAGTGAATTTTTAAAGTAATATTCCAAGTGTTATGTATAAGAGGAGATTATTTCAATAGCTAAGTCAATATATGTGATAGTATTTTGCAAATGAAATTGTATTGAATACAAAATTTTATCAATGAAATATTAATTTGTTCGGCACAACTATGCAAAGTAAATATTGATAATGAATTGTATCAAGATTGCATGGGTCAAAGACTTAAAAGTACAAATTAATTTTATTAATGCACCAAAAAATTGCATTGATTCAAATTAATTAAGAAAATTAGCCTCTGAGCATGCGCCAGAGGCTCTTCAATTTTTTAGATAAAATTTAATAATTTGCATCAATTATAATTTAAAATTACTACATTTTTCAATAACAAAAATACCTAGGGACGAGATGAGTATTATGCGTTTATGGGTGAAATAATTTTTTCATCACACCCCTAGGTATGTTTGTGATTAAAAAATGTAGTAATTCTAAATTATAATTGATGCAAATTATTAAATTTTATTATTTAACATTGTTCGGAAAAAAATAAAAAAAGAAACACAATATACCTTTATAGCATGGGTTAGTTAGAACATTCTCAGCTAAAAATGCTAAATGCTATTTTTTAGCATTTTTAACACCTTAAATCATAAAAACACACCTACAATAAAGATGCTAAATGCTAAATATTTTAGCATTAAGCTATAGTGGAGTCTCATCTTTGACACCCACTGTAGCAAGATGCTAGAATTTTTTATTATTATTTTTCTTTTTCTCTCTCTCACTCTCTCTTGTGTGTCCTGCCTCTCCACTACTTTCCTCTCTCTCTTTCTATGCATCTCCGTCTTTTTCCTTCTTTATGCCTCTCTTTATTATTGGGTTGATGGTGTTGATCTAGTTGTTGTTGTCCTCAGGAGAAAAGCCGACCTTTCCGCCCTTGAGGTCAGTGATGCTGACAAAGCTAGAAGAGCCAGGGGGGAGCTTGTGGCCTAGAACATGGTGGTGGCCAAGGCGGTGTTGGTGGTGATCTAGTAGAGCTTTTTGGCGCCAAAATAGTCGAGGAGGACATGGAGGGAGAGGATGTTTTTGATGGTGTATATGGAAGGGTGGGTGGAGAGGAGGTCGAACATGGTGGCGTTGTTGAAAGCGCAGACGGTTATGGTCTTATCGGCGAGGTGAGTGAGGGAGAGGTAGTGGTTGAAGGTCGGCAGTGCTGGGTTGAGAAAGAGAGAGACAGAGGAGAGAGAGACACTGCAGAGAAGAAGAATAAAAAATAATAAAAGAAAGAATATTTAAATGAAGTGATAAAAATTATAGAAGTTTTGATGTAAGGGATATTGTAATGTGTAGTAATGTGGGGGTGATGGCCGATGGTGGCTGTTGGGATTGTTGATGATAATGGGGGATAATATATTATTTTAATGTGCAGTAAATATTATTTTAATGTATAATATTGAATTATAGAACATCTGATAAATGAGATGTTGTAAAATGATGTGGTAAAATAATAAAGTAGGTGTTTGGTATGGCAAAATGATATTTTTTTTATAACATCTGCTGTGGATGCTCTAAGGAGGTGTTTGGTAAAGTAGTTTGAGAAATGTTATTTATATTTTTTTGAAATACGGATAAAAAAAATTATATAAAAATATGTGTAATATTGTTTAAAATGTAAAAATATGCGATTGAGAAGGCGCAACATGTCCTAAATTTTTTTGCACCTTTGGTGGGAATCTCTTATCAGTAAAAATATAAAATCGACGCTTTGAATCGAAGTGAAGAAGACGTGGAACATTTGAGGAAAAGGAAGGCAGGCAGTCAGTCAGTAGCGCTCTCTCTGAGTCTCTGAGTTTGGAGAAGCCTCACCAATCATCATCGGTCACCATGGACGACTTCTTCATGAATCTAATTTGCCCTAATTCTCCATCCGTATGCTTTTTCTCTCTCTCTGTCTCTTTCTCTGTCTAATTTCTGAGTTCTCATCATCCTTTCTCTTTCGTGATTTGGAATTTCGTACACTCGCTTTCTTTTCTCCTTTTCCTTTCTTTTGCTCTGCTTTGTTTGGTTTTCGGGAAATAAATAGACCGTCACAATTCCCTATAGTTAAGCCTCGTCAAAAAGTAGCATTTAAAATAAGCTGAAACAAACGCAGAAAAACTTTCTTTTCTTTTAATTCATTTTGTTAAATTTTCTGGTTTTCTGTCTTTTGTTGCTTAAAGGACTTGGGGATGGAGTTCTACTTCTTCAGAGTTTTGATTTTTAAATTCAGTATGTGAAATTTGAGCACCACTGATGCTAAATAAATTTTGTTGGCTTAAGCATTTTGCATAAAAAAATTAATTGAAATTTTGAATTGTAAATATAAGAGATTGATTTTGATTCTGATCATTTAATCTTTGAATTTTCCTTTTTAATTTTCAGGTATGGGATGGAAATCGATTATCCGAGTGTTTCAACAACATATATCCTTCTTATAGCTATTTCATTGGTTTAGTCATTATTGTTTAGTTGATTTATTTTTATTTTTATTTTTTATTTTTGAATACAGAAACACACAGTTATTGTTTCAACGGATCTAAAATTGCTTTTCCTTAATGATTTATACGGTTTTAGGTTTCGGGGTGAATGCCATAACTCTTGTTATGATTTCTATAATTGGAATTACTCACAGGAGTCCCCCAAGAAGCCGGAGGGTAGGTTCTAAGTTATATTTTTGGTTGCTTAGAGCGCAAACAAAACCATAATCTATGTAGAGTTGAAGTTTCCTAGGTTTTTTTTTTTTTTTTGTTCCTTTATCTCATTTAGGCTCTGATTAGTTGTGTTGAGAATGTGAGAAAAAGGAAAGAAATATGGAAAGTTCAATTATTGTCACACCGGTTATATTCTCTCGATTTTACTCCTTTGCTTGAGATCTCATTGGTTACTTTTTTAAGTTTTTATTGGGAATTTCTTTGCATAAACACTCTCACATACACACACAAGATAAGAGAGATTAGAAACGTTTATTCTATTTGTCCCAGTTAATCTTTTCTTCCCTAGGAATTTGCATTCATATTGACACACATTTCTTATTTTTAAGCCATGTAAATATTGATAAGTTGATCAATTCGAATCATATTTACCTTTAAAGTACTAGCTAAATATCTCCCCCTTTATGCTTTTAAGAATAAGCACTTTAGAATATGATTCCATCTTTTTCTCTTATCTTGAAAAATTAGTCTTGTATAAAATTGATGAACAAGAAATCTCATTTCGAACTTGACAAGTTGATCTATTACTTTTAGCATTTAAGGGTACGGGTTCAACTTGACCATGAAGAAAAGGCACAAAACATTTTCCCATCTTTTGTTGATCTGTGATATTGTCTTTTAATTTACAATTATATTATTTTTCCTCTAAAATCCACTAGAGTCATTTTCTCAATGTTTTTTATTTTATTTTTTTATTATTTTAATTTCCATCTCTTTCCTCCCTTAACAATGTTGTCATCTTCTAGCTACTTTTCTCAATTTTAGTGTCAGATTGATAAATTCTATCTTAATCTTAGAATTAGTGTTTTTGTTTATTGTTTGTTTTACTTGTTAGAAGCATACAATTAATAAGTTTGATGTAACTAGTATAAAAATGCATAAAATAAAACTTCTTTATTATACTTTTATTTACTCTAGAAGAACTCATTATATAATTATATACTATTATGTAACCCCAAGGGGTTGGCTTAGTGGTTCCTAAGGCCTCATGATATTCATGAGATTCTGGGTTTGAAACCTCTTGTCAGCATCTTAGGGCCACCTCGATGGGATTCTTCTTTGTAATAACCTAGTGTGTGTAGGATGGGGGAATTGCACATGCCTAAGAGAATAATTAGATACTATTGTGCATTCTAAGAAGCTGCATATGTCTTAACTAGGGCCTTGTTGCTTCTACTACCTAGTCTTTGTAGTATTTTTGGCTATTGTCACATCTTAGTATCTTAAAAGGGTTTGTTTGCAATATGCCAATATGCCAATATGTGACCTATGCTGAAGTATATATTAAGTATCAAGTTTCTTTGTGAGTTGTGCAGCATTTATCCTTTTGTTTTTTTAGTTGATTCTAATATATAGTTGGAAGTCAGGGGGCTCCGTTATGTTTGTGTACTTTTTCTTTTAATTTCATTTTAAGTGTGTGTTTGGTATACTGATGCCTATGGAAGATTACTCAGATAAACATGCTAGAAAGGTTGTTCTTGCATTTCCTTCCTGCCTTTGGAGCATGCTTGTCTTTTTTGGACGTGGTTTTAATTTTAATTAAAGCACTTCATGGAGACTTCATTGTTCATCATGAGTGGTTTTTCAAATGTTCTCAGTTTGCAGTTTGGGTAAGATTTTCTAACTTCTAGCTGTTGGGTACATTTTATTTATTTATTTATATTTTAAATTTTGTTAAATATTGGCTTATAAAAGTTTTCTTTGTCTTGTTTTTACAAATATGTAGACATCTATCTTACTGTTCTCAAAGTCTTCCAACTATCATTACATATTTTGCAACTTGATCCTATGTTTCTGGTGGATTGTGAAACCAATATTGGGCGTCATCTGTCTCCTAGCAACGTTATCTTCATTGGGGGTATTATTTCTCTCTCAGAAGTTCTTCTTGCCTTCTATTGTCTGCATGGCATTTTTTGTGGGTAAATTTTCCATTTCTGGTTATAAAATGCCTATTCCTATTTTAGATATGTGTGCATATTGTATATCCTTCTCATTGCTTAATGTAGATAATCCATAGTTTCGTACCTTGATCTTCTCATATAAATATATACACTAAATTATCTGCTGTGGTGAAGAAGGTTATAATTTTTTTAAATCTTCAAACTCCTGGGATGTTTTCATTTTAGTATTTTGCATCATTGTTCTTTACTTCTCATACACACACAAACAAATGAAAAGAGGTGTCTTTATGACCAGCTGTGGGATGTTGTCAACTAGAAATTATCTCTTAATATTACTCAAAAGGGCACAACCCATGAAAGACCATGAACCTATAAGAAATCTGAAAATGAAATAGATGAATAGGGGCTAGGTGAGATAGACATTTAGCTGAAAAATGGTCTAAAAAAGAGTAGCTTTAGTGTGTGCATAGATAGCTAAATACGCTCCAATGTGTGATAGCTCCGCTCCTCCAAACTAGAGACTCTACATAAGCTTAATAGAACAATTCTTAAAAACTGAAACACTTATTGCTTCCAAAATCTCCTGTTCTAATTAGCTAACATATATATAACTGATCTTGCATTACCTCACTGATGCCAAATAAGGTGATGCCGTTGAAGAATTGTGGCCTATCTTCCTCCTTCACCTTCAAGGTCCCAAACTGATATATTTACTCGTATAACATTGCAATTGTGGACGTATATGTAATTTCAGCTCCAACAAAGGGTTCAAGTATTGGCCTTTTTTGACTCCTTCCATCTTTGTACCATTGGATTGGCAAAGACATGTTAGGCTTACTTGTGTCTATCACCCGCCAATCCTCAATTCCAATATGTTCAACTCAAAGACCTTTCCCAATTTCCCTATACAACAATCTAAGCTTCTTTCCTTTTCTTCTTAAAACCCAATCTCAAATTTGAAGAAAACCTTCAAGATTCCTAGTAGTATTTTTAAAGAAGAACAATGGTTGTGCCAAGATTCCAAGTAGGAAAGTAAAAAAAAAAAAAATGGAAATTTGGTTTAACAAGTAATGGTGGTGATTTGTTTGGGGGAATATCAACAGCAACAACAACAAGAAGAAGCCACAGTTCCAAAACTCTGAGTAGTTATGGATTCTTAATGTATTAATCAAGGTTGGCCATGTGTATTTTTTTCGGCCATTCTAGCCTATCCAAGATCATACTCTCTATAACTTTCTTAATTGACATGCCATTTTTTTATTGCTTCTATTTTTATCATTTAGATTTGCCTCTACCATTCTTTTTTTTTTTTTTGATAAGTAACGTAAGAAATTTTATTAAAAAAACCAACCACAAAACAAAACTAGGAGCTCCATAAAAATGACAAGACAAAACTAGGAGCTCCTCCACATTCCATCTCTTGAGATCAACCTTAAGAGCCTTCAATTTATTTGCTAAAACAAAACTAGGAGCTCCATAAAAATGATAAGACTCCCACCAGGAACGTATCCTTTCTACAAAACCCTCATCCTTTAATCACATATTCTCAAATCTAAAAGGCCTCATTCCTCTATGAAAATTGCCTCCCTCTAGCTTAACCTCCCAAGTTGGTGTCACAAGAAATCTATCCAACCTCGACCTTGAAACTTCACGAGAATTTGACCAAGTGAAACTCCCCCCCTTCTAATGGTAGATCAATCAACCCGTGTTCAGAGATAAAATCAGAGAACTGATGCATAGCCTGAGTAAAAAAGATAGAGCTTAAACGTTCAGAGGGAAATCGCACAACATTAAAATCTCCTCCTACACACCAGGTACATTCCACCAACTACACAAACTAGATAGCTCCTCCCATAACAACCTTCTGTCCCTGTTAGAATTGGGCCCATAAACTCCAGTAAATGCCCATTCAAATTAATCAGCCACATTTTTAAACCTTCAAGAAATCGAAAAATGACCCACTGCTTCCTCCACAATCTCCACCACCCTTTTGTACCACATCACTAGTACCCCTCTAGAAGCACCCACAAAACCGAAATAAACCCAATCCACATGCTGACCACCCCATAGACTACGAATAATTCCTCGAGTTATAAGCTCCAATATAGTTTCTTGGAGATAGAAAATATCTGCCATCCAATGCCTAATCAAATTTCTAACTTAGAGCCTTTTTTCCTACTCATTCAAGCCTCTAACATTCCATGAAAGAATTTTTAGATGCATTGATGTACCACAATAGCTTGATCCCTACTAATTCGTCTTCCTCTATCTGAGTCAGTTTCACCACTCTAGGTACTTGCCAAATTTTTAAGTTCCCGGTGACCCTTCTGCCCCACTGTGACCATTTTCTTTTGTGCACCTTCTTCCTGCAACTTCTTTTTTCTCCTATCTTCTAGAGCTAAGAACAAACCTGTAACTTGCTCTTCAAAGCCCTCCAATGAAGTCCCCACAGATTTCTTGAAAGCTTTGATCTTATTGATCACCCAAAGAGATAATTGATTGCTATCAATTTTTTCCAAATTCCCAACCTCCATTGGGTTCCTCTCAGACACCTCCATATGCTTACTCTCACACTCCGCAGGTTTTCAGTTGCCAATGGAGCCACATTCGAAGGGCAAAATACCCTCATCAGATTTCCATACCTCACACTCCAAACCCATATTAGCAGAAGCAAAATCCACTACGCGATCACACTCATCGGCCCAACTAATAATTTGCCCATCACCAAGACAAAAATCTGTACTTGGAACATTTCCACCCTCTGAGCCTGAGTAATTTGACAATGTCTCTGGAGACCTGTATAGAGAAAGTGGAATTCCTATTTGCCTCCCATCACAAAGTTGAAGCACCCAATCTTTAGAATTTCCCCATATTTTTCCCAAACCACCAACAAAATCCCTAATTGATGGGCATTGGTTATGTAACCCATCATCGGAAACATGGTCAAGCGGCTCTGAACTTCGAGTTGATGTTACCGAAACAACCTCACCCTCCTCTAAACCTGACCTTGACAATATTGTATGGTGCGAAGAGTGTAGAGAAGCCACATCCTTCACAAACGGACCATAAGAAATCGGAATAGCCTTGCTAACACTTGCCTGAAGCAGACCTGAAGAAGAATCACCAACAATTGGAGAGACCGGAGACAAAACTTTAGCTGCAAGTTGCGTCGGAGCGATACCTGAGACACATGACTTGGTTGAACTTTTTGGGGACACGCCTATGGTCTTTTATCAGAGTTTAGTTGCTGGGTTTTGGGCTTAAAGGCAGGCCCATTTTGTTTCACACCACTAGGCTTCCAAACAGCTAGATTGGGCTTCGGCCCAATGTCTTTAGGCAGTGAAGACAATTTGGACTTCAGCCCATTGTCTTTAGGCAGTACCGTAATAGCTGGCTTTGTCCCAGTGTGCTTAATAGAGTTTGAATCCACCTCACCAACTTTAGAAGAAATCACACCCCAATTTCCTTCCTTCCCACGCTCAACACGCAAATAAATATCCAAAGTCACCATATCTTTGATACCACTACTCACAATACCACTAATGATAGACGTAACATCTGCCCCAAATTGAGCCTTCACCTTCTCAGAATTGCCTTCAAGGGGCGCATGATCACTGGCAATCATATTGTTTGAAATTTCCGAGATTTTCTCCTTTCCTTTATTTCCTATCCCACCACCTTTAACAATATTCCTATTTATAAAAAATGTTCTAGGACCATTTGACAATTGACATAATAATGTGGCTAGTTTACCATCAAGTGCATGCTACATGGCATTTGTTTGGGGTAGGGTTAATAGAAGTGGAAGGAATTAGGGATGTCAATTAAAGCTGCCCTACCTTGACCTGATCTATTGTCTAGAAGGAATGGGGTGAAATTTTTACCTTGAAGTATGGCGTAGGGTGGGGACAGATTTTGCCTGCCTCATTGCACCCATACTTTTTTTTAAGACCTATGTTTGATTGGATGGTTAGCTTGAGTGGTCATTCTTCTCTAATTTGCGTGAGTTACTTCTTTGTTTAGTTTTGATAATATTTCCTAGGTTTATCTCATGTGTACTTCCCGTGTACTTGGGTTGCACCCTTACTTACCACTTCTTTAACAATATTATTACTTAAATTATTCTCAGACCATTTTTTTTTGGATAAGTAAGAAAGATGTATATTCAAGAAGCTGCCTCATGAAAACAACATAAGGCAGAAAAGGAATACAGGGAAGGAAAAAAAAAAAAAAAACACACACACACACACACAAAAAACAACAACCAACAAATTGCTAAGAACAAAGAAGAGAGCTAAGGAACAAAGGGAGAGAATCATTAGAGGTGAGTCCCCAAGCCCTAGACCAATCAAAAAGAGAGCCACAAAAGAAAGCGAGTAGCTGGTCATCGGATTTATCCATATTCTCAAAAGTTCGCCTGTTTCGCTCCCTCCAAATACACCACATTAGGCATAGAGGGGCTAAGTTCCAAATGCTAGAAAAGTACTTTCCCAACCAATTCCACCAACCAAGAAGCATATCTGCAACCGATCTTGGCAAAACCCAAGAAATTCCAAAAGATCTGAAAACCAAGCTTCACAGCTGATGAGCTTTATCGCAATGAAGTAGCAAATGATTCATTGCCTCCCCGCTACATCGACACATAATGCACCAGTTAACAAGATCAAAGCCTCTATCCCGCAGATTGTCCCCTGTAAGAATCTTCTCCCAAGCTGCATTCCAGACAAAGAAAGAGACACGCGGAGGAGCCTTAACCTTCTAAATACCTTTCCAAGGAAAGATAATAGGCGAGGGACAACGAAACTTATTGTAGAAAGAGCGGATGTCAAAATCCCCTTTCTTCGACAACTTCCACCTCATACGGTCGCCATGCTCAGATTTAGGTAGATTTGAACCCAAGATTCGAAGGAAATCCTCCACCTCACCTGACTCCCAATCATTTGGATCCCTGAGTAAGCGAACATTCCAGCTTCTCCGAGCCTCAGTCCCCAACCTTTCAAGAGAAGAGGCCACAGAAGCCTCTATATTAAAAGCAATCCCATACACAACCGGGAAGGAAATATGGAGTGGTAACTCCCCACACCACTGATCTGTCCAAAATCTCACTCTATCTCCCACCCCAATTTCAAATTGAATGAATCTTCTAAACCCCTCCCAGCCTTTTCGGATACTTCTCCATAAGCTACACCCGTGGACACCCCTGCCCAGCTTGGAAGACCAACCCCCCACTCTTCCCCAAACTTCGAAGCTACAACCCTCCTCCAAAGATGATTCTCCTCAACCCCAAACTGCCATAACCATTTTCCTAATAAAGTTTGATTAAAAGTAGTTATTTTCCTTACTCCCAATCCATCGTTCGCCTTGGGAGCACACACCTTATTCCACCCCACCAAGTGAGTCTTCGAATCCCCCCACAAGATGTCCCTTTGCATCTTCTCGATCTTATTAGCCACATGTGAGGAGATGGTAAAGAGAGATAAATAATAAGTAGGAAGGCTAACTAGAGTGCTCTTAAGCAACGTAAGTCTTCCACCTTTTGACAGATACAGCTTCTTCCACCCAGCTAACTTCCGCTTAATTTTCTCCAAGATAGGATTCCAGATAGCAGGGGACTTATGGGAAGCCCTCAGCGGCATACCGAGATAGGTCATAGGCAGAGTCCCAATCCTACAACCCAGAATCTCAGCCAAAGCATGCACATTATTAACCTCCCCAATTGGAATCATCTCGCTCTTCAAGACATTAACCTTCAAACCTGTCACAGCCTGAAAACAAAGAAGAAGCATCCGAACATGGAGGATCTGCTCCACTTCCGCATCACAAAACAGAATGGTATCATCCGCAAACAAAAGATGCGATACACATTCCCCTTCCCCCCGTCTCCCGTTAGCCTTGAATCCCCTGATCAAGCCGGCACCTTCGACTCTTTTCAACATCCTACTTAAAACCTCCATAATAATCAAAAACAGCATAGGAGATAAAGGATCCCCTTGTCTTAGACCCCTCGTGCTTCGAAAAAAATCAGCTGGAGCCTCATTAACCAAAATAGAGAACTGAACAGTAGAGATACAAGTGCGAATCCATCTACACCACTTCTCCCCGAAGCCCATTCTCTTCAATAGATCAAGAAGAGCCTCCCAATTCACGTGATTATAAGCTTTCTCAATGTCAAGCTTACAAATAATCCCCAGAATCTTACTCTTTACTCGACTATCAACGCACTCATTGGCAATAAGGACTGAGTCAAGAATCTGTCTACCTCCCACAAAACTATTCTGAGACTCAGAGATTAGTTGATCTAAAACAAGCTTCAAACGGTTTGCCAAAACCTTAGACAAGATCTTGTACAAGCTCCCCGCCAAACTAATAGGCCTGAAATCTTGAATATTGGAAGCATCATTCTTCTTAGGAATTAAGGCTATGAAAGTAGCGTTCAAAGATTTCTCAAACTTACAGTGAAGATAGAACTCCTCAAAAACTGCAAGAATATCTCTTTCCACCACTCTCCAACAATGATGAAAAAAGGCCATAGAGAAACTGTCTGGACCTGGAGCTTTATCCCCAGCCAACTCCTTAACAGCTAGAAGAATCTCCTTCTTCTCAAACCTCCTTTCAAGCCAGCCCCTCTCCGACCCGTCTATCTGATCAAACTCCAATCCTTTCGCAAAAGGTCTCCACTCCTCTGTCTCTTGATACAACTTTTTATAAAATTATACCACATGAGCCGCCACCTCGGACTCCTCCTCATACCTCACCCCATCCACCTCCAAAATGCTCAGATGGTTAAACCTTCTACGGGAGTTAGCCACCCTATGGAAGAATTTGGTATTATTGTCTCCTTCCTTAATCCATAACATTCTGGATTTCTGTCTCCAAGAGATTTCTTCCAACGAGATAAGATTCTCAACTTCAGATCTCACCGCAGCTCTCTCACAAGTCTCTGCATCAGAGAGACCAAACTCCCCTTCCTTGGCATCTAGCAATTTCAAGGTCTTCAATAAACTCTGAAAAAAGTTTCATAGCCGGAGTGAGACGGGAATTACCCGACCGTTCACTCGAGAAACGGACAATATTAAAATCCCCGATGCAACACCAAGGGACATTCCAGTATTGCTGAATACCAACCAATTCATCCCACACTAGCCCCCTCGCATTGTTATCAGTTGGGCCATAAACCCCAGAACACGCCCAAGTGAAGCCATCCCCCACCCCTTTCCACCGAACAGACACAGAAAAGGAATCCACCATAAACTCCAACCTCTCTAAGACCCTCCTATCCCACATCAACAAAATCCCGCCAGCCGTTTGGACAGCATCTAAAGCCACCCAGTCCACATAAGGACAACTCCACAAGCTGCCAACCATTTGTTTGTCCAAACCAGTAAGCTTAGTCTCTTGAAGACATATAACATCACACTTCCACTCACGCAATAAATTTTTCACTATCAAGCGTTTCCAATGCCTCATAACCACAGCTCAACTCAGCTGACATGGGCAACCCAAGAGGAGTGATAGACAAAAGAGGGATTGCTAGACTATCCTTTCCACCCAAAACCCAATTCCGAGTGACTCATTTCTCCCACCGCCAAAGCACTCGCCCCGGGGACATCACTCACAGCCTTCATGGGGATCATCGCTAAACTGGATAGTTCCTGTTCCAGGACAACATTTGGCCTAAGGCTGGCACAGCTGTCCCAGCCCTCTTTGATCCCATCATTGACTCCCAAAACCTCAGACTCAGCCCTCGATAAGCTCCAAAAGAGACCGGAGAGGAAAAGCTCCATCAAAGACCGCGAAAACACCGAAACAAACTTACCCGGTGACACCGTGATCTCATTGGAGCAATAACCGGAGGGGAAAGTGTCGTCGGCCTCCGTCGGAGACCCAGTGCACCGGTCCGGCTCCATTGGCTCAAGGTCGAAGGGTTGGTGAAGAACCATGGGGCTCGCATCTGACGCCGGAGCCTGGGCTGAGTCTCCATCACCCTTAAAGGAACTCTCGCCCACTTCAAAGACACTTGGGCCCGAAAACAATGAATTTAAATTCCTCACTGAGTCGGTCATCAATGGGCTTGAGCCCAGGCCCAAAGCATCAGCCTTTAAGTTTCCTCATGCAACCCATTTAAGGGGCTTTGGGACTTCTTTCTTATTGACCCTAACCTCCACCCGTGACACCCCACTGAGCAACGTATCTCCTCCTTTCTTTCTATCCCAGAAAACCCGTCTGCTCCCAGTCCCATCAACCTCCACGAAAAGACCTCTTCCTGTCCAGCCAGATCTTCTAGTGTCACTCTTCTTCCTCTTATTATAATCTTTTGAATTCAAACTGAAGTTTGGGCAGCAAATCCTAGTGTCTGGCCTATATTGCTCACCTACCCTTATCTCCTCATTAATGCTCTGACCCCTCCCACTACCTCCACCTTATCAGACTTGCCCACCGGAAAAACCCCCACTTTGGCCCCTTTAAGTCTCAGATTCACCCCCTTCTCCTTCTCTCCTAACTGAGTCAACTTCCCCTTGGCTGTGAAACCAAGCTGCTTCAGTTGCTTTCTATCCTCTATTCTTACATGAGAGCCTTGCACAACTTCAGCAAAAGTTCTAGAGCTTTGAGCCTCCACGTTATACCTTCTCACCTGAGGAATGAATTTTGGAGGAACAGAACCACCCACCGCATAATGGGATGGGTTCAGCAACTTTCTAAGTTCAAGGCCAAAAGCCTTCCAACCCATTTTCTCTTTACCTTCAGGGATAATAATCGATCTCCTAGACCCACCAGCTTTGAGCTCAGTCAAAAGCAAGAACTGACCAGAGGAGTTGGAGCTCCTTTAGAGAGTAAGGGCAGTGTCACCTTCTCTGAAGATAAAAAACTGTTTGGAACTCTCCCCAATAACAAGTACTTCAATGTTATTCATCAGCCAATGTACTACATTCTTACCCATGAACACTGATCTCATAAAGAATTTGCCTCTTTCAAAAATCCGTAACAAGAAATAACGTCCCCCTTCCTCTAAAATAAGTTGAAAGAACTTGGACTCAATAAAGAAACTGCGAACACCCCCCATCCTATTGATGGATATGGTTTCTCTAGCTGAATTCGAGGCCAGCTGGTCCTCCAAAGAGAAAAAGAGAAGAAACTTCTCAGACCATCATACATAATCATGTGGCTAGTTTTACTATGATGTTCATGCCATGTGGCATTTAATTGGGATAGGGTTAGCTAAAGTGGAAGGAATTAGTGATAACAGTTTCACCTGCTACAATTTAAAAAAAAAAAAAAAAAAAGTTTCACCCACCCTGCCTTGACCTAATTTGTCTCAAAGAGGGAACGGGGTGGGATGGGGTGAAATTTTTGCCTCAATCTACCAAGTGGGGTTAGGAATAGATTTTACTGACCCAGTCTCACCCTTCCAACTTGATTTGTCTTGTGCAAAATTTTTCCATCTCGAAGAGGGAATGGAGTTGGGATGAGATGAAATTCCCTCCCTCCTAGAATCTAGGATGCATGGACACGGATATGAACATAGGTGCAGGTACGGGTACAATATGGTGACACGAGCAATTTTTGAAAAATCATAATATGATATGGTAGATAGGACACTGTTACAACACTGGTATGAAACCCCAAATGAAGTGTGTGTGCATCCTTTTCTAAATCTGTAGGGTGGGGTAGGGACTGATTTTGCTGGCCCTTATTATATATACTAAATAGCCTTATATATGTATATATTAGTGTTTTTAATTTGCTAATATATTAATTTCTAAATTATGTGTGGGCCGGGGTGGGCAAGATAGGGTGAGGCCTTGCGGGGTGGGGATGGGGCAAGGTAGCTCTTTTGTAGGACAGGGTTGGGGCACTCATGATACGTCCTCGCCTCATCTTGTTGCCATCCCTCGAAGGAATGATTACATTGACAACAAGTAGAAATATCATGGATCAAATTGAAATTTTAGGAGTTGCAACTCACCCAAACATAGAGGGACCAAGCATTTATACCCTAGAAAGAAGATAGTAAAGGATCAATAAATTGCAATAACGTTTAGAGCATCCAACCCATTGCTATAATGTTTATTCTTTAGAGCATCCAACCCAAAAGCTTAAGCTAGTAGGTTGAGAGGCCAAAATAGTACATGAATCCCTCATGAGGTTCTAATACCAATTGATGTGGTTTTTCTTAACAATAACATGGGAATTGAGAAACAATGCTACCCAATTTTCTCAATATTAAAAGCAACTCTTTCGAGGGACATATTAAAATGGATGTGTCTGGAAGATGGTGACTAAGTTAATAACAAATTAATGTGGCTCCATCTAAATCAACATTGATGGATTTCACTAGTTTATCGTTACTTATGTTTACATCTTTGCACCATCTACTCTCAACCATAAATGGAAGCATTTGTTTTTAGGATTTTGTTTTAACTGTTGTTTCTGGTGCCCATGACAAAGAAAAACTAAGAAACTTTTTCTTTGTAATTTAAGGCTCAAAATTCTTTTTGGAGCTATTCTTTGATGAAAAGCTTTCCTTGTATGTTCTAGCAACAAACATTTAATGTTTAAACTTTTAAGGTCTTATTGTAATAACAAACTTATATACAATCTTGGAGTATTTGAAAGATGATACCTTTTACCCGAAAGCCATTTATGTTGTGATTGAAATCATTCATCTTAACACCCCTTTGAAGTCTTTTCAACTCCTTGAAATTATTTGCTTAGGTACTGTAAAACTATTTGACATCTGAATCTTTCTGGTAGATGGAATCACAATTCATTACAAGTTTCATTTGACAGATTTTGAGATGTCTTAAAGAGAGCTGTGTTGTTTTGTTGGATATCATGTTTGGCTTATCCATTAACATTATCAGGATAAAGCGGACATCTTCCAGAGGCAGGTATATCTGTTTAATCATTCTCTTCTTGTCTCCCTTTTTTGTGGATCATAATCACATCTAGAACATTATCTTGTAGAATTCAGGTGGCACTATGGGCCGTCTTTGGAGAAAAAAACTTTTTTTTTTTTTGCTGGCAGGGAAAAAACCTTACATATGTGGATAGTTTTTGTAAAAGACCCAGTTATGAATGAAAGCAAGATTATGACTTAGAATAGTATTAAATAAGTGGATTATTCCAATATGAAGAGTTTGGTTTCCATTTGCTTCCTATCCAACCCCAAAAAGGGATGGAAAAACAGTTTTTTCTAGAGATTATTTCTTTCTCTCCTCATAATTAGTATCACTTAGCTGGATGGTGAGGTCAGCAGCCTCGACGCCCACAATCCCCTTGGTTGGGGGTGGGTGTGTGCGTTCATTCTGCAGTTTTTAAGCATGTTACAGCTCAATTGATGCCATCTGAATTTTCTTGTGTGCTTGCCCACACTATTCAACTTTTCCTCTAAATTTTTTTTTTGGATAAACTTTTCCACTAGTAACATGGCAGATTACCAATTTTGGCATATAATTTTGTCATGGGCTGTGATTGCAATGCAATGTGTAATTATCAAGGGTATATTGTTTTGTCCTAACTATCGTTCAGAATCGTTGATGAAAATTATTAAATGATGTGTAAGATGTATGTTTATGCATTGTCCATGTGGAATTGTAGATATTCATAGAAAATAGAGGCTTACCGTGTACTGAGTCTTTTGGTGAATATCCTAATTTATAGGCTATAGCCTCTGCTCTTCCAAAATTTTAGCTGGATTAGAGAGAATTTTGAAGACCTTTAAGGGATTTGTTTCAATAAAAAATGTAGATTTCGAACTACCACATGACATAGTTGTTAAAACGTGAATCATATTGTGAATTGGTTTTTGATTTTTCTGAATCGTGTTTAGTATCATATCATGTATCATAAGATACACAAATACTTAATAAAATTAATTATATATATATATATATATTCATTATAAATTTGAAATATATTCAACTTAGGACTAACTTAATCATCACTTATGTAATAACATAACAACTCTAACCAAATAATTCAAATTAACACATGTTTATAACATACACATTTAAATTGATTAAAATCTCAAAAGTGATAATATATAACATATGAGCCAAAATAATACTTCATCATATTCATCATTTTGCCTAATAAACTCCATTTAAGTCAATGTTATCACCATGTTCATCAACTTGCAAAATTATTTCTTCATTGACATTTTCTTTTTCATCATCAACATTTAGTATCTCTTATAGTTCTTTTTTATTTTAATGATTTTTCTTTATATTTCTTCTTTGCATTCTAGCTTCTTATAGGCTTGTAACAATAATATAAAAAAAAAAAAAAAAATTATATTCTCATTTAATACCCTATTCATTTTGTGTGTGTATATATATTTTGCAAATATGAAAGTAGTGTCAAGTGTGTAATCCAAATTTTGTAGGAGAAAGAGAAAAAGGGGAAAACAAACTCATGAACATGTTATTTTATTAGGTTCAATCAAGTAGTCCTATAATTTTGAGATAAAAACAAGTCTAATAACTTGTTGGACTCAAATAAAAACAAAAAATTTAACAAAAAACTCATTTTAAACCCACATTTTTATGTATCGTACGATATGTATGATTTTACAATATGATATACACTTATGTATAGTACGATTCACGAGCACTTATGATACGAAGCTTTTTGTTCACGATACGATACATATCGTATGATATGTATCTGATGAGGACAAGAAAGAGCTCAAGGAAAAAGAAGATTAAATATACAAAGATTCAAGAATTGTGGTCTAGTTTTTGATGTTGGACCTTCTTAGCACCTTTGATAGGTCATTTTAGTTATTAGTATTGAGTTTTTTAGGTTGAGAAGCTGCTGGATCAGGATTTAATTAAGTTCTATTTGAATAAGGGCAATTTGGTAATTTCTAGAAATCTGGAATGGGCTGTCCTTGGCTGTACCAAAGGCCCAAGAGTCTTATTTTATGTTTAGAGTCCTTTTCCTATTTGGTTTAGGAGTAATTAAGTCTTTTATTTAATTGTTGTTAGTATTCTTATTCATTCTAGGAATAGGTTATTTAGAGTCCAAGTCCTACTAGGAAATGGATAACTATAGCCTCTATATAAAGGCTCTTTTGTGGTCATGTTATTTCAAAATATATTGATTGATTAATAAAATTCAGCAGCTTATTTTAAGCTTTGTTTGTGTGATGCAAACTTCTTTTAGGCGTGATGCCAAGGATTGATGTTTAAGAGTTTAGATTAGAAAAGAATGACTGTTATTGGGAATTCTTCAAGAAATCTAGTATAGTGCTGAATTTCTTAAAGATCCTGCATCTATATCGCATATCGTTTGATACTATCAACTATGCCACTTGGCGAAATCTACCATATGGTGATTTATAGAAGTTTATTAACCGTGTGCTCTCTCTCTCTCTCATTGAGCTCCACATTTTTACACTAAAATGCATTAGGCGTTGCCTGTCACTTTCTATTCCTTGTCTTATTTGCTTTAAGTTCAAGAATATATATGTGTGTATCAGTTTTCCAATTCTTGCGTGTATAATTGGTAATGTTATTACAGCAAGCATCATTTACCCATTGGACTATCAATTTGTAGTTTAAGCATATAGATGTAACACTTGATCCTTATTGTTTCCATGTTTTTGAGATCCATTGACAACACTCTCTCTTACCCAAGTTATAGTTCAATGGAAGAGTCACTTCTTTCCACTGACAAGGACCTAGAGGAAGGTCGTCATAGGGATTCTGTAAGTATTTTGCCATCTTCATATTTTATCTCTGTGAGATTTCTTTTTATTTTTGTTTACATTATTTAATTGCTTATATTGTTAACCTTTTTTGAGTATATTTGGTGATAATTTTCCACCAAGGTAAGAAGCAATCTGTAATTATTAATTGGGAATGCACATTTTGAAAGATACTCCTATGTACGGCCAGTCCTGAAGTTTTAATTTCAATTTTTTACCTTTTAAACTTAATATCTGGGCATGGGTTATCAAAGAACATAGTCTTAGGATGAAAATGTGTTTCCCTGCAAACATTTTTTCAAAATGGATATGGATGTCTATTGGAAAATAACTAGCCAACACTTCAAGAAGCACACTAAGGCATATGGGAGACCTTTGACTGTAATCCTTCAGGAAATTCATGGGAAACTTGTTTTTAACAATTTTATGATGTTGCATGTTTATGTTGCCTTTTAAGGCTTTTCTTAAACATTTTTTAACAAGTTCATTTTGTGTTGCCTACAAATATCTTCCTAAATTTTTATAGGTTTCCTTCATTGTTATTAAATCCATTCCATTCTGGCCGGAATGGCCGGAAAATTTCGTACTGGCATATAAACTGGAACAATAGTCCCCCTGTTCCACCTCAGATCAAATTTCAGCCTGTTCCAGTGAGTTTTGGGTGTTCCGGGCTGTTTCGGTCAATTTCGGCGGTAAGTAGAAGGAGAGCTGGTCAGTTCTCCATTGTTCTTCAAAGTTTTGAGAGACACAGGACTTTGAACTTGAAAGAGTTAAGAGAGAGAGAGGCAGAGATGTGTGGAATGGGTAGTGGGGTAGGTAGGGTAATAAATGGGGGAAGATATTTAGACAAATTTATTGTTTTTTTATTCAACAATTTATTACTTCAAGAACTTTTATCTATTTTTTTAATTATATTATTGAGATGCGTATTGCACACGTGGTAGGTAGCTTATGTTTCACACAATCTCAATGATGAATGTAGTGGGTTATGTTGACATTTAAAAAAAAAAAAATTAATATGATGATTCTGATCAGTTAATTAAGCATTTTTTTAATATTTATTTCATTAACTTGTATTATTATTTAACTAAAAAAAAAATAAATATGTAATGCATTTTTTTTTTTTTTTGATGTTAAGACTTAAAACTAAATTATTTGATATTTAGTTATGGACAAAGTTTAGTTACAAAATTAGTTGTAACTTTAGGCTACAACTTTATTTAATATCTTTTTATTAGAGGTGAATTTTGACAATCCACCATTGGATTACATATTCTTCTTATATCCTCTGTGTTTGCAAAATTTCAAGAAAGTTAGATCAATTGCTATGTCATCAATAAATTTTTTAAATTACAAGTTTTTGTAATTTAAAATTATGCATAAAATATAAGTTTATAGGTTATATAGTAAATAATATCTGATTGACACAAAATTTGACATGTGTATTAAGAACGTAAAGAACATGCAATTCAATGGTTAAATTTTCAAAATATATAGTAATATTTATTTTATTGAGTGAGCTTGTTGCTTTAAGCTATAACCAATTTTGTAGCTAAATTTTGTCTTTTAGTTATTTACTTGTTTGAACTGATAATTTTATGTTGTATAGGAATATATATATTTCTTTATTTATTTTAGGTAACCTGAAACATCTTGAAATGGTACGCCGAAATATGCCAGTACCGAAATATTCCATTTCACTGGATAAACCGAAACGGGTCCGGAATGGTATTCATAACATTGGTTTCCTTAACCTTTTTTTGGTTACTTTAGTTTACTTTGGGGTGAGGGTAGTATTGCATTTGGCTGCTTTTTTTTTTTCCTATTTGCTTGCATTATGCAAGTAAGAATGACTAGACTCGTACTTTTATAAAACGACAAAGATTCTTGATTAAGGCAATTTCCAAAGAATTATCTTAGTTCATTTTTACTTCTCTCTTCTAGTTTTTTTAAAATAGAAAATTTGTGCCATTGTTAATGAAATATGACTCTGAAAGTTCAAGGTTCTGTCCCATTCTGTTCTGTTTATAATTTGGTAGTACTCTATCTAATTTCATTATGAGAAAATGCAGCTAAGAATCCTGGTATTTAATCCCAACCAGATTTGCATGACTTTTTAATTATCAGAAGGTAACAAATAGTTAGGACATGTCGCTTACATTCATGCCTCATCCAAGCATGCTGGGTTTGATGAACATTGATAGCCAGAAGTCCAGCTTGTGGAAGAGCTCTATAATAAGCTTCTTTTGTCCTACAAGTTCAATTTGTGAAATGCTTATATGTTTCTTCAATGCTCCACAACTTTCATATAGTTTATGAACTGACAAACTGTTACAATGATGTCACCCACAATTCCAGTTAACTGCTTTTTTATTTTATTTTTTAATGAAGCGTACAATGTCAATCTTTACCTTTCAGAGGAATCATTTATTATGGAAAGTACAATTTCTGTCTTATGCAATTATTGCGCATAAGTCAGAAATTAAGGCTTACAGTCCAAAATGATAAGTCTTCTTTCGGATGCTGTTTATTATTAATTTTTTCTTTCCATTTCTCAAAGTTGCCCAGTTCATACTAAATGTATATGTTTAATTTGATTGTGAAAGGGAAATTCGCAGAGCTATTGGGATCTTATGACATTCAAATCTATCACTTCTGTTATGAATCATGGTGTGACAAAGCAGCTTGACTTTGAAGATTTGCTTCGTCTACCTGTTGATATGGATCCACTCTCCTGTCATAATAGATTGTTAAGCTGTTGGCAAGATCAGCAGATTAAAAATTGCTCTAATCCTTCATTTTTTAGAGCAATCTGTTATGCATATGGGTGGCCGTATGTTCGCTTAGGATTATTAAAGGTATTCATTTATCTGAGGGCAAGTTTTCTTATCATTTGCTGAAACTTCCAAGAATATGAAATTAAAGAGTTTATAGATATTTTAATTTCTATTTTGATCTTGCTCCTTATTCCTGTTGTGTTTTTCTTTGCGATGTTAGAGAAGAAAACATAGGAGCATATAGTTTTGTTCTTTCTGGTTCGTTTATTTGTTCAATTATTATTCTTCGACAGATTTCAATTTAATAATAATGTAATTGTATTGAAATATTGCAAGGTGCTTAATGATTGTATTGGTTTTGCGGGACCATTGCTTCTCAATAAGCTGATTCGATTTCTTCAACAAGGTTTTGCTGCAAATGGTCACTTTTTTTAGCTGTGATTTTCCAGATGTAATTTTTGATAAGTAAATATTTCATTAATAGAAGCCCAAAAAGGTAACCAGTTGTTGAAAAAGTGGTTATAATGGGTTTCACTGCATCATCGCATGATTTTTTTTTTTCCTTGTTTTTCTAGAAATTTTCTTTGCAATTTTGGGAGAAACTTAATTTCGTTTGTTATTATGCTGTATGCTTTAATTGTATTGTTATCTATTCCACCCAACTGCATCTCGTATCTAAGTCACACTTCCACATGAAAATCATTAAAATGTCAAAATTGTGTATTTTCTGAGATTCTGCTTGTGAAGTAATTCAATTTGAGTGAAAATTAATTTTATCTGGAGTGAAACTTGATTTCATTTGTAATTTGGAGTGAAGCTTAATTTCATTTGTTACCACTATCTGTAAACACTTCATTGATATTGTTATCTGTTCCACCCAACTGCATCTTATATCTAAATCACACTTCATTCATTGAAAATATAAGAATTGTAGTTTTTCTATCATAATCCAGTTCTTCAAAATCTTTTGATTAGCTGTACAGATTCTGCTTGCAAAGTAATTCAATCCGAGTGAATTTCACTTCCAAATGTCCACTTGTCTGTTGGAGGGTTATTCACTTGCTAAACTAAGGAATGAGGTTACTGATTATGAACCATCACTAAGAAAAGGGCAAGGGCTTTAACATAAGCAGTTTGGTTTGCAACTGGTTCTGCTGATTCATTGGTTAGCAATGCTGTTATTGTATATTTTACAAAATGGAAGAAGAAGTTTTCAAAGAACTCTTGCATCCCTTAGGCACTTAGTGTTTCACTAATATTTCTTAGTAATCATTTTTTGATGAGGTTACTTATTGTGATGGATTTTATTAACACTTTCTTATATCAGGTTCTGGGCATTTAGATGGCTATGTTCTTGCAATGTCCTTGGGGCTGACATCTGTCCTTAAGTAACTCTCTCTTGGACTTCTACTGATGGTTTTAGAAATTTTCCTTTCGTTTTCCCTTTTCTTGTGCCTCACATTTCCTAGTAGTGCTTTCCAGTTAATTGTACTATCAATTTAGAAGAGAGACTAATTCTGTCCTACAATAAATTTTTAGGAAAAGAAAAATGTATTCATTACAATTAATGCCAAGTAATAATTCTGAAGTCAAATTCAGTTGAAATGGTAATATTAACATCCATAGGGGACCTGGACCTGGTAATAATTACCTTTACAGGACACCTTTGACGTAGGACAAGGGGGAAGAACAAAAATCTGACTTTGAACTCTTGGGGCAGTTCTGGTAACACTTCTGTTTTGAGGGTTTAGGGTTAGGTTTTGGTGAGAAATAGGCTAGAAAATAAGAGGGATAATGGGGTTTCCAAAGGGGACAAGGATTAGTAGGGTTTGAGAATGAAACAAAGGAGAACAATCAAGGTTTGGGTGGCTGTGAACAGTGTTGTGAATAGTAACTGTAAACAGTAAATAAAAGATAAATTCCTAAAAATCTCTCCTAGGGTTCCTTGGCATCACTCCTAGGATTCCTTGGAGTCACACCCAGGAGTAGTCTGCATCACACAAACCGTAACAAGCTTATAGCTCTAAAATCTGAAAATATTATTAATCACCACCTCAATAGAAAATACTACACCTCTTTAAATAGAAGACTAAAACTAATTCTAGTAGAACTAGAATTTCTTAAAACCCTAATAAGACTTGGACTTGGACTCCTTGGGCTTTAATACTATATCCAAATTAGATAACTAAACTTAAATAAAACCCAATGGACTATAAGCACAGCCCATTCCAGAATATTTAGAAATTATAGAATTGCCCTTGATACATAAAATCAAATAAAATATAATAAATTTGTCTTCTCACTACCTCCTGCATCAACCTTGCTCTTTTTTTTTTTTTTTGATTGATTCTGGAGTACTGAATATCAGTGTGTGATCTAGCCTTTATTATCTTTATTCTTGGCAGTCATATTAGCTATGTTACATTTAGACAATATTTTAATGCATTATGATTCTTCTCTGCACAACACCAACAATGTGAGAAATATTATATTGTTTTCCTTTGAAATCTCTTTTAATGACTTGCATGTTGTTTCTTTTACCTTTACAACCGTATATTTCATTTAGGGAAAAACATAGGTACAGTTCTTTAGGTACTTTAGGTTCTCCAATCGAAATCAACCACATGGTTGTATTGACCAATGCTGTAAAAATAGTATTTTACCCTTTCAAGGACAATTAAATTCGAGCATGTGATTTATTGGTTAATGCAACCACATGGATGAATTGAATCAAGGAACTTTAGGTACAACACATAATGAACTGTACATTAGTTTGACCATTTCATTCATATTGCAAAACCTTCTCGTTAACTTAGGAAGTGTGTAGGGTTAAAAATTAATTACTCTATCACAACACATGTTATTTATATAATGTCTCCTAATACATTACGACTAGTTTCCCCACACATATATATATTGCTCATAACACTCCTTATCAAGTTGGCACATATTCATATAATCCTAGTGATGCAGATTGGTTGAGTGAGAAGAAAATAGTTTAAGATTTTATGTTGTTTTCTCTTTCGTATTGGAATTAGGATTTATTTGCTTTTTTAGTTAAAAAAAAAAAAATAGATTAACAGTTTTAGCTCCTATAGAAACATATGGGGCAGTAATAACACCACGTTCTAGTCTTTCTTGAACAAGATGACAGTCCACCCTACCCTTAGTTCACTCACAAAATGCAGGATTTAAAGCAATATGAATTGCTGCTTGGTTATCACAATACATGGTGATAGGCAACTGCACATCAAACCTTAATTACTCAAGAAGATACTTGATTCAAATAAACTCACATGATGTATAAGCCACAACTCTATACCCAGCTTTTGAGTCTCAAAATTCCTTTGTTGAGGTAGGAAAATTTTGGATTTAGTGCCAGACATGTTATCTATTACTTCCATTCTTCTTAATGAAAGTAATTATGCACAGTGGGCCTAGGATGTTGAAGTATTTCTTAGAAGTTTGATTACATGATTAGTGAACCACACCCCCCCTGGGCATCTACAGACTCTTAATATCCTGATTGGAGAGCTGAAGATGCCCAAATAGGAGTTGTCTGTGGAATAGCATGGAGTCTAAGATCAATTGTAGTTTGGCTTTCTTACTAACTACTAAATTTTGGATCTGGACATCTAGTGAAATCACAAATTTTGGCTAGTCAACATCTCCCTTCCTTGAGTGAAGTTTTTGGTAGACTTAGAAAAACCACATTACCAAACTCTAGCACTATTACATTCCCTTCCTCTAGTACTGATACATTACCTTTTGATGATAAATCTGCTTTTGCCACTTCTATTGGGAGTAATAGAGGTGGTCGTGGAGGCCGAGGCTGTGGAGGTCATGAACAAGGGGATGTGAGAGGACGTGGCCTTCGTAAGTGCACTTATTGTTATGGTGAGAATCATATGGTAGACTTTTGTTAGGAGTTGTATGGTAAACCCACAGCTCACCAAGCTAGTTTTTAGGCTGAAGAATTGACTTCACATTCACATCTACCAACATCCAGAGTAGTCTCTGTCCCTGAGGAAGAGAATAATCACCCTTGCCTATCCATTCTAATTCCGTTGGGTTTGGCTCTACAACTAGCTTGGCTCAATAAGGTACTTCCATTGCTTGTCTTGCCATTTAGGACCCTTGAGTCATTGACTCAGGTGCTACTGATCATATGAGTGGTATTTTAGGTTTACTTTCTGACCTTGAGCACTCTAGCAGTCTTCTCAATGTTACTTTGGTAGATGGCTTTGCCACTACAGTTTTTGGTTTGGGCATTGCCAATCTCAGTCCTAATCTTTCTCTCTTGTCTTATATATTCCTGATTTTCCTTTTAATCATTTGTTGATTGGTAAGCTTACTAAACTTTTGACCCTTTTTTTATCCATTCATTGTATCTTCCAAGATTTTAAGACTGGGAAGATTCTTGGTGGAAGGCATGAAGTCGGTGGACTCTACTACTTGGATTAGCGTGGTTGTTCTAGTTTAGTGGCTTCTCATTTGTGTATCTCATCTCTCTAGAATTTGAAGTTGTTAGTCCTGTTGTGTCGTCAAATTGAGTCCTTACAATGTGAAGCATGTCAATTGGGTAAACACCACAGGGAGCCTTTTATCTTTAGGCATGAGAGTTGTGTTAATAGTCCTTTTCATTTAGTTCATTATGATATTTGGGGTTCAATAAACACTCCCTCATTGTTGGGATTTAGATATTGTCATTTTTGTTGATGATTATTTTAGGGTTATCTATCTTTATCTTATAAAAGAATGGGCTGGATTGTACTCAATATTTAAATCTTTTTTATTTATTTATTTATTTTATGGAAATAAGAACTTAATTTAGTGCTTCATTTCGTATTTTTTGATCTAATAATGCTTTTGAATATTTTCATACATCTTTGTCTTAATTTTTTGACGATCATGGTATAATTCACTAATCTTCATGCCACATACTCCACAAAAAAATTGACGTTGCTGAATGCAAAACGCGTCATTTGTTAGAGGTCACTCTTGCCCTATTGTTTAATATGCGTGTTCCCAAATCAAACTCGAGTGATGTTGTGTTAACTGCCTGTCACTTGATTAATCACATGCCATCCATTATCCTAGGTGGTCTAATCCCTTATACTGTGCTCTCTCCTAATGCACCTTTGTTTCATCTACCACCTAAGATCTTTGGTTGTGTGCTATGTTCATGTCTTAGGTTCAGGGAGTGATAAACTTGATCATTGTTCTATTAAATTTGTTTTTCTTGGGTATTCTTGTATTCAGAAGGGACACCGATGTTACTCACCTACTCTTTGTTGTTGTTTCATTAGTGTTGATGTCATATTTGATGTGTTTCAATCCTATTTCTCTCCTTTGGTTTGTAGTGACAGTTCTCTTCCTTGTCTTCCTTGCTTATTGCCTGTGTCTCCTATTGAATCTCTTCCTCATAAACCACTCTAGGTTATACCGTCGTCGGTAGAAACCTCCAACTAAGACTTTTTCCTTGCCTAGTGATCTGCCTCTTGAGACTAACTCTCTTCCAATTTATCTATGCTAAGGTAAACGTACTTGTACCTCTCATCCTATCTCTCAATTTGTCTCTTATGACCATTTACCTCTTCCAATTTTGCTATTATTCCTAAGTCTCTCTAGGAGGCTATATCCATCCCTGGTTGGAAGTTTGCTATGGAAGTAGAAATGTCTTCCTTGTCTCAAAATTTTACTTGGTCTCTAAGTACTCATCCTCCAGGGAGAACTATTGTTGGTTGTCGTTGGGTGTTTGCTTTGTTGGGTGTATACTATGAAGCACTTGCCTAATGGTTCTATTGAGTGTTTGAAGGATTGCTTGGTTGCCAAAGGGTATACCTAGACATACAGTGTTGACTATGCAGAGCATTCTCGTCTGTTGCTAAAATTTTTTGTCCAAATTTTGATCTCCTTAGCTGCTAATTTGGGCTAGCCATTGTTTCATCTAGACGTTGAAAATGGCTTCTTGAATGGAAATTTGAAGGAAGAGGTATATATGGAGTAACCACTCGTGTTTGTTGCTCAGGGGGAGTTTGGAAAGGTGTGTTGATTGCATAAGGTCATCTATGGTCTTAAACAATCTCCTAAAGCTTGGTTTGGTAAATTTAGTGAAGTAGAGTTAAAGTTTGGATTGCGACGTTACCAATTTGATCACTTTGTGTTTTCTCATACCTTTGCATAAGGGTGGCAATTCGTGTTTGCATGTCGGATTCGTGTTGTGTCAACTCATGAGTGTCCGACTATATAGGTTAACACTAACCTGACTTGTTTATTATACGTGTCAAGATTCCTCAACCCTAACACGACCTATTTATTAAACGCATCAGTCGTGTCAACCTGTTTATCAGTTTTTATCAAAATGAAAAAAAACATTTATGAAAAAACAAACAAATAAATATTTTTAATATAAAATTTAGAATAATGAGTAATTGCATCACAAATAATAATTCAAAACTAAAGCATATTCCAATATCACAAATAATCAATTACAATATGTCAAAGAAAATAAACCACAATAACTAATAAGTTTATATATCTAGAGTTTGAAGGGTATATTGATAAAATGTCATTTAATTAAATGGGTCAAATGCGTTCTATGTGTTGAACGCTAATCCAACCAGTTTATTAAATGGGTCAGTCGTGTTAACCCGAATATGAAACAAACTCATTAAGCCTTAATCCATAATTTGCTAATTTCGTGTTGTGTCGTGTTGGGTTCGCGGGTCATGTCCAATTTTGCCACCCCTACCTTTGCAAGAGGAAAGATTTTATTGATATTGTATGTTTTGATATTAAAATACTCGGTGATGACAAGAAAGGTATTGATGATTTGAAGAGATACCTTTAAAACTCCCTTCAAAACTCCTTTGGAACTAAGGATTTGGGCACACTTCGGTATTTCTTGGGTATTGAGGTAGCACAATCTAAAGAAGGCATCAGTTTATCACAAAGAAAGTATGTGTTGGATATTTTGGAAGAAATTGGCTTGTTAGGATCTAAACTAGTGGAGACCCCTATGGATCTTAATGTCAAATTGTATGAAGATCAAGGGGAGTTGTTATCTAATCCTGAGAGATATTGGTAAGCTAAATTATCTGACAATTACTTGCTTAGATATATTATTTGCAGTTAGTGTTGTGAGCCAGTACATGAAAGATCCTTGCCTTTCCAAATTGGGAGGCTGTTATTTGGATTGTGAGGTATCTTAAAGCACATTCAGGCCATGGTCTTTTGTATAAAGCTAACGGTTACCTATTGGCAGAAGCCTTTATTGATGCTAATTGGACATGATCATTGTCAAATCGAAAATCCACTAATGGGTACTGCACTTTTTTGGGAGGAAATTTGATTACTTGGAAAAGTAAGAAAACAATTGTTTTAGTGAGATCCAGTGCAGAGGCTGAGTATAGAGCCATGACACGCATCATGCGAGCCTATGTGGATTAAGCATTTACTTGGGGAATTAAAATTGTTGTGAAGATGCCTATGACTATGCATTGTGATAATCAAGCAGCAATTCATATTGCCTCCAATCTTGTGTTCCATTAGAGAACCAAGCATATAGAAGTAGATTGTCATATTACTTGGGAGAAAGGAGAAGATGGTGTAATTGGTACTCCATATGTTTCTACAAGAGTCCAAATTGCTGATATGTTTACCAATGCTTTTTATAAAACTCGTTTGTGTTTATTATGTAACAAGCTAGGATTGTATGATATATACTCTCAAGCTTGAGGGGAAGTGTTATGGGTATAAAGCTAGGGGAAAAAGAGTAAACTTAGTGTATACCTATATATATTAATAATATGTTATATGTTAGGATTAATTTAACTAACCTACATATGTTTTCTCCTTTTAGTTACTAATAGTAATATCTGTTGAATGCTTGTCTCAATTGTGCAGATCCTTTTTTGATACACAATACTCTTTCCACCTTTCCAAGCTGAAGCTAAAGCTACGGTCTGGCATTATGACTGTCATCTACCGGAAGGTATGTCACGAAGTTATGGAAGATTAATATGCTACAACTTTGCAAATTTGCCTATTCAAGAATTATTTTATTGGGTCCTTATGTGAAGTCCTATTGAGGTGAAAGTCATGTCATTCTAATAGTCTGAGTCTTTTAAGGTTAAAACAGTTTTTGATTTAGGTTTTTATTTTATTAATTATGGTCAATTTTATATTTAGGGGCAAATCTGTAATTTTTGCAATTCCTGAGAATTGAGGGTATTTTGGTAATTTACTTGAGTCTAGGATATTTTAGGGTATTCTAAGTATCTTAGGTTTATTTTCTTTGGGTCCAAGTTAAGTATTTATTAGGTTTTATTAGTGGTCCTATTAGTAGTAGGAATCTTATTAATACTATTCCAAGTAAGAGTCTTTATATATATTATGCTCAATGTATTCAATGGAAGTAGAATGAGTTGATTAGTAAAATTTAGTGTTTTCAGCAATAGGCACGTTGGCCTTTGTTTGGTTCTTTCTCCTTCTCTCTTCTCTTTCTATTCTTCTGTTGACGTGTACTGTTCACACAGCCCCTAAACAGCTATTATTTTTCTCTAATTCTTCTTCATTCCTAACCCTAAACTTACCACAACAAAACGTAGGCAAATCCCTAATTTGTCCTACATCAGTATGTCTTCTTTATCTTCCCTTCAAAGTTTGTAAACATCAATTTATACAACTTAAACATCAATTTGTAAACATCTATGGAGAAGGTGTGTGCATGTTGTCACTGTTGATGTCTTAAACAGATTTTTTTGGTGTGTGGATAATTTTTTTCAATTATTCCCATCTCTCGCTCTTCTTCCTAGCTATTGATATAGGTCCTTAGTTTGCTTGGAAAAAACTCACATAATTGATTTATTTGAAGTTTTATACTCTTTGACAGTGTCTACACATCAACCTAGCAGAGCGATCAAAATTTTCTGAGGGGGAAATTCAGACTTTCATGTCCATAGATGCGGATAGAACTGTCAACCTGTGTAACAGTTTCCATGATTTCTGGAGGTGATGGCTTTTGATCACTATTTAAAGTAAATATTTCTGGTCTGTCTCTGTCTCTCTCTCTGTCTCTCTCTTTACAGTGAAATATTTAAGTAGAATTAGGTGATGATGGTGACTAGACACTATATCAGAGAGTGTTAGAACAATCCATTGTTTTGGCCATTTAAATAAGTCAATGCAGCACATATCCATATGAAAGTTTTGTTTTATATTTTTCTTTTTATTTCTTGTTTTGTCATTATATGAATTCTTTTTTGATCTGTCAGGGCTGCTTGTGATCCCATTTTCTCTCTGTTTATGATAATTCTGATCGTAAAGTCAAAGGTTGAACTAGTAGTATTAACTATTAATATGTGAATAGTTCTTTCATGGCTGTACTTTTGTCTATTGTTTAGAAAATTTGAGTTATGAATACTCCCCCCAACCCCCCCCCCCCCCTCCCAAAAAAAAAGAAAAAAAAAAAAAAGAATCTGATTTATGAGCAAATTTATGCCATGATCTTTTGTTATTTTTTTGAAACACTAGTTTCATAACTGTTTCAGCTTGCCTTTGCAAATTGGAGTGGCTTTGTATCTTTTGTATGTGCAAGTCAAATTTGCTTTTGTCTCTGGAATTGCAATAACCATCTTGTTGATACCAGGTATTTATATGCAATGTCCCATTTTTTTTAGTTATTGTTTTGATTGATATATTGAAGTTGTATCCAATGGATTTTGAATTCATGATCTCACCCTCCAACCACACTTGTGAGAGGAGGAAATGCCATTTGAGCTAGGGCTCCTTGGTTTAATTATCTTCATATTGTAAACAAACCATGCTCGATGTTGCACATTTCATATTGTTGTAGCTTTTTTTTTAAAGAAAATAAATTTTATTTTATATTTGAATTTTTTTCATGTGCAGTGAATAAATGGATATCTAAATTAATTTTGAGTGCTACCGAAAAAATGATGAAGCAAAAGGATGAGAGGTAGATATATCTTTTTTCTCACTCTATAGCATTAGTGCACTACTGAGGTTTGCAATAAAATAAATAATTATGTTTGGGTATGACAGATGCTACAGATAGGTTGTATGCATGGTGGAAAAATTGAATTAATACTACACAATTCGTGAATTTGAGTCTCTGTCAAACTGGTTAGACGATGTGAATGTGGTACACTTTTAGGGGGCGTTATCGCCTTAATTATGCCTTTCCTAACTTGTATTTGTTTACTATCTCCCTTATTCTTTAACTGAATTATATACTGTTTACTGTTAGCAGTAGTGGTTCTGAGATTATTTTATAATTGATTAAACCCTAAATGTATGTTATAATCTTTCTCCTCGTTTAGTCTTCTCTTTGTTTTCATCTAACCCAATCTTTCAAAGTTTGAATCTCAACTCACACATTAGTCATTTATTTTGGTTCTTAATTTTTTTTTTTAGGCTTTGAATTGTTTGGAAAATCTTTCTTTTGATAAGTAACTTTGAATTTTATATGAAATGGATTATCATTTTTATCCAACTACAATAATTTCCACTTTGAAGTATATCTTGCTTTATCAGGGACTTGAGACTTCTACTTTTTTTTTTTATTTTGGTTTCTATAAATTTTTTGTTTGGTGGGTGAAAAGAGATTTTCCTCATCACATGTGCATGTTAGATGACAAAGAAGTGTAAGAACAAAGAAAGTGCAGTTATTCAATCAATTTCTTCTTTGCAATAATGTGTAGATTTTGAAATTACTTGCCTTACCAAAACATCAAAAGGGGCATCCTGAATACCCTATGGATTCAAGAAGAAGTTGTGAGGTTTAAAGTTGCTTCATGGGATTTGAATTGAGATGGATAAGGGGAAGGCCTGCTTTTTATCTTCTCAGTCAGTCTGTTTTTGCTGGATGGTTTGTATTAAATTCTTTTCAAATATCTTCTTCTGTTGAAGATAGTCATTATATTTTCAATTTTGGAATCCAATTCTAGAAAAAATGGAAAGCAGGCTTTCTGGGTGGAAATGTTTATACTTGTCTAACGGAGTAGATTTACTTTGTTAAAGAGTACTCTCTCAAGCCTTCCTACATATTATTTATCCTTGTCCACTATCCCTCATGCTATGGTAGCTAGATTAGAAAGGATTCAAAGGATTTTCCTTTGGGGGACTTCTGGGGAGGTATTTAAATATCCTTTAGTCACGTGGGATAAGGTTTGTTTATAGATGGAGGTAGGTGGTTTGGGGATTCAGTTTGGTTGCTTAACCAAGCCTTGCTTGGAAAGTGGTTATGGCGTTTTGGGAAGGAAGTTAACAAGTTATGGCGTTAGGTTATAGCAACCAAATATGAAGTGGCTAGTACAGGAGGGTGTACTACTGATGTTTGAGGGACTCATGGTTGAGGGATGTGGCAGAATACTAGGGCAAGTGCTAAGGTTTTCTTTGGACAGGTGGAGTATGTTGTGGGGGAGGGTCATCGTATCCGTTTTTGGCATGGTCCTTGGAGTGAGCCTATTCCTCTTAAGGATCTCTATCCTGATCTATTTGCTTGCTCTGTGTCTAAGGAAGCTTGGATTTTTGAATTGGTTATTTCTGCTTCAGAAGGGGTAGGAACTGGAATTTACAATTTTGCCGAGCTTTTCATGATAGGGAGTTGGAGGGAGTATGTTCTTTTTTTGAGCATCTTTACTCCAATACGCCAAAGGGTGATGGAGATGATATCAAACTTGGAAGTTGACTCGGTCTGGTGTTTTGATGTTCGCTCTTACTATAATATTTTCTTTCTGTTACTCTTGAGTTTTGATTCCTTCCCTTGGAAGAGCATTTTGGCTATAAAGGTACTTAAAAGGGTGTCTTTCTTTTTATGGACAATAGTTTGGGGTAGAATTCTTACTATTGATAATCTTGTGAAAAGAGGTCTATCCCTAGTTAATTGGTGTTGCTTGTGTTGTTGTGATGGGGAAACCGTGGATCACATGTTGCTCTTGTTGTGGAAAGAAACATGTATCGGGTTTCTTTGGCTTTTAACCCTCACATGTGAAATATGTATATATATATATATATATTAAAGGAATACATTGATTTACTATATTGCCCCTAACTTATACCCATAACAGTCCCCCTCAAGCTAGAGAGTATATATCATACAATCCTAGCTTGTTACATAATAAATTCAAACGAATTTTACATAAAGCTTTGGTAAACATATCAACAATTTGGACTCTTGTAGTAACATATGGAATAGCAATTAAACTATCTTCTACTTTCTCTTGAGTAATATGCTTGGTTCTCTCATGGAACAAAGGATTAGAGGCAATGTGAATTGTTGCTTGATTATCACATTGCATAGTCATAGGCATCTTCGCAACTAATTTTAATTCCTCAAGTAAATGCTTAATCCACATAAGCTCGCATGATGTGTGTACCATGGCTCTATACGCAACCTTTGCATTGGATCTGGCTACAATAGTTTGCCTCGTACTTTTCCAAGTAATTAGGTTTCCTCCTAGAAAAAGTGCAATATCCAATAGTGGATTTTATATCTAATTGTGATCCTGCCCAATCAGCATTAGTAAAGGCTTCTACCTGTAGGTGACCATTTGCTTTATACAAAGACCCATTAGCTTGAATGTGGTTTAAGATACCTCGCAATCCAAATAACTGACCCCCAATGTGGAAGGTGATGATCTTTCATATGACGGCTCAAAATACTAATTGCAAATGATATATCTAGGTGAGTAATTGTGAGATCATTTAGCTTACCAACCAGGCGACGATATCTCTCAAAATTAGATAAAAGCTCCCCCTGTACTTCATACAATTTGACATTAGGATCCATAAGGCTCTTCAAGGGTTTAGATCCTAACAAGCCAGTTTCTTCTAAGTGTTTAACACATACTTTTTATGTGATAAACTGATGCCTACTTTAGATCGTGCTACCTCAATATCCAATAAATAACAAAGTTTGCCTAGATCCTTAGTTCGAAAGGAGTTTTGAAGGTATCTCTTTAAATCAATAGTACGCTTCTTGTAATAACTAGTGATTATAATATCATTAACATACACTATTAATAAAATATTCCCTCTGGCAGAGGTATAAGAAAACACAGGGTGATTAGATTGGCAATGTCGCAATCCAAACTTTAACTCTGCTTCATTTTGCCAAACCAAGCTCTAGGAGATTGCTTAAGACCATAGATTGCCTTGTGCAACCTACACACCTTTCCAGACTTCCCTTGAGCAACAAACCTGGGTGGTTGCTCCATATACACCTCTTCCTTCAAATCTCCACTCAAGAAGAAATTTTTAATGTCTAATTGGTGCTTTAGTGAAGGGGTTTGGTGAGGATAAGATGTGTTGGAAGCTTGAGAGAAGGGTTTCATAGTTAAGGATTATTATAGTATTTTAGTGGGCTCTAATGACTATTGTTTTCCTTGGAAAAGTATTTGGAAGCAGAAGATTCCTTCTTAAGTAGCTTTTTTTGTTTGATTGTTGCGTTAGGGAAATGCTTAACGATTGACAATTTACAAAAAAAGAAGGTTTGGATATTGGATTAGTGCTACATGTGCAATTGTAATGGTGAATCAGTTGACCATCTCTTTCTTCATTGTCCAGTTGCTATGGATCTGTGGTCTATGGTGTTTGGTATGTTTGGAGTAAGCTGGGTTATGCCGCAATCTGTTGTGGGGCTTCTAGCATGTTGGCAAGACAAATTTGGTCATTATCGAAATGGGTATATATGGTTGATTGTTCTCCATTGCTTGTTGTGGTGTCTTTGGAGGGAGAGAAATAGTAGGTGCTTTGAAGATAATGAGAGATCCATATCAGAACTCAAGTTATTTTTCTTTAGAACTTTAATTGATTAGTTGTCTGAATTGTGAAACCAATAAATTTTTTTCTTTTTTTGATTTCCTAGATTCTTGTAATTTTTGTTCTTGAATTGTTTGACCCCTTGTACACTCCATGTGTACTAGGGTGTTCCTTTTTTGATATGAATAAACTTATTACTTATCAAAAGTGGCCAACCTAAATTAGCAGCTAAGGAGATCAAAATTCGGACAAAAGAAATCAATAGGTGAGAATGTCTTTGCATAATGTATATCTGGGTATACCTTTTCTCAAAAAACCAAGCTTTTAATCGCTCAATAGAACCATCAGGCATGTACTTCACAATATACACCAAATGACAACCAACAGTAGTTTTCCTTAAGAGGACAAGTAACTAAAGACTAAGTAGCATTTTGAGATAGGGCAGACATTTCTACTTCCATTGCAGACTTCCAATCATGGATGGACACAACCTCTTGGACAAACTTAGGAATAACAGTAGAATTCAAGGACAAGGTAAAAGCATTGATAGATGAAGATAAATGGTAATAAGAGACAAATAGAGAGATAAAATGAGAGGTACAAGTATGCTCACCTTTGCGCAAAGAAATTGGAAGAGAGTTAGGGTTAGGAGGTGGATCACTACGCGGGGAAGAAGTCTTTGTGGGAGCTTTCTGCTAACGACGATACACCTGGAGTGGTTTTTAAGGAGGTTCAGTAGGAGACACAAGCGGTAAGCAAGGAAGAAAAGGAAGAGTACTGTCACTACCCATTGAATGAGAGAAATAGGGTTGAGATTCATCGAACGTGACATTAACATTAATGTAACAATGATGAAGAGTAGGTGAGTAACATCTGTATCCCTTCTGAGTGCAAGAATTCCCAAGAAAAACACATTTAATTGATTTTGGATCAAGTTTATCTCTCCCTTGACCTAAGATATAGCACATGCAACCAAAGATTTTAGGAGGTAGAAACAAAGGTGCATTAGGGGAGAACACATTTATAGGAGATCTGACCACCTAGGGCAGTGGAGGACATGCGATTAATTAAGTGACAAACAGTTAACACAACATCACTCCAGTATGATTTGAGAATACGCATATGAAACAATAGGGCACGAGTGACCTCTTACAAATAACGCATTTTGTGTTCAGTAACCCTATTTTTTTGTGGTGTATGAGCACATGAATATCGGTAAATTATAACATGATTGTCAAAATATTGAGGCAGATGTATGAAAATATTCATGAGCATTATCAAATTGAAAAATATGAAGTGAAGCATCAAATTGAGTCTTTATTTCCATAAAAATTGATTTGAAAATTGAGCACAATTCAGAAATTTCTTTCATAAGATAAAGATGGGTGACCCTAGAATGATCTTCAACAAAAATGACAAAATATCTAAATCCCAACAAGGAGGGATTGTTTATTAGACCCCAAATATCATAATGAACTAAATGAAAAGCACTACTAACACAACTCTCACACCTAGAGACAAATGGCACCCTATGATGCTTACTAATTGACATGCTTCACATTGTAAAGATAACATGATGGGATTAACAATTTCAAATTATGGAGAGGGATGACGAAGGAGAAAATAATGTTGAAGAGGTGAGATAGACAAGTAAGAAGCCAGAACACTAGAAGAACCACGCTTATCCATGTAGTAGATACCATCAGCTTCATGCCCACCACCTAGAATCTTCCCCGTCTTGAGATCCTGAAAGATAAATGAGTGGATAAAAAAATGGCAGCGCAATTCAAAAGTTTAGTAAGCTTACTAATTGACAAAAGATTAAAAGGAAAGTCAGGAATATATAAGACAGAAGAGAGAGAGATTAGGATTAAGATCGGCAGTGCCCTAACCTAAAACTTTAGTGGTTGAGCCATCTGCCAAAGTAACATTCGGAAGACTGCTATAGTGCTTAAGGACAGAGAGTAAACTTGAGGTACTAGTTATATGATCTGTAGCACCTGAGTTAATGACCCAAGGTTCCTGTGTTGCATGACAAGTAGTGGAAGTACATTTTTTAAGCCAAAGTAGCTGTAGAGCCAAACCTAACAAAATTAGAATGCATAGATAGGTGGCGATTGTACTCTTTCTAATGGGGACTACTTTTGATGTTGGTGGAAGTGACTGTAAAGTTGGTTCTTCCACCTTAAAACTAGGTTGATGAGCTGAGGGTTTACCATACAACTCCCAATAGAAGTCTGCCGTATGATTCTTACCATAACAATAAGTGCACTTACGAATGCCGACCCCTTTGGTCATAACCTCCATGACCTCGGCCTTCTCGATCACCTCTGCACTCCTTATAGAAGTGGCAAAAGTAGATTTATCACTAGAAGGTAATGCATCAGTACTAGAAGAAGGGAATGTAGTAGTACTAGAGTTAGATAATGTGGCCTATCTAAGTCTACCAAAAACTTCACTCAATGAAGGAAGGTCTTTACTAGCCAAAATTTGTGATTTCACTAGTTCCAAAATTTTAGGTAAGCTAGAGAGGAAGTGAGCAACATGCATATAATCTTGTTGTTTCTTCATTGTTTTAATATCTGAGGAGATGGGTTGATAAATATTGAATTCTTCACATATACCCTAACTTGTTATAATAGTCCTCCAAAGACAAATCATTGAGAGTCAGGGAAGGGAGAAATAAGCTTCATGAAGTTCATAAATCCGTTAACACCAAAGTAAAGTTACTTGGCTTGTTCCTAAACAAGTTTAACTGTTGGTAAGAAAACCAAACTACAACAGATCTTAGACTCCATGCAATTCCACAAGCAACTCCTAATTTGTGCATATTTGGCTCTCCAATCAGCATATTTAGAGTTGTAGATGTGGGGGGTTCACTAATTATGTAATCAAACTTCTTTCTACCAAGAAGAAACACTTCAACTACTTGGGCCCTTTGAGCATAATTACTTCCATTTTTCTGAATGGAAGTAATAGATAAACATGTCTAGAGGCAAGAAATAATTAGTGGGTTGAATACTATCTTTGTTCTCCATAGCAGCCATTGATTAACAAACTCACAATAAACCAATAAACTAGTGGACCCATGGAAAGTAACTAAGCTGAGAGTCAAATGTCGAGGTTGGTTCAACAAAATCAAGGAAGGTAAGTAAGGAGCGGGCTGTGGTGGTTCATCAATGAATTTGAAGATTATTTCTTGGAATGTTAGAGGGCTGGATGATAGGGATAAAAGGCTTCGGGTTCGTAATATGGTTAGGAGATGGGGGCCAGATGTTATTTGTCTTCAAGAAACTAAAATGGAGTTGATAACTAGAGCTGTGATTCGTAGTTTGTGGAGGGGTCAACATGTTGATTGGTCTTATCTAGGTTCTTGTGGAGCTTCTGGAGGGGTGCTTATGATGTGGGATACACGGGTTGTCAATAAAGTGGAGGAAGCTGTGGGGAGGTTTTCGGTTTCTTGTAGATTTACAAGTGTGTTAGATCAGTTTGTCTGGGCGTTTGCTGGAGTTTATGGTCCTAATTCTGTGAGAGACAGAAGGTTTTTATGGGAGGAATTATTTGGTTTGAACAGCTGGTGGAATGTTCCGTGGTGTGTGGGTGGTGATTTTAATGTGGTAAGGTTTCCTTCCGAGTGTTCTGGTTCTACCTCTTTTAATGCTGCTATGCGGGAGTTTTCCAGTTTTATTTTTGAGCTAGGCCTCATTGATATTCTGCTCCAAGGGGGCGCTTTCACTTGGTCTAATACTCGTGAAGTTGTTTCGAAGGCTAGGTTGGACAGATTTTTGTTTTCTGCAGATTGGGAGGATAAGTTTCCATCTGTCTCTCAACAACGTTTGCCTAGGCTGTTATCTGATCACTTTCCGATTCTTCTTGAGGGTGGTTCCTTTCAGAGAGGTAGGAGGCCGTTTAGGTTTGAGAACATGTGGCTTAAAGATGAAGGTTTTGTGGAGAGGGTGCGATCTTGATGGGAATCTTATAATGTGTTAGGAGCTCCGAGTTTTGTTTTGGCTAATAAATTGAAGCTCTTGAAAAATGATTTGAAGCAATGGAATGTGGAGGTTTTTGGAAATGTTGAAGATTGGGTGAGAAAATTGTGGCAAGAGCTTAGTTATTTGGAGATGATTGCGGATAGTCGAGCTTTATTGGAGGAGGAAAGGCTGGAGTTGGAGAGAGTTCGAGGTAAATTAGAAAAAGTGACATTGATGGAGGAAATCTGTTGGAGGCAGAAGTCTAGAGTACTTTGTATTAGAGAAGGGGACAGGAATACCAGATTCTTTCATCGTATAGCTAACTCTCACAGAAGATTTAATTCCATTGATAGGCTTATGGTGGATGGTGAATTGTCTTCAGATCCAAAGGCTATAGCAGGTTGTATTTCTCATTTTTATAGGCAGCTATATGCTGAAACTGTGGCTCATAGACTTTTATTAGATGATGTGGAGTTCTCTTGTATCTCAGAGGAAGATGCCCTTTGGCTAGATAGACCATTTGATGAGGAAGAGGTGTTTGGGGTGATTAGCGATTTTAAGGGTGATAAAGCTCCTGGCCCGGATGGCTTTTCTATGGCATTTTTTCAGTCTTGCTGGTGTATTTTGAAGGCTGAAAGTATGGCAGTGTTTCAAAATTTTCATACTCAGACTGTGTTTGAGAAGAGTCTTAATGTTTCTTTCCTTGCTCTTATTCCCAAAAAGGTGGATGCTGTGGAGATCAAGGATTTTCGGCCTATTAGCTTAGTTGGTGGGATTTTTAAGATTATCTCTAAGGTGTTGGCCAATCGTCTTAGAAGGGTGGCTCCTCGGTTTATTTCAGATTCTCAGAATGCATTTGTGAAAGGTAGACAGATTTTGGACTCTTTTTTAATTGCTTCAGAATGTATTGACAGTAGATTGAAGTCAGGTGTTCCAGGAGTGTTGTGTAAGTTGGATGTGAAGAAGGCTTAGGACCATGTGAGTTGAGGTTTCTTAATGTATATGCTTCAGCGCTGTGGGTTTTCAAAGAAATGGCGAAAATGGATAATGTATTGCATCTCCACTGTGAAATTCTCCATTCTGATCAATGGTAGTCCTTCTGATTTTTTTGGTAGTTCTAGGGGGATTCGACAAGGGGACCCCTTGTCTCCATTGTTATTTGATATTGTTATGGAGGGTTTGAGTCGTATGTTGGATGTGGCTGCTACTACTAGTCAGTTCTCAGGCTTCTCTGTAGGTAATACGGCTGGTAACTCAGTGGTGGTGTCTCCTCTTTTATTTGCTGACGACACTCTTATTTTTTGTGATGCTGATCCTACGCAAATAGCTTGTTTGAGAGCTATTTTGGCTAGATTTGAGGAGGTCTCAGGTTTAAGGATAAACTTGGGGAAATTAGAGTTGGTTCCTATAGGGGTGGTGCACAATATGGATGATTTGGTGGGAATGTTGGGTTGTAGGCAATCCTCTCTTCCATTGAGATATTTGGGGTTACCGTTAGGAGCTAAATTTAAGGAGTTGTCCATTTGGAATCCTATTTTGGAGAAGATGGAAAGGAGATTAGCAGGGTGGAAGAGGTTGTATCTATCTAAGGGGGGTAAGGTAACTCTTATTAAAAGTACTCTTTCCTCCTTACCTACATACTTCCTTTCCCTTCTGCCTTTACCTGGGAAGGTGGCAAATCGTATGGAGAAGTTACAACGAGATTTTCTATGGAGTGGTATTAATGGTGACTCTAAATTACACGTAGTCAGTTGGGCTCAAGTTTGTAAGCCACTGCAGGTTGGAGGTTTGGGTATTAGACGATTGAGGAGTTTTAATTTTGTATTGTTAGGAAAATGGTTATGGAGATATGGCATGGAGACCAATGCTTTATGGAGAAGGGTTATTGAGGTGAAATATGGGAATGATTGGGGTGGTTGGTGCACGAAAAAGGTGACCAGTGCTTATGGTGTTAGTTTGTGGAGACATATTAGGAGTGGTTGGATGAGTTTTTCTAAACTTCTTCTGTATGATGTGGGGGATGGTACTAGAGTGAAGTTTTTGAAGCATGTGTGGTGTGGAGATTGTACTCTCCAAGAGGCTTTTTCGGAACTGTATTGTATTAGTAGAACAAAGGACTCTTTAGTAGCGGAGGTTATGTGTTGGTCGGGTGGGAGGATTCATTGGGATGCTAAATTTCGTCGTCCTCGTCAAGATTGGGAACAAGAATCCTTGGATCTATTTATGGATATGGTTTACTCTTCAACGGTACGGGGATTGGGTTCAGATTGGGTGTGTTGGAAGCCAGCAAGGAGTAGAGGTTTTGAGGTTAGAGGCTTCTATATTTCTTTCTACCCTCCAACCATCTTATCCTTTCCTTGGAAGATGATTTGGAAATCGAAGGTTCCTCCAAGGGTAGCTTTCTTTTCTTGGTCTGCTTCTTTAGGTAAGATTTTAACAACAGATAACATTCGCAAACGACGTGTGCTAGTTCTTGATTGGTGCTATATGTGTAAGAGTTGTGGGGAGTCAGTGGATCATCTTCTTCTTCACTGCCCCATTGCTTGTGAGTTGTGGTCGTTGGTGTTTTGTTTGTTTGGAATTCATTGGGTTATGCCTCAGAAGGTTATTGAGTTGTTTGAGTCTTGGAAAGGTAAGTTTGGACATCATAGAAATATAGAGTTGTGGAGAATGGTGCCTCATTGCTTGTTATGGTGTATTTGGCGCGAAAGGAATGCTAGAAGTTTTGAGGGATGTGAACGCTCTATGTTAGAGATTAAGTCTTTTTTTTTACACACTCTACTTGAGTGGAGTGCTGTCTTTTGTCATTTTTCCTGTTCTTCCCTTCCTGTTTTACTTGATCGTTGTAATCTTGATTATTGATTTATGCCCCCATAGTACATTCCCAATGTATTCGGGTTGGCTGTTTTTCGTTTCTTAATAAAATTTTCGTTACCTATCAAAAAAAAAAAAAAAAAAACTACAACTAAACAATGCAACCCCCAAAAAAAATTCCAACACTAAGCAAGTCCAACAGCCATTCATAGCCACTCCAATAAATCCAAAGAATAATGCTCCAGTAACACGGTTCCAGAACAAAATTACCAAATCAACAAAGAAAAGGGTTCAGACAAGGATTACCCAAATTGAGAATCAAGTCATATCAGACCAAAGACAATGAGTTGAACCATAGAAGAGCATGTCGGTACCCAAGGAAGGAAATCCGGCACCGGCATGAAGATCAGAGCTACAGTTGGTGCTAAAAGGTGTGTTAATGGGTCGTTGGAAGAAGATGACTAGAACCATGATGCGGTTTGGCAACGATAGAATAGTGTTTGCGAGACCCACGAAGCAGTCACTAGAGCTAGTTGATGATTCCAGCCAGCATTTTTTGTGGTCGTTGGAGTTAGGGGAGGGATCGGCGATGAAGATTTTGATCTCTGGTGGCAGAAGGTTGTTGGTTGTGGCTGGTGGGGTGAGTGGCAGAAGGTAGCTAGGCTAAACCACTCTCTGAGACCATGTTGTGGAAAGAAACATGTATTAGGTTTCTTAGGCTTTTAACCCTCACATGTGAAATATTATATGGTAAGTATGCTCATGCTTTATGTTGTGAAGTCTTTCTCATGTTTGGGATCCAATGGGTTATGCCGAAGATGGTTGCCTCACTTTTTTTTGGATGTAGGAATTGTTTGGGGAAACATTCTTCAAATATTTGGAATATGGTTAATCTGGAGGGAACATAATAACCGTACTTTTGAAAACACTTAGAGACTTGTAGATCTTTTGAAGTCTCTACTATTTGGGATTTTGTTTCAGTGGTCTAGAATTTGGAGTTTCACACAATGTATTTCCATTTATTATTTTCTACATTATGGTCAATATCTCTGCTTGAGTTACTTGTATTTGTTTTAAGCACAGAGTGTTCATTATCATTGTGAACACGATGTACTTTTTATGCAATAAAACTTTGATTGCCTATAAAAAATGTATTATTAATGGTGGTTGCCCATTCTAAATCTCATCTTACTTTTATTAATCAAACATTCCTTTTTTCCTTTACCGTTTATAGTATCTCTAAATTTATGACATGGTATGGAAGCAGGTTAATATACAGCTGGCTTGATTATTTAATTGTATATTTTTAATGAGGAAAGGCCAGCATGTGATTTTTTCTAGCAAAACCTGGTTTCGTTGTTCTTGCCCTGTGTTAGAGTTACTTTTAGTTTTGTTTTATATTAGCATGTTAATATAAAACAATAACTAGGAGTAACTCTAACATGCTGCAACATTATAGTTTTTTGATGTGGGATGCTCAACCAGATAACTATCTTAATTTAGTTTATTTAATTTTGGAAGTCAATTTTATTTTTATCAGTGAATTAGATTTTTGTTAGGTATTATTTAGATTATTAGCATTTTATTTAATTTTCTAGAGTCACAGTTACTTTTTTAATTCAGTAATTGAGATTTCCCAAGTCGTTTAGAATTAGGTTTGCTAAGACAATTAGAATTAGGATTTCTCAAAAAAAGAAAAAAAGAAAAGGAAAAAAAGAATTATAGTTTAGTAGCCTATAAGCACAATAATGTACTCCTATGGAGACACATTATTTTGATGATAAATAAAATTTATCTTGATAAAATTGTCCCAATGATCTGGTGTTGACTCTTGCCAATCCTAGGTGTTAAATCCTAGGTTACCCATCCTTTACTTTTCTGTTCTTCAATTTTATTGTTACATTGTCTTTGTTTGCCTGCATCATTTTCTTTCTCTAGTGGTTTAAGGAATGCCCAAAATCTTATATGCTTTTATGCTGAAAATCAAAGGAAGGTTGGTGCTTGCATATTTGTTAAGAGATATTTTAATTCTTTATTTGGGACATGGAATTCTATAGCTTCATTTGGGCTGTCTGGCTCAAGTAGCTGGATGAATTGGCAATATCCATGACAACATCGACAAGTACATTCATAGTAGCATTAGTAATTGCAATTATAGAATATAATGTAATGTGTTTTAGAGTGTAGTTTATGATTTAAAATATTTTACATTCAAATAATTGTGATCCTCAATAGGATAAGAAGGACGGATGAACTTTTGACATATATTCGGACTTTGAAGATGTACGGCTGGGAGCTTCTTTTTTCTAGCTGGTTGATGGAGACAAGATCTTCAGAAGTGACACACTTAAGTGTATGACTGTAGTCACATTCTTTGAGTACCTGAAATTTATGCAACTGATTAGACAACTTCCATTTTCCAATGCCCAAACAAAATCTGAATTGTATTAATTTGATCCATTTTTATTAGACTCGGAAGTACTTGGATGCGTGGTGTGTATTTTTTTGGGCAGCAACACCCGCTCTTTTCTCGCTGTTCACATTTGGACTCTTTGCACTTATGGGACATCAACTTGATGCTGCAACGGTATGCTGCTTACTATTTCTCCCGCACATCTGATCTCTCAGTGACAGTATTGTTTCCTCCTTTCCATTTTTGTTATCATTATTTATATATATTTTTTGTGTGAACCTTTATGAATATGGTTATTATAAATGGAGTTTCTAAAAACCCTTACTTGCAGGTCTTCACTTGTCTTGCTCTGTTTAATACCTTGATATCCCCCCTAAATTCATTCCCATGGGTCATTAATGGACTCATTGATGTGAGTTTTCCACATGCCGTTAGTTTTCAAAATGGACCCTTTTATAGTCAGAAATTATTGATTGAGCCTCTTTACTGTATGCCAGGCAGTTATATCTACCAGAAGGTTGAGCAGATTTCTCTCTTGTTCTGAGCACAAATGCGAAGTCGAACTGACGGCTGATTCTTCTTCACTAGGTTTATCGAATGAACAGTCTGCAGCCATCTTTAAAGATATGTCTATAGTTATCCATGATGCATGTTGTGCTTGGTCGTGCAGTAATGAGAAAGAATGGAATATGGTGTTGAATCACGTGACTCTAGAACTCCCAAAGGGTTCCTTTGTTGCAGTAATTGGAGAGGTCAGACGTGCCTTGAGTTTTTCAAATTAATTTTTTTTTTTTTTTTTTGTTGATGAGTTAAAATTCTGTTTGTCCATCATTACTGCATATCTATCTACTCTTAAATATTTGTTAACGTAGTGCACTGAAGAATTTTAGTTATGTGCTTAAAAAGTGGACAATAATGTTCATAATTCATTGGTTACCTAACGTAGTACAAATTGGAGAATCTATCTACATGTTCTTGTGGTGGGTAATGGTTTTGGAGGATTTGTTGATCTAGGGTTTAGAACCATTTTTAAAGAAGGGTTTTGTTGGGAAGAGAAATGTTTTGATTTAGGGATGAAAAGAGGTAAGAAGAAACACAAATCAAATTTCTTCACAATCTGTGAACCATGCACGTTACCAGTACCATAGGGAGAAGAAGAAAAGAGATTGAAGCACTAGTTGATATTAACGGATGTAAGATATCTAGTTTATCTATAAAATATGTGGGGGAAAAATACAAGTCCAAGTCTATTTAGAATCCGATTTTAGAAAAGATGGAAAGGAGATTAACGGGATCAAAGAGGATCTCTCAAAGAGAGGGTGAGTCACTTTGATCAAGAGTACTCTTTCTAGTTTACCAACATATTTCTTTCTAGTCACTTTGCATGCACATCGCTTTGAAAAATTGAAAATTGACTCTTTATGGAGTGGTTTAATTGATGCTTTTAAATTCCATTTGGTCAGTTGGAAGAAAATTTATGAATCAGTTCCATAGGGAGGTTTGGGTATTCAAAGTAGGATAAAGTTTCTCTACATCCTAGATAGGAGGAACTCTCTCCAAACTACTACATGTCAACTCTAGAGAGTGTTAAGTATCCTGGTCCCGCTGAAGCTCAACTTAAAAAATAATGCCATTAACCTAGGTTTGACTGATTTGTAGAAAGAGAGAAAAAAGTGGTCAATCATCTGGGGTTAATGGGGTTATTTATTGAATTTGAGCCTTAGCTGGGTTAGGACACTTGTCACTCAATGGTGTTGACACATGGTAGTTTGGAGGTAGTTCCTCTGATTTAGGTTGTAGAGAAACTTTTAAGTATTGCACTGTTCAATCAAGCTTTGAAAGGAAAATGGTTTGGCGCTATGTAATAGAAAAAGATGCTCTATGGCGCACGTTGATTGATTTGAAATATGGAAGTGTTTGGGATGGGTGGACCTCAGGGGTTCTAAACGAATCACATGTAATCGTGTGGAAACACATTAGATGTGGGTGGAATACTATTCAAGCTTTCTTACTTTTGAGATTGGTGCGGTGTAATTCTTATGGATGCATTTCCAAGATTTTTTGGCATAGCTCGAGCTAAAGAAGCTTCCATGGCAGATTACACATGCAACCACAATTCGAGTGTTCATTGCGATGTGATGTTCATTAGATCCTGCCATGATTGGGAATTGGGAATTCTGCAATCTATTTTTTGCTCATCTATATTCCGTAGATATTAAAAGGAATAGCAACGATCGCATGGTGTTGACATAAGATATAAAGAGCCTACCATCTAATGTGCCTAAATATCTAAGCCCAATCTCTTAATAATTAGGATTTTTTATTTATTTATTTTCTTTTCCTTCTTTTCTTGCAAGAAAAGTTTTGTAACTCTATTTAAGAAGCCTTGGTTTTCATTTTGTAAGATAGTTTTGGATTGATAACAAAGAACCCCTAGGTGTCGACTTCTAGTGGTTTTCCTTCACTTCGCTATTGTTAGGATGTGTGCCATAAAGTCCAACTTATTAGCATGTTATCAATAATTAAATTGTTTAATTATGAGCCTATTTGTATATGAACTAATTGGACATTATTATATAGTCCTTGAGATGCATTGTATGTGATTTATGTGATTTAGTTACAAAAAATATAAATCATAAGTTTCTTGTAAACTAAAAAACGTAGTTCGTAGTCTGTGATGAAATTAGGTGTTTCATCTACGAAGACTATAACATGTTAATAAAGATGATTTGTCTTGATCATGGAAGTGAAGACTTCTAATTGATGTGTTATGTGTCTCAAGTGTTTAAAACATATTGAACTGGACCGCTGTGAGATTAATTATTTAATTAACAACTATCATCTGAATAATAAATTTCATGACTTCTATTTTCATAGACTCTCAATCTTGAGAGGATTGTGAACTTGATCATAAAATGTGAGTTGCTTTGATATATCAAGAGTGAAATATAATTTAACGGTCAAAACAACAGTATGTTAGGTGACCGCATGTAGTGTTGAAGGAATGCATATTTTGAATCTCAAGATGGAATCCGTAAAAGACTCTCCATACTTATAATTAATTATTCTACTCCAAAGACACTATCCCTCTCCTCCATATACCTCCACAACATTAGTAGTGTTTGGGTGAGTTGGTACCTTCCCAAGTACTTAGTACTTGGGGCGTGGGTTCAAGCTGCAGGGGTTAGTATATTTAGTATGTAAGTATTTTGAATGAGGCCTGGCTACCTTGAATTAGCCATAGATTTTATGTTTTCTTTATAGTTTTTCATCTTTTCTATTTGTTTGCAGCTGCTTTGCTTCTATTTGCAATAGGTGGTTCCACGTTTTTCTTCACTGAATCTAAAACGTTTGAGTTTTCCATTGAGGAAGGGGGTTCTTTTTTCTTATTACGGATATTTGAGAGGGTCATGCCTCAGTGCTCTTTGATTTTTTGGGGAAAGAGAGTGCAAACTGTTTTTTGTCCCACCTGGAGGAGTTGATTTCAAAGCACTCTCTTGGTCATTTTGCAAGAACTATTGGTGAGGGTGACATAGTTTTCATCCTTCAATTGGGGTCCAATGCCCATGGCACGTTTTTAATGGTTTTTGAACTTCTTCATTGTCAACGGAAGGATAACATAGTGATACCTGAAGGAAGGTTAGGCAGTGGCTAGCGTGGCTTTGGCCTTAACCTGAGGAAAATTTTGGAACCAAATTCGCTTACCAATCAAAGACCGTTCCATAGAATTCAGAGTGCACCGAAGGCTGAGGTGGTGGTGGTGGTGGTTGATGGACATCAATATCATGGTGGTGCAAGAAATAATGGAAAGGAGAAAGTTATGGTCTTTCAAAATTTGAAATCTTCAAATCCCAGTAATTTACATCGTGATCAAGGCCATAAATTTTTTGGGAAGGATGCGGCACAATTTGGGGCGAATATATTGTCTAACATTAATGTGATTGCGAAAAGAGATTTGCTGACTTTAGTTATCTCTTTATGTGTGGAGAGAGGCAGAGAGGGGCAGTGGGTTGTTTTATCTTTTGTTATTAAAGATGTGGGCTCCAATCCACATAATAATGGTAAGAGGCCCAACACAAATCAATTGAAGGGTTGCAATGACTGCAACTGGGCTCCCAAACCCAAAGCTAAACCCTTAGCCCAACCCGTCTTCCATAAGCCTAGCACTTCTAATCCAAAACTCACCCATTCGCATTAGAACACTAACACGATACAATCCGCTTCTTAGCAGCCTAAATCTTCTAATTTGAAACTCACCCACTCACACCAGGACATCACACCAGAACATCAATACACTGCTAATGAAGCACTTCTCTCCCTCCATGCATCCTCTACCTTTCATCCCCACTAACAGCACCTCTCAGCCTCCCAGTAAAGGCACCGATTTGTCTCCAAAGTCCAATACTCAACTGAGCAACGACATCGATTTGTCTAATCCACCCTGTAATAGTACTATAAATATTGGCTCCACTACCCAACCAAAGACTAACATCGACATCTTCCCACCTGTGATGAACAATCTCACTCCTCCACCGACGATCACCAACGACAGCAGCTCTCCACCTCTTACAAGCTCTCGGTTCTATTAAGGCCTCGGGTCGATTCTTTGGATTTATGACCCGTTTTGCATATGCTTCCAGTGCTAGTTCTGGCCAAGGATGCCTATGCTCAGCCTCATCCCTCAATTAAGAGTTATGTTGAGAATCTGGAGCACACCTGGGGTAATTCAAAGGAATGGGTTTTGGAGCTTCATGATGGGAGGCAAATAGCTATCCCTCTCTCACTATACATCTCACTTGGGAGCATGTTAGATTTTTTAGAGCTTGAGGGAGCTGAGGGACAAGGTAATCACACCTTCAAGGAGGAAGGACATATTGTTAGTTGGGCAGATGAATGTGATGGTGCTCTGGATAATGTTTTTGCAGTATGAGGGTTGGATTGTGAGTGGGGGGACTGATGGGGTCTTGTAAACTGGGAAATGATGAAAGAACCAGTGGTTGTGCAACCTCTGGCCATGGCTAACCTAGTTGCTCCACTTGTTGAGGTGGCAAGTGCTCCTAAGCAACTATCACCATGGGTTGAAAAAAGATTTAAAGTTTTTAGGAAATCTGTGGGTACTTCCTTCGAAGGTTTTGAAGCAGAAATCGTTGGGATTTTTTTAGCTTTGGAGGTTAGGAAGAAATAAATAATGCAAAGCTAATGCTCTCAAAAGAAAGAGGCTAAGACAGGTTCTAAAGGGTGTTAGGAATTGAAAAGCCTGCTAAATTCTTGGAATCTTAAGAAAAAATCTGCTTTGTTAGGAAGTGATAGTGTGGTAAGGGATTCATTGGTGCATCAATGAATCTGAAAATTATCTCTTGGAATGTTAGGGGGTTGAATGATCGAGAGGAAAGACTTCGGGTTCGGAATTTGATAAGAAGTTGGGGTGCTGACATTATTTGTCTTCAGGAAACAAAAATGGAATTGATAACAAGGAGGGAGATATAGAGCTTGTGGGGTTGTCAACATTTGGATTGGCTTTATTTGGGCTCTATTGGTGCTTCGGGAGGTGTTTTGGTGATGTAGGATAGAAGGATGGTGGAAAAAATTGATGAAGTAGTGGGATGTTTTTCTATTTCATGCAAATTTAAGAATGTGGTAGATCAATTTGTATGGGCTATCACTGGTGTTTATGGACCAAACTATGATTGTGACTGACGACTGCTTTGGGACGAGTTGGCTAGTATTCATAGTTGGTGGAATGTATTGGCGGCGGATTTAATGTCGTTCGATTTCCTTCAGAGTGGCTAGGTGCAGACTCCTTCTCATCGGCCATGCTTGATTTTTTAGATTCATTTTGAACACAGTCTTATAGATTTACCTTTTGAAGAAGGTACTTTCACTTGGTCTAATTCTAAAGCGGTTACTTCGCGGCCTAGGCTTGACATGTTTCTTCTATCCTTTGATTTGGAAGAGCACTTTCCTAACATTCGTAAAAAAAACTGCATAGTTTACTCTCAGATCACTTTCTAGTTCTTTTAGAAGCAAGGGCATCGCCCTTTCCGCTTTGAGAATATGTGATTGAAGGCCGAGGGTTTTGTGGAGAAAGTGAGAACCTGGTGGGAGTCCTATCATTTTTAAGGTTCCCCTAGCTTTTTGGTTGCAAGAAAATTGAAAGCTTTGAAGCTAGATTTGAGGAAATGGAATGGGGAAGAATTTGGCAATGTAGAGGATAAGATGAACGAGTTATGGAAGGATCTTGAAATTCTAGAGTTGCTGGAAGGTGCCTGTCCTTTAACCAATGATGAGACTTTGGAAAAAGAACGATTTCGCATTAAAGGTCACTCTTATGGTTGAAATATGTTGGAGATAGAAATCAAGGGCTCTTTGGATCCAAGAGGGGGGATAGAAAAAAAAAATGTTATTTCACAGAATAGCAAACTCCCACAAAAGGTTTAATACCATTAACAATCTTTTGGTGGATGGTGGGTTGTCATCAAATCCAAATTCTATATCAGCATGCATCTCTCAATTTTACAAACAATTGTACTCTGAAAATGAGGGTCAAAGACCTATGCTAGATGGAGTGTAATTCTCTACAATTTCTGAGTAGAAGGCTACTTGGTTAGACAGACCCTTTGAGGAAGATGAGGTATTTGGTGTCATCCAAGGATGTAATGGTGATAAATCTCCAGGGCCAAATGGTTTCTCAATGGCTTTTTTTAAGGCTTGTTGGGGCTTTTTAAAACTTGGATTATGGAGCTTCTTGCAAACTTTCATTCATAAGCTATCTTTGAGAAAAGTCTTAATGCAACTTTCCTTGCTCTCATTCCAAAGAAAGTAGATGTGGTTAATGTGAGACTTTAGACCCATTAGTCTTGTGGGTGGTATTTATAAAGTCATCTACAAGGTGTTGGCTAATAGGCTAAGAAGGGTGATTACTGGGATTATCTCCGAGTCTCAAAATGCTTTTATTCTGGATAGGAAAATCCTAGATTCTGTCTTAATTGCTAATGAGTGTTTGGATAATAGACTTAAGGCAGGGATTCCAGGGGTTTTGTGTAAGTTAGATGTGGAGAAAGATTTTGATCATGTCAGTTAGGATTTTCTTATGTATTTGCTGCAACGTTGTGGATTTTTATGAGAAATGGAGAAAGTGGATTTTGTTTTGTATCTCCACGGTGAGATTTTCAATCATGATAAATGGCACCCCTAAGGATTTCTTTGGGAGCTCTAGGGGGCTGCGCCAAGGTGATCCTCTCTTCTCGCTCTTATTTGCTATTGTTATGGAGGCATTAAGCCGCTTGTTGGACGGTGCGGTTCTAGCTGGATACATCTTGGATTTCATTGTTGGTACTAGGACAAATACTCCCCTGATGGTGACCCATCTTCTCTTTGCGGATGATATGTTAATTTTTTGTGATGCTTCTATTAGTCAGATTGATTATTTACGGGGGATTTTATCCTCCTTTGAAGCGGTGTCAGCGCTGCACATTAACCTGGCTAAGTCAGAATTAGTTCTAGTTGGAGAGGTGTCTAATATGGGGGAGCTTGTGGCATTGCTAGGTTGTAGACAGTCTTCTCTGCCAATGATTTGAGACTTCCTTTGGGTGCTAAATTCAAGGATAGGGCGATTTGGAACTCTATTCTAGAAAAAATAGAGAGGAGGTTATTGAGTTGGAAGTAGTTATATTTATCAAAAGGATGTAAGATTACTTTAATAAAAAGCACTCTCTCAAGCTTGCTAACTTATTTCCTATCACTCTTCCCTATTCTAGTGGATATTGCTAATTTTAATTGAGAGGCTTCAGAGGAATTTTTTTTGGGGTGGGATAGATGAGTCCTTTAAATTCTGTCTTGTTAAATTTTGTCTTGTTAATGGTAACTTTGAACTTGTCAAAAGTTAATGGAAGCCCAAAGCCCATTGAAACTAGAGCCTTATTTGTTCATTTGGGCCCATCCCAAGCCACACACTAAAGCTCAATTGGGTTGGCCTAAAAGGCAAACCCAATTAGATAATCAATTGTATATTTAATAAGAGTTATTAAATAAAATAACTGTCTAGGTAGTTAAAATGTACATATGATTAAAAAAAGAGAAAATAGCTTTCTTTGTAATATCTCTCAAATACACTTTTCCAAAAAGGAAAATAAATGTACATAAGAATTGATTAAGAGACCATACATCTTGGGCATCCTGTGGAATTGGGAAGAAGATTGAAGGTCTTTTCAAGATACTGTCTACTTCTTGTTTTTTATTTTTACTACATCAAGATACACTTTCTATTCTTTGTTCTAGAATTCAAAGTTGTATATTATCTTTCATGAATAAAGTAGATCCTTGATTTGCTTCCATTGCTTGTTTTGTATGAGGTACAAAACTATGTTTTCCAATAGTGATGACTCAAAACAAGCTTAGGTGCTACTCCTAGGTTCTATCATTTATTTTCTTGTTTATTTTTTCCTTTTAAATTGTTCTAGTTTGTCTTGTGTCACCGTGCACTACAACTTTTATAAAGTTATTTCTCCTAAAGCTCTCATTCATTTCTGTGGAAAAGTATTTGGAAGGTGAAGGTTCCCACCAAGGTAGCTTTTTTTTTTTTTTTTTTTGCGTGTACAGCTATTAGGGTGAAAATTCTAATCATGGATAATCTTCACAAGTGATGATTTTGTTTGGTAGACTAGTGTTGTATATGCACATAGTGTAGAGAGTCTATTGAATATGAGTTACTCTATTGATTCTAAATGATTCTTTTATTCCTAATTTGGGATTAATGGTACTTTATCATGGTATTGAAGTATGTAGTTCAGAATTTGAACCTTATCTCCACTCTATCCATCGTTTAAAAGTTAAAAACTTCATGCATTGGGCTCTGCTTATTGAGGGAGAGTTTGGGCACACACGTGAGGCTTGGTATTAGAATAATGGTTAAATGTTTAAAATCAATTTGTTCTAATAGCTTAAAATTTTGGGTTAAGTTGTAGTTTATCCTTTTGCATAAATCCTATTGTTAAATTTTGTTATAATGGTCTGTAAATATTCTGCATTTTCTTTCAATTGTTTGCAAGGAAAATCCTCTTTTTCTAGGATGTGACAGATTATTTAGATATCTAAGTACAATAAATATGGATTTAAAAATACTACTTTCAGGCAATTGGTGCAGGTCTTTTAGTCACCTGGGTGTTGCCAATCATCTGGAAAACAGTGGTTTCATACTACTTGTCTGAAATTTCTTAGCCAACAACTCCAGTGCAACATATGGAATATTAAAATGATAGTATTAGCAATAGCTTTTATATTGGTAAAACTTAGGTATGATACCTTATGTGCAATAAATTAGATCCCTAATTAAATTTAAACACTTGGATGGATTGAATTTAATTATCCTTGGAAAGACAACATTATTTGTGTTTTATTGGTCAATCCATTCTAGCGATTGAATTTAATTGGAAAACCTAATGTACTGCACTTAAGGTACTTCATCTAAGTTTTACCCCTTTTATATTATGTGAATATGTATAATATACAAATGACACTAAGATTAGCACTTTGATAAGTATAAATATAGTCCATTGTGAAGAATTTTACGTTGAGATTTACTGCATTACCTTCACCCAGTGAATTGCTTGTACTCAGATTGGTTCAGGTAAATCGTCATTGTTAAATTCAATTTTGGGAGAAATGCACGTTCTACATGGATTAATACATTCAAGTGGATCTATAGCATATGTACCACAGGTTCAAAGCTTCTCTTTGTATTGGTTTGGCACATCTAAAGCTGAATCAATGTTTCTTACGTTGGCATTTGCTGTTTAAAACTGTAGGTACCATGGATTCTCTCTGGAACGGTACGTGATAATATCTTGTTTGGAAAGAATTATGATCCCAGAAGGTGTAATTCTATCAACTATAAAAATTTTCCGCTTTTCCTGATACATTAATTACAATTTTTTTCCCCATAAAAATATGTTGCTGATTCTATGATCAATAAAAGTCTTCTTATTTACAAATCTTATTTTCATGTCTTTGACAATCAGAAACCCTGAAATTGTATTTATCCATGCTGACAATTGTGGATATATATGCTTCTCCCTCCTTGAGCAGATACTCAGATACTTTACAGGCATGTGCACTGGATGTTGATATTTCGTTAATGATTGGAGGAGACATGGCTTATATCGGAGAAAAAGGAGTGAACATATCAGGTGGACAGAGAGCTCGTCTTGCTTTGGCAAGGTTATAGCATCTTCAATTTCCACTGTGGCTAGCTCCCAATTCTTATGATTTCTTTTTACCTTTCAAACTTCTTTTGGGATTCTTGTCAAAATATTTCTTGGAAATTTGTGCTGTGAACAGGGCTATTTATCATGGCTCCGATATTTTTATGCTTGATGATGTCCTCAGTGCTGTCGATGCTCAGGTTGCTCAGTGGATTTTATATAATGCCATTCTGGGTCCTCTTATGAAGCAATGCACTCGTGTACTTTGTACCCATAATGTGCAGGTGACTCCCTTGAAGTTCATATGGCTTTCTCATGATATCTACATGAGTTTGGATTTCATTAAGTTGATATTTTAGCCACAGGATCAGCCAATCAGGGGACTATTTTCCATGAAAGAAATTTCTCATATTGTCTTAGAACATATTTGTTTATATACATATTGTTTTACTTTATAACAATGATACATATTATTAGTCAACTTTAACTCATGGAAAATTTATTTGTTAAGTTGCAACTGATTGAAGGGACTGATTATGTGTTCAAGGCAATAATATAGATATAATTAACTGCTGACGTAGGATGAATTGGAGAATTTGTCTACATGTGCTTGTGGTAGGTTAAAAGATGGTTTGCTAAGTTATTTGATGCCTACTTGGCAGAAGAAAGTATGTAGGTGGTTTTAGGGTTTCGATAGGAAAAAGAAAGGCTTGATTTGGGATTTTAAGGAGGAAGAAAATGATAGAAGTTTATGGTGTTTAGGGGTTGTATGAAGAACACCACAAGAAAGAGAAGAGAAAGAACCAGCATGCTTCAACACTCAAAATACTCCATATGTTTTTTTTTTTTTTTTTGTTAATGAATATTAATATGTTTATTAATCAACTACATCTCTTCTTTGAGTGCATTGAGCACAAACATATAAAGGACACTATTTACACCAGTAGTATTAGGACTCCTAGTTTTATTAGTAAATGATAAACCTAATAAAAACTATTTTGGATGCAAAGAAAATAAAGTCCAACATACTTAGGATGGCTGAGAAAATTCTGGACTCAACTAAACTATCAAAATACCCTTAATTCTCAGGGATGGCATAAATAACAAAATTTCCCCTGAATATAAAATTGACCATAACTTGTTAAAGGAATACTCAAATAAAAAACTGTATTAACTCTAGGACATACATAAATAGAACTTTAAAACCACAACTTACTTCAATTGGACTTCACACGTGGACCTCATAATATAATTCTTGAATAAACAAATTTGTGAAGTAGTAACAGATTAATCTTTGATGACTGCATCACTAACCTAACTGAATGATAGTCTTAGCAATTCATTGTCCAATAATTTTAATGAATTTGTAAGAGTGAATAAGATACAAAGGTTACAAATGATATTTCCAATGAACTTTTAAATTTTGTTCAAGTTACACTGAAGTTAAAAGACTGTAGTGTACTATTAAAACTCTTACTGGTCCATGCTAGTTGAGATGCTGTACTTGCGAGACATAGACACTTTTGGTGTGCGTCAAACAAGTGTCTAGATGGTGAGAAATTTTGGCATCTGATAGGTGTTTGACTTGGACCTAGCTTATTTGCATTATGTGTTCATGATATTGTTATTGATCAATGTTTTCCGAGTATTTTCTGGTTTATGGTAGTCATTGTAACGCAATGCATGACTTGACACAGCATTGCAAATGGTCATAGCAAAACAGTTTAAGAATTTAGTTAACATTTTTCTTGTGGATGAGTTTGATTTGTGTTTCTGCATTTGACAGGCAATATCTTCTGCTGATTTGGTTGTTTTGATGGAAAAAGGGCATGTAAAGTGGGTGGGAAGTTCAGCTGAATTGTCAGTTTCTTCATATTCAGCATTCTCTCCACTAAATGAATTTGATGCATCTTTGCACATTCAAAGACAAGAATGCAGCATGGCTGCTAATACTGAAGGCAAACAATCTCTCCTAGAAAAAAGCACTACTCATGTTTCAGAGGAAGCAGAAGAGATCATTGAAGTTGAGCTACGAAAAGAGGGCAGAGTTGAACTTACTGTGTACAAGTAAAAACATTTCTTGTTAAATATTGTACTGCATATAGTATATAACAATTTATTGAAAGTGCAGTCTTATCTGCCGTATCATGTTATAATTTTTCAAAAATTGCCTGTGTTGTCGTATTGTACCCGTACCTGTACCTGTGTTCATGTCCGTGTCCGTGCATCCTAGGTTTTTAGGGCTTTTCTCTTGATAAAGTTCTCTCACTGAACACTTTATAAGTAAACATACAATAAGTATATTATTTTTATGCAGAAATTATGCAGCATTTTCTGGTTGGAGTATCACAGTTGTGATATGCTTGTCGGCAATTTTAATGCAAGCTTCTCGTAATGGAAATGATCTGTGGCTGTCATATTGGGTTGATACAACAGAAAGCAGTCAGACAGAATACTCCATCTCCTTTTATCTGGTATTCAGCTTCGCCACTTTTCCTTATAATTGCAAGCTGTCTGGCTTTCTATGTGGTTGTTTAGATTAAAAAAAAAAAAAAAAAATTCTTCAGGGCAATTGTTGAAATTATTAATGAAGCTAAGTTTAATTTTACATGTAAATATCAGAACTAAAACTTGAAAAGAGTTCAGGTAGAGAACTTAAAAGTAATAAATTGGACAGATTTTCTAGGAATTCATTCAAAGTAAAAGTGTATTATCTAGTGGAATATGCTAAGCTGGGTCAAGAGAGCCTCAAACTATAGTGCTTTGGCTTGTAGCAAATAGGAACATAGACCTTAATTTGAGAAATTTATGTAATTATATATGTACTTTTTCACTAGTTCAGCTGCACCCAGGGGGTGGAACTTGGAAGGGACAATGAAGTTGGTTATGTTATAATCTGGATACTTTTAGTCATTATATGTACATTGCAACATAACATCTCTGCTTTCTGTTCAATATAATATATTGTTTTTGAAAATAACACTTAAGCAAGAATTCTGGGGAACTTGTGATTGGGAATGTTTGTTTTCCTGTTGTAATTGACTTATCAATTGACTGTGCAGGTTATACTTTTAATCTTTTGTATCATAAACTCCTTTCTAACGTTGGTGAGGGCATTCTCATTTGCATTTGGGGGCTTACGAGCTGCTGTTATGGTGCATAACACACTGCTTCATAAGCTTGTCAGTGCACCTGTCCAATTTTTTGATCAGACCCCAGCTGGAAGGATATTAAACAGGTTAGAATAAACTACAGTGAAGGTGCATATTATTGTGCTTTATAAGCTTGTAAATGCACTTGTTCAATTCATTGATCAGACATCAGCTGGAAGGATACTAAACAGGGTAGAACAAAATTCAGTTAAGGCGCATAATACACTGCTTTAGAGCATTAGCATCCAGAAGTCTAAAAGAAAAGGAATTTTACATTCTAAAAATCTATTTTATCTATTTTTACATACTATTTCACAACTCACCCAACATTCCATTTCTTGTTTATCACATCTATTCATTTTTTTACTAATTTCACTCTCTTTCTCTCTGTCTCTCTTCCTCTCCATCATACTCTATCTCCTTCTTTCTCTTTGTTTAAAAGCTCACCAGTCACCACAACTGGGAAAAAAAAAGGGAAAAACAGCTACCACCGCAACTCACCAGCCACTAAGCATAGATCCAACCCACCAGCCACCACTACAAACTTTTCATGTAAAAAAATAACCACATTCTATTAAAAAAAAAAAAAAAAAAATACCACATCAAAAACCGCCAATAGAGGGAGACTGAGTTAAGGGGAGAGAATGAAAAGGCATTATAGGAAGACAGAGATTCAATATAATAAGCAATTTTATTTTTTACAAACACAGCTACAGTAACTTATAAATTTAACTTATTTGGGGTTTTACCCACCCCAATGCTAATGCTAAATGACTTTTTTTTTTTCCCTTTCTTATATTTGTAGGTTGTCTTCAGATCTTTATACAATTGATGACTCTCTTCCGTTTATTCTCAACATTCTCCTAGCCAACTTTGTTGGCTTACTGGGAATTGCTATAGTTTTGTCCTGTGTACAGGTACCTATCTAATTTGTTCACTTTGCTTTTATGCTCTTCCGAAAATCTACATTTCACTGTCTTCAGGATTGAAATGGTGTTCAATGGGTTTTATGTATATATGTAGGTCTTCTTCTTGCTTTTGCTATTGCCATTTTGGTACATCTACAGCAAGCTTCAGGTACTTCTCTATATTATTATGTAGAATTATCAATTTTTATATTGGAGTGTACATCTTGCACTCTCATTATTCGTTTCTTAAATTTTACGGAAAATTGTATAATTACCCCAATAGTTTGGGAGTGGTTTCAAATTAAACCCTAAATTTAAAAATGTTTCAATTAAAACCATAGATTATTTTTAGAGTCATTGTTAACCCTGGTAAAAAAAAAAAAAAAAAAAGGTTGTTTTTAACTAAAAGTAATGAAAAATAAAATAGATTGCACTTGAGACTTAGAAGACCTGTCATGAAAATAAAGTGGTATTTTACTGTTAAAAATAAATAAATAAATAAAACAAACAATTCATGTCTTCTTCATTAAATTGCATTTATCTATTAGGATTTTAAGTTATTTTGTAAGCTTTTTTGGTACCAAAATACTAAATGTCATGGATGATTTTTTTTTTTTTTTTTTTTTTAAATTAAAAAAAAAATTAGAGATTGGGCCTTAGTGCAATGACAAGTGTCTTCCATCAAAAGTGACATGTCATGGGTTCGAGTTTGGGAATTAGCCTTTTCAAAAAATATTGGGAGTATGGCTACCTACCATGATCTCTCTTACATCTCGCAAAAGTAGGATCTTTGTGCATCGTGTTAGACCTTTTTTCTTGTTCATGTGTCTAATCAGGTTAGGATTACTACTTATGTGGATTTCTATTACTTTTTGTGTATAATATCTCACTAAGGGGGCAAATTGTAATGATTTAGAAAGTTTACAGCTTTAAGTGAGACATTTTGAAGCCTAGGCGAAAATGCCTTTTTGGTCCCCACTTTTTTTTTATTTAATTTTTTAAGATGCGGTCCCTAAAATTAAAAAAAAAAAAAAAAAAAAAAATCATTCTCATTTTAGTCCCAATTGTCATCTCACTAACGGAAATTGCCTACATGGCAGACGGAGTGCACTGTTGACACATTAAATGCTGATGTGACCATTAAAATAATAATAAATTTTTTTATTTGGTATTAAAAAATTGCCAAGTCAGCATTATACTTAAAAAAACTTAAAAACAAAGAACTTCTAATTTCTCAACTTTAATTTAAATTGAAAAAAATAAAAACAATATATATACATATATTATTTTTTTGTAAGAACATGTTCTACTCCCAGTTCATGAAGAACATGAACATAGTTCATCACCAAATCATGTATACCCAGCCAGCATACCCACTCATGATCATACTCAGCAAATTCTAACACAATCAACAACGAAGCCTCTAGTAAATCAAACCCATAAACCTAGCAACCAAACCAATCTTCAGCAAACCCATAAACTCGGAAAATGGTGTGTATGGGTTGGGTTAAGGGGTTTTTTCAACCCAACCCAACCCATCATAGGAGTCCAACCCAACTCGTGGACCGGGTTGGACAATTTTTTTTTTTTTTTTTTAAATTGAGCATTAGAAATTTAGAATAACACCGTCACAAATAAGAGCAAATTTATAACCAAATATTCCTTAGCATAACACCAAACCAACACAAACTATGTGAGTAGAACTTAGGGTTTGGGTTTTATTTAGGAGAAGGGGAAAATAAGTAAATAACAAAATTGTTTAGTATATTTTTAAATATATTTTTTAAATTTTGAATATGTATTGAATATAGGTGGGTTGGATCGGGTTAGGCAGATTTATAAATCTTATGACCCGAACTCAACCCAACCCATTGTAAAAAAAAACTTACAACCAAACCCATCCCACCAACCCATACAAACTGACCCTACCCAGCGGGTTGGATTGGATCGGGTTGGTTTTGGTGGGTTGGTTGCACACTCCTACCGGAAATTTTCTTGGGAAACAAACACACAAAAAACCCAGAAAATTCAGCTTAAAAACAACATTATAGGCAAAATCATAAATCCCAAAGCCCCCATTTTCTCAAACCCAAGAAAAATCATTTCTTAAATATATAGATTAAAAAAAAAGCGGATAAAAAACAAATTCCAGCCTTTGTTTGGTTGCAAAGAAAATGAAAGAAAAAAATTTAGACAGCACCATTGAAGTCTATTCCATCTAAACCCAACTCCAATCAAATTCAAATAAAAAAATTTATCTAAACCCACTCGGTTACGTGCACATCTACATATGGTTACATACACATCTACATATACAAAACCCGCGACACAGATCTGCATACCAAGAAATCAACGTATGCCAACCAAAATTAAACCCATAAATTCGAACCCAAGCCAATCCACCGCCACACAAACAGCCACACCAGATTTGTGGTGGCCTTTCCTCCTCTCTTTGCAGCCGCCACACTTTCTTCTTGCTCGCGCCCACCTAGGGTTTGGGTTTGAGAGGGCAAGGTAGAGAAGGTGAGATTGGGCTTAGTGAGATAGGAAAAGAGGGTGCTGAGAATGAGAGTTTAAGACGAGAGAGAGTTTGAGAATTTACATGAGAGGTTGAGAGTTTAAGTCGAGTGGGTTCAATTTTTTGGGTTTGTGTGGGTTTATTTTTGTGTTTGTTTTTTGAGAAAAAAGAAAAAAGAAAAAAGAAAAAAGAAAAAAGAAAAAGAAAATGCCAAATAAAAGAAATTCTCTTATTGTGTTTGTGTTTAAATCTGGGTTTGTGTTCTTATGTATTCTTATTTTTTTTAATTTTTAATTTCTTAATTTTGTTAAAATTGAGAAATTTATTTTTTAAATTATATGCTGACCTAGATGCTTAAATAAATTTTTTTAATATATATTAATAGCCACTTCAGCATTTAGTGTGTCCAAGTGCATTTCGTTTGCCACGTGGGCAATTTTGTTAGTGAGATTATGGTAGGGACCAAAATGAGATCGATTTTTCGATTTTAGGGACTGCATCCAGGGGAAAAAAAAAGTGTGGACCAAAATGGAAATCGGCCCAAAATGTAGGCTGATTTGAAACTAAGTTTAAATTTGAAACTATCCAGCAGGAATTATGCAATTTACTCAAATTTTTATAAAATTGTGTAGTGTAGATTGCCTCCACAGAATCTGAAATTTTGAATGTTTGATAAACATTTAAAGCTTTTCACATGGTAACCAACAAGTTTTATATATTTGTCATTTTAATCCTGTGAGTTTATTATTATTATTATTATTATTTTTTATTTTTAAACCCACAACCTTACCCATGACCTTGCTGCTACAAGAGGAGGTGTCATTTGAGGTAGAGTTTGTTGGCTTAATCCCTTGTGATCTTTTTACCACCAAGTATTACTTATGAGGATTTGGTGGGGAACCCTAACAACAGGACTAGGAGAAAAAAAGAATAAAAGATTATTTACATTAGTGATTGTAAATTCTTACAAGCTTTGTAGGGAATATCTATTTGGGACTACATAGGATAAATGATAAAAACGTTGAAGCCAGCATGTTTTCTAATGGGCATAGAAGTATCATATAGCCCACTAATATTAATAGATGTTGCACTTCACTAGGTAATTCTGATTTACTAGAAGGTTTTCAATATACGAGATTATGACTATAGGTGATGCATTCTAATGTTGCTTTCTTACGTAAGTGCACTGGTTGCTGCTGCAAAGTTGAGTTATTGAGAATGAGAATTAGATGTAGCATATTTGAATACATAGGAATTGATATATCAGTGGCTGGAATATTGATCTACTTGTATAGCTTGTTAAATTTAAACAATAGGAAAAGAATTGTATGTTTCGTGATGGTTGAATTTTATGATATTATTATTGGCCATACATATCAAAAAACGACATTAGCATTGGCCATCCGGTACAAGGAAAGATTAAAACTTGACTAATTAGTTGTCTGCTTAGTAGAAATTCTTCAGTTCTTCTACAGGTCAACATCACGAGAACTGCGGAGGCTGGACAGTGTTTCTCGTTCTCCTATATATGCATCCTTCACAGAGACACTCGATGGGTCATCAACTATAAGGGCATTCAAGTCAGAGGTAGATATTTATATATTTTTTCCAAATTGTATATCTAATGACATCATGTAGTGAACAGTCACTAGGACAGAAAAATAATTAGGGGAGAGAGAGAGAATACTGAAAGGCTAGAAAAAAAATTAGAAAAAAGGTTTATGACTTAATTGTTTTGTCCCTTAGCTGAATCACTGTAGTTTGTTTATATTAGCCTGATATGACACAATTACAAGAACATCCTTAAGCTAATATAAGAATAACAAGCCAATTATAAAGTAACCACTAATGCTAACAATTATAAAAATGCCAAGAGTACTAAATGGTTTTTTTATTCCTTTTTTCTTATTCTTCTTAGTAAAGCAGATAATGGCCCTGTATTTTATTAATTTATTATACAAATCTTGTTTCCAAATTTATTCATATGGATTATTGATGAGTGATTCTTTATGATGATCACAATTGATTGAATTTCAAAACCAATCAATGCTGGTTTTTGGACAGGACTTTTTCTTGGCCACATTCACTCGGCATGTATTGATGTATCAGCAAACTTCATACTCAGAATTAACCGCAAGTTTGTGGCTTTCCCTGCGCCTTCAGGTATATCATAAGATTTTGAAATGACTTCATTTATTTTTTTATATAAATAACGTAATTTATTGAAGAAAAAAAAAAAGCAATGTATATAGGACGTATACTAGAGACCAACATAATCATGGTGTAGAGTACAATGATCAATGAAATCTACAAGAGAAGAAAAAGAATAAAACCCAATGAATGCAGTCAAGAAAATAGAGAAGTAAGAAAAAACAACTTTAGTTCTGGAATAGTTCTTTCTTGGTCCCCAAAGCTTCTAGCATTTTGTTCACACCATAGGCACCACATAATGGAATGAGAGACCACTTCCATATAATTTTATTTCTATGATGCCCAAAACAACCACACCAAGAAGAGAATATATCCAAAACTCTTAGCATCGTAATCCACTGAACCCTAAACATGCTGAAAACCATACTCCGCAATTCCATAGCTATAGGGTAGTGAAGCAGAGTCTAATCCACAAACTCCCCAGAGTTCTTACACATAGTACCACTTTGTTACAATAATTTGTCTTTTCTGTAAGTTATCCATAGTGAGAATCCTACCCAAAGTAACAGTCCTAGAAAAGAAAGCGACTCTAGGCAAAACTTTAGATTTCCAAAGAATTTTCCATGGAAAAAATACAGTTGTAGTAGAGACCAAAGAATTATAATAACCTCCAACTTCAAAAACCCCTACTTTTAGCCAGCTTCCAACAAAGCTTAACTTCCCCCTTTTCTCCAATCGGACAGGAATAAATTAAATCCAAAAAATTTGACAATGATTCTAACTCTCAATCCTGCACACATTGTTAGGACATATGTGTTCATATGTTAAGAACATATGTCATATTTTACGTAAATTGGCTAATCCTTTGACAAAACGCACTCTACTTGTAATTGAGTAGTTTTAGGTGTTTTTAATACTTCAAGAAACAAGGTTTCAAGATCAAGTGTTGAAGTCATCAAGTCTGTCCAAGAAAAAGCAAGCTGAAGTGCACAGTTTTTAAAGCTCAACACCTGCTCGATAGCTACCTCGACACCTGTTATCTGTCGAGATTTAAAAAGTCAGAATTTCAATCTGATTTTCTTGGGATCCGTGAATGTGTTTTTGGGCCCTCTTTTCTTCTAACTCTAAACATATAAAATGATTATTTTAAGAGCCGTCAACATAGACACAAGTTGCAAAAGCATTGAGCAATCCTTGTTCAAGCAAATTGTAATCAAAGACGAAGTTCTTGACCTAGTTCATCTTCTCTGAAGAAGTTGCTGTGTATTTGCACCATAGGGTTTTGTGACCAAGCATCTTCTAGATCTTCATCGCATAGGATGAACTGAAGAACTTTGCAGCCAACCTCTCCTTCTAAAGTTGGTGTTTGAAGTCGCATACTGGGATCCGCACATCTGGTTAGTCACGTACTTGGGAGCCGTGCATCAAAAGGGGGAACTGTCACTACAAATCAAGTCCGATTGGGTATTGGGGTAAGGGTTCAACTGTAGGTTGTAAGATACTTGAGATTCCTTATTTGTAACCGCTTGATTTGATAATAGTGGAGTTTCGGGAGTGGTGACCTGAAAATCACTTGGTGGGGTTTTTGCCGTTAGGGTTTTTCCCCATTTGTGAACAAATCACCGTGTCTTTTATTTTCCGCTGCATATTTAGTTATTCGGTGATTTGTTTGTGCTGCCACGTGTTTGCATGTTAAATTGATTAATTAATAACTTGGCTAAATTAATTAATTAGTTTAAATCACAAGGGGTCATTCAGTTTGTGGCCTATCAAGTGGTATCAGAGCAGACACACTCTGATTAGGTTAATCTTCGCTGTGTTGATCCATTGACCCCTGTTGTCATGGATAGAGGACAATCTCTCATTATACCTCATTTATTTGATGGGACTAACTATGCCTACTGGAAAGTACGCATGAGAGCTTTTTTGCAGTCCTTAGACGAAAAGGTGTGGCAAGCTGTTGAGATTGGTTGGACCAAGCCAAAAGAAGTGCCGGCCGATTGGGATGAAGCCAAGATTAAGGCGGCAAACTTCAACAGCAGAGCGTTGAATGCCCTATTTAGCGCTGTCACTAATGAGGAGTTCAAGAAGATATCCTTAACAGAAACTGCTAAGGAGGCGTGGACCATCCTCCAGACAACCTATGAAGGAACAAAGGCTGTCAAAGATTCAAAGCTACAGAGGCTCACTACTAGCTTTGAAGAGATAAAGATGGAGGAGGATGAGTCGTTTGATGAGTTCTATGCCAAGCTTAAGGACATAGTGAACTCAGCCTTCAATCTTGGGGAAACCATCCCTGAACCCAAGGTTGTAAGGAAGGTGCTCAGATCTCTACCCGAGAGATTTCATGCCAAGATTACGGCAATAGAAGAATCAAAGGACATTGACAAAATTCCTTTGACTGAGTTAGTTGGAAACTTGCAGACCTACGAGCTAGGTTTATCAAGAATTGGCAAGTCAAGCAAGGGCAAGAGCATGACCCTAAAAGTAAAGAGCAGTGATACAGATGAGTCTTTCGATGATGAAAATTCTAAGATGAAGTCCTACATTACTAGGCAGTTCAAGAAGTTTATGAAGAACGCCAATGGGAGGAACTTCGACAAGGACCGCAGGCAATCCAGTTCTTCTCAGTTCAAGAATCAAGAAAAAGGAAGAAAGGATGCTAAAGATGGCGGTCAATATACTGTTCCAGCAGGACCGAAGTGTTTTGGGTGTTATGGGTTTGGATACATGAAGAATGAGTGTCCTACATATCTGAATAGCATTGGGAAGAGCAAGGCTCTTGCTGCAACCCTCAGTGACACTGAGCCTGAAGATGATTCCGATAGTGAAGATGACGGAATCTTGAATGCCTTCACTGCCACAGTTAATCCTACTGAAGGGATTGTTGAAGAAGTGGAACAGGAAGAAGAATTGGATACTGAATGCGAGAAGATGGATGACAAAGATGATATCCATTCAGCCTATGAGAAGCTTTACAAGCTTTCTGAGAAGCATGAGAAGTTGTACAGGCTGGCCACCAAGAAGCTCAGTGATGTGGAACTTGATCGTGAAGAATTGTCCACAAAGTTTGATAAAGCAAATCAAACTATTGGAGCACTGAGGTTTGAGAACAACTTCCTGGCTGAGAAGACCAAGAAGCTTGAGGCGGAGCTGTTTCAAGTCAGAGCTCAACTGGAGAGGACTTCAAGTGCAAAACTTGATGAGATGCTCAGCAACCAGAAATCTGCTTCAGATCGAACAGGTTTAGGGTATGGTCTTTCTTTCTCAAATTTTGCTTCTACTAGTTCTACTGTTTTTGTTCCTTCTGCTAATGTTGTTAAAATTGAGAATATTGATGTTAAATCTAAATTAGCTAGTGAGAACATAGAAAAAGGTAAATCCATCTTAGGAGCACCCCCTAAGTTAGATAAGAAAGATGCTAAAATCCCTAGGGGTAAGAAGGCTAACTCTCAAAAGTCTAAACAAAAGAAGCAGCATCTCTGTCATCATTGTGGAGCAGCAGGTTATACTCGACCAAATTGCTACAAGTGGCTAGCCACCCAACAGAGCAACAGTATGACAGCTTCTGGAAGCCACAATCAGCTTCAATCCTCTCTTGCTCCTCTTGGAGATCTTCTGAAAGCCCTCATGTTTCTTTCAAACTTGAACGGTTTTAATTCCTCCCCCTCACCGCCGATTCAAAGTTTTAATCAAAGGAAAGGTTCTTCCAAGGTGTGGAAGAAAAAGGACTCCAAGTGATTTTATCACGTTCTTCTCCCTTCTTGTTTATCTTGTTTTTTGCATTGCTTGTGTGTTTTGCGTTTTTGCTGAGTCAGTCTAGTTTTATGCATTGTTTTTGCTTTGCTTAACATGTTTTTGTGTGTTTACTTTCAGTTTTGTTTATTTTGTTTTTCATATAAAATTAAAAAAAAAAATTGAAAAATTGAAAAATACAAAAACAGTGTTTTGTGTACTTTGGTACTTGTGTAACTTGGATGGCTAATGAAACAAAGTTATGTTGGTTGGATCATGGTTGAGGTGCATGTTTTGATTGCATTCATGTTTGTGTTTTTCATTTCTCGAAAAATTGCTTTGAAAAGCTGGCTCGACACCTCCTCGACACCTCCTCGATACCTGATCATCTGTCGAGCTTCTCAAACTTTTTCTAATCGCAATCTCGACACCTCTCTCGACACCTGATAGATTGATCGAGATTTCTCCTGTCTCCTCGATGCCTCCTTGACACCTAGTCGATCGATCGAGCTTCTGATCTTTGAAATTGGTCTTGTACCTCGACACCTCCTCGACACCTTCAGCTGTCGAAGGCTATTCTCCTCGATACCTTCCTCGACAGCTTCCTCGATACCTCTCGACACCTCATCTGTCGAGATTTACTGAGGTGTCTATTTAAGCTGCGATCGCGATTTCTCTCTCACTTTCTCGATCTCTCTTCGATCTGTCCAAGGCTGTTCATCTCCCATAACCACTTTTCTCTCTCAAAACCTTCATCCAACGTGATTTTCGGCCCTTCCTTGCTTTAAACCACTTGGTATGATCTTTTTACCCTTCATTCTTCATGCATTTCATGATTTTGAATCTTAGGTTTTGAAGTTTTTGAAAATTTTGGGGTTTTTCAAAATTGATGAGTTTTTCTTGAAATTTTGGGTTGGTCTTTCACTCAAATGTTTTTAAAATGTCATACATTGCATTCCATGTGCATTAGAATGATATTTTCATGCATCTAGATGTGTGTTTCTTGTATGTGTGCTGCTAGGTTTGGATTGGGCTGAGCCCATGATGCTTTTTAAGTTTGCATGTCACATGTCCATGCATTCCCATGCATACGTACTTTTTGTTCAACATATTGCCATATTTGAACTGTTTGGGACTTTTCTGATTGTCTCCTTCTCTATCTCGTTTTCATTCTTTTACGTTAGTAGTGTCTATGGCACCCAAACGTAAATCCACTCCAGCTCGGAACCCTCTGCATTCTGGAGCTTCCTCTTCTTCTGATTCTGCTCCTCTTAACCTTTGGTTCCGTGATGGAGATGCTTACAAGGCATTTACTGAGAACTTTTCTAGACGAGGTGTTCATTCGGAACGCCAAGTCATTCTGGCGGACTTCGCCGACACTGACCTTCCCTCTGTCATTCACAGTAGGGGATGGGAGTCACTGTGTGACGTCCCGGTCACCTGTCCTCTCGTGCTGATTTAGGAGTTTTACTCCAACATGCACGGGATTGATCGTTCAGTACCTCTCTTTTTCACTCGCGTTTGAGGTACGCGCATCCTTGTCACACCGCAGCTAGTGGCGGATGTGCTTAGGGTCCCTAGGATAGAGTTTCCTGACTATCTTTCATGTGAGCGACTGAAGACTGTGTCCAAGGATGAGCTCATTTCTGCTTTTTGTGAGCGTCCTTTTGATTGGGGTGAGCATCAGTATACATCATGTAGACCTTTTGCTAAAGGTCCTAGATTTCTTAACATGGTGATGACTTTTGTACTATATCCTCTCTCTCACTATAACTCTATCACTGAGCCTCGTGCTCGATTTTTGTTATCTCTACTTGAGCATTTTACGATAGATTTTCCTTCACACTTCATTTTCTTTATCATTGATGTTCATTTAGATGCGGCGTCCCGTGATAAGCTCATCTTTCCTTCCGCTATCACGAGGATTCTACGCCATTTTTCCATCCCTTTCCCTGTGTTCGATCACTTCACACACATATCTGCCATAGATGCTGCTACCGTAAAACGTAGTGAGGCACAGTTTAGGTCGCGACAGCCGGATTCCACTCCTCCCTCGCGTTCGGCTCCATCTAGATCAGCTCCATCTACATCGGCTCCTCCTTCTTCTTCAGGCGATGTATCTCTTGGAGATATTATGGCGCAGCTGCAGCGCATGGATGCTCGCCTCGATACACTCACCACTGAGTTGTATCAGGTGAACGTTCGTGTTGGTCGTATTGCACGACGGCAGGCGACCATGGGTGGTTTTGCTTCTGAGGCTTCTCCTCCACCACCTCCTCCAGTTGCTTCCGATTTTGATTCTGAGGATGATGATGATGATGGTGATGACGATGATGCTTCGGATGATGATGATGGAGATGTTAGCTCTACTGATGGTGATTTTGTATATGAGGTCTTGTGACCAGTTTTACATTGTACTTATTTTCTCTATATGTGGATGTATGTTTCTTTTTCACCTATCTTTTCATGTGTTGTTTCTTTTCTATCTTTAGACACATGTTTTTTATACTTGTATGCAATATAATTATTTCTGTTTCACACAAGATGCCTTGATGAGTTTTGTTTAAAAGTGTTTTAGAAATACAGGTTGTCAAAGTCTACTTGCCATAAACTCTCTTTTTGCAAAGTTTTTTAAGAGTTTGTGTTAAGATAGATTTTATTGTATTCAACAAGTGAATATGAGTTTAGTGATTTATGATTTCTCTCATATGTTCATTTGTTTGTTGTGGTTTTATCACGGATTGCCAAAGAGGGAGATTGTTAGAACATATGTGTTCACATGTTAAGAACATATGTCATATTTTATGTAAATTGGCTAATCCTTTGACAAAACGCACTCTACTTGTAATTGGGTAGTTCTAGGTGTTTTTAATACTTCAAGAAATAAGGTTTCAAGATCAAGTGTTGAAGTCATTAAGTCTGTCCAAGAAAAAGCAAGCTGAAGTGCACAGTTTTTAAAGCTCGACACCTGCTCGATAGCTACCTCGACACCTGCTATCTGTCGAGATTTAAAAAGTCAAAATTTCAATCTGATTTTCTTGGGATCTGTGAATATGTTTTTGGGCTCTCTTTTCTTCTAACCCTAAACATATAAAAGGATTATTTTAAGAGCCGTCAACATAGACACAAGTTGCAAAAGCATTGAGCAATCCTTGTTCAAGCAAATTGTGATCAAAGACGAAGTTCTTGACCTAGTTCATCTTCTCTGAAGAAGTTGCTGTGTATTTGCACCATAGGGTTTTGTGACCAAGCATCTTCTAGATCTTCATCGCATAGGATGAACTGAAGAACTTTGCAGCCAACCTCTCCTTCTAAAGTTGGTGTTTGAAGTCGCGTACTGGGATCCGCGCATCTGGTTAGTCACGTACTTGGGAGCCGTGCATCAAAAGGGGGAACTGTCACTACAGATCAAGTCCGATTGGGTATTGGGGTAAGGGTTCAACTGTAGGTTGATAAGGTACTTGGGATACCTTATTTGTAACCGTTTGATTTGATAATAGTGGAGTTTCGGAAGTGGTGACCTGAAAATCACCCGGTGGGGTTTTTGCCGTTAGGGTTTTTCCCCATTTGTGAACAAATCACTGTGTCTTTTATTTTCCGCTGCATATTTAGCTATTCGGTGATTTGTTTGTGCTGCCACGTGTTTGCATGTTAAATTGATTAATTAATAACTTAGCTAAATTAATTAATTAGTTTAAATTACAAGGGGTCATTCAGTTTGTGGCCTATCACACATCTCAAAAATTGAAAATTCCAATGCACAATACCATTGCAGAATTGTACAAGATCAGCTATAGAAGAATCCTTAAAGCATTTGCATCGGTTCGTGCAAAATTTATTGTCTATTTTAACATAAAATCCTACTTTTTCTATTTGCATACTCACTTTTTAAAACACCCCATATTAGATTATTTATTTTACACTACATTTCATTAAAATATCAATTTTTTATTTTTAATTTTTATTTTTTTTATTGTTTCTCTTTTTTCACACACAACAATCACTATCTACTTTTCTCTTTCATTCTTAGGATACGTAAAGAAATAATAAAAAACTAAATGCAAAATGAATAGTGTCAGTAGAAATTTATACGGTTGTTGTAGTAACTAAGTATTTTTACACAACTTTACATTATACAAGCAGATGCGAGTGCTCTTATTACGGCTAATTCCAAACAATTCGGGATAGGACTCCTTAAGAATCGTATCTCCACACCACAAATACCACAAATCATATGCCAGAATTTCACTCTAGAACTATCCATTACCTGAAATTGAAGGTGCTTGGTACAAGTCTCCCACCCGACTTATATTTTTCCACATGCTAACTCCATAAGGGCCAGAAATCGTTTTGGAACACCCCCCCTTCCCCCCAACCAATACCATATTTTGCCTCAAATCACCCTTTGCCAAAACCCAATCACCTTGCGCCAAAATATATCTCTCCCTACCATATCTCCACAACCATTTCCCAATCAAGGCTTGATTGAATTTTTTCACTTCCTTATGCCCACTGAAGAGGAGAATAAATATGAGACCATCTCACTAGGTGGATTTTAGAGTCTTCACCTAACCCACTCCATAAAAAATTTGTTGTAATTGTTCAATATGGTTAGCCACATCAATAGGAATAGGAAATAAAGACAGAAAGTAAGTAGGCAAACTAGAAAGAGTGCTCTTAATTAACATAACTTTACCTTTCTTAGATAAATACAAATGCTTCCACCTGGCCAATCTCTTTTCCATCCTATTAATAATAGAATTCCATATTGTCTTCTCTTTGCATTTGACACCCAAAGGAAAACCCAAATACTTCATCGGAAGTGTCACATGTTTGCAATCTAGAATGACCACCAACTCCTCCAAGTTAATTACATTTGCCATAGGAAGCAGTTTTGACTTGCTCAAATTAATCTTCAATCCAGATACAGTAGTAAACCATGCAAGAATAGTCCTCAACTGGGCAATATGATGCATGTCGGCATCACAAACAATTAGTGTTTGCAAATAAAAGATGAGACACCATTATTCCTTTATTTTCTGAAGACCTAATAGGAATCCTGCAATAAAACCATTTCACATAGCAGTCTCTATCATACGGCTCAAACCTTTCATTACAATAGCAAAAAGAATTGGAGAAAGAGGATCTCCTTGGTGTAAGCCCATAGAACTCTCAAAAAAGCCACTTGGGCTATCATTAATCAATATAGAGAAATGCACTGTAGAAATACAATACCTAATCCACCTCCTCCATTTCTTCAAAAACCCACATCTCCTAAGCACATATAGCTTAGAGAATCCCAATTGACATGGTCGTAGGCCTTTTCCACATCTAATTTACATAATAGCCCTGGAATTCCTGACTTCATACGACTATCCAGACATTCATTGGCAATGAGAACTAAGTCTTAAATTTGCCTATCTTTCACAAATGCATTTTGGAGGGCAGAAATAATATCCTGAAGCACCACCCTTAGTTTGTTGGTTAAAACTTTGGCAATAATCTTATACGCCTTGCCTATTAAATTAATAGGCCTAAATTCTTTGACCAGCATCCCTTATTTTGGGAATAAGGTAAACAAAGGTAGCATTGAGGATCTTTTGAAATTTACTTGTGGGCATAAAAATTCTAAAAGATCTCTGTAATATTAACCTTCATCATTCTCCAGCAAGATTGGAAGAAGGCCAAAGAATATCCATCTAGGCCCAGAGCCTTATCACCATTAAAATTCTGAATCACCCCAAAAAATTCTTCTTCTTCTTCAAACTGTATTTCCAACCACTCAACTTTTTCCACAGGAATGCTAAAATCCATGACATCCACAAAAAGGCTGTGGAAATCATCCTCAATATACAGACTATGATAAAACTACATAATACATTTAGAAATAGTTGTTGGATCTGTAGTCAATTCTCCATCTACTAAAAGATTAGTTATAGCATTATGTCGCCTATCAGAATTTGCCACTCTATGGAAAACTTTAGTATTTTTATCCCCCTTAACCAAAGAACTCTAGACTTCTGTCTTGCACTAATCTCCTCCAAAACAATGGTTTCAAGCTCTATGCGATCTTTTTCGAAGTTCTCATCGTCATTTAGATCACAGCTCTCCTTAATAGTATCCAGTTCATCAAGTGCATTAAATAACTGCTTTCTCTTAATTTCCACATTCCTAAACTCTTCCTCATTCCATTTTTTCAAATCTGACTTCAAAGCTTTCAATTTATTTGCGACTCTATAACTTGGATGCCCTTGAATCTAGTAGGAACACCACCAAGATTTTACCTGGGAAGCACGGGTGTGGCAATCTGGTCGCCACACCCTTGTCGGACACTTCGATGATGCGGTTGCACGTGCTTCCTAAACGATTATTTATTTATTTATTTTAAAGCCTGAAACGCATTGTGGTGGAGGAAGAAGAGAACAAAAACACACCGTGCAGCAAGCTACCAAATGATCTGAAATAAAAAAGGAGAAGAAGAAGAAGAAGAAGAGAACAAAAAATTAGAGCCGTGGTGGAGGAAGCTAAGTTTTAGTTGGGTTTGAAACTTTCTTCTTCAGTCTCTGAAACTTTCAAATAGGAGTGATGAGAGATTTTGAAATAAAGTAGAATAGGAGTGGAGAAGTAATGCACATGGCAGGTAGTGAAGTAGGGTTTAGGTGAAAAGGTAGCTTCCTGGAAGATTCCTAGTCCAAAAATGTTTGTTTATTTACAAAAATACCCAAACTTGATTTTTAAAATAACAAATCTAATCACTTTATTGTTATGATATTTCTTTTAAAACACTATATTACCTTCATTAAATGATATTACATTTATTATTTATATCATTTGGCTTAAGAATAACAATGACTAATAATATTTTTTATTAATTACTAAAAATAAATAAATATATATATATATATATATAGAAAATATAAATAAAAATATATTTAATAATTAATTAATAAACGTATTCCACCGCACCTGTGTCCTACTTTTTCAAAAATTGCCCTGTTGCCGCTTCGCATTTGCACTCGTATCCGTGCTGATGCTTCCTAGGATATTACTTTCTCCACAAAACCCTTAGCCTTGAGCCACATGTTTTCAAATCTGAAAGGATGGTAGCTTCTTTGGAAACTACCACAATCCAAGAGAATTGGAAAGTGGTCAGACATAAGGTTGGGCAGCCTTCATTGATAAACATTGGGCAATTGAACCTCCCAATCCGTTGAGAACGAAAGCGGTTAATTCTAGATCTTGAGACCTGTGCAGGGGTATTCTAGGAAGCGTGGATACTTCATTTAGGGTGCCGTACTTGTGCTGCATTCGTGCTATACCGGTGTAGTACTGGCCGTTTCATGTTATAATTTTTTAGAAATTTCTTGTCACTGTGTTGTATCGTGTCTGTGTCCATGCATCCTAGGGGGTATTAGACCAAGTGAAAGAGTCTCCTTCCAAAGGTAAATCAATTAGACCATGAGCTGAGATGAAATCAGAAAAATCAAACATAGCTTGAGAATAATTCTTAGTTCCCAGTGGTTCCGTAGGAAAGAAAATCATGTTGAAATCACCTCCAACACACCATGATACGTTCCACAAACTAATTAATCCAGACATTTCCTCCCAAAGAAACCTCCTATCCCAATATGTATTAGGCTCATAAATCCGTGAATGCCCATTTGAATTGATTTACCTTTTTTTAATCTTTTACAAGACATTGAAAATTGGCCCACAGCTTCCTCCATCTTATCCACTACTCTCCTATCTCACATCAAAGGAATACCCCCTGGTAGAATAGGGTCAAAATCTTATTTACTCTGAATCTGTATTCATTAGAGACTTCATCCATAAACTGAAGCTTTTTGTCCTATATGATACTCCCTCTGTCCCATGGCAGTTTTTCTCTTTCAGAAAGTCAATAATTATGGAGATTGTAATAAATGCTTTAAGATTGGCTTCTCCTGCTTTATCTTTTGAATACTTGCCATAGCTGTAACTTAAGAATGGCTGGAGGAATAATTAGAGAGAAATATATGCTTTTTGTGTAAGAGTAGGATCTTCTAGAGTTCCTAGGATAATTCAACCATAGAGCTCATAAATTTTAAACATTCATTGTTAAATGCGTGGTTTAGACCTAGTCTAGACGGATTTTTTTTTTAAATAATCATAAAACCTAAACAATATCATTAGTTAGGCAACGTTTCAAACATATTGCATTTCTAACAATTCGACTTTAGAGGAGTCGATTTTACTGTTCATATCTATTTCTTTGCGTAGGAATCGACTCCACTAGAGTCGTTTTCTATACATAGAAACCGACTCCACTGAAGTCGGTTTCTATGTATAGAAAACGACTCCAATGGAGTCGATTTCTTTGTATAGAAATTCAAACTAAGTTCCTACTGAATCAAGATTTTCGTGTCCTTCCCTTTCCTTTTTTTTCCCCAAAATGCTGCCTGGGTTTCTCCACTTCCAAGCCCCAAAAACCCATGAAAAAATCAAATCCAAAACAAATCAAACCCGAGCGTGTCTTCTCCTCCACCGATCTGATCCGATCCGATCCGATTTTTTCGTGTAGCCTTTTCTTCGTTTGCTAGGTTGCGCCTGGGTTCTTCGTTTGCTCGTCGGTGTTGGGGTTCGTCGGGGTTTGGTCAGAATCGGCGCCTGAGTTCGTCGTTTGCTCGGTGTTGCTGGGTTCGTCGGGGTTTGGTCAGAATCGGCGCCTGGGTTCGTCGTTTGCTCATCGGTGTTGCTGGGTTCGTCGGGGTTTGGTCAGAATCGGCGCTTGGGTTCGTCGGCGCCTGGGTTCTTCGTTTGCTGGGTGTGGTTTCAACCTCTAGCAAGAAAAATCAGCAACAAAAAGACCCACATGGTGCCGCAAATGTTTGTGTGGAGCATTTGAATTTCTATACAAAGAAATCGACTCCAGTGGAGTCGCTTTTTATACATAGAAACCGACTTTAGTGGAGTCTGTTTCTATGTATAGAAAACGACTCCACTGGAGTCGATTTCTACACAAAGAAATTGACTTCACTGAAGTCGATTTCTTTATCTACGTGGCGCAAAAAATAGGCGATATGAACAGTAAAATCGACTCTTCTGAAGTCGAATTGTTAGAAATGCAAAATGTTTGAAACGTTGCCTAACTAATGATATTGTTTGAGGAATTTGGTTATAAACCAAATAATCTGTCTAGACTTTGGCATTTAAGCAAACATTAATCGACACTATTTTGGTACTTATTTAAGTTATTGATGATGTGGTAAAATCTAACTCACTCATTTAACGAAGAACAGTTAGGATTTTAGAAACTCTATGGTGGAATTAAGAATTCTAGAGGATCTCAATCATGTGGTGTAGAATGATAGTTATAACTTGCGATTGACTTTTCAAAAAACATGAGACAATTAAAATAGAAAGGGAAAATTTTCATGCAATGCGCTTAGTGGTGGGATAATAGACTAATATGTGACCGGTCATCTTCTTCCAGTTGTTAGCAGCATCTATCATCTCATTTGTTGCCCTGATGGCTGTTATTGGATCTCATCGTGGTTTACCAATTAGTTTTGGCACCCCAGGACTGGTATGTTCTTCTGCCTCTCATATTTCTTCAACTTGTCCTATTACAATTCAATTCCTTGTACCTATAATATTCTGTTTTTTTATTATTTTATTTTTAGAGCCTATAATTATATAGTGTTGTACTGGAATTATTTCCATACATTGTGAGGCCACAAAGAATTGAAAATGCTATGTTCTTTTACAGGTAGGATTGGCTCTCTCCTATGCAGCTCCAATTGTGTCTTTGTTGGGGAGCTTTTTAACAAGTTTTACTGAAACAGAGAAGGAAATGGTTTCTGTTGAAAGAGCTCTTCAGGTACTAGGGTAGATCTCCTTTGTTAGATACTTTCTTTCTGATAACTTACGTTTGATTGTATTCTCTGTAGTATATGGACATTCCTCAAGAGGAATTGCATGGATGCCAAGCCTTAAATCCAGATTGGCCACATCAAGGAGTAATTGAATTTCACAATGTTACATTGAGATACTTGCCATCTCTTCCAGCTGCACTTTGTGATATTAATTTTACAGTTGGGGAGGGGATGCAGGTCAGCATCGTATACCCAACTAGATCTTGATGATTTAATTTTATACAGGATTTGGATTTAGTAACTAAATTCAGTTAAAAAGCGTCAAATCCTTTTACTAAAATTATTCTTACCAAGTTGTTAACATTTTTCCCTTGATCTTTTTTCAGGTTGGAATCATTGGAAGAACAGGTGCTGGAAAATCTAGTGTCTTGAATGCCCTTTTTCGTCTTACCCCAATATGTACAGGACGTATATTGGTAGATGGGATAAACATAGCTGATGTTCCTGTTAGAGAACTCCGTACACATTTTTCTGTTGTGCCTCAGAGTCCATTCTTATTTGAAGGATCAGTAAGGTAATCTGGAAAAATGTTACCATACCTTTCATTCAATTTTGTTGATCATTTGTTTGTTTGATTTAATTCCTTGGATGTTGTTCTTTGTTTCAGATATATTTATATTTTTTGGAGAAAAATGCCAAAAAAAAAAACCTGAAATTTTGGTCAAATGAAATAAACCTTGTCCTTTTAGTTTGCAATTTGAAACTTCTGAATTTCATTAATGGTTCAAATCAATCCTTCTGCTACCACCCTGTTAATGTAACGGACGGTTGCATGTGATAGCATGTTAAGTAAAATTTAACTGAAAAAAATTGTTTTTTCCTCTCTCCCTCTCTTTTTGTCCCACCGCCATACAACCCCACCCAAACCAGCAATTCCAGCCTGCAGCCAAATCCTCCTCAACTATAAGACCAACAAAACCCACAAATCAAACTAGCAAACCTGAAAACTCCAAATCAAACCCCTACATCATCAAATCTACTTTTCACAGTCCTCAGCCATCCCGAGAAAACTTCAAAGCCCCCAACGCAACCATGGTGAACAAGAACCAATGAAAGATCACATTAATGTAGCCTGACTCTGTTTCAGTTGAAAATATCAGGATTTTCTTCAGCTTTGTTGCTCAATATTCCCATGAATTGTAATTGTTTTTCCATCTATTTTTCTGAACCTTGGCAAGTAGTTTTGCAGTAAATACGGCTACTTATTGTGTCACACCATCCCCTTCACTATAATTGAATGAGTCAACTGTTTGCGCCAGATTTATGGGTTCTGTGGGTTTTATGGTAGATGATGATTTGGTTGGGAGTTGGTGGTTATGGTGGGCTTGTGTGGTGGTGGGGGGAATTAGAGGGAAAGAGGAGAAAGATAAGGGAGAGGGATAAAAGGGGAATTTTTATTTAATGAGTTTAAAAACAACTTGAAAAAAAAAAAAATTTTAAAATAGATTTTTATTAAAAATTTTTGCATGCTATATACGCGCATAGCATTTTCCATGTGATGGTAATGGAGTACTAATAGTAATAGAAATGTCATTTTGTACAAGAGTCTGAATTTGGTAAGGATGGGTTGTTAAACCCATGTTTTACACCATTTAATAAGAGATTGTCACATTAGCATTTTACATAAAATTCAGTCCATCCTACTACACTTAATAATATCTCAATAAATTCTCAATTTGGTTGGATTTATATATGAGTATTAGAATTAATTGGGTGTGGTTGTGCTTATTCTTAAATATGTGATAAGATGATGTGGCAAGTTGGGATTGGAGGGGTAAAACATGGGTTTTATGCCACATCCTTACAAAATTTAATCTCTTTGTACAATTATCGAAGTTCAGAGGTTTTTAGTTTCAAATGTTCAATGGTTTCTAATTTCAAATTAAAAGGTTTGGGGTCTGTTTGATTTTGACCCAATATTCAGGGGATGCTTTTACATTTTTCCCTATTATTTATGTTGTGGTTTCATTATAGCAACCATTGTTTTCTTGCGAATTTCTAGGGATAATCTAGATCCATTCCGGGTAAGCAATGACTTCAAAATTTGGGAGGTTCTGGAGAAATGCCATGTCAAGGATGATGTAGAAGCAGCTGGTGGGCTAGATATTCATGTAAAGGGAGCTGGGACGTCATTTTCTGTTGGGCAGCGGCAGCTGCTTTGCCTTGCACGAGCACTTCTCAAGTCTACAAAGGTCATTTTTCTGATGAACAATGTTAGGGCGACAACTATTTACACAACTTTTGTCATAGCTCATCACTTGGTGAGTTGTGAGTGGCGGAAGTGTGAACCCACCACTTTCTCCACCACTCACAACTTGCCATGTGGTGAGTTGTGGCGAAAGTGGTGAACTTTGTTGTGGTCTTATCATTTTTCTTTTCTGATTGGCTGTGCCAAGTCTTTCTAAGATTAAACACTTATAAATTTCTTGATAGTATAGTAATAAAGAATTTAGGGAATTTTAATGTTTTTAAAACTTAAAAACGATTACCCCATTCTTTTATGATTTAAAATAATATTGAGAACTAAATTTGGTTTCCATGTCTCCTAGATGACTGTCCCTAGCTTGGAAAAATGATAGCTTCAATTCAATTGCTAATTCCAGAGTTTTTGGTTCTTTCCTTCTTTTTTTTTTTTTTTTTTTTTGGATGCATTCATTTGCAATAATTTTGTGTACTTGAGGGTCATGTTAAATGTAACCGAGTTTTCTTCATTAGTGCTTCCTTATCAAATCTTCTAGTTCCTACCTCTCCCATTTGGTGTAGTAAAAACCAAGTCAGAAATACGTGCTTCTTGAGCCACGACACCGGCAAACAACTCCGGATACAAATCTTTCAAAGAAACAGGACCGCTCCTAGAGTTGTACCAGAATCGAATGTGATTACCCTCTTCTGCCACATACACCACATGACCAAAGAAACTCTCTGCACCTTCCCTAATGTTCTTCCACATCCTATAGCCATGAGACCCTCTAACAACTCTAGTGCACCAATCTCCACTAGCCTCCCCATATGGGTGACTTCATTCCCAAAACACCATGGCCACTTCCTAAGCAAAACTTGGTTAAACAGCTCAAACCTTCAGATTCCCAAACCACTTGTCTCCACTGGCCAAACAAACCTTTTCCCAAGCAACAAGTGGATATTTAAAAACTTCAGTAGATCTCCCCCAAAGGAAATTCCTCTAAATCCTCTCTAATCTGTCCGCCACATGTTATGGAATAGTAAACAAAGAAAAATAATAAGTGGGAAGGCTCGATAGAGTGCTCTTCAATAAAGTAAGCTTACCCCTTTTTGACAAAAATGACCGCTTCCAACCTGAGATCTTTTCTATAATAGGATTCCAAATAGGCATACCCAAGTAAGTCATGGGCAAACAACCAACCTTACAACATAAAATACGAGCCAGAGCATCCAAATTTCCAACCTCACCAACTGGTATAGTCAGCAAACAAAAGATGAGAAATATGCAAACCTCCTCACGCATTAGGTCTTGCTTGGAAACCACTAAGAAAACTCCCTCTTTTGTCCTCTTCTGTAGCTTACTTAGCACCTCCATCACCAATTGGAAAAGGAGTGGAGATAAAGAGTCCCTTTGATGAAGACTGCGAGAACTACCAAAAAATCAGCTGGAGTCCCATTAATAAGCACTAAAAAATGTACCATAGAAATACACGCCTTCATCCATCGCCCCCACTTCTCCCCAAAACCCATCCTCTCCATAAGGTAAAACAAAGCACTCCAATTTAACATGATCATAAGCCTTCTCAATATCCAACTTGATAATCACACCCTGGATACCACTTTTCAATCTACTATCTAAGCATTCGTTTGCGATGAGAATAGAGTCAAGAATCTTTCTTCCCCCAACAAAGGAATTCTAGGAGTTGGATATAAGTTTATCCAACACATCATAGCCTATGAGCCAACACCATTGACAAACGTTTGTACAAATTGCCCACAAGGCTAATAGGACGAAAGTCTTTAATATTAAATGCATTGGTCTTCTTGGGTATCAAACACAAAAAGGTGGCATTGAGAGATTTCTCAAAGATGCATTGTCTATGAAAGTCTGCAAAGAAAGCTATAACATCTCTCTTAAGCACACACCAACACTTTTGAAAGAAAGTCATGGTAAAGCCATCAGGACTAGGAGCCTTATCACCCTCAGTGTCTCGAAGAGCTGCAATGATATCCTCCTTTTCAAACTCCCTTTTTGGTGAAAGTTGATTGGAATCATCCAAACTAGCAAACTTTAACCCATCAACAGTGAGCCTCCAAGATTCAAACTCCTAATATAAATTCTTATAAAAACTCACCACCTGATCTTGAATATCTTACTTAGCCTCAAACATAATGCCCTTAACCTCCACACCCCTTATAGCGTTAGCGCTCATCTATGAAAAAACCTTGTATTATGATCCCCCTATTTTAAAAATAGACCCTTCGATTTCTACCTCCATGAAATCTCCTCCAAGGAGGCTAAATACGCAATATCGGCCTTGACCTCAGTTCTTCTTGTTCTATTTACCAAAGACAAACCTTGCATCCCTTCTCTCGAATCTAGAACCAGAAGCTTAGACAACAAACATTTTTTCCTAAAAGAAACGTCCCCAAAAACATGTTTATTCCAATGTTTTAAGTCTCCTTTAAGAGCCTTAAATTTACAGGCTAGAACAAACTAGGAGGCCCCACAAAATGATATCCGTTCCACCAACACCGAACTCGATCCACAAAACTCTCCACTTTAAGCTACATATTTTCAAATTTAAAGGAACTCTTACCCCTCGACGTACCACCTGCTTCCACAAGAAGAGGACAATGATTTGATACCACACGAGGGAGAGGCCTTTGGGTAAGATCCAAGAGGTGATCCTCCCAGTCAGTTGACACCAAAACTCTATCAATTCTAGACATAGAAGGATTCTCAAAGTCTCGAAACCACGTAAACTCACCCCCACCAAAGGTAGATCAACCAAAAAATTCCTCTCAAAAAAGTTCAAGAATTTGAACATGGCTGGACTAAAAGAAATACAACGAAGTCACTCTACTTTATATTTGATGATGTTGAAATCACCAAAGACACTCCAATCCGAACTCCACCTCGCTCTCACTTTATCAAGTTCTGCCCACAAAGCGTCCCTAAGTCCAACAACAGTTGGACCATACACCCTTACAAATCTAAACAAACCCATCTGCCACACCCTTCAACAAGATAGAAACAGAAAAACTACAAATCATGTAATCAATTTTCTCATACACCCTTTTATCCCAAGTCAAGAGAACTCCCCCTGCTTTTTGAATAGCATCCAAAGCTACCCAATCTACCAAAGGGCTACCCCCAAAGACTTTTCATAACAGAAGAATTGGTATAGTCCAATTTAGTTTCATGAAAACACACGACATCACACTTCTACTCCTTGAGTAAATTCTTCACAGTATCCCTTTTATGAGGATTGTTTATTCCTCTCACATTCCAAGATAAGAGTTTCAAGTTCATGGACAACGATCTGAGCCCATCCCAATGGAATTCGCATTCCCTCTGGTTCGTCTACTAGATTGCTCATCATAATTAACAGTAGAAACCAAATTCCTTAATTCCCTTTTACCTTTTTTAGTTGAAGAAAAAGTACGACAAAGACTACCTGCAGCAGCTTGTCTTTCCCACACTTTCTCAAGTTGTTTAAAGAAAGAAATACACTGCCTCTCACTGGTATCAATAGAAAAACCCACGAATTTATCAAAGCTCTTAATCATCCTTCTCACCTAAACTGAAGGTTCCAAGTGATACCCCGCAAAAGAGTCAGCCTCCTCTGTTGTTAAATCCAGGCCCCCATTAGGATCCCAATGAGCCAAAGGTACAAAATCCAAAGAATTCTAATCTTCCTCAGCTTATCTGAACCATGAAATTGTCCCAATTAACAATAGAGTGTCATCTTCGATTGGATCAGAAACCAGCTCAAAAAGAACTGTTGATGGCGAAGCATATTGGAGAACTTGAAAACCGATATCAACGTCGGAGAACCCACTTTGAAGAAGCAACAGATTCGGTGAAGTCGAAAAGCCCATTGGAGCTTGAAAACAGCAAACCCACCTCAGGCCCAGTGATTGGACTATCAACGGTTGTAGCAACAAAAACTACCTGCCCCATCTTGGAGGGCCCCCAGAAGAAGCGCTGCCAATTCTATTTCTCCAAGCATTTAAAAACACCGGGTTGGGCCTGTTGGGTTTTGGCCCGTTGCTCATGTTGGTCTTGATTAACAGTAAGCCCAAGCCCAGTGGTTTAAAGACTGGGCCATTCTTTGCATTTTTGGGTTGGATGTAATTGGCCCAACTAACCATACGTCGGCCTACTCCTTTAAAGGTGTAGAAGTTTTTAAATAAAAATGGGCCTAGGTCCATTTAACAAGGGGTGCCCAGATTTGAAGTGAGTTGGAAAATTTTATTTTTGCATAAAATCAAATCCACCAAATCTTAGATTTAAAAAAAAAAAAAAAAAAAAAAAAATCCCCCAAATCTTTCCTTCTGATTTAAATTGCCAAAAAGATTTGGAAACTGCTTCTCCAAACATAAATCACTTCCTGATTTCACGTGCCTATTAAATTCTTCCCAAACTTGATTCCTTTAGATTGCCAGTAGATTTTCCAAACCCACCACCATCGGCAATTACCTCCTTCCCTGGCCTAGAAGCTGATTTTCTCAAGAAAAAATCTCATAAATTCACTTCAAGAAAAGTCAGCTACCCTTATTAAATCTCTCTAGGACACGCACACAGCCACGTCTTGCCCGATTATGATACTCTAATATTTCCACCAAAATACCACCCGTGTTCGACCTACTTGAAAACTCCAAGATTTTATAAGTCTAATAAAACTGTTTGAAAAATGTTGCTTGCTAAAATCCCAACGACATAGAACCATGATGCTTGCCTCATTTTTCACTGATGGAATATGAATCCATACAACTCCCATCAAAAGCCAAGAAGAATGCCTTTGAGTCATTGCAAAAAGATGCAGAGTTCTGCACTGTCCCCCCTGTTTTAGGAGAAGGCTTTGCTTGTGTAGAATGGGGATTGGGAAGAGCTTTTGGTGGAAGCTGTAACAAAGAAGGTTTGGGGTTCAAATCTTATAAGGGTAGGGAGGGTTGGGCCGGTGTATAGTGAGGTATGTACTGACCAAATTGACTTGGCCAGTAGAAAGGTTGTTGAGAGGGATAGGATGTGGAGGGAAGAAATATTGTGGGGTGGGGAGAAAATTTGGGGGAGCATAGGAATGGAAGGCTTGTGCATTTGGACAAGGTGGTGCTAGAGGATGTTGTGGGAAAGAAGAAGGGAATGATGGTGATGGGAATTGTATAGGGAACCACAGGAAGAGTTTGTGGTGGAGGGAGGGGGCGGGGTGGAGGGAGAAGGGTGGGAGCACTCATATTGCTTAATCATGGCGCTTATGCATGTGTGTGTGTGTGTGTCTTTATATTTTTGTTGGATGAGGAGGAGAATAATATGTAGAGAAGTACTGACAATATTAAGATTTACAGGTACTGTGTTTGGACGAGTGCACAGCTAGTGTTGACACTCAAACCGCTTCAGTAATACAAAATGCCATATCTACTGAATGCAGAGGCATGACAGTGATCACAATTGCTCACCGCATTTCCATGGTATTGAACATGGACAACATCCTGATTCTTGACCGTGGGATCCTGGTATACTTATTTTGTTCTATCTCTGTATTTGTTAGTGTACCCTGCATGTGTGTTTTATATTTATTTATTGTCAGATTCATTTGTTTTCTACCCAGCAGCTCTATTTGTAATGCTAGAATTTAGGTAACATTATCTTGTGGAGTCAACTATGATAGCAGCTTATGGATGATGAGAATAGGTTCAACTAAGAACTCAACTGGACACATAATCTTTCCTTTCTACTTCTGGGTTGAAACTACAAATTTATTGAATTTAATGAACCAAATTTTTTGATTGCACTCAAAGAAGACAGTTGGTTTTCATATTCCCTTACTAAAATCGAGGAAGATATGAAGAAAGTAGGCTCTCTTTTACAAACTACTTTTATTAGTTCTTTGATTAACTCAATTTGCTGCCTTTTAGGGATGCATCAGGGGAGATTAGATAAAACTAGCTTTGGTATCTCTGACCAACTGGTATATAGACATTATATCTCCCTGAAACCAAGTACAAAACTTGCTTAGTGAGGATTAGGTCACAGGTTTACTGCGATAGTTAACTTTATAGATATCTTTATTGGTTTAGTTTTTCTGTCTATTTATTAATTTTCTTGGTTAATGTTGTTGGAATTCTTACCTAATCATTGTTAATTAAATTTTTTGTTAATAAAAAATATTTACACTACATTATGTAGAAATATCCAAAGTAGATTAATCATTTATCAATGAAATCTTCTATTAAGAAGTTTCAGTACAGATATTAGGTATCTGGATTTAAAATACATCTAAAAAATTGGTAAACAAATTTGTGTGTACCATGCCTTAATATCAAAGTTAGTAATCTTGCCCAGAGCCTTGTGGCTCAGTGGCAGCTTGACATATATCTCTATTCCCTCTTCAACCAAATTGGTGATCAAATTTACGGACCTGTCTCTTTATTCTTCCCCACAATCAAGAGCTGATATATAGTTTCAGTATGCACTTTACAAATCTTTTATGAATTTGATTATATCCTTAAAATGCCATCTAGTGTTTTAGCTAATTATTAGTCTTTGGTTTTATGTTTCTTTTTTACTTCGTATTTCATTAACCTACTAAAATCTTGTTCCCTGCCCTCACATAGGTTGAACAGGGTAACCCACAGGTTCTCCTACAAGATAAGTTCTCGAGATTTTCGGGTTTTGCTAAGGCTTCTACCATGTGAATACTCAACAAGTGCTATCGCACTCAAGTGCTGACAACATGCACTGTGATATTTTAGTTTACAATACGGATCAAATTTGTATTGTAAATTGGTTCAAAATCGTTAATGGAATTGGGTCCCTTATCAGTTGCAACGAGGAAAAGACAACATTGGTTTGAAAGTGATCACTTACCAATTACGACCATAGTAGTCACCTGAGATTTCTAGTGAATTTGTGCATAAATTTTAAGGATATGTTGTTTTCAGCTAGTCTGCTTAATGTGTAAGTCAAGACCTGAAACAATGTAACTTCTTGACAATCTTACTAAATGCCTACATCCGTACAACATGCTAAATAGCTATCTGAGCATTAGCATTGGGGGTGTAAAACCTCCCGTTGCTATTTTAGCAACCCACCCACTCAAATTGAACTTCACTCGGGTGTGGGTTGCCAAAAAATTTTAGCAATCATGAATAGTAAGAGCACTAGTATCGGGGAAAGATGAAAGAGAGATGGGAGAGAAGAGAGAGAATGAATTGATAGGGTAGTTTATATTATTTTATTAGATTGTATATAAAAATAAAAACTAAGATGTTAAATGTATTATTAGATGAGTTGATAAAATAGTGTTTAAGGATATAAAATATGTATTTTTTTTTGTATCCTCATTGCTAATGACCGTTAGAAACTATATGATTTTAACCAGGGAAGGTTTCCACCTGGTCATGAAAACATCTAAAGTAGGTAAAAAGTTTCTGTTCTTCCAAAAATGTGGTTAGTTCTAGAGTACTGATGTACTACTTCTGCACCTGCACAGATTTTTGGAAGTGGAAAAAAGTCTTATGCGAATGACATTTTTGTTTGTTTGTTTGTTTGATTGAATTAAGAAATACATAGCCACGCTGATATTGCTCTTACCAATATGTATGTAGTTTTTTGCTGAGATTGCTCTTACCAATATTAGTTGGCTTTGGGTTTTTTTAATTATATATGTGAATAACATTTCAATGGTATTCATGTGGGATTAATTCGGGAAAAAAAAATGTTGTGAAATTATGAATATCGTGGACATCAATCTGAATATCCTTTTCTTTAGGAACATTAGATTACGATGGAATGATACATAGATCAATCTGAATATCCATGTGATGTAATAGGCTGGCATACGTGTAGGGAATTAAAACAAATGTGAGATCTGAGACTGACGTAAAGCATCTAAGGTAGATAAGCAAGGATTGAGAAGTTTTGCACCTGATGCAATAGTTTTGAATGATTAAGATTGAGAGTTGAAAAACTAAACTTTCAATCTGAACAATTAAATAAACTAGCCTTTAACCCGCACTATGTGCGGGATAACTTGATTTTTATATTCAATTATTGGCAAGAATTTGTATATAGATGATGAGTTAAGGCCAATACTATATAACCAAACAAATAGATGGTAGAAAACCAAATTTAAGGTACATAAGTTATCCTCTAGTTGTATGAAAACAAACCACGGTAATTAAAACAAAAGCATCCCAAGAAAGAGAATCAACCCATCAATTAACAATAATATAAAGATCACTAAACACCTAGAGCTAATAGTCCAAGGATTCAGGATGATTAGGTTGTAAATAATATGCTCAGGAATTAATGAACATAGAAATTAGCATCGATCAAAATCAAATGTCAAGAAAGCATGTAATACCAGATTATCATTAGCTTGCATCCACAATCAAGATATCATTATTAAAGTAAGTGATCATGCAAATCATAACCATTCAACATTGCAAGGGGTGGGACTTAATTGCAAGGCTTGGGACATATAAAATAGTTTTAAAAGTTCTCTTAACCAGCTTCAATAATTGGTAGATACAGAGGCAACTATTTCTCAGATGGAAAAATAGATACTCAAGTAAGAAGTTGTGTTCTATAACTGCATATATAAATTTTGAAGAATTATTTAAGGAACAATTCTAAACAGATAGTTTATAATAGCAATCTATACCACTACATAAATTTGAAAGCTTGTGATATTGAAGTAAAATTAAAAGTCATATGAAAGAATTGCAAGTTCATGCTAAAGCAATAAGCAAACATACTACTACCATATAGATCTTTAGCAATAGAAATTTCACAAACTATAAACAAAAAATTAACCAAAAGATATTAAGATGATACCACTAAACTAGAAAGAATTAATCAAATTTGTTTTTCTATAGCTAATTGATTAGAAATATACCCAACTATTTCATTTTTCATCCTATTATAAGTGTCAATGGAACTAAAAAAAAAATTGTCAAGAACCATATAAAAATCATCTATCACCAAACACTACTGTATCCTTATTTTTGTCATATATCCGTGAGTTTCAAAATTGGGCAAAGTTGTACACAAATAAATCAATCCATGAGAATGTGCACATGTTTAGATTTTTTGGGGAGAAACACAAATATTAAGAGTTGGATTCACTACTTCCAAGAGTCATTTGAAAGATTAATTAATCTTTGTGTTGATTGTGGCAATATACACTTAAGCAATTATATTTTTAAAAAATTAGAATAAGATATATGTAAAGAAACATCCAATAGATGACCTATAAATAAATAGGAAAAAGTACAAATTAACTCTAATAAGAAAGACATAAATGTATAAATACATGTTTAGTGACAGATTGTTGTAGACAGAGAAGCGGTATCTAGCAAAGAAGATATGATTGGCAACGTTGGCCACGCTTTGAATTCTCTTGTTGCCACACTATGCATATTGTAATATTAATTATAGAACAACCGCAAAACCAATTCAATTCCTAATATCCAAAACAAAAACAAATACTCAAACAAAACAAATTCTAAGTTTCTAACCCAAATACCTGAATCAAAACCAAATTTAACCCAAATACCTAAATCCATCCAAATATCCAAACATAAATCATACTTAATGCTCAATTTGAAAAAATAAAAATAAAATACCCATGAAGGTTCCAACAGTATGATGGCTGTGGGAAACCAGTTTTTTACCGGTTGGAAAAATTAATGGTAACGGTTCCAAAGGTTTGGCGGTAGTTGGAGGCCAGATTTTCAGTGGTTGGAGACCAATTATGGTGGTGGTTTGAGAGTTATGCAATTTAAGATATAAATCTGAGAGAGAAATGGTAGTAAAGCACAAAGGGAATGACATAGACCATCTTGGCTTCATCTTTCCTCTTGGATCTAAAGTCTCATCTATAAATACCTGTAGGACTAGATCTCATTCCTTAAGGTTTCTAGTTCACCTCTTTGTTAAATGCCTTAGCAATCCTCTTTTAATAACCTTATGCATGGTATTGTGCTCTAGCTCTCTTCTCATCTATCAGAGCCAACTGTTTATATCTTTCCCTTATCTAGTCTTCTTCTAGGACTTTGGTTTCAACCAAAACCCTTAAATATTATATCTCCACCTCAATGGGAAGTACCATTTCACTCCTGTAAACCACAGAGTAAGGTGTTGCCCTAATTGATGAACGGATAGAATTTTTGTAACCCCATAAGGCAAACAGAAGCTTTTCGGCCCAATCCTTGTATGCCACTACCATCTTGGCTAAGATATTCTTGATGTTCTTATTGGCTGCTTCTATGGCTCCATTAATTTATGGACGATATGGTGAAGACTTATGATGCTCAGTGTTGTACGATTCCATGGTCCTTCTAAACACTACCTCAAAGTGGGAACCATTGTCTAAGATGATCTCTTTGATGGAATTAAAGATGAATGCAGCAGAAAAATAAGTTTAAAACGGATCTACTTCATTCGATATTGATAACATGCACCAAGTAAATTTCAGAATTTGAGAACAAGAAAGTGTACCTTGAAGCGGTGAATTTCAAAACAAAGATCGAAGCATTTGGGAATACTTTTAATCTTCACTCCAATTCCACTAATGCCCAAGATGTGTGGTCTCTCAATTGGTAACAAAGGGATGATTTGAGAGTGACAAACACTTACTTACATACCATTTGTACCTAACCAATTATCTAATTGGGCTGGCCTTTTGGGCCTTTCCAATTGGGCTTATGTGTGTGGCTGGGAGTGGGACCAAAAGGGACCAATAAGACACTAGCTCTAATGGGTCTTGGGCTTTTCTGTCAACTCTTGACAAGTCCAAAGTTACCATTAACTATATTTAATACCACTATATAAATATAGTCGCACTCTAGGTCTTATCTATAAATTATATCCCAAGACTTTATTGTACATGCAACCCCTTCATAAAATATTCGTAGTAATACAAAGTCATTAATGTAGACTGCCACTTTGTAAATTGCTACATTTTAATCCTTGAGTACCCGGTTTAATCCTTTAAGTTATTCATCATATATTTATGAAATCTAATTTCATAAATATATACTTTAGTAACTACTTACTAAAGTGGTTAGGCCTAACTCTCTAAATAACAAACCCATTAAACTTATCTCAAAGGAATATTTTATATCTCTATTAAGAGACTATGAATTCCATCTTGAGAATATATGTTCAATCAACACTAAATGTAGCTGCCCAATATACTAAGGTTTTGACCGTTACTTTAAATCTCATTCCTGATATATCAAAGCAATCTACACCTTATGATCAGGTCCATTATTCTCTCAGGATTAAAAGTTCATGCAAATGTAAGTCGTGAGATTTATTATTCATTTGACAATCTTTGGGAGAATAATAAATCTCACAGCGGTTCAGTTCAATATGTCTTAACTCTTAAAACATATTAACACATCAACTAGAAGTCTTCACTTCCATAACCAAGACAAATCATCGTAGTTGATATGTTATAGTCTTCGCAGATGAAATGCCCAATTTCATCACCGACTACGAACTATAATTTTGAGTTTACAAAGAACTTGTGATTTATATCTTCTATGACTTTTCACATAAATCACATATTATGCATCTCATGGACTATATGATAATGTCCGAATATTCATGTTACCATTATTTCAGATAATAATAAAACAAATTTATTAAACATAATATTAAGTCATACATAATGTCATACACAATGTCACACTTAATATCATACATAGCATCATACAATAGGATTTAAGGGTACTAATCCAAACACTATTATGATACCCCAAACTGACAGATGATGTTGTTCTCTATGAATTGAGCCATATGTTTGGCTTTCAATACAGAGTAAGAGGCTGCCTTTACCTACTTGGTGAAATAGTCAATTGCCACTAGGATGTACTTGTGTCCATTTGAGGTCTTAGGGGTTATTCTTCCATTTATGTCTATGCCCCATGCTGAGAAAGGTCTTGGAGAGGTCATGCTGTATTGCTCACTAGGTGATACATGGTTCAAATTCGCGTGTGTTTGGTAATCATGGCAACTCCTTAAAAAGTTCGCACAATCGATTTCTATTGTATTCCAATAGTATCCCATCCTTAGGATCTTCTTGGCCAACATTCTCCTATTCATGTGAGGACCACAAATCCCTTGATGGACTTCTTCCATGACTCTTTTGGCTTCTTATTTCTTTAGACAATGAAGGCGTATGCCATCATAGGACATCCTATAAAGCTAACCTCCACATAAGATGTATTGCATTACCATCATCCTAACTGAACAACGTTCCCTTTTATCGGCAGCGTCGAGATACACTCCCAATTCCAGGAATTTCATGATATCATAATACCAAGGGACTCCTTCCTCTTCTATAGCCAAAACTGAAGACTCTGCCTTCTTCTTGTGTACCAACTCGTAACTCTGCTTGATTTCCAAGGGTCGTGTCCATACTCCCTCGGGTATTTCAACCATTAAGGTCAGGGTAGCCAAAGCATTTGCAAGTTGATTCTGAGCTCTAGGGATGATGTTGTATTTTGTCAGTGGTTTTGGTTAGATCCTTTAAATATTGTTGATAAGGTTTTCAAGTGTTCTTCCTTCACCTACTACAATTTTTGTGCTTAGAATGTGACCAAAGTCAAATCTCCAAGAACTTCTACCTCTTTTACCCCTAACTCTCGAAGAGTTTCCATTTCGGCAATACAAGCCTCATATTAAGCCATGTTGTTGGTTGCCTCGAAATTCAACTTGACTGCCAAAGGTATGTGAGATCCATCAAGGGTAATCAAAAGTACTCATATCCCATTTCCATATTGGTTTGCTCCATATATATCTTCCATGCCCCTAGTTCGATGTCTAAAATATTCTCATCTGGGAAATTTTCTTTACCATTTTCTCCTTCTGTAGGGTTCTTGGCATAAAATTCTGACACGACGCTTCCTTTGATGGTGTTTCTAACCATATACTTCAAATCGAATTCTGCCAATAGGATCAACCATCTTGATAACCTTCCATTTAGCGCGGGCTTCTTAAACAGATACTATAGTGGGTCCATTCTAGATACTATCCATATCTGGAATGGTAGGATGATGTGTCTCAATTTCTGCATGGCCCATATAAGAGCAAAGAATGGTGGAACCTCTTGCTTAAGTAATAAACAGCTATCTCATTCTTATCATCATCCTTTTATGCAAGCATACTCCTAACTACATTTTCTATGATTGAGAGATAAAGGAGTAATGGCTTCCTATGCTTTGGGGGTACTAGGATGGGTGGATGGAGAAGATACTCCTTACTAGGCTCGAAGGCTCTCTGACACTCATCATTTCATGCATGGGGTTCGTTCTTTCTTAAGAGCTAGAAGATGGGCTCACAAGTAGAGATAAGCTTGGTGATGAATCGGGTGATGTACTGTAACTGGCCTAAGAATCCTCTTATCTCTTTCTCACTCTTAGGTGGAGGCATATCCAAGATGGCTTTAATCTTTGTTGGGTCAACCTCTATCCTTCTATCACTTACCAAAAAGCCTTGCAATTTTCCTACAGTTAACCAAAAGGTGCACTTTTGTGGGTTCAATCTTAGTCTATACTCTTTAATCCTTTCAAAAAACTTCCTAAGGTTGGTGATATGCCCCCCTCTATCCTTGGATTTTACTGTCATGTCATTAACATATACTTCAACTTCATTGTGCATCATATCATGTAGTAGGGTTGTAGCCATTCTTTGATAGGTCGTACTCACATTCTTAAGCCCAAACGGCCTTGCCATATAGCAATAAATCCCCCATTCAGTGGTGAAGGTGGTCTTGGTCATGTCTTTAGGAGCCATCTTAATTTGGTTATATCTTGAGAAACCATCCATAAAAGACATTAAGGCACTACCGGCGGTATTATCCACTAAGACATCTATATGAGGAAGAGGGAAATCATCCTTAGGGCAAGCCTTGTTTAGGTCTCTAAAATCCACGCACATCCTTACTTTTCCATTCTTCTTGGGTACAGGCACAACATTGCCTATCCACTCAGCTTGGTGCATGGGTTTGATGAACCCTACTTTCAATAGTTTTGTGACCTTTTCTTTGATCTTAAGGAGCCATTTGGTTCTCATACGCCTCAACTTCTGCTTAATAAGCACCATGTGAGCATGGGTATCAATGTGGTATTAAGCTATCTCGGGATCAATACCTGACATATCTTCATAAGACCATGCAAAGACCTCTTGGAATTCTGTGAGTAGTTCTTGGAGACCTTTTCTTTCTTCTTTATTTAAGGTTGAGCCAATTTTAATTAAGCGTGGATTCTCATCATTGCCCAAATTAAGAGTTTCAAAAGTTGGTTCCATAGGTTCAATTTTCTTTTTCAATTGTTTATTAATTTCATTTTCAAATTCACTAAAATCATTGAAGTGCAGAATTTCAATATTATGGGACACATCAAAATAAGTCAAATAAGAATTCATCTTATTGAAAATGTTGAAAAGTACATCTGAACTTGCATTACAAAATTTCTTGCAAAGATAATAAATGGGTGGTTCTCTCATTGCTCAAATTAAAAGATGATAAATTGTTTTTATAGGGGATGTGGGACATTCCAACTCTTTATTAAATTCATAAGAAAAGACATGAGAATCATAAAGTACAGAAAAGTAAAATTTGGGGCATATGAAGGTGGTCAGTTAGTCTTTCTTTCTTTTGATTGGACTTTTATAAGCTTTCTTAGCTATGTGAACCCATTTCATGACAACCCTAAGTCATTTCTTATATCCTAAAGTTGGATGAAGTGATTGGAGCCTCTCATATGACCATGTTTGGAAAGGCGAAAGAGAGAAGAGAGAAGATATGAGAGAAAATAAGAGAGAGAGGAAAAAAAAAAGTTCAAAGATGATACAAGGAGCCTCGATGGGTTGAAAACTGAAAGGTGATCCATGTAAAAGTTAGAGGAATCTCGCTAGGTCAAAGACCTAAGCAAAAATTAGGGATTGAGAGAAAGAAAAATTCATTCATTTTAATTTGGTGATATGGAAAGGTACAAGGGAGAGACTAGAGGGCCTACTCAAGGCACAATTCAATCACAGAGTTTCCAAGAATAACATAATGACATAAAGTTCCCATAGGTTTCTAATTTAAATATATATCCCAAATAAAGGCATAAATGTAAAAGGTGTTCTTAAAATACAACCTAATGTCTAGCTAAAGTGCATAAATACATGCTAATAAAAAGAAAAATTGAAATAAAACTAGAAATTTTCTGTGTGTTTGTGTTTGTTTGTTTGAATTGCAAAATCATCATCAATGATGCCTTTTTCTCGGCCGGTAGCTTGGAGTCGTCTCCATCATCATCGTCATCATCATCCCCTGGGTGGGCAAACCTTTTAGGACCATAGATCTGCTTGGAATACTCAGTCACCTCCAGCTTGAGGTTCCTAGCAAGCCAAACAAGCTCCTCATGCTCTTCCACAGTGGGCTGAATTTGAAATGAAGACAGTGTTAGAATAGGTTTTGAGAGATGCAAGAAAAGAAGAGATAAGCCAAAGATGAAAGAGAGCTCATCACTTGTGTGCCATCAAGGAAAATGTAATCTATGACATTCAGGTTTCGCTTTAAAGGACGCTTCTGAGCAAAACCACCAGGGCTATAAGCTTAGGTCGACCAAGGTAGACGAGGAGGGTTAATAAGGCCACCACTAGCAGGACCAACCGCACCCTGACATAATCATTATAGTTGAGTATCACCATGTGCAAGAAAGTGCGAGAGAAGAGAAGGGAAAGTGAAAAAGAACGAATACATACTTCTGCAGAGAGGGAGGGCATGAGATAAGTCTCGCTGAACTTGGCATAGTCTAGATCATCCACGAGCCACTTGGCATAGGGAATGCTACTCCTCCATAGCTGGTACTCGCCATCAGTCATAGAAAGTGGGGCAAGCATGAACTGTGGAGGATCCATCAAAACCTGTGGCGCATCCGTGCCTACTGGCTGGCAATAGACCCTCTTAGCTAAGTAGAGGACCTTCAGACCAGCACTCTCCAAGGACTATGTAATCCCAGAATTCATAATGGCAACCACTTCCAAGTCAGTGTATGCAACAGGAGGAACACTAGCCCAAGGACTCCACATAACCTATGACAACACTTAGGGTTAGATAGGGGACCCTAGGAAACATGCAAAATAAAGTAACAAGAAAAGGTAGAATTTCTGCTCACCTCTTTAGAAGAAAGCCCATTAAAGTGAGCCCTAACCGATGAAAAGCTCCTTAAGTCTACTTCGCTCCATGAGCAATGAGTTTGAATTTCATGGCCTAACACTTAAAGGACAAGGTACAGTTTACAAGATGAAAGATTGCAAGTTGATAGTCTGCAAGATACAGATACAGTGGAAAGATGACAATTTGCAAGATAAATAGGGTATGACTTGCATGTTGACAGTTTGCAAGATACAGAATACAGTGGCAAGATGACAGTTTGCAAGATAAAGCCATGAACATAGTTTACAAGAGCATGAGATGCAATTCGGTAAACCTAGATGGCATATGGATGAACATAGTTTGCAAAGGCACGGAGTATATGTTGGTAAGGAGTTACAAAAGGAAAAGGAAGAAAGAATTGACCTCAAGGAGCTTCCAAGGTCCAAACGGTTGGCGTAGAGTCCTTTGGTTGAGTGTGTTAAGAGATGAGTATAGATTGGCGAGACCAGCTTAGCCCCAGATAGCCTCCTAAGCTTCCCCAAAGTCACAGAAGAGAGCTAGCCAAGATGGCACTAGTAGAACTCTCCGGAAGCAAATAGAGGATGGGCTCGAATCCGGCCAGACGCACCAAGGCCTTTGTGTAGTTAGTCAAGGCCCTGTACCAAGAAGAGATGTGACTAGTGCTACCCCTGCTTGAAAAAGGGGGCGAGACTTGCAAAAAGATGAAAAGAGAACATTAGAATATCCGTTGGATAAAGAAATAGGAGAAACATAGTCAAAATAATGAAAATTAAGGTTTTTGAGTGCTAGCTTGCGCACGCAGGTCCGCACATGCATGCGTAGGGTCACTGCATTCGCACGTATGTTGGACCATGCATCCGTATGAATTGATGAACACGGGCGCGTACGCATGAATGTAGCATACGTACGTGTAAGGTTGAATTTAATCAACCATCTTGTTGGCTTTATTCCGTGCCAATTTGCTTGTAATTTAGCACTTAGTAACCCTGTATTTAGGTGGGAAAATTGTAAGGGTAGTGTGTGAGAAGATGTGAAGAAATGCTCAAGAGTGTGCAAGAAAACAGAGTCTCGCGACTGGATCTTGCGGGTGAGTCACGGCTTGCAAGTCGCCAAATGCCTGCACACGTGCCAAGCCTGCCAGAAACTGAAGAGTTGCGCCAGCTGTTGCACTACAGGACAAAAGTCCCAGGCTAGCCAGGCCGTTGGCTCGCGGCTTGAACTCGTGACTTGACCCAGTTGCGAGGCCAAGTCGCCAAAATGCCCTGTTAGGCAAAAATTGATGTTTTGCATTCCTTTCTCACCCTACTATATATATACCCTTAAACCCACCATATTGAGAGAGCTTCCAGAGAGAATTTTGTGAGAGAAACCCTAGAGAAATACAAGATTGATTCATCCACAATCTTAACCTTAGAAGACTCTACAAATTCCTCTACTCTCTTCCTCTCCATTGTCATACCATTGAGAGGCCTTTAGCCAAATCCTTGTCTCATCACACCCATGTCTGTGAGAAGGTCTATTTGGTACTGTTGGGAAGCAGTTAAGAAGGAACCAATCTACATTGGTTGATGCTATGGTCTAGTAGCGGAATCCGGTAAGCTAGAAAAGAAAAAGGTTCGGCGCAACCTCGTTAGAGCAAGAAGCTTGGAGGGCTTAGGTACCTGGGTAGATTAGGCTTGGAGGGTCTATTGCTGTTCATTTATCCCAACTACATTTTCTAGTGGATTATTTGACCGTTTGGAGGGCGGCGGAGAGGTTTTACGCCGAGGGCTTCGGTTTCCTCTTCGATGACACATCGTGTGTTGTCCGTGTGTTTGCATCTTCCTTCCCTTTATCTTTGCCTTATATTTACTGCTGTGGATGTGTTTATATTTAGCTTAGATTAGTTATCAATTTTGGTATATGCTTGTTATCATGTTCCGTACATTATTTGTTTGATATAAAACTTGAATTGGTATTTTTATATTTGGGGTCCAAACGTTCAAGGGTGTTGTATACCCCTTTTTGAACTTTCAATACGCATTAATACATGCTGCGCATGCATGCCTGACACATGTGCATGCATGAACATAAACAGAGAGAGCCTCTCGATATTTCGACTAACTTTTTATCAAAGCTCATCTGAAACATATCCTACCCTTCCTAAGGCATTATGTTTTCATTTAAATCCATCCCACAACAAAACCCAGGCATTTACAGGTCTAAAAACGAATTAAAATGGAAGATCAGATTAGGAGAGACCTCGATCATCTAATCCTTCCCTTCATAGAAGTTGTGGGAGAGTGCGAATCAAGTTTAGCTACTCCTGTCCACCAATGTACCTAGAAGACCTGCAAATTGGCACTCAGTAACTAACTAAATTGTGCATCTGGCTCTCGCCGTCAACGCTGAGCCCGATTTCGACTCAATGTGGGGTGATGTCATGCATTTTCAAATGAAAGAGGAAAGATTTTCCAAGCATAATAGATATATGCACAGATAAAGGTGTAGCAGATATTAAATCTTACTACCCCAGGTCATGTGAAGGAAAGCTGTAAAGCATGCTTTAGGAAAGCAGCAAAGCTTCACACATACGAAAGTACCTTAAAGCTAGTTTTTGGAAAACCATTTGAAAAACATTTTTGGAAAATATTTTTGAGTTTTGAAAATAGTTTATTAGGATATAGTAAAAGCATTTTTCAAAAGAAAAGCCCCTGAGGCAAATGCCAATTTCAATGTTTTTAAAAGCCAATGTCCAAAGATTAGGATCTTATAAAAAGTTCTAAAGGCTAAACTCTTTAAGTGTCCCTAGCAGAGTTGCCAGTCTGTCGACGCCTCGTAGTTGCTTGACCACCCATTTCGGCGATGCTCGCACGCTTCTTTGGAGGAATGTCGTACCTTAGGTGTGTGACTGGAATATGAGTCTATTTTAAGGAAATTACCAAGGGTAATTGAAGTCGCCACCAATCATTGGGTTTTTCTAAAGTGTGATTGGTCACTTAACTCTATTTGATTTTATTACCGATCCTTGGCTAAGAAAAAGGTTGTTTTTCCTAATCTAATGTAGATGGGTAAAAAATTTTGATTCTTGAGTTCAGAAATCTGGTTACGTGTGGGGAAGGTGTTAGGCACTCCACAACGCCTATCCATAGACAGTCCTTTGTTTTGGTAAAATCATAATTTAAGGACATTGGCAGTTGAAAAAGAGCTATTGGCATTAGCTTTTGAGGCTTTAAGCGAATTGGGCTTTGAGGTTTGGATTTGGAAAGGGTGTGGTCTCAATTGATGCTTCCTAAGTGTGTTTGGAATTGTTGCCAAATTTCCATAGTGTAAATCCGGCAACATTTCTCCTTATTTTCATGGCGGAAATCTGACAGCGCTTCGCCTCTAGTGCGTTATAGCACACAAAATGCTATGCTCACCAAGCTTTCAACGTGAGAATATGGCAATAAGGATGCCCCATTTTCATGGTGAAAATTTGGCAGGGTTTCATGCCTGTGTATACGGCGTGTACGAACATGCTCATGCCAGGACAAGCCGGAGCCTTTCAAAGCATTAAGCATGTTGTGGCATACACAGAGAAACAAATGTCACTTGGTGACATGGATTAGGATGCTCACACCATGGTGACTATGCACACAGTACAACATGAATATGCACCTACAGCAGTCACATTGAGCACATACTCATGTCACAAGGTCCACAGCACTCATGGCTAAAGAGGGTTACTTACGTAGCCATGAGAGTCCATCATACAAAGTGCACGATCACCCACGCACACGAAAGCAAATATATATATATATATATATATACATACATCATGCACAATGCTATCACACAGAGCAGGGAAAGTAATACTGACATTGCCAATGTTCCAAGGGTATGGCCCAACAAGGTACAAGAAATGTAAAATAAACATTGCCATACCCAGGGAACGTAGCCCAAGCAAAGAGCAGGAAAAGTAAAAGGTACAAGGAAAGGGGGAATCCTAATACATACTCTAGAGAGAGAGAGAGAGAGAGAGAACCATTTTGGAGGGGCTAGGCCCCCTAATCTACTGAACATTGCCCTTTATGGGCTTGCATCTTCTTGCTTGTGTCCTTGCCCTTTTTGCTTGCACCTAGAAGGTTTCACCCTTAGTTCAAGTGTCCATGCTCAACGCGTGTACATGCAATGATAAAGAAACAAGCCAGCAGACAAGAAAAGAAAGAAATAGAAGAAAGCATGCTAAAAGACAAGATAGCAAAAGATGCCAAATGGGGGCAAACAAACATGTTAAGCACACGAAAGGGAAAACAAACAAGTTATCAAACAAAAAGAGGGTGTCCTATGAGGAAAAAAGTAGGTTTGGATCGGGTGTCCATAGTTCCATGAGGTTGGAGTACGGACAACACACAAACTCATGCATGAACATGTAGGCAAGCAGGCAAAGATGCAAGAAAGCAAAGTAAGCCAAACGGGTGGCACAAAGCGAGCAAGGCAAGCATATCAACATTGCACAGAGTGGAGAAAGGGATGTATCAAGCATAACAACACCATGGAGGTGTATCTCATAAGTGGTTACATCCAAACAAGGCTTAGGAGGGACAGATGTAACCACACAAGCAAGTGGCCCCAAAGACTGGCAAGCAAAACCCCACGGATGGCATAAAGCATGGCAAAGCTTAGATCTAGACAGGCAAACATGGAGATTAAGAATAGAAGCAAGCAAACAAACAAACATAGACATGCATAAAGGAAAAGATTCAAACCCTTTGACATAGGCCTAGGTGTATGGATATAGGCTGAGACCACAAGATCTAGATCTACACCCTACCAAAAGGGCCAAAACACAAGAAAAAGGAGATAACAAGAGATAGAAAGGTTTTAGAAGCACATGGCATAGCAACCAACATGTAGATCTAGACACATGAACATGGCAAGGAGCACACAAAGATATAGATCTAAGCAAAAATATGGCAAGGAGTACATAAACACATGGATCTAAGCACAAACACAATATTTAGGCATATCCTAGTCCAAGAAGGATAGGCCAACATCATCAAAGCATTAAAACATGGTAAAATGTAAGGAGACATGCTAGGAAACCTATAGAACATGCTAAGAAGCAAGAAAATGCTAGGGAAAGCAATAAAGCATATTATAAAGCAAGAGAAAGCCAAGGGGATGAAAAAGAGTGCAAGAACACTACCTCTTGATTGTTGAAAAAAGAGAGAAATCAAATATTTTTTATGTGTTTTTGGGATAGAAATGTAGAGAAAAGAGAGAGGATCTGACTAGAACCCAGCTCCAAAATGCCCAATTTTTCTTCTTTTTCTAATTTGAGGGGGGTCTAGGTGTATTTATAATGATTTTGGGACTTTTCAACTTCAGCGGCCACTTAGCAGCTGCCGCCTTATAACGACTTGATGGAGGCCTTCTTGGGCTTGGATTGGGTCGATATTGGTGTCCTTGGAAATGTCTGGATGTTTAGTTTCTAGAAAGCTAAAGAACATTGAAATCCAAAGGTTGGAGTAAAAGTTATGGCCCTAGGAAATAAGTTGTTGCGCCTTGCACAGTGTTTAAGATATCTCGACTGCTTTGACTCCGATTTTGACTCGTGAATGGTTCTTTGAAAAGGAATTCAATAATCTTTGCAATGACACTGATTTCAACCCGTTTCGAAGGTTGGATCAAAATTAGGGTTTTTGTGGCCTTCGGGGGTCAACCTCGGGTTAAACTTGGTTGAATTTGGCCAAAATTGACGAAAATCACAGAGTAGATCGGGTTTGATGTAGAAACATGAAAAGTGTTGTTTTGGGATAATTTTGACCAGTTTTGACTTTTGGCTCAACCTAAGGTTGATTAGGAGTATTTTGGTCAATTTGACTTGAAATAGCATTTTGAGTGCTCCGATGCCCGAACGGGTTGTGCCACGTCAACTTAGATGTTTCCACGACCCCTTAGAGAAAAATTAATATTTTTGAGATTTTTGGGGTTTGGCAAACAAATTGAGGGCGGACAAGATATGGTATCTATAGTCATCAAAGATACAAAGACTCAATTAGAGAACTCATACACTTTGTGAGGAGCTACTGTGTTTTTTCCGCCTTAGGGTTTTGTAACCAAGTGCTTCCAGATCTTCAATGTGCTTTGAAGTGAAGAACTTTGCAGTCAACAACAATCTTTTAGTTGCTTGGAGTTAGACACATATTGGGACCCGTGCATGCGAAGAAGTCTTCTACAAGATCAAGTCCAATTGAGGATTAGTGTAGAGGTTCAATTGTAGATTAGTATTTTGGGATATTTTAGGGTAGTGGTAAGATTCCTTATACTTGTAACCGCTTGTTCTTGATTATTAGATTCTTGGGAGTGGTAATCTGAAATTCACCCAGTGGAATTTTTGTCTTGTAAGAGTGGTAATCTGAAATTCACCCAGTGGAATTTCCATTGCAAATTAGTTTATTTGGTGATTTGTTGATGCCTCCACGATTTGCATGTAATTTAACATAACTAATTAACTTAGGTAATTGAATTAATTAATTGGGGTCAATTTATAACTCAACATTAAATAATTAAAGCATTGAATAGAGTGAAAATATTTTACATTTACTAACTATCTAGTGCATTGCATGGATTAGTGACTAGTCTATATATATATATATATATATATATATAAAACCGAAGCCTCTGAAGCTCTCACAATTTTCCACATCATCACTATTTTCTTTTTATTTTTATTTTAGATTCTTTTTATTTTAGGTTTTATATCTTATATAGAATCCACCAGAAAAACAATAGACAAAAGTTTGAATTTTTATTAATATCAATAATATTGAAAAACGTATACAAACTTGGAGGCCTATTTAAGGGCTCCATAAAACTTGATGGACAAGAAAATATATTCTAAAATAAGTCCTAATTAATACCTAACCATAATAGGAACCAAATTTGACCTAAAAAAACATTAAAAGAATCCAAAAATAAGGAAATAACTCACTTAGACCTAAAATAACTTTGCATAAAAATACCAAAATAACAATATCCTACATCAACTTATCACAAAAATACCAAATAGTTTCTTTTTATTTTAGATTATTTTTATTCTAGGTTTTATATCTTCTTATATTTATTAGTGTTACAATAGTTTAGTTTAAGTAAAACTCTATTAGATATATTTTGTTGGCCTATCACATCATTATTATTATCTATATATAATATAAAATTGAAGATTAAAAATTAATTATAATTTTTTAAGATACCTCACATTAGAATTAAAAAAAAATTGACTCATTTTAGGTTTGAATTTTTTTTTTTTAAAAGGACTCACTAAAAAAAAAAAAAAACTTTAGGATTAAGAAAAAAAGAGAAAGACTCCTGGTAGGATTCTCTCTTCTCTCCTTAAATCCCTAGCAATTACCATCTCAAAACCTTAAACTCAGCTTCACTTTAAGATTAAAAAAATAAGAAGGAGAGAGACTCACGTTAAAAAAAAAAAAAAAAAAACGTAGGTTTTGTCTTTTTTATTTGCTTTCATATGTGCATGAAATTTTCATTCTATCTTATTGTTTTATTATGTTTAGAATTGATTTTCTTCTAAGTATTTGGGTTAATCTCTATATTTTGATAGTGTTTTTATGGGTTTGGTTTTTGAGTTGAAATTCTAATAATTATTTTATATTGTATATGACAGATGAAGCATCTTTATTTTTTGGAGAAAAATCAAAACTGCAACCTATGTCTTCCAGCCCAAGGTGTGGTAAATTTTTATATGTTCTTGCTTTATTGAGAATTTTTATTTGGGTTCATGCGATTTTTTGTTTTTTAATTAAAACTTTGATTTTTGGTTGATTAATTATTTGTTTGGATTAATTTCAATTAATTATTTGTTTGGATTTAACGTAAAAGATAATGGAATTAGGTGTTATAAATTTGATAATGTTCCATATTTTGAATTATTTATATTATTTAGATTCTTGGTAGGACTCTCTCTTCTCTCCTTAAAACCCTAGCAATTACCATCTCAAAACCCTAAACTTAACTTCACTTTAAAATTAAAAAAATAAGAAGGAGAGAGACTCAACTAAAAAAAAAAAAAAAAAAAAACGTTGGTTTTGTCTTTTTTATTTGCTTTCATATGTGCCTGAAATTTTCATTCTATCTTATTGTTTTGTTATATTTAGAATTTATTTTCTTCTAAGTGTTTGGGTTAATTTCTATATTTTGATAGTGTTTTTGTGGGTTTGGTTTTTGAGTTGAAATTTCTAATAATTATTTTATATTGTATACGACAGATGAAACATCTCTATTTTTTGGAGAAAAATTAAAGTTGCAACCTATGTCTTCCAACCCAAGGTGTAGTAAATTTTTATTTGGTATATTATATATGAATTTTTTGAATTTGAATGGTTTTGTTTGGTTTTGAAGTAGAATTTGGGGATTCTATATAATTTGGAAGGTTTAAGTTTTGAGGTTTTTGGTATTTGCGTCTTAGTAGGTTGATCTTAATTATTTACCTTATATGTTTTTTCTTTGTTGAGAATTTTTATTTTGGGTTCATGTGATTTTTTGTTTTCTTAATTAAAGTTTTGATTTTTGGTTGATTAATTATTTGTTTGGATTAATTTCAATTAATTATTTGTTTGGATTCAACGTAAAAGATAATGGAATTATGTGTTATAAATTTGATAATGTTTCATGTTTTGAATTGTTTATATTGTTATTAATACGACTAAATAAGATTTGTTTTTATTTTTATAGTTTATATCTGTTTTGAGTGTATGTATATATATAACTTTTGAGAATTTTGCTTTATTAATTTAAGAATTGTAAATTGCTTTGTAGATTTCAGTAACTATGCACTTGCAGTGAGACATTGACAATATAAGCATATATATATGGTATTAACATTTTATAAAAATCTTTCTTACAACCCAATAATATTCTACGTTAGACAACACTTCTAAACTATAGAAAAACATAGAAATTAAATATTTAGTCCCATTGTATTTTATTTAATTATGACAGATCCATTTTTTTTAAATGCCAATTAGCAAAATGTCTATAATATGCATATTATTAACCCAATTTTCTATTTCTAAATTTCTGAGATTTTATTATATCAATCTTTTTTTCTTTTAAATTCTTGGTGGGCAAATCAGTCTCTTACTAATTCTTTTACCTTAACGTGATGTTGGTTAATTGTCCTTTTATTTAACTATCCTATGTATCGCACGGGTTAGCGACTAGTTATTATTAAAACATGAAAGAAAAATTTTTAGAGCCCCACAATGTCTCAAAACACATAAAGAGACAAAATAAAAATCAAAGAAAAGACTTCTAACAAAATTAAAATATCAATTAATAGCAGACAAATTAGCCCGAACACTACTGTACGGTAACAACAACAACAACAATTCTAAAGAGGGGATGTGCAAGTGTAACTACCAATTTTTTATTTATAGTGAATTAATTTGCATGAAAAAGCCAGATACTTTACGTAAAATGAGAAAATGGGTTGCCTTCGCCAACGAGGACCTGCCTTACTGCATACAATGGTCCCCGCAGTATCTTGGGTCACCTTTATTTTGACACTGGTTAGATTGGCCATTGTTAGTGGAGCTTAAAGCTGACACTCACACATAGCCGCTACCCACATTCTGGAGAGATATATATATATATATATATAGTTTTTTAGCTGAAAGGGTGATTCTGTTCCAAGTTCCAAGTAGGTGGGGACCTAGGACTGAATGATTCCGATACCACGAAACGTATTTAGGTTGTAGATAACATAATCTTTGTTCCTCACTAGCTACTGATTAGGTTTAGATTCTTCTACTTTAGCAAATGGGGAGCTATATTAATCTTTGTTGTGGCTGGCTCAATTATTATTACATTATTATGCTTCTTTTGCCTTGTTGTCAAAACGTGCATATATCCCTCTCCATTCTCCTCCCCCTTTACCTTTATAAAATAAGAAAGCACAAAAGATTAAGCAGAATTTATTGTCTTATACACTATTATAACCCTAGATTTTGTCTGCGTGGTTTGCAAGTTTTTCTAAGAATAAATTAAAAGGCTTTTGCAATTAAGATTAACAAAACTAGCTTTTAATATCTAAAGACGTGTATTGTTTGCAAGTTATTTAGATGAAAAATAAATTTTTTTGCATATGATAATATATAGGTTAAAGTGCAAACCACACGTCTAAAATTTGAAACTATTTAAATTTTACCTCTTAATATTCAAATTTTGGATTTAGGTCCCTAACATTATATATCATTTTGATTGTTAGTCAATCTGTCCATTTTTTGTTGATATGTCCGTTAAATGACATATAAGCATGTCACATGGGAGAAAATGGGTTTTTGTCATTTTTTTTTATTTTAAAATCTAGCGTTTTACCTCATTTCCTAAACTAAATAGGGAAATGCCCTTATTTTGAAACTCGATTTTTGGACAATCGAGTTATAACAAACTAAAAATTAAAAAAAAAAAAAAAAATTTATGGAACTCGAGCTCCATGAACTCAAGTTCCATGCAATTTTTTTTTAAAAGTTTGTTCGCCCCATACCTATAGCTGTGTTTAGGGAGCCCAATAGTGGCATTTTAAAAGAAACTCGAGTTCCATGCAAGAGTTTTTTTTAATTTTTTTTAATTTTTTTTAATTAAAATTTTTTTTTTTTTAAAGTTTGATCGCCCTATACCTATAGCTACGTTCAAGGAACTCTATAGCAGCGTTATAAATGGAACTCGAGCTCCATGAACTCGAGTTCCATGCAAGTTTTTATTATTTTTTATTTTTAAAATTTTATTTTATAAGTTTGATTGCCCCATATCTATAGTTGCATTCAGAGAGCCCTATAGTGGCATTTTAAATGGAACTCGAGCTCCATGAACTCGAGTTCCATGCAAGTTTTTTTTTTTTTTTTTTTTAGTTTGATTGTCCTATACTCGATTTTGCACAAATCGAGTTTTACATTAGAACTTGATTTTGAGAAAATCGAGTTTCAAAACAGGGACATTTCTCTAATTAGTTTGGAAAATGGGGAAAAATGTTGGATTTTTTTGCGCGAAAGGGGCAAAGGCTAATTTTCTCCATGTCACATGTGATAAATGGATTAATAAAATCGTGACACATGGATTTACCAATTAAGTGTAATTAAATTACTTAAAAATATTAAAAATACTTCAAATAAATCCTAAAATCTAATAAAATAATTAAAAATTTTTTTTCTTTTTTTCATTTTATCCAATGAAAATGATTAGAAAACCAAAATCTACTTCTTGCGGAGTTTATCCTGTTAGGTTCTAAAGACTTAGGAACTAATGTATTTAAAACTCTAATTTGTATTGTTGGCAAACCATGATCAAAATAGTTTTTAGTTTTGTTTAGACTTGCTCAAAGTATGTTTTTATGTAAAGTTGGAATCGAGTGGCTGCAGAAGTATTAGTGACTTTCTGTCTGGCTCGATCGATCGAAGCTTAGGCTCGATCGATCGAATCTCGGGCAGAACATTTTTTCTGCAGAATTTCCAACTCAGCCTAAGCCCATTAAGGATTAGGGTTTCAGATCTAATTCTCCCACTATATAAATGAAACCCTAGCCACGTTTTTAGAGTAGCTCTGGTTGCTCATACTTTGTTGTTTGTGTGAATCTCTTGTGAGATCCTTGATGAGCTTTCCTTCACATAAACTTAAGGTTTTCAAGGTAGAGATTACTTCAACATCTTGATGATCAATTCAGTTGCTGCTATTGGAGCTTAAAGAAACACAAGCGAGGAGCTTGTATCTTGTGAAGAATCCGAGAAAGAAGGAGTTCGTGGATTCAGAGCTTGCACGTGGTTGTGTCAGTAAGTTCTACTGGTGGGTAGCATTAGGAAGTCAAGCTGGGAGCTTGTAAGTCCTTTTGTATGAACTTCGATTCTTTCATAGTGGATTCAGGTTTACCTTGAGGATAGCTAGGTCAAATCCTCCCCAGGATTTTACCGTGTGGTTTCCTGGGTCATTATATCTTGTGTTATTTACTTTTCCGCTGCTTTATATATTATTGATATGATTGTGTGATTGTGATAACCTAGAATTGCTTAATTTGACTAAGTTAATCACTTGGCTAATAACTAGGTTAATCTAATTATTGTTTTAAGGGGTCTAAAAACTATTCAAGTCGTATCAGAGCGGGTAGCTTTTCTTGTTTTAGATTTTTTGATTTAAGAGCTGATCCTTGACCCCTGTTGTCATGGATAATTTGAAGTGTCTTTCTAATCATGTTTATGCTCATGCTTCTATTGATTTTTTTGATGCTTTTGAAACTCTTCGTAAGGAATTATCTAAATCTTTGAAAATTTCTAAGAGATTAAAAAAAGAGTTAAAATTGGCTAATCTTGAAAAAGTGGATTTGATTGTGAGATTAGATGAATCTAATAAAAAGAATGAATTTTTGAGAAATCAAATTTCCTCTCAAGATGAGAAGATGAAAAGCTTGGAATAAGAGTTAGTTGAATCTAAAGCTAAAATTGAAAATTTGACTAGTACCAAGCCTGCTGTTGATAACAAAAGTGTTTCTGTTTCTCTTAAGCCTAAAACTGAAAAAGTTTATATCACTCCTTTCAAGAGGAATAATAAAGAGAAGGCTTATTTTGCTAGGTTAGACAAAAGTAAAAATTCTGATGTAGACACTGAAGTTTCTAAACTTATGTCTAAACATACTGTTAGAGAGCACAATAAATTTGTTTTTGTGCCTATTTGTCACCTTTGTGATGTTGTTGGTCATATTAGACCAAATTGTTCTTTGTTAAGGCAAAAACCAAAATCTTAGACTAGATTTGTTGTTAGGAATACTGATGTTCCTAAATTTGTTCTTGTTTGTCACTTTTGTGGTGTTCGTGGTCACATTTGTCCTAATTGTCGTAAATTGAAATTTAAGCATTCTGTATGTCAATCTAGGATACGTGATGATGTTTCTCCTGCCATAAGTCCATATAAATTGTTTCATATGCTTTTGAAAAATTTGAGCTTGTTGGCTTGTGAAAGGAATTTATAGGATTTCAGTCTCTCTCAGAAGATTGGTGTAATCCCTCAAATACACGTTGTTTCTCATGGATTTTCACCTATAAAGCCGAAGACTCGTGCTATATGGGTGAGAAAAGATTCTCCAAGGTGAGTGTTGCTGACTTGTCCCTGATTTAATTCTTTCAATTAATTGTGGACATGTCTTGTTTTTGTTTTTGTTTTTGGTTGTTTTGGTTGTTTTGTTTTTCTTTTTTTATTATTTAAACAAAAAATCCAAAAACATTGAAAATTTTCAAAAATACAAAAATATTTTATTTTGTGTCTAGTTTTATTTTTCTTGAGGATTACATGAATTATAGTATCTCTCTCTTGATTTAGAACATGCTTGACATTGTGGAGAAACTTGAATAGTTTGTGCTAAGCTATTTTTGACTTTATGTACTAGTTTGTATATGTACTCATGGGTTAATTAAGAAATTGATATTTCTTGTTTGTGTACCCTCTATAGCTTAGTTAAGCACTGTCATGCATTGCATTTGCATTGTTCATTTAGCACAATGTGTGTTTTTTTTTTTTTTTTTTTTTTTTTTTTGTCATAAATTTTTTTTCAAAATCTCAACAAGTGGTTATAAATTTTTTGTTAAAATCAAAAAGATTTTTGTGTTTTGTATTATAGATCTTGGATTTATAATCAAGGATTGGCCATATTGTCTCTACATAATTAGTTTATGTACCTTGTTTAGCTTTGATGAGCTTACTTTATTGCACTTTACTAGTTGAAGCTTTGTAGTGCATGTTGTGTGGGAAAGATGTTTATGGTCATTAATCACTTTGTCTTGCTCTTGAAGTCACATGTTATTTGACTGTTGGACTTGATTCTTTTGAGAAAGGCATAAATAACCATCTCACCATTGCTCACTAGCCAATCATGAACACCTTAGTGCATATCATAAGATTTTGTGCTCTTATAAGTGTAGCACATGCACAAAAGGAATATAAGGTGTAGCCTCGGTTTAAATACTTAATGCTTAAAATTGGTGTGTACTATTAAGCTTGATACCAAATCACTTAAACTAAATTTGGTGTGTACTATTAGGCTTGATGCCATCTCACATAAATTAAAATTGGTGTGTATATTATGAGGCAAATTCAAGAAACTTACATGATTGCAAGCTTTTGTTCTAGGAGATGTGAGAGTTATATGATGTAACTCTTTAGGTAATAGTCTCTTTTAAATTCTATGTGATGAATTTTGTAGACTTTGTGATTGATTTCTATTCACATATCACCTCACATGTATCTCAAGTTTTTTGCTAGTTGCACACACTATACAAGTTACTCTTTGTTAAACTTGGTACATTATATTGTGTGTGATCTTATTGTGGCCATCTAAGATTAAAAGTTCCTTGATCTTAATGCAAAATGTGTTTAAAATTTGAGAAATTGGAAATTCTAGAGCTTGAATGTACCCGATTTGGGGATTTTGTTCAATTAGAGTGAAATTGATGAAATTAGCTTGTGTGATGATCAATTGGTCAAATTTTTCTCAAAATTTTAACAAGTGGTTTTAAATTTTTGGGGTTTTTGTTAGAAACTCTATGCTCAAGCCAATTTTGTGAATTTGAACTTATATTGAACTTAGTTTCACTGCATTTGAGCATGCATCATGACATATTTTGTCTTGAATCATTTATGTTTAGGATTCACATGCATTGCATTGATTTCTATATCCATCTTGCAGTTTTGCAGTCATATTTCTCATTGTTTTCACACATAGTGAAAGTTCAAAAAGGGTATAAAATACCTTTAAACGTTTAGACCCCAAATACAAAAATACCAATTCAAGTTTTATATCAAACAAATAATGTGCGGAACATGATAATAAGCTTATAACAGAATTGATAACTAATCTAGGCCAAATATAAACACATCCACAGTAGTAAATATAAGGCAAAGATAAAGGGAAGGAAGATGCAAACACACGGACAACACACGATGTGTTATCGAAGAGGAAACTGAAGCCCTCGGTGTAAAACCTCTTCGCCGCCCTCCAAGCGGTCAAATAATCCATTGGAAAATGTAGTTGGGATACATGAACAGCAATAGACTCTCCAAGCCTAATCTACCCGGGTACCTAAACCCTCCAAGCTTCTTGCTCCAACGAGGTTGTGCCGAACCTTTTTCTTTTCTAGCTTACCGGATTCCGCTACTAGACCATAGCATTAACCAATGTAGATTGGTTCCTTCTTAACTGCTTCCCAACAGCACCAAATGAACCTTCTCACAGACGTGGGTGTGGTGAGATAAGGATTTGGTAAAATGCCTCTCAAGGGTATGACAATGGAGAGGAAGAGAGAAGATGAATTTGTAAAGTCTCTAAGGTAAAGATTGTGGATGAATCAATCTTGTATTTCTCTAGGGTTTCTCTCACAAAATTCTCTCTGGAAGCTCTCCCAATATGGTGGGTTTAAGGGTATATATATAGTAGGGTGAGAAAGGAATGCAAAACGTTAGTTTTTGCCAAACAGGGCATTTTGGCGACTTGACCTAGCGACTGGGTCAAGTCGCGAGTTCAAGCCGCGAGCTAACGGCCTGGCTAGCTTGGGACTTTTGTCCTGTAGTACGACAGCTGGTGCGACTCTTCAGCTTTTGGCATGCTTGGCACGTGTGCAGGCATTTGGCGACTTGCAAGTCGCGACTCACCCACGAGATCAAGTCGCGAGACTCTATTTTCTTGCACACTTTTGAGCATTTCTTCACATCTTCTCACATAGCATGCATACACTTTGCTACATTGGGTACTCAACTTAATCAAAAAATTTATTAATTAATGTTTGAGCAATGTACTTTCTAGTATATGCTTTTTTTTTTTTGTGAACTGTAGAAAATATTTTTCTTAAGAGATATGATAGATAATCAATGTGCAAATATTTTCTCTACTCATGCAATTGTTTATGGGTCACATAGTGCCATGTTTGCATTTTATTGAAAGAGAAAATATTTTTTCTTCATGTGTATCCTCAACTTAGTTTTTTTTTAAAAAACTTGGTTTGTGTCTTTTTATTTATCCCCAACCCCTTTATGTTTCCCCAAAATTGTTTTCCCAAAACATATTTTGTTTTTCCTATTTTTATAGGGGGAATTGTTGCTCTTCATAGGGGGAGTTGTCTCTATTTTCTATATAGCTGAATTTTTTTGTCCCCTTGATTCTCTATTTTCTCTTATTCTTTGTTGCGTGTGTTGACTGTTTACTCTTTGTATGAGTTGTCTTTGTCAATACGTGACAAAAAGGGGGAGAAATAGTTGAAATGTGGGAATCATGTTTGTTTTGTTTAGGGGGAGTTGATTTTATTTTTGATAGGGGGAGAAAAATAAATTTTTTTTTTTATATATCTAACTTAGGGGGAGAGTTAGTTTGCATATTTGTTGTTTTACTTCTATTATTTCCACACATGCGTTTATGCGTTTTGTTTAGTGTTTCAGGAATTATACAGGTTGATTCAATTTTGCTGCTGTCTACACTTGTAACTGATGGATAGTAGTTAGGTTGGATTATTTTGTAATGGGCATTATTTTTGTAAAGGGCTTTTACTTGTAACTTTGAGTTTTGTGTTTGTGTTTTGTCACGGATTGTCAAAGGGGGAGTTTGTTAGGTTATAAAGACTTAGGAACTAATGTATTTAGAACTCTAATTTGTATTGTTGGCAAACCATGATCAAAATAGTTTTTAGTCTTGTTTAGACTTGCTTAAAGTATGTTTTTATGTAAAGTTGGAATCGAGTGGCTGCAGAAGTATTAGTGACTTTTTGTCTGGCTCGATCGATCGAATCTCGGGCAGAACGTTTTTTTCTGCAGAATTTCCAATTCAGCCCAAGCCCATTAAGGATTAGGGTTTCAGATCTAATTCTCCCACTATATAAAGGAAACCCTAGCCATGTTTTTAGAGTAGCTCTGGTTGCTCATACTTTGTTGTTTATGTGAATCTCTTGTGAGATCCTTGAGGGGCTTTCCTTCACATAAACTTAGGGTTTTCAAGGTAGAGATTACTTCAACATCTTGATGATCAATTCAGTTGCTGCTATTGGAGCTTAAAGAAACACAAGCGGGGAGCTTGTATCTTGTGGAGAATCCAAGAAAGAAGGAGTCCGTGGATTCGGAGCTTGCACGTGGTCGTGTCAGTAAGTTCTACTGGTGGGTAGCATTAGGAAGTCAAACGGGGAGCTTGTAAGTCCTTTTGTATGAACTTCAATTCTTTCATAGTGGATTCAGGTTTACCTTGAGGATAGCTAGGTCAAATCTCCCTAGGTTTTTACCGTGTGGTTTCCTAGGTCATCATATCTTGTGTTATTTACTTTTCCGCTGCTTTATATATTCTTGATATGATTGTGTGATTGTGATAACCTAGAATTGCTTAATTTGACTAAGTTAATCACTTGGCTAATTACTAGGTTAATCCAATTGTTGTTTTAAGGGGTCTAAAAACCGTTCATATCCAAATCCAGGAAAAAAAATTCGCAAGAAAATTTACACCAATGGACCACCAAAAAATTTGAACCCAATAAATATATGTCAAGCAGCAATCCCTTCGAATAAAATCTCATCATGAAACTTTTGCTTTTGTTCAATATATAATGACTGAAGCAAATTTTGATTGGTTAATCTGATCAGTTCATTGATGGTCAGCAAGTATGGTGGTGCTGATGATGAAACAACATAGATTAAGGAACCCATATAAATCCATAATACATCAAACCTAAGAACTTTGAACCTAACCCAGAAGCCCATTTCGAGCCAATCTTGAACCCATCTATTGGTCCATCTGTTACATGTGACAAGCATATGTGTCATTTAACAGCAGACATATCAGTAAAAAATGAATTAAGGGGCTAACTATCAAAGTGGAATATAACATTAGGGACTTAAAACCCAAATACCCTCAAATTTTAGTGGTATGGTTTGCACTTTAGCATAACTAGTGTATGACCCGCACAATGTGCGGGTTAGTTAGTTTTATTTATTTATTTTGAATTAGGATACTCTTATTTGTTATTTATGGTAAAATAAATAAAACTCTCTAATTTATAGGTATGGTATCTTAAAATTTTAAAGAAGCTCTATTACTATGGTATTAGAATTTTTACTTATTTTATGAAGCTAACAAAATGAAAATGAAGTGATGATAATTATTTTAGAACACCTGTCATCACTCACTTGAAGTGTCAATGCTAGGTTTGTAATGCCCTTGATAATAACAGCCTTCAATCTTCTATATAATCCAATCCTTAATACATATTGGGTTACACCTCATCCACATAAGTAATAACCACTAACCATATACTTAATAACCGCTAACCATATACCAAAGTATATGATAAACTTCATTCTCAAAAAAAAGAAAGTAAACTTAATAAATTTAATATTGTGTTTTATTTTTAGGACCCAATATATAATGATTGTTAATTTTTTTAAGTGAAAGAATAAATAAAAAGAGTGATTAAATTCTTATTAAAAATAAAAGCAATAAAATAGTCTTAGTGTAAATAAAGACACATATTGGGTATTTTGTGAAGCATGAACCTTCAAAGAAGGTTCCTATCAAATTACTTTTACTATTCCCAATCCCATCCATGATTGAGATTTATCTCACCTCTACTATTCCTATAAAGTTACTTTTCCTTTCCTCCATATTCTTCCTCAGTTCTTTACTTCTTCCTCGTTAGTGAGCTTCTATGAACTCCCTTCACATCTTTTTTTTTTTTTTTTTTTCACCATGCTTTTCCTAACATTTTTAAGTTTAAGTTTTTTCTTTTTTTAATAATCATTCGGTCTCATGAAAAATAGCACATGAAAATATTCTCACCTTTCAACTGGCTGCAGTAAATCCAACAACTTTCTTGCTAGAGTAAATTATTCTTGCAGAGCAAAACATTAATTCAGAACTTCTATCACTTTTTGTAGGGAGAAAATGGTTCAAAAGGTAAATATAAATTGAGAGAGGTTTTGAATGGAAGATAGCCGTTGTAGTTAATTTTGCAACTACCTAAGATCGCGTTGTTTCGGATTTCTATTAATTGGCTGAAAGAGTTATAGGCGGTGTTTATTGATAAGTTAGCAGACAACAGTCCGCTTAAGCATTTTTTAAATGTAACGGTTCCTAAAGCATTTTTCTTTCAATGGCGAAGGAGTGCAATGCTTGATTTTTTAAATCCTGAAGACATGAAAGGCACAATGTTTCGCTTTTTGTTCCATGCTTTTGACTGGTAGCGTGGCAGATTTTTAAGTGAGATTTTTTCCTACATGTCACAACCTCCTTAATTGTAGAGAAAGGTTTCTGCTATTATATAAAGTAGCTAGTTGCTAACCCTTACGATGCACGGGATTATATTACTCTATCTATACATGCTTGGGGAGGATCCAAATAGCCAGAATGAGATTTTTTTCATTGCCATTAGCATTGAAGTACTTAAAGATACGCTCATAGGTACCTTTTTACATTTAATAAAATTCTTATTTTTTTCAATAGAGGCTCACCAAAATAGGAAGTGACACAATTTTTGATTTAGAGCCGTTTACAAAGCAACAATTTCGTATAAAAATGTGCAATATATATGCACTGCCATAAGTGCAATGGAGGCTAAAAACGCAATATATATACACACTACCATAAGTGCAAAGCAAACTAACTACGCAAGAGTAATTTTTTGAGCATGGTTTTAGGAGGCACAGATCTTGGCCATCCAAATGATCTTTGCCACAGCAATGACCTTGATTATCAGCTAAGGATATTTAATCCATTCCACATTCTACAAATGCTGGTATATAAAATTGGAGAAAGATAATATTTGAGTTCAAAATCCCAATTCTAACAAAATCACATATGAAACAACAATGAACTCAATTCAAAACAAAGCAAACAATGAAACAATATAATAAAAACTCAACTTTGAGGCACTGTTCTATTTAAACTAATTTCAATCTGAATTTTAATCCATATCAATCAAAAGAAATTGAAATTTGAAAAAGACCATATCTATAAATGTAGAAGATGCAATGCCTTGTCATTACTGTCTTCCAAATCAACTTTCTTGTAGCTTCATGTAGATCTGAAACAGAAAGAGAACTAAAATATCCTTAATTTTCATGGGTCTAATAATTTGGTTAAGAATTAGAACACAATCACTTATTTAACAAATAAGGGCAAAAGATCACATCACTGTGAATAAGGTATTATTCTTCTAAATTTGTGAATTAATTAATTGGTGGCATGCATGTTATGACATAGGCAAATGGTTGCCATGATTTAGAATTCTTAAGCAAATCTAAATATCCCCAAAAAGCATATATTAATCTCCAAAAGACATAAGCGTATCATTTACCAGGTTGGACAACTATATTAATAGACAAAAATTTCCCCAAAGCTAAAGCTTATCAAAAAAAAAGAAAATAGTGATAGTGATAGTGATGGGAGATACTTCCAGTTATAGTGATAGTATTAATTATTAATATTCAAGCAATAACATTAATTACCAAAATACAACAGCAATCCACAGAATAACAAAAACACAATAAATAGAAAAACACATCCATGAAGGGTAAGGCCACAACCACCATCACTACCAACAACAACCCATTACCTTAAATTCACATAACTAAATCCATAAACACATTTCAAACAAAATACATCAGCTACATATTCACACCATCACTCCCCCAGAACACAAAAACAATCCACCAAATAACAACTTAATTCCTAGAAATTGAAATAGAAACAAACCTAGATGCACAAATGAATAAGTAACACTAACACATTATATATACTTGCACTAAGGTTTCTAATGCTTGGCAACCTCCACATACTATGCCAATAATAATCTTTTTTTTTCTCTATTTTACAAACACAAAACCAAATACTGTGGTTGCATCCGTTATCTCTAACTTTTTTTTAGCATTTACTTCATCTATAGTTTGCATAGAAATCTCAACTATGTTGCCACAATCCATTAAAAAAACAATATTAATCATGTAAAATTGTAATGAAGTCCATATATTACCTTGTAGAGAGGTACATAATAGTCACATATCCAACTTTAGAAGATCTATACATTGCTATAGATTCTACAATTTTAAGCATAATCTATATTAGTAGGAAATTATCTAAAATTCAAACTGAATTAACCAATTTTTTTCAGAGAGAAAAAGAGAGTGGGAACATGTGATACTAATGAATCTTCCACGTACTTAATGAGACTATGTCAGTTGCTATCATCCAGGTTCTTCACACTTATAACTACAGAATGAATCAAGACTTTTGGTTGTTACATTTTTAAGAAGCATAAGTGTTTGTTTGTAGATTCCAGCCACTGTTACAAGAGTACTCTTAACCGATAAATTAGGAAGATGACCACTTTTATTGGTAAATATGGAAAATGATATATTTTTAAGGCAATAATTTACATCATCAATTATTTGTTAATGAAGTCACGATATGTGCTTCAGTTGCTTCCTTTTAGGCTTGTCAATCTTGTTTCAGGTTTCTCCCAAATCCAAATTTTCTATATCCTTATTTTTCAACTCTTTTCTATTGTTGTTAGTAAAAAAATCATACTTGAAAAAAGTAAGTTTATTATGAGTAGAACCTCCTGTTGGAAAAATCTGGTTTTGTATCTCATACAAAACACACAGCAGAAGCAACAAACATAGATCTATTTCATTCACGATTGATAACTTGCATTATGTAAATTTCAGAATTTAAGAACAAGATAGCGTACCTTAATGTAGTGAAATTCAAAACAAAAGATTAGAAGTACTTGAGAACACTTTTAATCTTCACTCCAATTCCACTTTACGCCCGAGAAGTGTGGTCTCTCAATCAGTTTCTAAGGGAGAATAACGAGTGGCTTCACTCACACATACACATCATTTCACAATAGTGTCTCTCTTTTTTCTAATTTCACTTATGAAAAAACTCTGTATGTTTCTCCTTTTATAACTAACTGATTATCTAATGGGGCTGGCCTATTGGGCCTTTCCAATTGGGCTTTAGTGTGTGGCTTGGAGTGAGATTAAAAGGGACAAATAAGACATTAGCTCCAATGGGCCTTGGGCTTTTCTGTCAACTCTTGACAAGTCCAAAGTTACCATTAATCATATTTAATACCACTATATAAATATAATTGCACTCTAGGCCTTATTAATAAATTATATCCCAAGACTTTATTATACATGCGACCCCTTCATAAAATATTTGTAGTAACACAAAGTCATGAATATAGACTGCCACTTTGTAGATTACTACATCTTAATCCCTGAGTACCCGATTTAATCCTTTTAAGTTATTCATCATATATTTATGAAATCCAATTTCATAAATATATACTTTAGTAATTTCTTACCAAAGTGGTTAGGCTTAACTCTCTGAATAACAAACCCATTAAACTTATCTCAAGGGAATATTTTGTAACTCCGTTAAGAGACTATGAATTCCATCTTGAAAATATATGTTCCATCAACACCAAATGTAGCTGCCCAACATACTGAGGTTTTGACCGTTACTTTAGATCTCACTCTGATATATCAAAACAACTTACATTTCATGATCAGGTCTATTATTCTCTCAGGATTAAGAGTTCATAAAAATATAAGTCGTGAGATTTATTATTCAATTGACAGTCGTTAGGAGAATAATAAATCTCACAGCGGTCCAGTTCAATATGTCTTAACTCTTAAAATATATCAACATATCAACTAGAAGTCACCACTTCCATGATTAAGACAGATCATCTTAGTTAATATGTTATAGTCTTTGCAGATGAAATGCCCAATTTCATCACCGACTACGAACCAAATTTTGAGTTTACAAAGAACTTGTGACTTATATCTTCTGTGACTAAATCACATAAATCACATACTATGCATCTCATGGACTATATGATAATGTCCAAATATTCAAGTTACCATTATTTCAGATAATAATAAAACAACTTTATTAATTACAATATTAAGTCATACATCATGTTATACATAATGTCATACATAATATAATACATAGCATCATACAATAGGATTCTAGGGCACAAATCCCAAAAATCTCCCACTTGCCCTAAAGACTATTGTGCACTAATCTAACTCCCATTCCTTATAAATGTGACTCGAAGGTCCTTTGAGGCAAGGCTTTGTTAAAGGGATCTGCTAGATTATTTGCACTGTCAATCTTTGCTACCACCACATCTCCACGAGCAATAATATCTCTAATGATGTGATACTTTCTCTCGATGTGCTTTCCTTTCTTGTGGTTCCTTGGATCTTTTGATTGTGCAACTGCACCACTATTATCGCAAAACAATGTAATGGGAACTTGTTCCATTCTCATTACACCAAGGTCAGAAAGGAATTTCTTGAGCCATATAGCTTCCTTTGCTGCTTCACAAGCAGCAACGTATTCTGCTTCCATGGTAGAGTCCGCAATACAAGATTGTTTGACACTCCTCCAAGTTATGGCTCCACCTCCCAAGGTAAAAACACATCCTGATGTGGATTTTTTGAAATCTAGATCTGATTGACAGTCTGAATCTATATAGCCAATGGGTATCAAATCCTCACTTCGGTAAACAAGCATATAATCTCTCGTTCTCCGTAGATACTTGAGAATTTGCTTTATAGCTTGCCAATGTTTTGGTCCTGGATTTGATTGATATCGGCTGACCATGCCAACTGAAAAACAGATATCTGGTCTAGTACAAAGCATGGCATACATGAGACTTCCTACTGCAGAGGCATAAGGAACTTGTCTCATCATATTTTCTTCCTCTTGAGTCTTAGGCCTTTGGTCATCAGACAAAGGAACTCCATGTTTGAAAGGAAGTAATCATTTCTTGGAGTTTTGCATGCTAAACCATTCTAAAACCTTATCTATATATCCAGTTTGTGATAAACCTAATATCTTATTCTTGCAATCTCGCCAAAGCTTGATCCCTAGAATAAAGTTAGCTTCACCTAAGTTCATCATATCAAATTGGCTTGACAACCAAACTTTTACTGATGACATTACACCTACATCATTTCCAATTAGTAGAATGTCATCAACATAAAGCACTAGGAACATTACTACTTTATCTTGATGTCTTTTGTACACACATGGTTCATCAAGATTTTGTTCAAAACCAAATGACTTGATTGCTTGATTAAATCTGATGTTCCATGACCTAGATGCTTGCTTAAGTCCATAAATGGACCTTTTCAACTTGCATACCATATGCTCTTGGTTCTTTGCTATGAAAACTTTCGGTTGCATCATATAGATTTCTTCTTCAAGATTGCCATTAAGAAATGCAGTCTTGACATCCATTTGCCAAATCTCATAATCATAATGAGTAGTAATGGATAAGAGAATTCTAATAGATTTAAGCATGGCTACTGGCGAAAAAATTTCATCATAGTCAATACCTTCTTTTTATGTATACCCTTTCGCCACTAGTCTTGCTTTAAAGGTTTCAACCTTTCCATCTATCCCTCTCTTTCTCTTGTAAACCCATTTGCAACCAACATGTTTAATGCTGTTAGGTGCCTTTACAAGATCCCAAATTTGATTGGAATACATAGAATCTAATTCAGATTTCATAGCTTTGACCCAATGATGTGCATCTATATCATTCATTGCCTCTTCATAAGTGTAGGGATCCGATTCAGCCTCTTCTGAGATAGCTTCATAAGTTTCTCCTAAACCTATAAATCTTATAGGAGGCCGAATAATTCTCCCACTACGACGAGGCACCTGTGTACTAGTCATCTCATGAGTAATATCTTGCGGTGTATCTAATACAGCTACATCATCCCTAGTTTCATCCATTGGTTGTTCATTTACAGTTTCATTCATTTCAGCCAAAACAACTTTATTTCTAGGATCAAAATTATTCACATAATCATCCTCCAAAAATTTGGCATGTGTGCTAACAAACACTTTGTTATCTTTATGATTATAGAATAAATAACCCATTGTTTCCTTTGAATACCCTAAAACATGCATACTTCGGTTTTAGCTTCCAATTTATCAGACTTCCTTTTCAACACATGTGCTGGACATCCCCAAATGTGGAGATATTTCATACTAGGCTTACGCCTACTCCTCAATTCCTTAGGTGTGTTGGGAACGGATTTTGATGGAACTAAATTCAAAATATGCATTGTAGTTTTTAGTGCATATCCCCAAAAAGAAACTAGTAAAGTTGAGTAACTCATCATGGACCTAACCATTTTCAAAAGAGTCCTATTCCTTCTTTCTGCTACACCATTCTGTTGGGGAGTTCCAGGTGTAGTCAATTGGTATATGATCCCATTTTGAGTTAAGTAATCCTTGAAATTCCCAAGAAGGTATTCACCACCACGATCAGATCGGATGACTTTTATGTGTTTACCTAATTGATTCTCAACTTCAGCCCTAAACTCTTTGAACTTTTCAAAGGTTTCGGACTTCCGTCTCATTAGGTATACATAGCCATATCTTGAGTAATCATCAGTAAAAGTGATGAAGTACTCATAACCTCCTTTTGCTTGGGTTGACATAGGACCACATACATCTGTATGAACTAATTCAAGCAATTCTTGGGCTCTTCTACCTTTTGCATTAAAAGGTCGTTTGGTCATTTTGCCTTCCAAACAAGATTCACAAATTGGAAATTCATCAAAGTCCAATGGCTCTAAGAGTCCATCTTTGATCAGTCTTTGAATTCTGTTTGGATTAATATGACCCAAACGCAAGTGCCAAAGATATGCTTTATTAGTAGAAGGAAACTTTCTCTTTAATGATTTTACATGAGAGTTATGATCTAATTCAAAATTATATAATTCATGCTTATCAGGAGTTAAAATATAAAGACCATCCACAATATTGCCAGAACAGATAAACACTTTATCCTTCTTCATTACAACATTGTCTTTTAGGATAACATAATATCCATGTTTACCTAAATAAGTTGCAGAAATTAAATTCCTACGAACATTAGGTACATACAAACAGTCTTCCAATATTAAAACTCTAGATTCAAAATATAAATTAAATACTCCAATAGCTACAACTGGAATCTTGCTCCCATCAGCCAAGGTAAGAAACATTTCCCCTTCATTCAATTTTCTGGTTTCCTGAAACCCCTGCAAGGATTTGCAGATATGATTAGTACAACCTGAATCCACACACCAGGAATCTGTGGGATTCTGTACCAAACATGTTTCAAGAAGGAATGTACTTTTCATACCTTTATTCTTGGCAGCCTTAAATATTGGACAATTCCTCTTCCAATGTCCTTTCTTACCACAATGGAAACACTTTTCTTTGGTTTTCTTTCCTTTGTTGGCAACTCCTAAGGCAACTTGTTTACCATCTTTCTTGGAGAAGTCTTTCTTCTTCTTCTTCATACCCTTGCCTTTCGACTTAGGTTGAGAAGTAGAAACTTCAGCCATATTAGCATCAACACTAGAGGTACCAAGGATGCCTTCCGCCGCTACCAACTCATTCATCAATTCAGACAATGTGTAAATCTTTTTGTTCATATTATAGTTAAGTCTAAATTCCTTGAATGATTTTGGTAATGACTGGAGTATTATATCCACTTGGAATTCTCCATCAATATCGGCACCTAAAACTTCCAATGTATTCAGATTAGAGATAATCCTAAGACAATGCTCTCTTACTGAAGTGCCTTCAGCCATTTTGGTATCATAAATCTGCCTTATAGTTTCTTGCTTTGCAGAACGGTCTTGCTCACCAAACATCTCCTTCAGACTTAGCATAATGTCTGAAGCTAGTTTTACATCCTGCATTTGATGCTGTAGAACATTTGAAATAGATGCTAGGATATAGCACTTAGCCATCTCATTAGATTTTTGCCAACGATCATATCGCTGTTTTTCCTCAAGAGGAGCATCTAATGATGGAAAGCTAGGACATGGTTGAGTAAGCACATATTTGTGCTCTTCAGCAATAAGAACAATGTCCAAATTTCTTTTCCAGTCAACATAGTTGGATCCAGTCAGTTTGTTTTGATTAAGAATAGCAATAAGTGGGCTAAATGATGCCATGATTTTAAATATGAAAATAACAAACATGAATATAATAAGTAAACTAGACATTATCAATTTAGCATATAAACATATAATATGGAACCTTATAAAACCATAAAATAATATATGCAATGACAAACCAATCCATGTCTATAATTCCTTGGTAGCAAGTTTATTATAAACACATTAATTGATTGAGAACTATTCTCATTATTAGTGCTATCATGATAACTCTTATCATACACTAATAATATGCCGTATTAACTTTAGCCTCTAAACGATAATGACATAGCTCTTTTGGGAGGTTAACATTACATTTAGTCTAGTGTATACCATTATCTAGAATCATGTGTAGCCACATTTCATCTCCCTTATAATGTTTAAACTTGTAGTACCATGGAACTAAACACCCTCCTTTGGGATCGCGAGGCATATACGCCAAGACGAGATGCTTGTCCACACTATTTTAAACAGGTTAGTTCAATTTTGTAGTATTATGAAGTAAACACCTTTCTTTGGGATTGCAAGGCATATACACCAAGACGAGGTGCTTACCCACACTACTATAAACTGATAATGGAGGCCGTGAGATGCAACCCTTGTATCTCTCTCCCACTAGATATTTTAAATTAAATGTTTTTAAGATCATGAACCATAATAATGCTAGAAACACTTGAAAACATAATCCTAATCTCATTAGGAATAAATTTCATAAAATGAATACTTTAATCCTAGCATTAATAGATATAAATATATAAACCAAGGCAAGTAACAATATGATGAATCCTTTATAAAAATTTGCATATAAACCCATATATATATCAAAAAATAAATTGTATATAAAGCATTCAATACATACAAGGCATATATTACATGCATATAATAATCAAACCATGCAAGCCTTACATATATTTATATCCAAGCGGTGCATTAACATCCAAAGCATGCAATGAAGAATCCAAGTAGTGCAATGAATTGATACATGCAAATGATAGTTATTTGAATAACTACATCCAAAACATAAACTTGAAGACGGTTTGGATATATCGGTCAGAGCATTAGAATAACTACCCCTCATTTCAATAACTACCATTGACAATAACTACTTCACGCACATGACGGTTACTACAATTAGATTCATATAACCATATCCAGGCAATTACTAAGACACGGCACCATCCAATAGGTAAATATTAAGCCAAGATGTCCATTTCGAACAAACCAATGCAATACAATGGTTATCATCATGAACGGTTATCCTTGGCAATGAAATTCTTTAAACAGAATTTCTCTTAGACAATAACTACTTTCTTTGAATGGATCCGTATCTTAATTGTGTGGCCAAGAGAATTTCTTTTGAAGATGGAAATCCATATTAATAGAAATTCTCTTCACATCAACGCAAAGTCAATCACCTTCTCTTAAAACAAATTATGAAATCAAAAATCTTAAACATGATTATATAGAACAATCACTACAGATTCAAGAATCCCATAACATTAAGAAAATGATTTTCTTTGATTCTAAAACTCAATCACATGCTATACAATCATAATATGAAAACCTGGCTCTGATACCAATTGTTGGAAAAATCTGGTTTTGTATCTCATACAAAACACACAGCGGAATCAACAAACGTGGATCTATTTCATTCACGATTGATAACTTGCATTATGTAAATTTCACAATTTAAGAACAAGATAGCGTACCTTAATGTAGTGAAATTCAAAACAAAAGATTAGAAGTACTTGGGAACACTTTTAATCTTCACTCCAATTCCATTTTATGCCCACGAAGTGTGGTCTCTCAATCAATTTCTAAGGGAGAATAACAAGTGGCTTCACTCACACATACACACCATTTCACAATAGTGTCTCTCTTTTTTCTAATTTCACTTATGAAAAAATTCTGTATGTTTCTCCATTTATAACTAACTGATTATCTAATTGGGTTGGCCTATTGGGCCTTTCCAATTGGGCTTTAGTGTGTGGCTTGGAGTGGGACCAAAAGGGACAAATAAGACACTAGCTTTAATGGGCCTTGGGCTTTTCTGTCAACTCTTGACAAGTCCAAAGTTACCATTAATCATATTTAATACCACTATATAAATATAATTGCACTCTAGGCCTTATTAATAAATTATATCCCAAGACTTTATTATACATGCAACCCCTTCATAAAATATTCGTAGTAACACAAAGTCATGAATGTAAACTGCCACGTTGTAGATTACTACATCTTAATCCTTGAGTACCCGGTTTAATCCTTTTGTAGCTTCTCAACTAACCACATCCACCGGAATAGAATGAAGAGAAAGAAAATAAGTAGGCAAACTGGAAAGAGTGCTTATAAAAAGAGTTAACTCGCCTCCCTTGGATAATTATATTTTAAAGAGTTAACTTGCCTCCCTTGGATAAGTATATTTTAATATACTTATAATGCAGCATAGATAGGGAAATCACCTGATGCAATCACGTGTAGGATGCAACTTATATTATATATTGCATGATAATATGATATCATGTATGAAATTTCATGAAATCTTAGTAAGCACTATGAAACAAAAGATTAGAATGATTGTGACACAATAGTTGCATTGCTTCAAATAAAGGGCCTCTTTGGAAGGCCTCCACTAATGCCTAAGGACTTGCATCAATTAAAAGGCCCATTCGGATTGAAAAAGGAATTTTAGTTGAGAGTCCCTCTTAGTCATTTGGCACTCATTGGTTCAAGTTTTATTACAATAATTACAAACTTACATGGAGGGTTATAATTTACTTAATAAAAGGATTAGGATTAGTTTGAATTCGAGCTCTCATATTTATAAAAAGGCCCCTAACTCTTTTCTTGCAATGTAATTAGACTACAACTCAAACTGATTCCCTTGAAATTTGCCATACCAGGAGTATTATGTAAGCTAGATTTAGAGGAGGCCCATGATTACATCAATTGGAATTTCCTTATATATATGCTGAGACAATGTGGCTTTACTAAAAAATGGAGCTGATGGATTTATGCTTGTGTATCTACAGTTAGATTCTCTGTTTTGGTAAATGTAGCATAGTATTATATGGAACTCTGCAACTTTGACAGCCAATGATGTCAAATTAAGGGAAGCATATTCACCAGCCAATAAATGCCTGTGACATTCCTTTAGGAAGTGCTTAAGGGATAAATCTAGTAGTAGTTGGCTAGGCATTGAGTTCTAGGAATTTTACCATTTGAATAGAGCTAACCAGACCCTGGAGGTTAAATTTGAGTTGGTATATGGCGAGATAATTCTTTGCCAAAAGCACATAGTTAGAGAAATACCATACCATATCATAAGCTTTTTGGAATCTAGCAGGCAAATCCATCATTGTCCTCTGCCATTCATTTAACACTGCATCTACAAATTTATGACCAAAAAGCTGATAAAAGACACAAAATTATTACTATATCAGAACATACTAATATTAACAGCACTCACAAACATCTTAAAAAAAAAAAAGAAAAAAAAAAGAAAAAAGAAAGAAAAAAAAAATAGCACCCAAAAAAACTAAAGAGCATATTTAAGAATTATAACCTCCTTAAGAAATTTCTGTCTCCTAAATAGGCCTCTGCCATCCCCTTCATCACCATCATCAAAGTCATCAGAGAAATCATCTTCATCTCCATCGACATCACCACCACCATGATTTATTTTCTTTCCAATATCTCCACCACCTCCCCCAATTGCAGTTTGGAATTCCAAAAGTATTAGTCATGTTGCCTAAGACAATGAACAATTCACATCACAATATGTTTAAACCAAATTGAAGTAGTAACTTTCAGTTAATTGGTTAAAGGAATGCAAAACCTCAAATTTGAGTACTCAAACCTAGATTAGCACCCAAGTCACAAATAAAAGATCAAATCTATAAATATGTTGGTTCCCCCTAAAATAATATCTACATTCCTCAGAACGCTGAGAGACAAAGCCTAGGTAGAATTTGATCTTCTATGGTGTTTCCTTGGAAAAAACAAACAAAGAGGAAAACATATTAGTAATTTTTCCAGTGTCCTTGTTTGGTTTTTCTCAATTTCCTACAAACATTTGAGCCTCAAAGTTATTTTGGAAACAAAAACCACAAATTATTCATAAGCAAGTAGATTAGGACAACAACAAAATAGGAAGAGAGTAGTGAAGATTAAGGATTCAAGGTGATCTTACCAACGATCTGATACGTACCCCGGTGAAACTTTTGAGAAAAACAGGCCAAAGGATTTTGTTTTTAGCGGTGGGGAAACCGATAGTGATGGTTCCAGAAAATTTTGTTTTAAGCTATTGGGTTACGGTTCTGACGAACTTTGTTCTCTTTCCTTTTGATTGTAATTTACTGATTTTAGCAGTTTGTTTTCTTTTATACGGAAACCTATCAAAAGGTGTTTTAACATTGCCAAACAGATCAAAAGGTGTTTTCCAATTCAAACTCACCCCCCCCCCCCCCCCAAAAAAAAAAAAACTATGAACGCAGATATTAGAAAACAGGGAAAGCCTTAGTGATATCAACATAAATCGAAAAATTGAGAAAACAAACATTTTCATGGAGAACCCAAAAGCCTGAAACAAAAAGGAATCAAAACCAAAATCAAATCTAAACCTTTCGAACCAAAAAACTCAATAAAAAGTAATATTTCATATCCAAATCTAAAAAAATAGAGAGAAAACATATCGGAGTCGGTTCTGATGATCTGATGGTGGTAGATATATAGGCTAACGGTGTTGATGCCCATAGATTTTTCATTTTGCTTGCATCGGTGCTCTAAGTCTGGCGAGGGAACGAAGAACTCTCTCTGCCTCTCTATTTCTTTGTCTCTCTTTTCTCTGTCTCTCTTTTCTCTAGGAAGCAATCTTTATTTTCTTTTCTTTTTTTGTGTTTTAAGTGGTTTGTTTCTTTTTATACCAAGAGCCTCCCAAACAGTGTTTTAACAAAGTGAATCATTGTTTGTTTGTTTGTTTGTTTGTTTGTTTGTTTGTTTTTTTTTTTTTTTTTTTTTTTTTTTTTTTTTTTTTTTCGAACACACCGTGCGGGTTTTTTAAGTTTAAACTCTATATGTGTCAGTTTTTTAAAAGGCCTTTTTTTTTTTTTTTTTTTTTTTTTTTTTTTTTTTTTCCTTCTCTACTTCTTTCCCCGTTTCCTCGTCGCCTCTCTCTCTCTCTCTCTCTTTCATCACCTCTCTATTTCTATTTCCGTGTGTCCTTTAATTTTAATCGGTTATTTTTTTGTTATTTATAATGAGAGGCTTTTAAATGATGTCAATCAATATAATTTATCACTTTTTAACTTATACGTGGCAGAATTTTAAGGGACCTTTTTTCCTAACGTGGCAGCACCTCCTTAGGCCTCGTTTGGGAGAAGGGAATGGAATGGAATGGAAAGGAATGAAAAGAATTATTTTAGAATATTCTTCCATTTCCTTGTTTGGGAGTTTTAATGGAGGGAATGGAAAGCTCATTCCCTTGTTTGGGAGTTTAAGTGGGAGGGAATGGAATGGAATGGGTAAGAGGGAACACTCATTCCTCTCTATTCTCTTAAAACCTCAAATTTTCAGTCCTCCGAAATTGGGAGGAATGAGAGAGAATGGAATTAGATTTAATGATTTTTTTACTAAAACTCCTAAAATACCCCTATATATTCAACTCTTTATTTTAAAATAGGGTTCTAATAGTAATATTGTCATAAAATGATTCCATTCCATTCCCTCCATGTTGCTCCCAAACAAGATTACTTACATTCCATTCATTTTTATTCCTTTCCATTCCTTTATTTTAAAACATCCAATCAAGGTTACTTAATTCCATTTCATTCCATTGTTTTCCATTCCTTTCCCTTACTTAAATACATTCCATTCCTTTCCATTCCCTTATGATCATTCCATTCCATTCCCTTATGAACTCCCAAACGGAGCCTTAAAGGCTTTTGCTATTATATATGGTATTAGATATATAAACTAAACTAGCTTTACTTTTAACATAACTAGTTAACAATTTATTTATGATTATGAATTTCACTTTTGGGTGATATGATTTTTTTTTTAATTTTTAATTTTTTTTTTTATCGTAGGTGATAATAATTGTTGTTTTTATCATTATTCTAGGTGAAAATATGAATATTACTTGACATAATATGTGTTAATTAATATATTTACTTAGTTGTAATATATATATATATATATATATAGTTTATTTTCTTTAATGCACAAACACAAATTACACAATGTTTTTTTTTTTTTTTTTTTTAACATTGATTTATTAAGCCAAAAGAGGTATGCCGAAAAACCAATAATAAAAATTCCCTTGCATGATATCTATATGTGACATAAGTTTTATGTGTGAGTTTCCATTAAAATCAAATTTTTAATAATAAGTTGTAATATTTTATTTAGGAGTTTAAGTGATTTGTTAGAATACCTTAAACCTTTGATATATTGTTTTGTTGAATTAGGGGTTGTGTATTAATTTATTGAGTTATGTGATGCTTTTCCATATAGGGTTTGAATTTTGTTTCTACATGTTCTAATTTTCAAGTAAGGATATTTACAGGTTTTATGGAGATATATATGGACTACAGGCTTATGGTACTTCGATATTGAAATTTTAAAAGCTATATACTATTTTTTTCTTAAAATTTATATAATGGTAGAATTTTTTTCTACAAGTTTTGTAGGGGGTGTCCATATAGCATCACATAACTTAAGGGGATCCTACTTTTTGGAGAGAGAGAGAGAGAGAGAGAGAGAGAGAGAGAGAGAGAGAGAGAGAGAGTATATTATAGAGATCATTGAGTATCTCAACAAAAGCCATTTTTCAGTTAATTAGAGCCAAATAGTTCATCTTGATCCTAACTACATTTGTTCCAAATTTCCATTTTGGATTACCTCCTTATTCCTTACAAATTAGTTATGTCACTTAATTACGTTGAGTTTATTTTTATTTCTTAGTGTTTTCAAGCCCATAGTTGGCACCATCTGCGGAAATCAACGAAGCAGTAGGACTAAAAGATAGCTAGGGCTTAAATGGAAAACAGCGAAGAAGTTAAGGCCTTTGCATTTGCCTATCGAACAGGTCCTTGGGGTTAGTATTTGGACATAGATGGGTTTAGCAAGGGTGAAGGAAAGGGCATCTCTTTGAGTCCCTATAGAGTGGTAGTAGAGAGTTAGCACCTTCTTCGTAGCAAGAGGAGAAGTTTGTGATGAACTTAAGGGGACATTCCTATACAAGCCAAGACAGAGAAATGGATCAACTTAGGGCTTAGGTACAAGCCCTATAGAGGGATGTTCAATGAAGAGGTGAGGCCATGCAGCTTATAAGGGAGCATAAAGGACACAATTCGGGCAGCGATGGATCCTATGGTGGGGAGTGTGTCTCTTATATCTATCGTCGATATAGAGAAAGGTCAGTTTCTCCTCCTCATTGATTTAGAGGAAGTCCAGTTTCTCCTCCTAGTCGATTTAGGGAAAGATCAACTTCTCCTTTAGAGAGAGATCAGCTTCTCCTCCTCATCGGTTTAAGGAAAGGTCAGCCTCCCCGAGGGGGGACTGTGTGTTAAAAAATCTTAGGAAACCAACCACACCGCAGATTTCCTATTCTTGTTTTTCCGAGGAGAACGAGAGATCATATTTTCCTCGATGGTTTTTCAGGCCTACCTTTGTCATCTATGATGGAAAATCATATTCTATTTAGCATGATAGCCATTTTAATTAGAGCATGGCTATATACTCCAAGAATGAGGCCTTTATATGTAAAATCTTTCCCTCCAACCTCAGGCCCACTACAATGAGATGGTTTGATAGTTTGGATAAGGGGTCCATCCACAAATATGAAGAGCTAACGAGAGCTTTCGGTGTGAGGTTTATGACTTGCAACTGAGTCCCAAAGCTAATTGATTTGCTACTTATCATGTCAATGAGGAAGGGTGAAACCCTAAGGGCATGTTCTGACAGATATTGGGAATTGTACAATAAGATAAGGGAAATCACAGGGGGTGACAGCCAACACATTTAAGGTGAGGCTGTTGATAAACTCCAATTTGAGAAGTTCTCTGGCTCGAAACCCAGTGGGGGATATCTAGAAATTGATGGAGAGGATAAAGGAGTATAAGAGGCTAGAAGATGATCAACTCTAGATCAAGTCAAAGCCTCAGCCACTGGTTATGGATAGGAAAGAGGTATGGGTCGAGCCTCCTCCCCCTTGACCTCGGAGGGACTTCTTCCCTCAAGGATCTAAACCTAGATGTGAGGTAATGAGCACCTTGTACAAGGAACCAGTTCATCAAATCTTGAATAAGATTAAGAATGAGCGTTATTTCGGTTGGCCGAGCAAGATGAGTGGAAATGCCTCTAGAAGAAACCAAAGTCTTTTTTTCTCCTACCATCGAGAGCAAGGGCACACAACATAAGATTTTTGTATACTTTAGGATCATTTAGGTCTATTGGTGAAGGCAGAGTACCTTAGGGAATTCATTGTCCTTAACTAGGCCCAACATTAGGGGCATCAAGATCAGGTGAGGGATGGAGCATGGTCCCTCCCCTTTTCAAAATACAAACATCCCTTTTGGTCCCATTCCAAGCCACATACTTAAGCTCAATTGGAAAGGCCCAAAAGGCCAGCCCAATTAGATAATCAGTTGTAAAGGGGAGAAACATATAGATTTTTGTATGAACATGAAATGGTGTATGTGAGTGTAGGACACTCTCTCATTTTCCCTTGAACAAACTCATAGAAACTGATTGAGAGACCACACATCTTGGGCGTTAGTGGAATTGGAGTGAAGATTAAAAGTATTCCCAAGTGCTTACAATCTTTGTTTTGAAATTCTCCACACCAAGGTACACTCTCTTGTTCTTTAATTCTAAAATTTACATAGTGCATGTTATCAATTGTGAATGAAGTAGATCCGTTGTAAATTTATTTTTCCTCTGCGTTCATCTTTAAATTTCATCAAATGGTATTAGATCAGTCTTCAATTTCGAATTGTATAACATGTTTTGTGAGTTTTAGAATTAGAGATGATAGTTTCATATTGTTAGAAGATTATGCTTTTAATTTTCTGCATGTTGTTGAAACTATGATTTGATGAAAACTGAAATTGATGTTATGATGTTGTTTAAATTTAAATTTAAGTACGTTAATTTGAATCTTAAGGCTATAGCATCAATAGAATTCAATTTTGACATCAATCTCTGTCTGTAATGTTCATATGTTGAATGTTTGTTCATGTAAAACGAAGAAAACTGCTTTAGGAAAATTCTAGAAATTCGAATTTCGCAATTTTTGATCGATCGAAAATCACTTTCGATTGATCGAATGAGACAGTGATCAGACTTTTTAGATCAATTGATTTTCGATTGCTAGTCAATCGATCGAATTTGTTTTTTGATCGATCAAGAGGCGATCGAGTATCAATTGAAGGAGTCAGATGATCAAGTTCGAATTTCTTAATTTTTTCGATCGATCGAGGGGCACTTTCGATTGATCAAAAGAAGGAAAATTAGAATTTTTTCTAAGTGTTTTCACATGTAAAAAGAGTAAGACTATGTGTAATTAGATTATGCATGTTTTAAAATTAAAAACCTTTACTTTAAAATATCTAGTGGGAGAGATACAAGGGTTGGATCTCACGGCCTCCATTGTCGGTTTATAGTAGTGTGATTAAGCACCTCGCCTTGGTGTATATGCCTTGCTCCCTTCGGAGGGTGTTTAATTCATGGTACTACAGGTTAAACTTCTTAGTGATAGATGAAGTGTGTTTTTACAATGAGAACAACCACGCTTCCATGGAGTTACTTGGTGATTCACATTGATTCTAGGCAATGGTGTACACTAGACTAAGTGTAATGTTAACCTCCCTTCGGAGTTATGTCATTATTACTTAGAGGCTGAAGGAATAGCGGCAAATTATTTTTGTTTGGTAAGAGTTACCATGATAGCATTAATAATGAGAATAATTCTCGCCTGATCATAGTGATTGGTATGACCTTGCTTCCGAGGAATATTAATTGCGGGATTGGGTTGTCGTTGCATATATTATATTATGGTTTTATTAAGGTTCCATACTATATGTTCATATGCTAAATAGATAATGTCCAATTTACTTATTATATTCATGTTTATTGTTTTCAGATTTGAACATGGCATCTTTTAGCCCACTTGTAACTATTCTTAATCAAAACAAACTGACTGGATCCAACTATGTTGACTGGAAAAGAAATTTGGACATAGTTCTCACTGCTGAAGAGCATAAATATGTGCTTACTAAACCATGTCCTAGCTTTCCTTCATTAGATGCTCCTCTTGAGGAAAAACAATGATATGATCATTGGCAGAAATCTAATGAAATGGCCAAGTGCTACATCCTAGCATCTATTTCAAATGTTCTATAGCGTCAAATGCAGGATGTAGAACTAGTTTCAGACATCATGCTAAGTTTGAAAGAGATGTTTGGTGAGCAAGGCGGTTTTGCAAGGCAAGAGACCATGAGGCAAATTTAGAATACCAAAATGGCTGAAGGTAGTTCAGTGAGAGAGCATTGTCTTACAATGATCTCTAATTTGAATACATTGGAAGTTTTAGGTGCTGATATAAATGGAGAATCCCAAGTGGATATGATACTCCAGTCGCTACCAGAATCATTCAAGGAATTCAAACTTAACTATAATATGAACAGAAAGATTTATTCATTATCTAAATTAATGAATGAGTTGGTAGTGGTGGAAGGCATCCTTGGTACTTCCAATGTTGAAGCCAATGTTGGTGAAGCTTCTACTTCTTAACCTAAGTCGAAAGCCAAGGGTAAGAAGAAGAAGAAGAAGAAGGACTTCACCAAGCAAGAGGGTAAACAAATTGCCTTAGGGGTTGCTGATAAAGGAAAGAAAATCAAAGGCAAGTGTTTCCATTGTGGTGAGAAAGGACATTGGAAGAGAAATTGTCCAATATTCAAGGCTGCCAAGAATAAAGGTATGAATAATACATTCCTTCTTGAAATATGTTTGGTACAGAATCCCACGGATTCCTGGTGTGTGGATTCAGGTTGTACTAATCATATTTACAATTCCTTGCAGGGGTTCTAGGAGACTAGAAAGCTTAAAGAAGGGGAGTTGTTTCTTACTTTGGCTGATGGGAGCAGAATTCTAGTTGTAGCTATTGGTGTTTATAATTTATGTTTTGAATCTAGAGTTCTAATATTAGAAGACTGTTTATATGTATCTAATGTTCGTAGGAATTTAATTTCTGCTACTTACTTAGGTAAACATGGATATTGTGTTATCCTTAAAGACAATGTTGTAATAAAGAAGGATAAAGTGTTTATCTGTTCTGGCAATATTGTGGATAGTCTTTATATTTTAACTCTTGATAAGCATGAATTATATATTTTTGAATTAGATAATGACGCTCATGTAAGATCATTAAAGAGAAAGCTTCCTTCTACTAGTGATGTATATCTTTGGTACTTACGTTTTGGTCATATTAATTCAAATAGGATTCAAAGACTGATCAAACATGGACTCTTAGAGCCCATGGACTTTGATGAATTTTCAGTTTGTGAATCTTGTTTGGAAGGTAAAATGACCAAACGACCTTTTAATGCAAAAGGTAGAAGAGCCCAAGATTTGCTAGAGCTAGTGCACTTAGATGTATGTGGTCCTATGTCAACCCAAGCAAAAGGAGGTTATGAGTATTTCATCACTTTTACAGATGATTACTCAAGATATGGTTATGTGTACCTAATGAAACGGAAGTCCGAAGTCTTTGAAAAGTTCAAAGAGTTTAGGATTGAAGTTGAGAATCAATTAGGTAAATGCATAAAAGCCATTCGATCTGATCATGGTGGCGAATACCTTCTTGGGGATTTCAAGGATTACTTAACTGAAAATGGGATTTTATCCCAATTGGCTACACCTGGAACTCCCCAATAGAATGGTGTAGCAAAAAGAAGGAATATGACTCTTTTAGAAATGGTTAGGTCCATGATGAGTTACTCAACTTTACCGATTTATTTTTGGGGTTATGCCTTAAATACAACAATACATCTTTTGAATTTAGTTCCATCAAAATCTGTTCCCAAAACACCCATGGAATTGTGGAGTGGGCGTAAGCCTAGTATGAAATATCTCCATATTTGGGGTTGTCTTGCACATGTTTTAAAAGGGAAGCCTGATAAATTGGAACCAAAATCAAAAGTGTGTTTGCTTGTAGGTTTTCCAAAAGAAAGAAGGGGTTATTTATTCTATAGTTGTAAAGATAACAAAGTTTTTGTTATTACAAATGCTAAATTCTTGGAAAATGACTATATGAATAATTTTACTCCTAGAAGTAGAGTTGTGTTGGATAAAATGAATGAACCTGTAAATGAACGACCAATAGATGAAGCTAGGGATGATGTGGTTGTATTAGATACACCACAAGATACTACTTATGACATGTCTAGTACTCAGGTGCCTCGTCGTAGTGGGAGAATTGTTTGGCCTCCTATAAGATTCATAGGTTTAGGAGAAACTTATGAAGCTATCTTAGAATAGGTTGAATCAGATCCTTACACATATGATGAAGCAATGAATGATATAGATGCACATCATTGGGTCCAAGCTATGAAATTTGAATTAGATTCCATGTATTCCAATCAAGTTCGGAATCTTGTAAAGGCGCCTAACGGCATTAAACCTGTTGGTTGCAAATGGGTTTACAAGAGAAAGAGAGGGATAGATGGAAAGGTTAAACCTTTAAAGCAAGGCTAGTGGTGAAAGGGTATACACAAAAAGAAGGTATTAATTATGATGAAACCTTTTCTCCAGTAGCAATGCTTAAATCTATCAGAATTCTCTTATCCATTGCTGCTTATTTTGATTATGAGATTTGGCAAATGGATGTCAAGACTGCATTTCTTAATGGCAATCTTGAAGAGGAAATCTATATGATGCAACTGGAAGGTTTCATGGCAAAGAACCAAGAGCATATGGTATGCAAGTTGAAAAGGTCCATTTATGGACTTAAGCAAGCATCTGGGTCATGGAACATCAGATTTGATCAAGCAATCAAGTCATTTGATTTTGAACAAAATCTAGATAAACCATGTGTGTACAAAAGACATCGAGATAAAGTAGTAATGTTCCTAGTACTTTATGTTGATGATATTCTACTCATTGGCAATGATATAGGGGTAATGTCATTAGTAAATGTTTGGTTGTCAAGCCAATTTGATATGAAAGACTTGGGTAAGGCAAACTTTATTCTAGGGATCAAGCTTTGGTGAGATCACAAGAATAAGATGTTAGGATTATCACAAGCTAGATATATAGATAAGGCTCTAGAACGATTTAGCATGCAAAACTCTAAGAAATGATTGCTTCCTTTCAGACATGGAGTTCCTCTGTCTGATGATCAAAGGCCTAAGACTCAAGAGGAAAAAGATATGATGAGACAAGTTCCTTATGCTTTTGCAGTAGGAAGTTTCATGTATGTCATGCTTTGTACTAGACTAGATATTTGTTATTCAGTTGGCATGGTCAGTCGATATCAATCCAATCTAGGACCAAAACATTGGTAAGCTGTAAAGCATATTCACAAGTATCTAAGGAGAATGAGAGAATATATGCTTGTTTACCGATGTGATGATTTGATTCCCATTGGCTATACAGATTTAGACTTTCAATATCTAGATTTCAGAAAATCCATTTCAGGATGTGATTTCACCTTGGGAGGTGGATGATGGATTTAAATGTGAACGCAGCGGAAAAGTAAGTTTTGAAACGGATCTACTTCATTTGATATTGATAACATGCATAAAGTAAATTTCAGAATTTGAGAACAAGAGATCATACCTTGAAGCGGTGAATTTCAAAACTGAAGATTGAAGCACTTTGGAATACTTTTAATCTTCACTCCAATTCCACTAACGCCCAAGATGTGTGGTCTCTCAATTGGTAACAAAGGGATTATTAGAGAGTGACTTTCACTCACTTCCACACCATTACAATGATGTTTTTCTTACACTTAAAATTCTGTACGTTTTTCCCTTTGTATCTAACCATTAATCTACTTGGGCTGGCCATTTGGGCCTTTCCAATTGGGCTTAAGTGTGTGGCTTGGAGTGGGACCAAAAGGGACCAATAAGACACTAGCTCCAATGGGCCTTGGGCTTTTCTGTCAACTCTTGACAAGTCCAAAGTTACCATTAACTATATTTAATGCCACTATATAAATATAGTTGCACTCTAGGTCTTATCTATAAATTATATCCCAAGACTTTATTATACATGCAACCCCTTCATAAAATATTGATAGTAATACAAAGTCAATAATGTAGACTGTCACTTTGTGAATTACTACATCTTAATCCTTGAGTACCCGGTTTAATCTTTTAAGTTATTCATCATATATTTATGAAATCTAATTTCATAAATATATACTTTAGTAACTACTTACTAAAGTGGTTAGGCCTAACTCTCTGAATAACAAACCCATTAAACTTATCTCAAGGGAATATTTATATTTCCAGGAAATATTTTATATCTTCGTTAAGAGACTATGAATTTCATCTTGAGAATATATGTTCCATCAACACTAAATGTGGCTGCCCAACATACTGAGGTTTTGACCATTACTATAGATCTCACTCCTGATATATCAAAGCAACTTACACCTCATGATCAGGTTCATTATTCTTTCAGGATTAAGAGTTCATGCAAATACAAGTCGTGAGATTTATTATTCATTTGACAGTCTTTAGGAGAATAATAAATCTCACAGCGGTCCAGTTCAATATGTCTTAACTCTTAAAACATATTAACGCATCAACTAGAAGTCTCCACTTCCATGATCAAGACAAATCATCATAGTTGATATGTTATAGTCTTCGCAGATGAAATGCCCAATTTCATCACCGACTACGAACTATAATTCTGAGTTTACAAAGAACTTGTGATTTATATCTTCTGTGACTCTTCACATAAATCACATACTATGCATCTCATGGACTATATGATAATGTCCGAATATTCATGTTACCATTATTTCAGATAATAATAGAACAAATTATTAAACATAATATTAAGTCATACATAATATCAAACACAATGTCACACTTAATATCATACATAGCATCATTCAATAGGATTTAAGGGCACTAATCCTAATAGTGGAGCCATTAGTTGGCGGAGTATTAAGTAATCTTGTATTGCAGACTCCACCATGGAAGCTGAGTACGTTGCTGCTTGTGAGGTAGCAAAAGAAGCTGTATGGCTCAAGAAATTCCTTTCTGACCTTAGTGTAATAAGAATGGAGCAATTTCCAATCACATTGTTTTGTGACAATAGTGGAGCAGTTGCACAATCTAAAGATCCAAGGAATCACAAGAAAGGAAAGCACATTGAGAGGAAGTACCATATCATTCGAGATATTGTTGCTCATGGAGATGTGAAGGTAGCAAAGATTGAAAGTGCAAATAATCTAGCAGATCCATTTACCAAAGCCTTGCCTCAAAGGACTTTTGAGTCACATTTGGAGGGAATGGGAGTTAGATTAGTGCACAATAGTCTTTAGGGCAAGTGGGAGATTGTTAGGATTAGTGCCCTTAAATCCTATTTTATAATGCTATGTATAATATTAAGTGTGAAATTGTGTATGACATTATGTATGAATTAATATTATGTTTAATAAAGTTGTTTTATTATTATTTGAAATAATGGTAACATGAATATTCAGACATTATCATATAGTCCATGAGATGCATAGTATGTGATTTATGTGAAAAGTCACAGAAGATATAAATCACAAGTTCTTTGTAAACTTAGAATTATAGTTCGTAGTTGGTGATGAAATTGGGCATTTCATCTGTGAAGACTATAACATATCAACTATAATGATTTGTCTTAATCATGGAAGTGGAGACTTCTAGTTGATGTGTTAATATGTTTTAAGAGTTAAGACATATTGAACTTGACCGTTGTGATATTTATTATTCTCTTAAAGACTGTCAAATGAATAATAAATCTCACGACTTATATTTGCATGAACTCTTAATCCTGAGAGAATAATGGACCTGATCATAAGGTGTAGGTTGCTTTGATATATTAGGAGTGAGATCTTCTTCTTGACCATCGGTTTGATGGTAAGCTCTAATGTTCTAGTGCCCAAAACTTCTCTTCTACTGTTGTCGTATGCCCTTACATGTTAATGAGTAGACACAAAGTCTTCAATGCTTAGACCTAAACAGCTAGGACTCTTCCATTGTTTATGAAAATCATCAGTATCCTTTTCCCCATGGCATCTATAGTGATATGCAACGGATCGTTGTGGTGCTTCCCTTTTTTGGTCAGATCTTGTTAGAATAGGAAATGGTGAGTTCCCTATTGATGGATCCAATCATAGCATTTAGGAGGTTCCTGGATTTGGTTAAGCAGGTCTACTAGGTTTTGTTGGTGTTTGTATGATGCCATGAGTAAACCCCATAAGGATATATTGGCTTGTATCTTCTGTAGTTGCTTGAGGACTTCATCTTCTTCGGCAGGTGCTTGTTGGGTGGACCTGTTCAAAGCTTCCATTAGGTTGTTGGTCTCTAAATGTGAGGGTTTGAAGTGTCTCCCCTCCCTTATGATGTGGGCAATTTTGGTTGGATTATAGGGATCGATGTCTTAGGGTTTGAAGTGTTTCCCCCCATTTGTGGGTGTTTGGTTGTTTACTTGGGTTTTGAAGTGTCTCCCCTCATTTGTGGATATTTGGTTGTCCTCTTGGGGTTTAAAGTGTCTCCCCCCATTTGTGGATATTTGGTGGTTCTCAAGTTCTGGTATTTCATTCCATATGTCATATCCTTTGGTTATAGTAGATGTCCTGTCCATTAATTCTTCCCATGTCATCATGATGCATTTGGGTAGGTCATAAATCAAGTCAGATGGGTCTTCCTTATTTTCTTCTTCAATCATCAAGCAATTGATCCTCGGTCCTTTCCCAAAGTTGTGATTAGGTAAGGGATTGTTAGTGATGCTAGGCCTTGTAGGTGGTGTGATCACCTTGTTGTCTATTAGGTCTTGAATTGCATGACGAAGGGTGAAACAACGGTCAGATTCATGACTAGGGCCTTGGTGATAAGCACATCTTTTGTTCACATTAAACCTCGAGGGCAAGGGGTTTGGAATTGGTTTTGGGTCTAAGGGCTTCAATAACCCTTTTGCTTTTAGCTTATCATACACTTGGCTCATGGGCATGTACAACTCATGAAATTTTCTCTTGGGTCTAGGCCCTTGGGGTACTTGCACATGTGCAATGGGTGCAATCAATTGATAAGGATCGTTTTTATGGATGTTGGAAATTTCTATAGCCTTAGAATTAGACCCAACATTTTTCCTAAACCTCAATAGGTCATCAGTCTTTATAGTGCCATTGTTTATTGCATCCTTAATTTGGGTTCTAGCAACAATTAAAGCTTTAAAATTGGGAAAATATTGTGCGAACAAGTATTTGTGGTACACAGGCAATAAATTATTTACAACCATGGCTAACTGTTCTTCCTCACTTGGCCTACTCATCATCTGTGCGGCCTTGGCTCTCCACTTGGTAACGAAAGTAGAGAAGGATTCTTTCAGCTCTTGCTTGGTAGCCTCAAGGTCTCTTATTGTGATGTCCACTTCCATATTGTACTTGTATTGCTTGTGAAACTCTCGGCAAATGTCCTCCCAACTTCTTACTTTTACATTATCCAGATTGAGGAACCACTTAAGAGCGGTTCCGATCAATGTGTTTTGGAACATCTGAGCAAGTACTTCCTCGGTCGCTCCTAAAGGCTGCATAACCCTTATATACATCTTTAGATGGGACTTTGGGGGTCCCATCAAATTTGTCTAGGGTTGACATCTTGAACTTGGGTAACCTTGCATTAGGGAACAAGGAGAGAGAATCGTAGTCCATAAGTTCCTCCATCTTATGGGCTCTTCTAACCATCTCCTCCATTTTATTCATCCTCTCATTGATCTTCTTCTCACTCTCTCCGGCTAGTAGATCATGATCAGTCATGTCCTCCCCTTGATTACCCTTCAAATTTTGAAATTGTTTCATCATATAGTTCATGTCTTCCCTCAATTGAATCTTACTAGCTACTATGGTGTTGAGTAGCTCTTGGGTGTTCATGGGTTTCGTTGTGTTGGGTGTTCTCCCTCTTCTACCATATTGCTAGGAGCTTCAAACTTCTTGTACCTTGAACTGTCTTAGAGGTCAAAGATGGGGTTGTGATGTTGCAGCAGTGGAGTCTCTTCTATGCTTGAAGTCTTCAGTATTGTGATGGGAGTGACGGGCTTGGATCTGGAGCTACTGGCTTGAGTGTCAGGCTTAGGTTCTTTTTGTAGCCTTCCTTCAGATCTTGACCAAATTCTAGCCTAATGACAGGCTAGGTCGGGTTAATCAAAGCTAAGACCCCATCCATCAATCAACCAAAACAAACACACTTAACATGCAATACAATTTTAATCGGGATCGACCTAAGGGTAGGTTCTAAGTTATTATGTTGTAGGGTGGGCTTGTTGTTTCATTATTTCCCATAGCTAGAACGTTACACCTCCTAACTTGTAATGTAATGAACATTACGTTGGTCCGAACGACATGGTTTGTCCTTTACAGTCAACAAGAAATGATCCAGTGACTAGGCTATGAGTTGGTGAGTTCACCACTAAGTACTTAAATCTAATGAAGACTAGTGATCCATGGTTACTACCACCACAAAATTGTTGAAAATGGGTGCATACATTGTTGTTTGGATGGCACACACTATAACAAACAATACAAACAACAAAAATCATACAAAAAAAATATTATACAACATCTCATCAAACATAAACAAACAAACAACAATATCATGCAAGACCATGCAAAACTATGGTACATATTTGGTTACTTGAGTCTAATGCGAAGCTTAGCCCTTGACATCCCCAACAAAGTCGCCACTATGAGAGACCGGGAAAATTAGGCCTCTCAAAAAAGAGAGAGATTTTTGGGAGTGCTTTTTAAGGCTCCTATCTTTTTGGGGTAAGTGGTGTGGAGTCACTACTTATTTTTTATACCAAAAAAAAAAAAAAAACTAAATACACGGCTAAATTATTCTCTTCATTGATTGAATAAAAAATTACATATATGATAAACTTGAAAATTACATAGCTTTGGGTCCTAGTTACAAACTACCAAAATAATTTCATGGCTTGTTGTCGTAGTTACTTTCTACCCAAAATAAAAAGTAAAGACAAGGCTAGATCTACTTAACCAAAGATCTAAATCCGGAGGCTAGGTTACGGAATAGGAAGGTATTAGGCACCCATTCCGCCCTGACAGAGTCTGGTCTTTTAGACTCTTGTGACCAATGTACCTTTTTTATGTATGTCATGAATGATATGTTGAACATGTGAATGAAAAATTAAATCACCTAATTTTATTTATGAATGAAGTCTCTTCTTTTGTTTAAAAAATTCATATTTGTTTTGGTTGGTAAAAAAAAGGTTTTTGATAACAGAAAAACCAAATTTGTTTTGTAGTATGAAGAAAAAAGTGGTTTTTGGAGATAAAAATTCAGATATGTGTTTAATACATAAAATAAAATCTTTTGGTTTGAGAAATATCAGATTTGTTTTTTAAGAACTAAAAAAGAAAAAAAATGGTTTTTCAGTTTGTAATAGATCAGATCTGTTTTATACATGTTTTAAAAGAAAGGGTTTTTGACAATAGAAAAATCAGATTTGTTTTTTACATGTTTTAAAAGAATGAAAAAAGATTTTTTAAGAAGAAGTTTCACTCATAATTTAAACTAGCGTTCAACCCGCGCAATGCGCAGGATACTGGTAGAATATTTAAAAATAATAATAATAAAATATTTAAATTCTATTGTTAGGAAATTGCTATTTTCACTAAGTGTTTAATCCTACCAATATTATTCTCTAATAATGTAAACATGATATCATAAAAACTCCATGATAGCTCTTTAAGCCAACTAATCATAAATATGATATCATAAAAATCTTATGATAACTCTATAGATGCTTAATAGAAAACTAAATACTTCTGTCAAAAATGAAAAAGACAAAAGTTATTCAAATGACAAAAATATTCCCTATTATTTTTTTTTTCATAACCTTCCTTCTTTTTTTTTTTTTTTTCTTTTTTTTTTTAAGGAGATTATAAAATCCCTCTTAATTTGTGTTTATGCATGAAATATGGGGAGGTTGAGGTAAATAAGCAAGTGCTAGTTTCTTTTTTAATTGGGAAGTACAAGGATGAAGTACTTTGTGATGTTGTTCCAATGCATGGGTTCACATATTATTGGGTAGGCCATGCAATTTGACAGGAAGGTCAATCATGGCGTGTTCAAGAATAGGAACTCTTTTGTAAAAGACAATAAAACCATTACTCTTAAATCGTTGACTCTAGGACAAGTGTATGAAGATCAAATGAAATTGAAAATAGAGCATGAGTTGAAAAAAAATTGTGAGACCGAGAGTTCAAAAAAAGATGATGAGAAAGAGAGTAAGAGAAAAAAAGAGAGTGAACATAAAAAATAGAGTGAAAAGAAAAGAGAAAGTGAAGAAAATGAGAGAAAAACAAAGTCCAAAGTCCCACCTTTGTCGCTTGGGAAACGAGCAACGATAGGTTCACTATCCTAGAACCTGTTTTGCCACTTGCAAGCAAATGGTGAGTGACTCACTATCCTAGAGTCAATTAAAAAGAAAAAAGAAAACAAACAAGAGTGCTTTTACGACCTAACCCGACAAACAACAAAAGGATATAGTTTCTGTGGTGTCTATCCGGGGCTCTTGCCTCAAACTTCTCCAGGTGACTTGTTCCTCTTATCTTCTTCACTTCTTTCTCTATCTTTTCTTGTGAGGCTCTTACCTCGGGTTGGCCTTAGCCTCTTTCTCTATCACTATCTCTACCTTTTTCTACTGTGCTTGCATGTTCAATTCTTAGAGGATATGTGCACGAGTAGGATCCACTAGGGATGGTGAAGAACTCGTTAAGGAGTAGATGTAGAGGAATCCTTTACCTCTCATGACTTGTTTGGAGATGAGAAACTCACTGAGGAATAATATGGATGGACTCACTGAGGTAGTGTAGATGTGTGATCCACTAGGGAAGAATTTTCTGCTTCCTATATGGTTCACTGAGGATTTTGAGGGAGAATCTTCTACTTCCTCGCTGGGAATTTTTTTGGTGTATGAGATTCACTAGGGAAGAATCTTTTGCTTCCTTACTGGAAATATTTTGGGGAAGAATATTTTGCTTCCTTACTAGAGATTTTCTTTAATGTGCTTGGGTTCATTGGGGAAGACTCTTCTGCCTCCTCCATGGAGATAATGCTCGATATGCCTGAACTATTGAGGAAGATTCTTCTGCTTCCTTCATGGGGATGATATTTTATAGGTTTGATCCTTTTAAGGAAGAATCTTCTACTTCCTTTACCGGGGGTATTGCTTGAGACACTTGAAATATTGAGAAATAATCTTCTACTTCCTTACTAAGGATGATGTTCTTGATATGCTAGATCCACTGGGGAAGGTCTTTGATGTGCTTGAACCACTAGGGATGGTTCTTGATGTGCTTGAACCACTGGGGATGGTTCTAATGTGCTTGAACAAGAGAAGAGTCTTCTACTTCCTTTACTACTCATCTTCTCCAATGGCACCCAAGGCCAAGAAATCTTCCTACGTCCTATCTTCCAATGCCATCCATCTCACCCACTAGAGTGGAGCCATGAGGTTGGTAGGACCTCCAGCATTGACATATCAGCCGAAGAACCCCATTCCCATGGGTGAATCCGTAGGTTTTTTCATTTTTTCTCATTTTCAAGTTTCTCTCTAATTTTTAGTTTAAAAGTGTTTTTGGCTTTATAAATGCTTGGGTTTTGCTGTGGGATGGGTTTAGATGAAAACCTGACACCTTAGGAGGGGTAGGAACATGTCTAGGATGTCGACGCCTGACCTCAAAAAACGGAAGCAAAAAAACTGCCGTCGCCATCGTGGGCCTTCGTTTGACCACCTGCTGTGTCAACGTTCCCGCACTCGTAAGGGGGCCCGTTGGAGGCCCTTCTCTTTGATGATGATGATGGGTGTGTGTGCATGTGTAACAGTGTGTGTGGCGTGGTTCGTGTGGGACTTCGGGTGCTCTCTCTCTCGATGGAGGAAGGTAGGTCTACCTTTGGCATTGTGGCAGGAATTTGGGCCAAATTTTAGGAGATTACCAAAGGTAAATGGAGTGGCCACCAATCATTGGATTTTTCTAAGTTGTGATTGGTCACTTGTTTCTAGTTGTTTTTATTACAAATTTTAGGCTAAGAAAAATGGCATTTTTACTAATCTAATATGGATGGCAAAAAATCTTAATTCTTAGGTTCGGAAGTTTGGTTACGTGTGGGGAAGGTGTTAGGTACCCCACAATGCCTGTCCAATGATAGTCCTTTGTTTTGATAAAACCTTAATTTTTAAAGATTGGCAGTAAAAACATGATTTTGGCATTGGCTTCCAAGGCTTTCCATGCATGGGGGCTTTGAGGTTTGGCTTTAAAAGGGTATGATCCCAATCTATGCTTTCCTAAGGCTTTTGAGCAAAGTGCCTAATTTCCACGGCGAAAATCCGGTGACATGTCACCTTACTTTCGCAGTAGAAATTAGGCATTGCTTGGCCTTGGGTGACATGGATTAGGACAATCAAACCGAAAGGGGCAAGTAGGTATATGTATACATACATCATGCACAATGCAAGCACACAGAGCGAGAAAGTAAATGCTTACATCCCTAGAGCATGGCCCAAAATATAGGTGCAGGAAAGTAAACAGGGGTCGCCATACTCTAGAGATGAGGATGAATTGTACATGGCATGATATACCTAATAAAACCCATCTAATAAAGAAAGGGAGGAGGACGGAAGGGGTTTTAAAAGAGTACAAAACCAAATAGGAAAAGCTAGACCCTTAAACCTACTGAATACAGCCGCTCGGCTTATATTGACATGCTTGCATTTGCACCCTTTTTGCTTGCGCTTTGGAGATTGTGCCCTAGCTTTAAGTGTCCTCGCTCCATGTGTATACATGCAAAGGCAAAGACAAGAAACCAGCAGACAAGCAATGGAAGGAAAAGATGCAAAGTGCATATGAAGGAGGCATAAAGCAAATAAGCATGATAAACATGGCAAGCAAAGAAACAAGAAACAAGAAAGCAAGCATACAAGCAAACAAGCAAGAAAGCAAACAAAAGGTGGTGTCCGCGAGGGACAAATGTAGGTGTGGATCAAATGTCCATAACTTCATTGTGTTGAAGTAGGGACGACACACTAGCAAGCAAGACTCATGCATGAACATGTAAGGAAGCATGTAAAGATGCATAGAAAGCCAACATGTGGCACAAGCAAGCATAGCAAGCATATCATCGCACGGAGCGGAAAAGGGAAAAGGTATGCATAAAGCAATCAGCATCATGGCGATACATCCTAAATGGCCACATCCAAACAAGGCCCCATGGGTGGCAGATGTAACCACATAACCATAAACCCACTAAGGGCGTCAAGCGTGGCAAAGCCTAGAACTAGAGAGGCTAACACAAGCATAAAGCATAAAAGCAAGCAAGCATAGGCATGTAAACAAGGGTGATCCAAACCCTTTTAAGTGGGCCTTGGTATATGGAGGATGACAAAGACCATAGGGTCTAGATCGGGTCCTAACCAATAGGCCAAAACACAAGAAAAAAAGATAAAGCGACAAAACGGCAACAATAGCACATGGCATAACGAACAAGGTCTAGGCCTAAGCATATAAACAAAGTGTGAAGCATGCAAGCACATAGAAGATGGCATAAAGCATGTAGAGAACATCAACCTACGCATGTAAACACACCGATCTACACATATAAGCATGGAAATATGTATGTAGGCAGGTAAAAGTCTAGCACGTAGACATGGAAGAACATGTATCCAAGCATATAAGCACGTGAAGACAAGGATCTAACCATATAGGATGGAAATAAACACATAGATACATAGATCCAAGAAAGGCATAGCCAACAACATCATACAAGCATGTGAGCACGTAACCCTAACATAATCCTAGAAAATAAAAAGAGGAACAAAGCATACTAAAACATAGCATATAACATAGAGCATGTAGATCTAAACATATAAGCATGTAAGGATGTAGATCTAAGGAGGCAACATGGCAAAAAGCATAAAAAGCATGGAGATTTAGGCTAGAAGACAAATAAAATAAGAAACATGCTAAGAAAGCCATAAATCATGTTATTCAAGCAAAAAGAGCAAGATAAAAGCTAGAAAAAGATTTAGAAAGTTAAAGGTGTGGATAGTGGCTAGAAAGCTACATCCACACCCCTAAACCCCAAATCCAAGATGTAGAACCAAAGAGAAGAAGATTGGGTATAAGAACATTACCTTGCGTTTTTGGTGAAGAGAAAAGAATTAAGAAACTTTGATGTGTTTTTTGTGTTTTAAACAGAAGAAAAATGAGCAAAAAGTGTCCAGGCAGAGCATAAGAACCAGGGAGCCCTCCCTTTTTTTTTTTTTTTGGTCTGCTTGTTTCTAAAAAGGTATAGACCTTGAAAATCCAAAGGTCGGATTGAAAGATATGGCTCTTGGAAGTTAGCGATGCATCGATTAGTGCGTTATCCCGGTTCTCATGATATCTGGGCCGTTTTAACTCAGATTTTGACCCACAAATAGTCTTTGGAATTAGAATTTCATAATCTTCACAATGGCATTGGTTTCAATCCGTTCTGATGGTCGGATCAAAATTAGGGTTTTTGGGCCGACCTAGGATTAACTTCAGGTCAAACTTGGTCAAATTTTGTCAAAGTGGCCAAAAATCTCCGAGAAGCTCGGGTTTGATGTAAAACTATGAATAGTGCTGTTTTGTAAGAGTTTTGACATCGTTTGCCTTCTGGTCAAACCTAGGGTTGACTAGGGGCCTTTTGGTCATTTTAGCTAAAAAAGGCACTTTGGGTGTTCTGGTGTCCAAATAGGTTGCACCACGTCATTTTAGATGTTCTCGCGGCCCCATGGAGAGAAAATAATTTTTTTGGATTTTTCGGGGTTCAGCACGCAAATCGAGGACGGACGAAATACAGTATCAACAGTTGCCCCTTCTTTATTCGATATCTTGAGTGGAATGGGAGGTGTTGGATAAATAATGTAATTTTGAATTTTTTTGCCCCTAAATTTGCGTGCGGAGACTATTCGCAGATTGAGACTGGATTTTACTTGGCTGGACCGATTTGTTGCATCTGCTTCTAAAATATTTCTCGAACACATCTCTAAACTCTAGGAGAGGAAAAGGTTTTTTTTTTTTTTTTTGGTTTGACCGAGTCAATGTTTACTTGGTCAACGTTGCCCGGCAGCCCCTCAAGGTGTGTCGAGCTAACCTGGCGGCCCAACAAGGTGCGCTAGGCGGCCTTGCCGTCCAAAGGCCTTTAAAAGACCCCCTCTTGCTCATTTTGGAATTCATTTCTCACTTTATCTTGACTTCCCACTTCTAAAAATTCTATGGAGTGATCTCGAGCTTAGTGGGTCCGTCTTTTCAGCTCCAATCTGCTGTTTCAGTCTTTTTTGCACTTGAGGTCAGTGTCTATTTTTTCCTTCTTCTCTTCTTTTTCTGCAAGATGTTAGTAGAAATTCTACTAAAGATGCATGTTTGTGCTTTTTTTTTTTTTTTTTTGGAATTTTCATAAGCATGTATTTTTTGCCATGATTTATGCCATGCTATTTTAGGAAAATGCACATATTTATTATTATTATTATTATTATTATTATTATTATTATTATTATTATTATTACATGAATATGTGGGAATTTAAGTGCTGACAATAAAATGCGGGATATGGGTAAGGGGACTTACCTAGTAGTTGGGAATAATGGAAATTTGAGCCTAGGACACAGTCACTAGTTTACCCACTGTAGGATGTAATTTGGAAATTTTTGATGACTTGATAACTGTGTGATGACGAGGCATATGGCGTTGTCACTTTCTTAACCTGAAGATGGAATATGAGCCTAGGGTGTGGCTGCTAGTTTACCCACTGTAGATTTGGAAGTTGACTTTTGAGTGAATGTGAGCTTGGGGCACGGCCACCAGTTTACCCACTGTAGAATGTGAGCCTAGAGCGTAGCTACTTATTTACCCATTGTAGAATGTGAGCCCAAGACACGATCGCTGGCTTACCCACTGTAGATCAAGAACTTGAAAACTTTTAGTGACTGTGAGTCTAGGGCGTGGCTGCCAGTTCACCCACTATAGAATGTGAGCTCGGAGCACGGCTGCCGATTTACCTACTGTAGAATGTGAGCCCAAGACGTGGTCGCTAGTTTACTTGCTATAGAATGTGAGCCTAGGACATGTTGCTAGTTTACCCACTATTGAATGTGGGCCTGGAACGTGGCTACTAGTTTACCCACTGTGGAATGTGAGCCCAGGGCTCGATCACTGGTTTACTTGCTGTAGAATGTGAGCCCAAAGTGCGGCTGTTGGTTTACTCGCTGTAGAATGTGAGCTTAGGACACGGTCGCTGGTTTACCCATTATAGAATGTGAGCCTGAAGCGCGGTTGCTGGTTTACTCACTGTAGAATGTGAGCCCAGAGCGTGGCTGTTGGTTTACTAGTTGCAAAATGTGAGCCTAAGACGCGGTCGCTAGTTCACCCACTACAAAATGAATGTAAGAATCTGCCTTCTTATGTGATCATATGCTTGACATAGACCTATATACCATGTTTAGGAAAAAGTGTTTGTTCATTTTATTGCTGAAATACAAGCAAATTTCCCAACTAGCCTAGACATAGACCTGCATAACATCTTCACACTCTCTCACACACAACCCTTGCATAATTCCCACCCAAATACAGGGCATCTAATTGCTAAAATACAAGAAAATTTGGCACGGAATAAATCCAACAAATGGTTGAATAAAATCAACCTTACAATCTACCCCTTTGTCTATTTTGTGACAAAACCCTAAAACAGACTCTAGACTTAAAATGTGAGTTGGGAATAGTTGCCAAAACTCACTCACACCTAACTCTAGATTCTGTGAATCTGTTGAACCATACAGACAAGTTTTCCTGAAAACAATAACACAAGAAGTTCATTGTAAGCAAAAATCTTGAAATGCATATAAAGCAAGCACAGTACGATCAAGCAATAATGAATATAACAATAAAGCATGGTTTGACCGAACAAGAACAATCACTATAAATAGTGACCACAATGATCATTCACACAATGAATGAACATTCGGACATGCAAGCTAATAAGCTCAATGCAAAGTATCATTTACATGTTTGACATTCAACTGAAGCAAGAACACTAAAGTTATTGCATCAAGGATACAAGATCCAACAAGGGCACAAGAGCGCTAAAGATAATGCAAACATAATCTAAAAGTACTAAAAAGCTACAATGCAAAGGTACATATTTAAGCATTGTCAAGTACACAACATAAGCCATAAAATATGAACATAGGCTATAATTAGTAAAAAACATAAAATATAAAGGCTTTTCTTGCTCTTCATTGCATTTCTCCATTGCTCCCTTTTTGATCTAGCTCTTCCTCCTCCTATCATGAACCATCTCCCCCTTTTTGTCAAGGAATAGCTAGTCCCCATCTTCCTTCAGCTTCCTTTGAATTCGGTCCAATTGAGTTTGGAGAGATGTGAACTTTGTGTCAAACCAAGTGTGTTGTGAGTGCATGATAGATGCGAGTTTGGACAACTTGGTGCTGATGTCTTGTATGAATGTCATAATACTATCTAACTTCTCATCATAGGGATGTGAGCTAGAGCTTAAACTACCATAAGGAGCATGACTCTCTTGCTTGACGCCCTTTTGGCTGTGACCTATGATAGCATTGAGAGTGCGAATGTTGATTGGGCTTTGCATAGGATGAAGGTACTCATCTTTTAATGGGTGAACGCCTTTGAGCTTCAAAATTTTTTAAATGAGGCAACAAAAATAAAGGAAGACAGTTCCTTGAGGCCATTCCCTCAGCATTCTTGCTCAAAATGTGGAAGATGTGTGAGCAAATATCAATTTCTTCACCAATGATCAAGTTATGAAGAAACAAAGCCCGACCAAGATTCATGTACCAGATGCTTGAGAGAGGATATAGATCGTGAAACATGAATGTTATAAGCAACCTCAATTCGGGAGATAGTGATGATACACTTATTGATTTCCTATTAGGAGAGAACTCCAAGTTTTCTCCGAAAGCATCCCGAAGCATGTCAACATCCGGATCCAAATCATCATATAGCAAGATAGGAAGGTGTGACCGTGAAGTGCTTCCCTTTACGCAACATCTCAGCTCATCCCCATAAAAAATGGCATTTGCAAAATTTCTTTCATAAGCTCCTCGTACGGATCTTCAAAGTTGGATAGAGGATAGTTCCAATCCTTGGTGGCAAACCATTTTGGAATGTTCGTACTGAGAAGAGAAGCTTTCTTAACCACATTTCAACCAACATGGGGGCATCCTTGAATTAGCTTACATAAGCTTGATATGCAGCATATGATCTTAACTTATTGGCATCATAAAGTCCTGTTGATGATCGAGTTTTCTTTGACTTAGGGGAGAAGCTATTAAGATCAATCACCATTTCTTTTCCCTTGCTACTATCTCCTTTCACAGCTGATTTCTTGAAAGGGGACATTTTCAAGCAATATCATGTAATATCAAAGAGCAAGGTGAAACACAAATAGCAACAAATTTGATTAGCAACAAGTTAGTGCCAAAACAGAAATTTGAATTAAAACCCTAAAACTGAATTTAAAGCGTAATTCCAAAAAAAAAAAAAAAATGACATTTGAAGACATAAAACATCAAAACATGATAGAATCATGGCATTAAGCACTCAACATGTCAAAGAGTGTGTGTGTGTGTGTGTGCATTATATACAAAAGTGTGCAAACTAGGGCAAAGTGTAAAAACACATAATCATTAGATATTTCAAAATCAAAGAAACATGATTATCCCTACAAACTTTGTATTCAACGGAATCCAAAGAGACACACAAAAACATTTAAGAGACATTTTATCATGAATATGGTATTCAAAACTCAACACAAACATAGTACAATGCAAAAAAATGAAGAACAAACATGTAGAATAAGCATTAAACCAACAAAACCAACAAAGCCCATATATTAAACTAATCAAAACTTCAACAAAACCATATTCAACAACCATATTTGCATATCTCAACATATATACAAAATCCAAGAAAACGAAGGCTAGAAACTTGAAATACATTGAAAATAAGAGAAAACTCATACCTTTTTTTGAAAATTGATGAAGGATTGATGAAGAAAATGGAGGTTTTGTGAGAGGGAGAGGCGGACAAGACAAGGTGTGTGCACGTGATATGAGGGAAAAACTGAAAAGTTTTTGTAAACCGTCTGAGATTTAACCCTATATGTGCAAAACACGCGATTTTCGCGAAGCAACTGACCCACGAGCAAGTCGCAAAAACGAGTTGCCAAAATCCCTTGAACAAAATTTTGAAAAAAAATTTCTAAGTCTTTTTCATGACTGGAAGGTCCACCTACGAGTGAGTCGTAAAACCTTCTATGTAAGCTCGCGACTGGAGCTTCCACTTGCAACAAATCTCAAAAATGAGTCGCGAAAATGACCAAAACCCAGAAATTTTGAAAACTTTTCTAAGTGTTTTTCGCGATTGGGGAACTCACTCGCCAAGGAGTCGCGAGAGATTCTAAGTAAGCTCGCGATTGGCATGACTTGCGAACAAGTCGCCAAAAATAGGGTTGTAAAAATTTTGGATTCTGAAAATTTTCAAAATAAAACACTTTCCAAAAACAACTAAAAATACTTAAAAATCTTTTTGTGTTTGATCAGCATATGATTAAGTATGTACAACACATTCAATCAAGTACAATCACACAAATGAATAAGGCATTCATTGAATGTAGACATGTGTGATGTGTGTGGGTACCAAATGTGAGATAGTCCTTAGTTTAATGTGAAGTTTCAATGATCAATTCAACCAAGACATACACAATTAGCATTAAGTAGAGTGACCAATCTCAATTATAGAAATATGCATATATGACCTCCCACAAAACTTGATTACGTAACATTGAATCATTTCTTTTGGCTTCTTACATAACATTTGATCATTTAAAAACAAAAACATCTCATTTGGAGATCGATGCCTGAAATTTTTGATATTTCAATTTTAAGAGTAGGCCTTTGGCTTTTTGGGCACCATACATTTTCATTATAAGTTGCTTTCTCTTTTTCCTAGTCAAATACTAGTATGAGCGATGAATTTTGTAGCTCATTATCTCTTTCCAAGATTATACATTTGTTGAGCTATAGGAAAAACATAAAGGAGTGGGAAGATATATAGGCATAAGTCTATGCATGTCTTAAGATCAACAAAACTATTGGCTAATCACTCATGACAAGTTTGAAGATCTATTTACAACATTCACATAGATGTCAAGATTTTTCCCACAATGATACAAGTGCCTAGAGAACAAGCTAAGCTTGTAAATGTACAAAGCCATTTGTACAGAGTTACAAGGCCAAACATGCGTGTGACAAAACACAATAATGCCGATCAAACTTTTTGGGTTTTCTACTTTTTATGTGTTTTTGGATTTTTGACACAAAGCAAGTAAAGATTGATCAGAAAGAACAAACATTCAAAGATTTAAAAAATAAAAAATAAACAAAAACAGTAAAAACATGCTAAAACATAAAACATATGCAAACAACCAAACAAAGTCTCAACATATTGAAAGAATTGATGCATGGACATGTTCTAATGCTTATGCATGAGTACACTTCTTCACCCATATGACACGTGCGTTTGGGGTGATATCCTTATAAGATTAGGTACTTGAGTTGCGATTCTCAAACCTTAGGGTGAAGTTTGCCAAACAATAAGTGATGGTGTCTCTCATCTTTATCACATCACCAATACCAGGATTGACTTCTCGCCCTTCTGATTGCTTATGGTTCCCCTTGCCCTTTCTTTGTCCTGTTGGCCTTTGAGAACTCGCATTCTTCAATGCTTGAACCTTGTGGCAATTTGGCCTAGTATGTCCTTGGATTCCACAATAGCGACAAAAATGTTATGTTTGAGGACCTCTTTGTGACTTCGGTAGAGACTTCCCTTTTGCTTTGGGTTTGGCCACAAATGGATTTGGAGGTTTTGTTTAGACCTTTTGTGCAATCACATTTGGCTTCTTCTCAACTTTCACACTTTCAACAAGAGGGGTCGTAATCACCGGTTCCTTGGCTTTAACAAACTTTTTCTCCTTGGGCACATTGGCTCTTGAACTACTTTCACCGATGTATCCCAAGCCACTTCTATCGGAAAAGGGCTTTTGATAAGCAAGCACCTCATTAAGTTTCTTTGAAGCTACCCGTTCCATTTTTGCATTGGCTTGAATGACCTTAAGCTCAAGAAACTTGATCTGAGAGTAGGCATTTTTTAGCTCTTCATTCATCGCCTTAACTTCGCATTTTGTCTCTTTATACCTCATGAGTATGCTCCTGTAATCTTGTTCAGCTTTCTTCATTTTTCTAATAGCTACTTTAGCCATTCTAGCATACTCCTCGGTCTTCTCAAGAAGAGAATTATAGGATTCTTGCAATTCCTTTTCTCCTTCATAGATGCATTCGTCATCTTCATCATTGGATTCCTCTCTAACCACCATAGACTCCACTTTGGTGTGCTCATCGAGCTCTTCCACTAAAGTGTTCAAATCTTCTGAAGAGTCCACGGGTGCAATAGACATAAATGTGAAGTAGTTTTCTTCTTCGTCACAACTTTCTTCTAAATTTGAATTAGAGCTATTCGAGTCACTAAGGGTAGTAGCGAAGACTTTACCCTTTGCCTTCAAATAAATGGGGCATTCTTTCTTCACATGCCTTTACCCTTTGTACTCATAGCATGTGACAGCTTGAGATGGAGAAGAATCTTTGGAATCCTTCTTCTTGAAGTCTTTCTTATCTTTCTTGAAATTTGAGAATTTCCCTTTCTTAAAAGACTTCCCATCCTTCTTGATTTTTAAGAACTTGCGAAAGTTCTTTGCAAGGTATGCCACTTTCTTTTCAACCTCATCCTCATCCGAGGAATGTTGAGTTTCCACTCTCTCGTTGATTGTCTTAAGAGTAAGAGATTTACTCTTCCTCTATGATGGTAGAGATAGCTCATAAGTTTGAAGAGAACTGATGAGTTCTTGAATCTTGATCTCATCAAGGTCTTTGCTCTCTTATATTGCGATGACCTTGGCATGGAAGCTCTTCGGCAATGATCGTAAAATCTTCCTCACAACCTTGGAGTCCTCTGTCTTTTCACCCAAGTTGAATTTGCCAATCACCACTTCATTCAACTTTCCATAAAATGAGTCAAATGATTTATCTTCGCTCATCTTTCTTTCTTCGAAGTGAGTGGTGAACATTTGTAACTTGGTGTCTTTCACCTTCTTGGTGCCTTCATATGTGGTCTCCAGAATTTCCCATGCCTCCTTGGCAATTGTAACATGTGAAATCCTATGGAATTCATCGGGTGAGACACCACAAAAAATAGCATTCCAAGCTTTACTATTAGCATTGGCCGCTGCAAGGGTTGCCTTATCCTAAGTAGATTTGGTAGCCTTCGGCCTAGTCCGTCCATTCTCAATTGCATCCCATACGCTCTCATCAATAGAGCACAAGAATGCACGCATACGCACTTTCCAATTGGCGTAATTGCTCCCATCAAAGAAAGGAGGTGCATTTAGGGATTGAGACCTATCCATTTTAGGGTCAAGGATCACGCTTAGGATGTAGAAATCCGACAAAGTGTACCTGCTCTGATACCAATTGAAAGTTCACTTGGTGTATAAAACACTAGTGAATGTTTAGACCCCCAATATCAAAATAACCAACACAAGCTTATACTCAAAAAATATATGTGCGGAATAATAAGTACAAGCAATACCCAAATAAACAAACTACTCTAAACCATAATTAATCACAACACATCATCAATTAAAGGAAAAAAGTAAGGGTTAGAAAGATGCAAACTCAAAGATAATACCGGCACATGTTATCAAAGTGAAAACCGAAGAACTCGGCGAAAAACCTCTTCGCTGCTCTCCAAGTGGTAAAATGATCCACTAAAGAATAAAGTTTGGATACACAAATAGCAATAGACCCTCCAAGTCTGATCTACCTAATGCACCCAAACCCTCCAAGCTTCTTACTCCAACAAGGTTAAGCCTAACTGTGTTTTCTTTAGCTTTCTGGAATTAGTCATCTCTGAATTGCTTCCCAAGCACCAAATTACCTCCTCACTGATATGAGTATGGTAAGATAAGGATTTGGCTAATAAACCTCTCAAGGGTATGTCAATGGAGAGGGTGAAAGTAGAGGAATTTGGAGAATCAAATGTCTAAGATTGTGGATGAGTCAATCTTGTTTTTCTCTAGGGTTTCTCTCTCAAAATTCTCTCTAGGAGCTTTCTACATTTTGTGGGTATTAGGGTATTTATAGTAGGGTACGTGAGGAATGTGAAAAGACATTTTTTCTGCAAAATAGGGTGTTCTGGTGACTCACTCACTATTGGGATGAGTCGTGAGATTGAGTCGCAAGATAATTGCCAGGCCAGACTGTCCTTTTTTGTCTTGTAGTGCTCCAGCTGTCGTGACCCTTTGGCTTCATGCATGCTTCACACGTGTGGCATTTTGGCGAGTTGCTAGTCACGAGTCACTCGCGAGACCAGTTGCAAGACTTCTCTGAATGCTCACACACTTGAATTCTTCACACTATCTTATATACAACCCTTACATAATACCCACCTAAATACAGGGTATCTAATTGTTGAAATACAAGTAGATTTGGCATGGAATAAAGCCAACACATGGTTGAATAAATTCAACCTTATAGGCGAGTTCTAAGGGAGATTGAGGGAAGGCCCCATCTACGTTACGTCCCATAGGGATAATTCTTCTAATGTTGAGACCACTTCGGCTAGCGAGTAGGTGGCTCGAGTTCTGTAGAGCCATTGACTGCGGGGTGATGATAGCGGGCCCGCTGGTGGTACCCATATGGAGACCCAATCTAGAAGGCAGCGTTCAGTCGAGACAGCCCGTGTCTCCTCTGAGTTCTGTACTATTTCCAATGAGGCTTCTTCACGGCGCAGGCTGGCTACAGGGAGAGGGGCCTATTGAGGAGCAGCGTGAGCTGAGGATCTCCTCATTGACATAGATGTTGATTTTTCTAGGGACGTGGTTTTGCCAAACTTAGGCGTTCGGAGGCGTAGTTTGAGACTAAGGTTCCTGCCACGTCATGCCAGGGCCGATACTCGTACTGGGCTGTAGCCGACATCATTAGAGACACTCACCTTTAGCATAGGCTGAAGGATCATCCTTTCGCTCAGGCGCGGAAGGGAGAGGTATGCTGTATTTCTTCCTTTATCATTTAGATTTTCGTTATATGCATGTGCTAACGGATAGCTTCAAATTTTGAATGCAGAGGGCCAATAGGATCCGAGTTTGGGGTGCTTGGTCCACTTTTCTTTGGCTACTGTTTGCTCTAGGACTCGCCAGCACTATGCACAATTCCTGAAAGAGCAGGGATTTGAGGATTTCCTGCGAATCCCCCTGCACACCATAAGTTATGGGATTGGGGAGGTTTTGGTGCGGCGGTTTCATGTCAAGATAGGCACCTTTCACTAGAGCTATAGGGAGTATGCGATCCTCCCTCTAGATTAGACGGACATCTTAGGTATCAGATTTGGCAGATACCCAATTCCAATTGACGACATGAGCTTTGAGATGGCCTGCGAGCTCTTAGGCATCCCTCTCCCATTGACTACAGACATGAGAGGATATTTTAGGCCCACTGCGTTGCCATAGATTTGCACTAAGAGGTTGCAGGGTAGCATTCCTTGGGGTATGGCACCTACTGATATTCATCTTCAGCAGTTCTTCTTGTGTTTTTTGATAGTTGATTCTTTGGCAAAAACCGGTCGGTATTATCCTGCCAGCTACTGTGGGCCATGAAAGTAGTCTTCGACATCAGGAGATATGATAAAGGATCCGTTACTTACGGATTTTTCATTGCTTTCTTGAGGCGAGCTTCCTAGTGGGATTTCTAGAGTTTGGAGAGGTGTTAGCAGATTTTGACGTGGTGGGCATACGAATGCATCCTAGCTTTGTGACCACAGTTCACGGGTTTGTCAGAGACAGTGTATCCTCGAGCATATGCTTAGGCTTTCTATACGATCACCAGGGCTGTCTTGGTGCAGCCAATCACTATCTCAGTAGCTTTAGACTATCTCACCTGGGGTGAGATGGTAGTTTACCCTTATGACGGCTCACTACTATAGAGGCTAGAGCTCATTATTGCTATAGGCCAGTCGAGGATATAACGTTGGTTTTGGGCCTTGTCAGGTTGGGAGTTTTTTTGGTTGAAAGGACCTTCCACTAGGTCATGCCGATTTTCGGGGTACCTAAAGATTTGCCTCCTTTTAGCTTGTCATTCGAGTACTTTGTCCTGGATGACCTGACTTACGTGACGGGTTCTTTTGATGCCTATGTGGATACTAGCATGGATTATGCCATTTAGTTCATAGAGTCCTTTACGGAGCTTATCATTGGAGATGTCCCTATGAGTGGGGGTAGAGTGCTGAGAGGCATTGTTCGTGCTCAAGTGGCCTCCGAAGCAGAGTAGAGAGTGCGTACAGAAGCTCTGCAAGCCAGAGTGACAAAGCTTGAGACTACTGCAGCTGCTAAGAAGGTGCACATGCTAGAGAAGACTACTCGGGCATTAGTTCAGGAGAGGGAGCTCTAGTAGAGAGATAGGGAGGCCCGAGCTACCATGGCAGAGAGGGAGCGGTGCCAGCTTTAGAGTGAGCTAGCCATGCTTCATGGCTATACCATGATTTTGATGGGAAAGTTACAAGTAACTCATATTCCTGTTCTGCCTTCGCCTCATATCCCAGGCCGTGGGCCCATTATTCCTCCATACGAGTCCGTGTATATGCCAGCTCCTTCAGGTCCACCAGGTGGTTGGGACTCTTTTGCTCAGACTCAGGGGCCTCCTTAGGACCTAGGGTACATTCTAGGCACTTCAGGTGGTATAGGTCCCTCTATCGGCCCTTTCACCGGTGACGACGATGATGATGATGATGACGACGATGATACCAACTAGTATATTAAGGATGATGATTCTTAGTAGGGTTAGCCCTTGTTATAGCATGATGTAGCCCCTATGTGGGCATGTATGTATTCTTCATTATGTATATTTATTTTTCATTGCCTCTTGTTAAGCCTAGACATGTGTGTCTTATTTGCCCCAAAGTGGGCCTTGATGTATGATATTATCTCTTCGTAGCTTCATGGTGTATGTATGAAAAAATGCCTCTTGTTAGGACTTACATGTATGATTCTGGAAAATGCCTTTGAGAGGGCTATTAATGTGTGTGTAAAACAATGCCTCTGATTAGGACGTACATGTATAATAATAGAGAAAATCGCCTTTGAGAGGGCTGTCGATGTATGACTTTAGGAAAAAGGCCTTTAAGAGGGCCGTTAAAGTATGACTTTTAGAAAAGGGCCTTTAAGAAGGCTGCTAATGTATATGAAAGACAATGCCTCTGATTAGGACTTACATGCATAACTCTAGCAAATCACCCTTGAAAGGGTTGCCGTATCACCATTGAGAAATCGCCTTTGAGAGGGCTATAGACGTATGTGAGAAACAATGCCTTTTGGTAGGGCTTACATGCATAATTCTTGGAAATCGCCTTTGAGATGGCTGCTGATGTGTAGGAAAAACAATACCTCCTATTAGGACTTATTGCATAACCCTAGATAAATCACCTTTGAAAGGGTAGTTGAAGTGTATGCAAAACAATGCCTCTGGTTATGACTTATATGTATGACTTTGGAAAAATTGCCTTTGAGAGGTCTGCTAATGTATGTATGCACTATCGCATTCTCGTCGTGGATGGTGGTTTTGAACTAGCATATGTCACACTCACTTGTTTTGCACCATAGTTTCACGGGTTTATCGATGAATTTCGACGATGATCGCCTCGCTAGGGGAAGAGAGAAGGGAGAGATCGCGTGAAATAAAGTGCCCTAGTTTAGGGTTTCATGCAATTCTTAACATGAGGGACACTTCCTCAGTAGGATGGATACATTCTTGTATATCTGACAAAAGGGGAGGGAACCACGCAAATAAACTACCCTAGTTTAGGGTTTTGCGGGGTTCCAAGCCTGTAGAGTGGCTGAAAATGGCCTCAACTTCATAGACCATACCAAATGCTGGTAATGAATGCAGACATTCTAAATGAAATCTTCTTAGTCAGGCCATGAGGCAGTATGCACTGATTGCTATTGTTACTGCTCGAACGGGTCTAATAATTCAAAGATAGGTTTCTTGGACTAGTCTTATGGGAAATGACTCCCTCCATCCTTAAAATAAGTTGGAAAAGCAGCCACATAACTGAGAACGAGCTCTAGTATTTTTTAGTTGTGAACTCTTAATTACCAGGGCTGAACCGACCCCTGAACCGGGTTTTAGAAAATGAGGTTTAAGATATCCGGGGGTGCACACCAGAAAGAGTTTCTAACAATCTAGTTCACTGTTGGGCCAACCGCACACTACGGTGGGTGCTAAAATAGAGGACTCTTTGCTCCTAGGTAGTCAAACATGTCCTAAACAAGAGGATAGTGCTCAAAATACGTAAGGGTTTGTGCCTGGGGGCTAAAAAGCCCTAGCACGTGTCCCGAGGGTCAACGGCCCTTAAAGTGCCATCGCCTCAGTTTGCGTGCATAAAAGCAAGGTTCATCCCAGCCCTAGCTCATTCAAGTTTGGGATTTTCTAGGGTCTTGTTCTACCCTTTTCTTCACCCAAAACGTGTAGGAAACATTGTTTTTTGTTATTTTTCACGTAGATTCTCATCAGATCATCAGATTTAGTAGGGTCCGTCCATGGATGCTCTTGTTTTTCACTCCTACGACACTTTGGTTGAGCTTGACAGTGAGTCTTACTATGACAAGAAGCTTAGGAGGTGATGGAGCTCCTTTTCTTCCAGTGAATGGGCATTCATCCGGTGACTTCTTGGAGATGCTATTGCTCTTCTTCATACCACACTGGATTGGCATTTATTGGAGGTCATCACCTTTTGTTGGGATCCTATTTTGAGATGTGTCACCATTGGAGATGTTGATTTGGTGCCTACCTTAGAGGAGTATGATTGTTTTCTTTCTCTTTCTACCCCTATGAGCACCATTTTTTTCCACCAGTGCGGCCATGCTACCGGAAGAGACTCACTGATCTGTTGGGCTTCAAGAGGCCCGCTGTGGAGGCGGTGACTTGGTATGGCAGCGGGATAGGAGGGAGCATATCCTTTGATTTCCTGTATGATTAGTTCCACTCATTGGAGTGCCCTGTTGGTTACCAAGATGACTTTGTGGACTTAGAGGAGCAATGGACATCCTATCGGCGTCAAGCCTTCCTGGTGCCCTTTTTTGGTGTGGCGCTTTTCCTTCATCATCAGGAGCTGTCAGTTTTGCCATTCTCCCTCTGATGAGTGCCCTACCTCATGGTACCTCTTTCATTCCTGCTCTACTTTCTAAGACCATTAGGTCCTTGTCTTTGTGTTGAGAGACTGGTAGGGGTAGGCTAGGTTGCTGGGTTCATATGTTACAGCTATGGTTCTGTAGGCACTTGAGTGTTATTGCTAGGGATCAACCTGTGGGCTTTGTGAGTAGTAATAGAGTTCGGGCTACTGTAGCTTTTGATCTTCCTTTTTCTGGGGATATTGAAGGTTGGCTGAGATACTTGTGCAGCCTAAGTCCCACAAACTAGACCTGGAGAGTCAAATGGGGTATCACTAGATGGCAAGGGTAGACCCATTGAGTCGGTTTACTTGGCATTCCCTTGGTGGGTATCTGGGGTGCACTAGGGACTTCCTAGGTATGGCCATGCAGTAGTTCGAGGGTATCCAACATATCCCTCGACTTAGTGATCTCTTTGTTGTCACTTGCAAGTATAGGCTCGTAGATATCAATATAGTAGCGATAGGGCGTGCCTCTGAGTTCTGGGAGGTGCGCCAGTCGAGCATCGACTTCCCCATTTGTTCTAGGATGACCAGGAGTGGTTTTCTGTTGATTTTAGAGTGTGGCAAGAAACTAGAGATCCTAGTTTCGTGTTTGACTTATCATCACCAGTCTCGATCGAGCTACCACTTCTAGCTGATATTTTGAGAGACTATACTCTGAAATTTGAGATTAGGGTCAAGAGGGCCCATATGGATCTGAGGGAGTGCCTGAGGGAGGCTATCAGGGATAGAGATTGCTGCAGGGAGTGGTACGTATGAGAGTGAGCTCGCTACTCTTAGAACAGAGCTTGCTCGGAGGGGGCCTGGCCCTCCAAGCATAGAGGCAGAGTGTGTTAAGCTAAGATCCCAAGTTGCGGGTTTGGAGGATGAGCTTGTGGATCTTACTCGAAGGTTTTCCACTTTGGGACGAGGAGAAGGCCATACTGGAGGCTAGCAAGGCCGAGGCTAGTAGTAAGGCCGATGGCTTAGCATTGGAGCTAGTGCAGGCGAGGGCCTATATTCATTCCACTTTGAGCATGGAGTATGGACGAAAGGGTGATGAGCCTAACGAGCCACAGTTGGCCTTTCGTCACCTTCAAACTGAGCTGGTAGAGAGGGAGGAGGCTTTAAGAGTTGCTACTGTAGAGGTGGGCACCTTGCAGGCTTTGCTAGAGACTGAGAGACAGGGTCTACTTTTGATTCCATGATAGGGAGGGAGCTAGTCCACCTTCAACATTCACATTACAGACTCAGAGAGATTGCTAGAGACCTGGGCTTTAATGCATTCGGGTTACTTCATAGTCATACTTATGATGACTCGATCCTCCGTACTGGTTTTGGGAGATTATGCCAAGCCGTGTCTAATCGCTTGGGCCATGTTTGACTTGCTAATGTTTTTTTTTTTTTGCTTATTTTTTTTTTCTGCGCATAAGCTATGTAGTTAGTATTCCACCATGTATGAAAAGGTTCTTCGTAAATTGCTAGGCGATTGTGTAAGGCCTTCATCTGTTTGTTTGAGTTCTTAAAGCATAGTCTAACCTGTTAAGCATGCTTAGAAACTGAGAGATGGTGTAGAAAGATGTTTATGATGATATTCAGGATATATTTATGAGATGAGATTTCAGGTTTTGATACTAGAATGCATGAAAGAAACAAAATGGCACAATACAAGCATGTTAATGAACATGCAAGCAAATGCTTTGAAAATGCAAGATTATACAAATAAGTGATAAATGTAAAATCCATGTATATCAGTATCTTATTTTTCCAAGGATACATCTTGTTCTAGATGGATCTTTTCCTTTTCCCATTAAGGTACATTTCCCATTGGCATGAGCCTGAACATCTTAAGCAGAACACTGGGTTGTTGCAATATTGTAGACAGAGAGCGATCTCGGAGGTGTCTTCGTATCTTGTCTTGGACGTTGGATCCATCTAACTTTCAAATCTTATGCAGAAATTCAAGCAGGCACAACTGATTGATTTTTCTTTTAAGACGTGACCGAACCAAGATGGCTGCCTATATACCTCCACTAGGAAGGATCAGTTCATCACATAATTCAATTGACTTTTGGTTGCCTTAATTTTTTCCTAGACCACCCTTTCGGGTTTTCAATCTAGCAGGCTCTCTCACACTCTTCCATTTACTCTCCTTTTGCGTAGACCACCTTTTTGGATTTTCAATCTACCTTTTATATTTTTTCACACTCTCTTTCTTTTGGCTCTCCTTTTGCATAGATTGCCCTTTCGGGTTTTCGTTCCACCTTTTTACATATTTTTTATGTTTTTGTTTTTGTTTTTGTTTTTTTTTTTTTTTTTTTTTGTTTTTGGTTGTTAACATAAAAACATAGAAATGAAGTGCACTGAGAGGCTTCTTCATGCAAAGTACCATATGATGATGTTATAATTGGTGGGCATATTGAAGTCATGCCTATCCATGTTGGCTAGAATCAAGGCTCCTCCGGAAAAGGCCTTCTTTACCACATACGGGCCCTCGTAAGTTTGGGCAAACTTTCCTCTGTGATCAGGCATGGCCTGGTTGCGCTTCTTCAAGACTTGATTGCCTTCTTTGAAGACCCTGGTCTAACTTTCTTGTCAAATTCTTGCTCGATGCAGCGTTGGTACAACTATCCATGGCACATTGTTGTCATGCGCTTTTCATCTTTCATATTCAGTTGTTCATATCGGGAACAGGCCCATTCAGCTTTAGATAGCTTTGTTTGAGACTAAATCCTAAAAGATGGGATCTCTACCTCTACGGGGAGGATGGCTTCCATGCCATATACTAATGAATACGGGGTCACCCTCGTGGAAGTACAAACAGAAGTGCGATATGCGCACAAGGCAAATGGTAAGTACTCGTGCCAATCCTTATATGTGTCTGTCATCTTCACCAAGATTCTCTCTATGTTCTTGTTAACCGCTTCCACTACACCATTCATCTGAGGGAAATAAGGAACTGAATTTTTGTGCTTGATCTTGAACTGTTGGTAAAGTTGCTGGATCATTTTTCCATTTAGGTTCGCCCTATTATATGTAATGAGCTCTCTCGGCATGCCGTAGCGGCAAATAATGTTCAGTTTCAAGAATTGAGCTACCATTGCTTGAGTGATGCTCTTATACGAAGTGGCCTCCACCCACTTTGTGAAATAATCAATGGCCACTAAGATGTACTCATGACTGTTTGAGGCTTTCAGAATCACGGGTCCGATGACATCCATACCTAAGGCTGAGAAGGGCCATGGTGCTGCTAAAGAGAGCAAAGGTTGAGGAGAAGCGTTCTTCCTGTCTTGATAGGCCTTGGGAACGGTGGCATGTCCTCACATGTTTAAAGCAATCATTTTCCATGGTGAGCCAGTAGTAACCGGCTCTCGTAATCTTGTGGGCCAATAGTGGTCCACTGGCATGAGCTCCAAGTAAGCCTTCATGCATCTCTTCTATCAAATGATTAGCCTTGGAGGCATCTACACATCAAAGCAAGGTAGAATCATGGTTCCTTTTGTACAGGACTTCTCCACTCAAGAAAAATTGGCAGGCCACGCATCGGATAATATTCTTTTCACTATTCATTGCACTGGGCAGGTATTCACTGCTTTTGATATAAGCCTTGATATCATGGTACCATGACTTTTTGTCAGCTTCGACTTCTTCACTCATGCATTCTTTGATGTTCATACAGTAGGCTAGAACGCCATGGACTTCTATGCGCAATTGCTGCATATCGTCTCCTTCTGATAACTTAACCATGCTAGCTAGGGTTGCCAAGGCGTCTGCAAACTGGTTGTATGCTCGGGGCAGATAGGCAAATGTGATGTCTCGGAATTTTAAAATCAAGCAGTTGATGCATTTCTAATATGAGATTAACTTGGTGTCTCGAGCTTGCCATTTTCCTTCGATTTGGGAGATGATTTGTTAGGATTAGTGCCCTTAAATCCTATTGTATGATGCTATGTATTATATTATGTATGACATTATGTATGACATGATGTATGACTTAATATTGTAATTAATAAAGTTGTTTTATTATTATCTGAAATAATGGTAATATGAATATTTGGACATTATCATATAGTCCATAAGATGCATAGTATGTGATTTATGTGAAAAGTCATAGAAGATATAAATCACAAGTTCTTTGTAAACTCAGAATTTAGTTTGTAGAAGGTGATGAAATTGGGCATTTCATCTGCAAAGACTATAACATATTAACTAAGATGATTTGTCTTAATCATGGAAGTGTTGACTTCTAGTTGATATGTTGCTATGTTTTAAGAGTTAAAACATATTGAAGAGGACCATTGCGACATTTATTATTCACCTAATAACTGTTAATTGAATAATAAATCTCACGACTTATATTTACATGAACTCTTAATCCTGAGAGAATAATAGACCTGATCATGAAGTGTAAGTTGCTTTGATATATCAGGAGTGAGATCTAAAGTAACGGTCAAAAACTCAGTATGTTGAGCAGCCACATTTAGTGTTGATGAAACATATATTCTCAAGATGGAATTCATAATCTCTTAACGAAGATATAAAATATTCTCTTGAGATAAGTTTAATGAGTTTGTTATTTAGAATTTTAGGCCAAACTACTTTAGTAAATAATTACTAAAGTATATATTTATGAAATTGGATTTCATAAATATATAATGAATAACTTAAAGGATTATACCGGTACACAAGAATTAAGATGTAATAATTCAAAAAGTGGCAGTCTTCATTCATGACTTTGTGTTACTATGAATATTTTATGAAGAGGTTGCATGTATAATAAAGTCTTGGGATATAATTTATTAATAAGGCCTAGATTGCAATTATATTTATATAGTGGTATTAAATATAATTAATGGTAACTTTGGACTTGTCAAGAGTTGACATAAAAGCCCAAGGCCCATTGGAGCTAGTGTCTTATTTGTTCCCTTTTGGTCCCACTCCAAGCCACATACTAAAGCCTAATTGGAAATGCCCAAAAGGCTAGCGCAATTAGATAATCAGTTATATGGAGGAAAAAAATACATAATTTTTGTAAGTTCATGAAGTAGTATGTATGTGAGTGTTGGACACTCTCTCATTCTCTCTAGAACAAACTCATATAACTGATTGAGCGTTAGTGGAATTGGAGTGAAGATTAAAAGTGTTCCCAAGAACTTCTGATCTTTGGTTTTGAAATTCACTGCACCAAGGTTCACTCTCTTGTTCTATATTTTGAAACTTACATAGTACATGTTATCAATTACGAATGAAGTAGATCCATTATTTTTCCGCTACGTATATGTATATATCCATCAAATGGTATCAGGGCGGTCTTCAATTTCGAATTTGTATAACATGTTTTGTGAGTTTTGGAATTAGAGATATTTGTTTCATTATGTTAGAAGATTATACATATTTAATTTTCTGCATTATTGTTGAAACTATTATTTGATAAAAACTGATATTGATGTTATGTTGTTGTTTAAATTTGAATTTAAGTATGTTAAATTGAAATTTAAGGCTATAGCATCAATGAAATTTAGTTTTGATATCAATCTCTGTCTATAATGTTCATATGATGGTTGTTAGTTCATGAAAAGTCGTTAAAAACTGCCTTAGAAAAATTCTAGAAACTCAAAATTTGCGAAACTCAATCGATCGAGCAAACAGGAGATTTCTCGATCGATCAACCAGCTATCGGTTAGCTGTTAAGCTAGCAAGATTGTTTCTCGATCGATCGAACAACGATTGAGGATCGATCGAGCCTGGGAATTTTTGAATTTTTCCAAGTGTTTTCAAGTTTTAAAAGTGCAAGGCTATGTGTAATTAGATTATGCATGTTTTATAATTTAAAAACCTTTATTTTAAAATATCTAGGGGGAGAGAGATACAGGGGTTGCATCTTACGGCCTCTATTGTCAGTTTATAGTAGTGTGATTAAGCACCTCACCTTGGCGTATATGCCTTGCTCCCTTCGGAGGGTGTTTAATTTATGGTACTACAGGTTAAACTTCTAAATGATGGATGAAATGTGTGTTTACGTTGAGAATGACCACACTTCCGTGGATTTACTTAGTGACTTACATTGATTCTAAGCAATGGTGTACACTAGACTAAGTATAATGTTAACCTCCCTTCAGAGCTATGTCATTATTACTTAGAGGTTGAAGGAAAAGTGGCAAATTATTTTTGTTTGGTAAGAGTTACCATGATAGCATTAATAATCAGAATAATGATGTAAAATCATTAAAGAGAAAGTTTTCTTCTACTAATGATGCATATCTTTGGCACTTGCGTTTGGGTTATATTAATCCAAACAGAATTCAGATACTGATCAAAGATGGACTCCTAGAGCCTTTGGACTTTGATGAATTTCCAGCTTGTGAATCTTGTTTGGAAGGAAAAATGACCAAACGACCTTTTAATGCAAAAGGTAGAAGAGCCCAAGAGTTACTTGAATTAGTTCATACGGATGTTTGTGGTCCTATGTCAACCCAAGCAAAAGGAGGTTATGAGTACTTCACCACTTTTACCGATGATTACTCAAGATATGGTTATGTGTACCTAATTAAATGAAAGACTGAAGCCTTTGAAAAGTTCAAAGAATTTAGAGTTAAAGTTGAAAATCAATTGGGTAAACGCATAAAAGCCATTCGATCTGATCGTGGTAGTGAATGCCTTCTTGGGGATTTCAAGGATTATTTTACTCAAAATAGTATTGTATCCCAATTGACTACACTTGGAACTCCCCAACAAAATGCTGTAGCAGAAAGAAGGTATTGGTTAGGTCCATGATGAGTTACTCAACTTTACCAATTTCTTATTGGGGTTATGTCTTAAATACAACAATACATCTTTTGAATTTAGTTCCATCAAAATATGTTCCCAAAACACCTATGGAATTGTGGAGTGGGCGTAAACCTAGTATGAAATATCTCCACATTTGGGGTTGTCCTACACATGTGTTAGAAGGGAAGCATGATAAATTGGAACCAAAATCATAAGTGTGTTTACTTGTAGGTTATCCAAAAGAAACTAGGGGTTATTTATTCTATAGTCGTAAGGATAACAAAGTTTTTGTTAGTACAAATGCTAAATTCTTGGAAAATGACTATATGAATGATTTTACTCCTAGAATTAGAGTTGTATTGGCTGAAATGAAAGAACCTATACATGAACAACCAATAGATGAAACTAGGGATGATGTGGCTGTATTAGATACACCACAAGCTACTACTCATGAGTTGTCTAGTATACAGGTGCCTCGTCGTAGAGGCAGAATTGATTGGCCTCCTATAAGATTTATAGGTTTGGGAGAAACTTATGAAGCTATCTTAGAAAAGGCTGAATCGGATCCCTACACTTATAAAGAGGCGATGAATGATATAGATACACATCATTGAGTTAAAGCTATGAAATCTGAATTAGATTCTTTGTATTCCAATCAAGTTAGGGATCTTGTAAAGGCACCTAATGGCATTAAACCTATTGGCTACAAATGGGTTTACAAGAGGAAGAAAGGGATAGATGGAAAGGTTAAAACCTTTAAAGTAAGGCTAGTAGCGAAATGGTACACACAAAAAGAAGGTATTGATTATGAAAAAACCTTTTCACCAGTAGCAATGCTAAATCTATCAGAATTCTCTTATCCATTGCTCATTATGATTATGAGATTTTGCAAATAGATGTCAAGACTGCATTTCTTAATGGCAATCTCGAAGAGGAAATCTATATGATGCAACCAGAACGTTTCATAGCAAAGAACCAAGAGCATATGATATGTAAGTTGAAAAGGTCCATTTATGGACTTAAACAAGCATCTAGGTCATGGAACATCAGATTTGATCAAGCAATCAAGTTTATTGGTTTTGAACAAAATCTTGATGAACCATGTGTGTACAAAAGACATCGAGATAAAGTAGTAATGTTCCTAGTGCTTTATGCTGATGATATTCTACTCATTGGAAATGATGTAGAGGTAATGTTATCAGTAAAGGTTTGGCTGTCAAGCCAATTTGATATGAAGGACTTGGGTGAGGCTAACTTTATTCTAAGGATCAAGCTTTCGTAAGATCGCAAGACTAAGATGTTAGGCTTATCACAAGCCGGATATATAGATAAGGTTCTAGAATGGTTTAGCATGCAAAACTCCAAGAAATGATTACTTCCTTTCAGACATAGAGTTCCTCTGTCTGATGACCAAAGGCTTAAGACTCAAGAGGAAGAAAATATGATGAGACAAGTTCCTTATGCTTCTGTAGTAAGAAGTCTCATGTATACCATGCTTTGTACTAGACTAGATATCTGCTATTCAGTAGGCATGGTCAGCCAATATCAATCAAACCTAGGACCAAAACATTGGCAAGCTGTAAAGCATATTCTCAAGTATTTACAAAGAACGAGAGATTATGTGCTTGTCTATCGGTGTGAGGATTTGATTCCCATTGGCTATACAGATTCAGACTTTCAATTGGATCTAGATTTCAAAAAGTCCAAATCAGGACGTGTTTTCACCTTGGGAGGTGGAGCCATAATTTAGAGGAGTGTCAAGCAATCTTGTATTACGGACTCCACCATGGAAGCAGAATTTGTTGTTGCTTGTGAAGCAGCAAAAGAAGCTACATGGCTCAAGAAATTCCTTTTTGACCTTGGTGTAATGAGAATGGAACAAGTTCCCATCACATTGTTTTGCAACAATAGCGGTGCAGTTGCACAATCAAAAGATCCAAGGAATCACAAGAAAGGAAATCACATTGAGAGAAAGTACCACATCATTAGAGATATTATTGCTTGTAGAAATGTGGTGGTAGCAAAGATGGAAAGTGCAAATAATTTATCAGATCCCTTTACCAAACCCTTGCCTTAAAGGACCTTTGAGTCACATTTGGAGGGAATGGAAGTTAGATTAGTGCAGAATAGTCTATAGGGCAAGTGGGAGACTGTTAGGATTAGTGCCCTTAAATCCTATTGTATAATGCAATGTATTATATTATGTATGACATTATGTATGACATGATGTATGACTTAATATTGTAATTAATAAAGTTGTTTTACTATTATCTGAAATAATGGAAACATGAATATTTGGACATTATCATATAATCCATGAGATGCATAGTATGTGACTTATGTGAAAAGTCACAGAAGATATAAATCACAAGTTCTTTGTAAACTCAGGATTTAGTTTATAGTCAGTGATGAAATTGGGCATTTCATTTGCGAAGACTATAACTTATTAATTAAGATGACTTGTCTTGATCATGGAAGTGGTGACTTCAAGTTGATATGTTGATATGTTTTAAGAGTTAAAATATATTGAACAGGATCGTTGTGAAATTTATTATTCACCTAACAACTGTTAATTGAATAATAAATCTCACGACTTATATTTACATGAACTCTTAATCCTAAGAGAATAATGGACCTAATCATGAAGTGTAGGTTGCTTTGATATATCAAGAGTGAGATCTAAAGTAACGGTCAAAACCTCAATATGTTAGGCAGCCACATTTAGTGTTGATGGAACATATATTCTTAAGATAGAATTCATAATCTTTTAATGGAGATACAAAATATTCCCTTGAGATAAGTTTAATGGGTTTGTTATTCAAAACGTTAGGCCTAACTACTTTAGTAAATAGTTACTAAAGTATATATTTATGAAATTGGATTTCATAAATATATAATGAATAACTTAAAGGATTAAACCGGGTACTCAAGGATTAAAATGTAGTAATTCACAAAGTGGTAGTCTTCATTCATGACTTTGTGTTACTACGAATATTTTATGAAGGGGTTGTTAGGATTAATGCCTTTAAATCCTATTGTATGATGCTATGTATGACATTATGTATGACTTAATGTTGTGATTAATAAAGTTGTTTTATTATTATCTGAAATAATGGTAACATGAATATTTAGACATTATCATATAGTCCATGAGATGCATAGTATGTGATTTATGTGATTTAGTCACAGAAGATATAAGTCACAAGTTCTTTGTAAACTCAAAATTTGGTTCGTAGTCGGTGATGAAATTGGACATTTCATCTGCGAAGACTATAACATATTAACTAAGATGATTTGTCTTGATCATGGAAGTGGTGACTTCTAGTTGATATGTTGATATGTTTTAAGAGTTAAGACATATTGAACTGGACCGCTGTGAGATTTATTATTCTCCTAACGACTGTCAATTGAATAATAAATCTCACGACTTATATTTGCATGAACTCTTAATCCTGAGAGAATAATGGACCTAATCATGAAATGTAGGTTGCTTTGATATATCAGGAGTGAGATCTAAAGTAACGGTCAAAACCTCAGTATGTTGGGCAACCACATTTAGTGTTGATGGAACATATATTTTCAAGATGGAATTCACAATCTTTTAACGAAGATACAAAATATTCCCTTGAGATAAGTTTAATGGGTTTGTTATTTAGAGAGTTAGGCCTAACCACTTTGGTAAGATATTACTAAAGTATATATTTATGAAATTGGATTTCATAAATATATGATGAATAGCTTAAAAGGATTAAACTAGGTACTCAAGGATTAAGATGTAGTAATCTTCAAAGTGACAGTCTATATTTATGACTTTGAATTACTACGAATATTTTATGAAGGGGTTGCATGTATAATAAAGTTTTGGGATATAATTTATTAATAAGGCCTAGAGTGCAATTATATTTGTATAGTGGTATTAAATATAATTAATGGTAACTTTGGACTTGTCAAGAGTTGACAGAAAAGCCCAAGGCCCATTGGAGCTAGTGTCTTATTGGTCCTTTGGTCCTACTCCAAGCCACACATTAAAGCCCAATTGGAAAGGCCCAATAAGCCAGCCCAATTAGATAATCAGTTAGTTATAAAAGGGAGAGACATACAGAATTTTTATTAGAGAGAGAAAAGAAAAAGTGAGACACCATTGTGAAGTGGTGTGTATGTGCGAGTGAAACCACTCAATTATTCTCCCTTAGAAACTGATTGAGAGACCACACTTCTCGGGCGTAAAGTGGAATTGGAGTAAAGATTAAAAGTGTTCCCAAGTACTTCTAATATTTTGTTTTGAATTTCACTACACCAAGGTACGCAATCTTGTTTTTAAATTCTAAAATTTACATAATGCAAGTTATCAATCATGAATGAAATAGATCCATGTTTATTGCTTCCGCTGTGTGTTTTGTATGAGATACAAAACCAGATTTTCCAACAATTGGTATCAGAGCCAGGTTTTCATATCATGATTGTATAGCATGTGATTGAATTTTAGAATCAAAGAATATCATTATCTTTGTGTTATGGGATTCTTGAATCTGCCGTGATTGTTCTATATAATCACGTTTATAGGATTTTTGATTTCATAATTTATTTTTGGAGATTGACTTTGCGTTGATGTGAAGTGAATTCCTTTTAATATGGAATTTTGTCTTCAAAAGGATTTATGTTGGCCCATGGTTGCATTTTGTTATCTTAAAGGATTTATTTGAATCCTTGTTATATAACAATGATTGAAGACCATTCGGTTATATAGATTGAAGTTTCTATAGACTTCTTGAATGGTATTGAAATAACCGTCATGTGCATGTATTTAGTTATTGCACCGCTTGGCCATCTTATAAGCATATGACAATTTAATGTTAATTCTTTATACGGATTGGATGACACATGCATGTGAATTATGTTTTGCACCGATTGCAATGCTTAATGGTAGTTATTGATTGTTGAAGTAACTGCTTGTAACTACTATGTGCGCGAACCATGTTGACTCTACCCCTTGGCTATTCATGCTTTTAATTGGTTATCACGTGTTAATTGAAAGTTGTTGCCATGATAGCCATCTTGTATGGTAAAATTCTTGGTGACCATTTTATTTAGATGTGATAAATGCCTTGGATGTCTTGGATCCATATATTAAAGTGTGTTTCATATGTTGCAATTTATATAGAGATACATGGATATATATATATATATATATATTAATGCTAGGATTAAAGTATTCATTTAATGAAATTCATTCCTAATGAGATTAGGATTATGTTTTCAAGGGTTTCTAGCATTATTATGGTTCTTGATCTTAAAAACCTTTAATTTAAAATATCTAGTGGGAGAGAGATACAAAGGTTGGATCTCACGGCCTCCATTATCGGTTCATAGTAGTGTGGGTAAGCACCTTGTCTTGGCATATATGCCTTGCGATCCTAAAGGAGGGTGTTCACTTCATAGTATTACAAGATTGAACTAACATGTTTAAAGTAGTGTGGACAAGCACTTCGTCTTGGCGTATATGCCTCGCGATCCCAAAGGAGGGTGTTTTGTTCCATGGTACTACGAGTTTAAACATTATAAGGGAGATGAAATGTGGCTACACATGATTCTAGATAATGGTGTACACTAGACTAAATGTAATGTTAACCTCCCAAAGGAGCTATGTCATTATCATTTAGAGGCTAAAGCTAATACGGCATATTATTAGTATATGATAAGAGTTATCATGATAGTACTAATAATGAGAATAGTTCTCAATCAATTAATGTGTTTATAATAAACTTACTACCAAGGAATTATAAACATGGATTGGTTTGTCGTTGCATATATTATTTTATGGGTTTTATAAGGTTCCATATTATATGTTTATATGCTAAATTGATAATGTTTAGTTTACTTATTTTATTCATGTTTGTTATTTTCATATTTAAAATAATGGCATCATTTAGCCCACTTGTTGCTATTCTTAATCAAAACAAACTGACTGGATCCAACTATGTTGACTGGAAAAGAAATTTGGACAGTGTTTTTACTGCTGAAGAACACAAATATGTACTTACTCAACCATGTCCTAGCTTTCCATCATTAGATGCTCCTCTTGAGGAAAAACAGCGATATGATCGTTGGCAGAAATCTAATGAGATGGCTAAGTGCTATATCCTAGCAATTATTTCAAATGTTCTACAGCATCAAATGCAGGATGTAGAACTAGCTTCGGACATTATGCTAAGTCTGAAGGAGATGTTTGGTGAGCAAGGCCGTTCTGCAAGGCAAGAAACTATGAGGCAGATTTATAATACCAAAATGGCTGAAGGTACTTCAGTAAGGGAGCATTGTCTTAGGATGATCTCTAATCTGAATACATTGGAAGTTTTAGGTGTCGATATTGATGGAGAATCCCAAGTGGATATGATACTCCAGTCATTACCAGAATCATTCAAGGAATTCAGACTTAACTATAATATGAACAAAAAGATTTATACATTGTCTGAATTGATGAATGAGTTGGTAGCGGCGGAAGGCATCCTTGGTACTTCTAGTGTTAATGCTAATATGGCTGAAGCTTCTACTTCTCAACCTAAGTCGAAAGGCAAGGGTAAGAAGAAGATGAAGAAAGACTTCTCCAAGAAAGATGGTAAACAAGTTGCCTTAGGAGTTGCCAACAAAGGAAAGAAAACCAAAGGAAAGTGTTTCCATTGTGGTGAGAAAGGACATTGGAAGAGGAATTGTCCAATATTTAAGGCTGCCAAGAATAAAGGTATGAAAAGTATATTCCTTCTTGAAACATGTTTGGTACAGAATCTCACAGATTCCTAGTGTGTGGATTTAGGTTGTACTAATCATATCTGGAAATCCTTGCAGGGGTTTCAGGAGACTAGAAAACTTAATGAAGGGGAAATGTTTCTTACCTTGGTTGATGGGAGCAGGATTCCAGTTGTAGCTATTGGAGTGTTTAATTTATGTTTTGAATCTAGAATTTTAATATTGGAAGACTGTTTGTATGTACCTAATGTTCGTAGGAATTTAATTTCTGCAACTTATTTAGGTAAACATGGATATTATGTTATCCTAAAAGACAATGTTGTAATAAAGAAGGATAAAGTGTTTATCTGTTCTGGCAATATTGTGGATGGTCTTTATATTTTAACTCCTGATAAGCATGAATTACATAATTCTGAATTAGATCATAACTCTCATGTAAAATCATTAAAGTGAAAGTTTCCTTCTACTAATGAAGCATATCTTTGGCACTTGCGTTTGGGTCATATTAATCCAAACAGAATTCAAAGACTGATCAAAGATGGACTCTTAGAGCCATTGGACTTTGATGAATTTCCAGTTTGTGAATCTTGTTTGGAAGGTAAAATGACCAAACGACCTTTTAATGCAAAAGGTAGAAGAGCCCAAGAATTGCTTGAATTAGTTCATACAGATGTATGTGGTCCTATGTCAACCCAAGCAAAAGGAGGTTATGAGTACTTCATCACTTTTACCGATGATTACTCAAGATATGGTTATGTATACCTAATGAGACGGAAGTCCGAAACCTTTGAAAAGTTCAAAGAGTTTAGGGCTGAAGTTGAGAATCAATTAGGTAAACACATAAAAGCCATCCGATCTGATCGTGGTGGTGAATACCTTCTTGGGGATTTCAAGGATTACTTAACTCAAAATGGGATCATATCCCAATTGACTGCACCTGGAACTCCCCAACAAAATGGTGTAGCAGAAAGAAGGAATAGGAATCTTTTGGAAATGGTTAGGTCCATGATGAGTTACTCAACTTTACCAGTTTATTTTTGGGGATATGCACTAAAAACTGCAATGCATATTTTGAATTTAGTTCCATCAAAATCTGTTCCCAACACACCTAAGGAATTGTAGAGTGGGCGTAAGCCTAGTATGAAATATCTCGACATTTGGGGATGTCCAGCACATGTGTTGAAAAGGAAGTCTGATAAGTTGGAAGCCAAAACCGAAGTATGCATGTTTTTAGGGTATTCAAAGGAAACAAAGGGTTATTTATTCTATAATCATAAAGATAACAAAGTGTTTGTTAGTACACATGCCAAATTTTTGGAAGATGATTATATGAATAATTTTGATCCTAGAAATAAAGTTGTTTTGGCCGAAATGAATGAACCTGTAAATGAACAACCAATGGATGAAACTAGGGATGATGTGGCTGTATTAGATACACCGCAAGATATTACTCATGAGATGACTAGTACACAGGTGCCTCATCGTAGTGGGAGAACTATTCAGCCTCCTATAAGATTTATAGGTTTAGGAGAAACTTATGAAGCTATCTCAGAAGAGGCTGAATCGGATCCCTACACTTATGAAGAGGCAATGAATGATATAGATGCACATCATTGGGTCAAAGCTATGAAATCTGAATTAGATTCTATGTCTTCCAACCAAGTTTGGGATCTTGTAAAGGCGCCTAACGGCATTAAACCTGTTGGTTGCAAGTGGGTTTACAAGAGAAAGAGAGGGATAGATGGAAAGGTTGAAACCTTTAAAGCAAGACTAGTGGCGAAAGGGTATACACAAAAAGAAGGTATTGACTATAATGAAACTTTTTCACCAGTAGCCATGCTTAAATCTATCAGAATTCTCTTATCCATTGCTGCTCATTATGATTATAAGATTTGGAAAATGGATGTCAAGACTGCATTTCTTAATGGCAATCTTGAAGATGAAATCTATATGATGCAACCGGAAGGTTTCATAGCAAAGAACCAAAAGCATATGGTATGCAAGTTGAAAAGGTCCATTTATGGACTTAAGCAAGCATCTAGGTCATGGAACATCGGATTTGATCAAGCAATCAAGTCATTTGGTTTTGAACAAAATCTTGATGAACCATGTGTGTACAAAAGACATCGAGATAAAGTAGTAATGTTCCTAGTGCTTTATGTTGATGACATTCTACTCATTGGAAATGATGTAGGGGTAATGTCATCAATAAAAGTTTGGTTGTCAAGCCAATTTGATATGAAGGACTTAGGTGATGCTAACTTTATTCTAGGGATCAAGCTTTGGCGAGATCGCAAGAATAAGATGTTAGGTTTATCACAAACTAGATATATAGATAAGGTTCTAGAACGGTTTAGCATGCAAAAATCTAAGAAGGGATTGCTTCCTTTCAGAAATGGAGTTCCTCTGTCTGATGACCAAAGGCCTAAGACTCAAGAGGAAGAAAATATGATGAGACAAGTTCCTTATGCTTCTGCAGTAGGAAGTCTCATGTATGCCATGCTTTGTACTAGACCAGATATCTGTTATTCAGTTGGCATGGTCAGCCGATATCAATAAAATCCAAGACCAAAACATTGGCAAGCTGTAAAGCATATTCTCAAGTATTTACGGAGAACGAGAGATTATATGCTTGTTTACCGAAGTGAGGATTTGATACGCATTGGCTATACAAATTTAGACTTTCAATCGGATCTGGATTTCAAAAAATCCACATCATGATGTGTTTTCACCTTGGGAGGTGGAGCCATAACTTGGAGGAGTGTCAAACAATCTTGTATTGTGGACTCCACCATGGAAGCAGAATACGTTGCTACTTGTGAAGCAGCAAAGGAAGCTGTATGGCTCAAGAAATTCCTTTCTGACCTTGGTATAATGAGAATGGAACAAGTTCCCATCACATTGTTTTGCGACAATAGTGGTGCAGTTGCACAATCAAAAGATCCAAGGAACCACAAGAAAGGAAAGCACATCGAGAGAAAGTATCACATCATTAGAGATATTATTGCTTGTGGAGATGTGGTGCTAGCAAAGATTGAAAGTACAAATAATCTAGCAGATCCCTTTACCAAAGCCTTGTCTCAAAGGACCTTTGAGTCACATTTAGAAGGAATGGGAGTTAGATTAGTGCACAATAGTCTTTAGGGCAAATGGGAGATTGTTAGGATTAATGCCCTTAAATCCTATTGTATGATGCTATGTATGACATTATGTATGACTTAATGTTGTGATTAATAAAGTTGTTTTATTATTATCTGAAATAAAGGTAACATGAATATTTAGAATTACCATATAGTCCATGAGATGCATAGTATGTGATTTATGTGATTTAGTCATAGAAGATATAAGTCACAAGTTCTTTGTAAACTCAAAATTTGGTTCGTAGTCGGTGATGAAATTGGGCATTTCATCTGTGAAGACTATAACATATTAACTAAGATGATTTGTCTTGATCATGGAAGTGGTGACTTCTAGTTGATATGTTGATATGTTTTAAGAGTTAAGACATATTGAACTGGACCGCTGTGAGATTTATTATTCTCCTAACGACTGTCAATTGAATAATAAATCTCACGACTTATATTTGCATGAACTCTTAATCCTGAGAGAATAATGGACCTAATCATGAAATGTAGGTTGCTTTGATATATCAGGAGTGAGAACTAAAGTAACGGTCAAAACCTCAGTATGTTGGGCAACCACATTTAGTGTTGATGGAACATATATTTTCAGTCAAAACCTCATTTTTCAGTCAAAGAAGCCTTCCCATGTCCTACGGGCACCGTGGCCTTGGCCTAACTAATAGCAAAATTTGAGCATCTACTTGGCAGCCATTAAAGTAGGGGAGGGCCATGCTACTCGAGTTCTGAACCTCTGGAAATCATGGAGACTAGCTACCACCACATCTCCACGACTATAGCAAAATTTGAGCATCTCCTTTGCTACTACCACATCTCCACGAGCTACAATATCTCGAATGATATGATACTTCCTCTCAATGTGCCTTCCTTTCTTGTGATTCCTTGGATCTTTAAATTGTGCAATTGCTCCATTATTGTCACAAAACAATGTGATTGGAACTTGCTCCATTCTCATTACACCAAGGTTAGAAAGGAATTTCTTGAGCCATACAGCTTCCTTTGCTGCCTCACAAGCAGCAACGTACTCAGCTTCCATAGTGGAGTTTGCAATACAAGATTGCTTAATACTCCGCCAACTAATGGCTCCACCTCCCAAGGTGAAAACACATCTTGAAGTGAATTTTTTGAAATCTAGATCCGATTGAAAATCTGAATCTGTATAGCCAATGGGAATCAAATCCTCACTTCGGTAAACAAGCATATAATCCCTCGTTCTCCGTAGATACTTGAGAATATGCTTTATAGCTTGCCAATGTTTTGGTCCCGAATTTGATTGATATCGGCTAACCATGCCAACTGAATAACAAATATCTGGTCTAGTACAAAGCATGGCATACATGAGACTTCCTACTACAGAAGCATAAGGAACTTGTCTCATCATATCTTCTTCCTCTTGAGTCTTAGGCCTTTGGTCATCAGATAGAGGAACTTCATGTCTGAAAGGAAGCAATCCTTTCTTGGAGTTTTGCATGCTAAACCGTTCTAGAACCTTATCTATATATCCAGCTTGTGATAAGCCTAACATCTTATTCTTGCAATCTCACCAAAGCTTGATCCCTAGAATAAAGTTAGCCTCACCCAAATCCTTCATATCAAATTGGCTTGACAACCAAACCTTTACTGCTGACATTACCCCTACGTCATTTCCAATGAGTAGAATATCATCAACATAAAGCACTAGGAACATTACTACTTTATCTCGATGTCTTTTGTACACACATGGTTCATCAAGATTTTGTTCAAAACCAAATGACTTGATTGCTTAATCAAATTTGATGTTCCAGGACCTAGATGCTTGCTTAAGTCCATAAATGGACATTTTCAACTTGCATACCATATGCTTTTGGTTCTTTGCTATGAAACCTTCCGGTTGCATCATATAGATTTCCTCTTCAATATTGCCATTAAGAAATGTAGTCTTGACATCCATTTGCCAAATCTCGTAATCAAAATGAGCAGCAATGGATAAGAGAATTCTAATAATTTAAGCATTGTTACTAGAGAAAAGGTTTCATCGTAATCAATACCTTTTTTTTGTGTATACCCTTTCACCACTAGCCTTGCTTTAAAGGTTTCAAACTTTCCATCTATCCCTCTCTTTCTCTTGTAAACCCATTTTCAATCAACAGGTTTTATGCCATTAGGCACCTTTACAAGATCCCAAACTTGATTGGAATACATGGAATCTAATTCAGATTTCATAGCTTGGACCTAATGATGTGCATCTATATCATTCATTGCCTCTTCATAAGTGTAAGGATCCGATTCAGCCTCTTCTGAGATAGCTTCATAAGTTTCTCCCAAACCCATAAATCTTATAGGAGGTCGAACAATTCTCCCACTATGACGAGGCACCTGTGTACTAGACATCTTATGAGTAGTATCTTGTGGTGTATCTAATACAACCACATCATCCCTAGTTTCATCCATCGGTTGTTCATTTACAGGTTAGGGGTTCTTTAGCCATACTAGTGATCAACAGATCCTCGGATGGGAACTTGAGTCTTCAATGAAGGGTAGAAGTAACTGCACCTGCGACATGTAGCCAAGGCCTCCCTAAGAGCATATTATGTGGGGATTCCACCTTGATGACTTAGTAATTGACCATGAAAAACATGTGGCCAATTCCAATTGCTAATTCAATTTTGCCTTGCACCTCCCGGATAGTGCCATCAAAGGCTCTAACGATCATGGTGGTAGGGTAGATAAGAAAGGTGTCCACATTCAAACACTCTATAGTACTCTGGATACAATCATATCTTCACACTTTACCATGATATGCATGGGCAAAGTATGGTCTCTACCTTCTGGTGGTAGCTCATCATCTGTAAAGGAAATTTAGTTGGTGGCCAACACCGTCGAGACCATACCCTCAAAGGAAGATTCTGTGGCATTTGTAGGAACACAAGTCTCTTTCAAGACTTTCAAAAGAGTCTAGCGGTGGACATTAGAGGATAGCAATAGCGCCAAGATGGAAATCTGAGCTGGTGACTTGTTTAGCTATTGAATCACACTGTACTCTGACTTTTTAATAATTTTCAAGAATTCCTTGGCTTCTTCAGTTGTGACCTATTCCTAACAGGTTCGGCTATACCCTTGCCAATCTCTTTCCTTCTCTTTTCTAGCTCCTCGAGAGTATAGCAGCGGCCACTCCTAGTAAGCCCAGATTGACTTGAAGAGATATTGGAGTAGACCTCTGCTTTTGTAGTTCGAGTAGAGATCAAGAACACATCGTATTTCCAAGGGACACGATGGTTATCTTCATAAAGGAACAACTTTAGCATGCGAATGATAACACCCTCCTAAGTTTGTAGATTGGGCATTATGGAGATCATTCTTGAAGTAATGACCACCGGACTTGGCAGAATGGCTTCAAGGGCCTTTGAGCTAGGTACCTAAGAGATTCCTGAGGTAAGCTTCGGCAGATTAAAAGGATCAAAATCTCAGATAGCAGGAAAAATGGTGGTTCCCTCTTGAACTGATGATGATGCTGGCCCTGCGACTGTAGGTAATGCAAGAACTAGGTGAGTGAATACCTCGATGGCTGGCAGGGCTTGCCCTTTTCCTGAATCAGATAACTTTGAATTTGCAGGTGATTCTATGATCTCCTCAATGACTACTGAAGAGGGAGGTGCTGAAGTAATCTTACCAAGGCATTTCTGTAGATATTCGTCCCAATCTTTCCTTGAACCAACAAATACAGCATTGCAGCTGGTTCCTGATTGGGTAGCTAGAGGACATAGGCTGGCTGCTATGCAATCATCTCTTCACACAATTTCCCTTTCAATTCAGATAATACCGCGGTCGACTAGACTCTAAACCTGTGCTCGGAGCACTTTATAATTAAATAGGGCATGCCTGTCTCCATTGTTGCAAAATGAGCAGTTTCCCTAATCAAATCCCGGGGTTCCTATACCCTTAAGATCAATGTGGCTCTCTTGGACCAAGGCTTAGAGCATAGCCTTCCATGGGAATGACAGTGAGGAGAAATTTGGAACCCTTTCTTCCACTGTGATGATGGCATTCACATTCCCTTCTTGATGGGGAGGCAAAGGATTGGTGATGATATTCAGAGTGGCTGCATTATCAAACTATATCAACTTGTTGTCTATGAGATCCTGGACACGGTCCCTCAAATGGTAACATTCTTCCAGCGTATGCCTTTCGGCCCTAAAATGGTGTTCACACTTCTTGGATGGATTAAAACCAAGTGATAGAGGCCTTTTCTGGGCCTATAAAACATCAGGGTCACTAGCTTCCTTTCCAACAGGTGAGCATAGAGATCTGCCATAGGCATGGGTAATAGAGTGTACTTCTGGTTTTCCCTCTTAAAGGGACGAGGTAGGTCTGGCCTCCCTTTTTCATTAAAGGTTTTGTTAGGTACTTGAGTAGACTGAACTTATTGCTAATAAGGTTTAGTAGCTGGGGTAGCATAGGCAGAAGTAATACCCCTAGGCCTTTCTGATGCATTGTCAACCATATGAACATCGGCTTCCTTAGTTTTGCGGCTGGTCATTTTCTTGACTTGTTGTTCAACCATGGAACTTAAAAATGCAGAATCCATGATCTTCTTACTCCTAATACCCTCATCAATACGCTCCCTAATGGGAATGAGGCTAGCAAAATGAGTGACTTGGGTGCTGATCATCTTCTCATAGTAAGGAGGCTTGAGGTTGTTAATGAACCATTTAATTACCTCATTTTCCATCATGGGGGGTTACACCTGGGTGGCTAGCTCATGCCACCTCTGGGCATATTCTCTAAAAGACTCCCTACTCTTCTTCTTTACTCTCATAAGGACCGTGTGGTCAAGAGCTATCTTGATGTTGAATCTGTAGCATTCCAGGAAAGAGTTGGCCATTTCCCTCCAACTAAAGGTATTTTACAATCTCGCATACCATGTGGCTACAGGGCCGGTCAAACTATCAGGAAAAATCTTGCAAAGTAGAGGGTGATTATACCCATAAGGAGCCATCTTCCTACAGAACATACGCAAATGCGCATAAGGGTCTTCCGTACCATCATACATGATGAACTCTGGTGCCTTGAACTTGGGTGGCATAGCAACCTGAGGAAAGTTAGTCAGACTGTCTAGATCAACACTTCTATGGGCATTGGAGCCCTCCATGATACGAAACTTCTCAGCTAGAGTTTCCACTTGGCTTTTGACTTGGCCATACCCAAATTCGAGGTTCTTGTCTTTAGAAGGATCTGTTTCTTGATCATTGCCCTAGGACGGTACATTGTCTTCCTGATTCTGTATTAATAAGGGCCGATTTTCATTCTCAGTTTAAGGACCTCCTTAACTATGGACAGAGGAGTTCTGACCTTCTCCTACAACTAGTTGTTGCACCATGTACATCAATTCTGAAACTAGCTCCTTTGGAAGAGTAATTTCCTAAGCATTTTCCTCACGGGGAGAAGTACCACTAGTAGACATCTCTCTTGCGCAAGACCTAGTGATGATGGGATCACAGTGTGGCGGTAGCTTAGCCTGTTTCTTTTTGGCGATATTTTGATCCTTGTGAAAGAATAGGAGGTGAAAGAAATGGGGTGCATTTGACAATGTGGAAACACAACACCAAAAACAAGTACACCTGCCATTTTCAGAAAAAAAATTGGCTTTATACCTTTGATCGGGTATTTATCATGGTTAGTTTCTACTATGATGCAAGATTAATGCATACGATTGGCAAGTAACCAAAACTTCATGACATGCTGAACAATGTGGGGAGGACCTTTCTTTTGATTACATGCTTGTACAAGATTTGCTTTTACAATGCCGGGTTCATAGACATCTTGGACCTTTGGATCTCTCAGGGGAATCCTTGGATTCTTAACATCTAGGACCTTTGGCAATCTTGGCATCTTTTGGTAATTTAGATAGCATGGTTTCCTTGAAAATTGGATCTCAGACCCTCTTGGCTACTTTGACATATTATGATCTCTTTAATGATTTAGATCACTTTAATGATTTGGATCTCTCTTGGGAGAATTCTTGAACTCATGATGTCTTGGGATTCTTGACATCTTTTCAGTAGTGTTTCCCCCTGAACAGAGTTTCGACTACTTGCCACAAATTTTATCTTTGCACAATTAGGTGTTAAGACCATTTAGTGTATGCATGAATGCCCTTGTAAGGTTGTAAACCCTTAGGGATAGAAAGAACTTGAAGTAGAGCACAATTTCTTTGGCACAAGCAAAAAGGGCGCACTTGTTACAAAAAAAATTCCCTTAACCTCTAGTCCTAAAAAGGTATCCTTTCCTAGGCTTGGATATTCACTCTTTGGGCTTCACCTAGCCCTCATGGGCTCTGGGCTGATCTAGTCCTCATGGGTTTGACATAACTAGGCCAACTGTATGCAAAGGCTTAACTGGTAGGTTGTTTCTATCTTAGGGGGACTCAATTGCCATACCCCTCCCTTCATGGAAGTTGTGGGGCAGGAAGGATCTAAGGGGCCTTTTCTGCTACTCTTGTCCACCCATGGACCCCGAAGTGCCTATAAAGTCAGCCTCAGATCTAACTGTGAATGTAAGGTTTAATTTAATCAACCATCTTGTTGGCTTTATTCCATGCCAAATTTGCTTATATTTTAGTAATTAGTAACCCTGTATTTAGGTGGGATTATTGTAAGGGTAGTGTGTGAGAAGATGTGAAGAAAAGCTCAAGTATGTGCAAAGAAGCAGAGTTTCGCAGCTAGAACTCACAATTGCAAGCCGCTAACTGCAGGCACGTGAGAAGCACACAGGGAGTTGAAGGGTCGCGCCAGTTGTCACACTACAGGACAAAAGTCCTAGGCTGGCCAGGCCGTTATCTCGCTGCTTGAACTCAAGACTTAGACTAGTTGCGAGGCCCAATCACCAAACCACCCTGTTTGGGAAAACCTAACTCTTCGCATTCCTTTCTCACCCCACTATATATAAACTCTTATACCCATCAAATGTAGAGAGCTTCTAGAGAGAATTTTGTGAGAGAAACCCTAGAGAAAAACAAGATTGATTCATCCACAATCTTTACCTTAGAGACTCTTCACATTCCTCTACTCTCTTCCTCTCCATTGTTACACTCTTGAGAGGTCTTTAGCCAAATCCTTTTCTCACCATACCCATATCTGTGAGAAGGTTTATTTGGTGTTGTTGGGAAGCAGTTAAGAAGGAACCAATTCACATTGGTTGATGTTATGCTCTAGTAGCGGAATCCAAGAAGCTAAAGAAGAAATAGGTTCGGCGTAACCTCGTTGGAGCAAAAAGCTTGGAGGGTTTAGGTACTTGGGTAGATTAGGCTTGGAGGGTCTTCTGCTGTTCATGTATCCCAACTACATTCTTTAGTGGATTATTTACCACTTGGAGGGCGGCAGAGAGGTTTTACACCGAGGGCTTCAGTTTCCTCTTCGATAACACATTGTGTGTTGTCCTGTGTTTGCATCTTCCTTCCTTTATCTCTGCCTTATATTTTACTGCTATGGATGTGTTTATATTTGGCTTAGATTGTTTATCAATTCTGTGTTTGGCTTATGTTCATGTTCCGCACATTAATTGTTTGATAATAAGCTTGAATTGATAATTTATTAATTGGGGTCTAAACGTTCAAGGGTGTTTCATACCCATATTGAACATTCAATTGGTATCAAAGCGGGTACACTTGTTGTGGTTTAATTACCTAAGTGTGATCCCTAACTCCCTTTGAGATGGATAGGTCACAATCTTTTAATGTACCACCGTTCTTTGATGGTAATAATTATGCATTTTGGAAAGTCCGTATGAAGGTGTTTTTGTGTTCTATTGATGATGCTGTGTAGGATGCAGTTGAAGTAGGATGGACAAGGCTAGAAGCTGCCAAGTCTACTTGGGATAAGGCTGCTCTTGCGGCGGCCAATGCAAATAGTAAGGCATTGAATGCTATTTTCTGCGGTGTCTCTCCAGAAGAATTTCACCAGATTTCACATATCACCATTGTTAAGGAAGCATGGGAAATTCTGGAGACAACATATGAAGGGACTAAGAAAGTGAAGGACACCAAACTTTAAATGTTAACCACTCGCTTTGAGGAGTTAAAGATGAGTGAGGATGAGTCTTTTGATTCATTTTACAGTAAATTGAACAAAGTGATTGTTGGGAAATTCAATTTGGGGGAAAAGACGGAGGAGTTGAAAATTGTAAGGAAGATCCTTCGGTCACTACCAGAGAGTTTCCGTGCCAAAGTTACAGCCATTGAAGAGAGCAAAGATCTTGACGACATTAAGGTTTAAGAGCTGGTTGGCTCTTTGCAAACATATGAGTTGTCCCTGCCCACACAGAAGAAAACAAGTCTCTAGCTCTTAAAACAATTGATGAGAGAGCAGTATCTCATGACTCTTCAGAAGAAGATGCAGTAGATAAAAATGTGGCTTACCTTGTAAAAAACTTTCAGAAGTTCCTAAAGCTCAAGAACGGTGGGAAATTTGGTAACAAGAGAAAATTTCAGAGTTCTGAGAATGAGAAGAAAGAATTCTGAAGAATAGATGGTAGAGATTCTCAATCTTCACAAAGAATTACATGCTTCGAGTGTAATGGACATGGACACTTCAAAAAGGATTGTCCCAACTATTTGAAGTCCAAAGGAAAAGGCCTATGCCACTACTTTAAGTGATTCGGACACATCAAATTCTGACTCTGAGGACAGTTGTGATGGAGAAGGAAACTACTTTGCATTTATGGCTATTGAGCATGTTGATTCCTCAGAGGACCTGAATCAACTTGTACAAGAACTTGGAGAACATAGCGATGATGAATCTTTAGGGATTGTTGAGGAATCAGATGCTGAAGAGGATAGAAATACAACTAGTCTTCAAGAGAATTACACCTTACTTCTTGAGAGATCGGGAGAGTATACAAGGGTGGCAAAGGCAGCTGTGAAGAAGATGAAGAAAGCTGAGGAGGACTATAAAAGTCTTATGGCTAGATATAAGGAGGCAAAGTGTGAAATTGAGACACTAAATGGTGAGCTATCAGAAGCTTATACCAAAGTAAGATTTCTTGAGCAAGAGGTGGTGCAAGCACAAGCCAAGATAGAAAGGTTCTCCTCCAAGAAGCTGGAAGATGTTATTTCATCTTAAAAACACTTCTCAGATAAGTCCGGGTTGGGATATACCGGAGGAAGTAGCTCATCGGTCAATGTCACCAAAGAAGTGAAATTTGTAAAGGCCAAAGAGACGGTTATAGAAGAGCCTATCTTGAGAAACTTAAGGCTGAACAGAAAAAGAAAGTGGCTGATCAATGGGTGTTTAACAGGTCCCGTAATCAATCAGAAGGTAGAGTTGAAGCTAGAGGAAGATCTCTTCCAAGACCACAGCGGGGCCCTAGAACGAATTATGTTTGTCACTACTGCAGCTTGCAAGGACATACTAGACCCAACTGGCAGAAGTTGAGAGCATTGAACAATACAAGTGCTCCTTGGTCACGAGGAAGAAGAAATGACAAGAGGTCGTGGGGTGGTGAACAACCGAGAAGTCAGAACAGTGATTCCGGAATGATGGACATAATGAAGATGATCGGTGCCTTCACAAATTGCCTAGAAAGCTTCACCCGAAGGTTTGAAAGTCCTAACTCTCGTACCCAATCCGTCAAGGATATTACTCCAAACGCACGTGACGTATGGGTGACGAAGGGTACTCATGCATAAGCATTACAGCATGTCCATGCATTAATACTTCCCATATCTTGTGTATATGCTTGGTTGTTTTGCTTCTTACATGTTTGAGTTGAAAATTTTTGTTTGAGAGCTTTGCATAAATTTTTTTTTTTTTTTGATCAACTTTTGTTTTTTTTGTGTCAAAAATTCAAAAACACATAAAAAGTAGAAAATCCAAAAAGTTTGATTGACTTTGTTGAGTCTTATCTTAAAACATATTTTGCCTTGTACCTTTGTATAAATCGCTTTGTGCATCTACAAGTTTAGTTTGTTCCCTTTGCACTCATATCATTGTGGGAGAAATTCTGAAATCTATATGACTGTTGTAAATAGATCTTCAACCTTGTCATGAATGATTAGTGAATGGTTTTGTTGATCTTAAGACATGCATAGACTCATGCCTATACATCTTCCCACTCTTTATTTTTTTTTGTTTTTGCTTAAAAGAGCTCTCCAAATGTAAATCTTCAAATGAAAAGAGATATAGAGCTACAAAAGCCTGTCACATACTAGTATTTGACTAGGAAAAAGGGAAAGCAACCAAAATAAAATGTATGATGCTCAAAAAGCGAAAGGCTAACTCATCAATTGAAATATAAAAAATTTCAGGCATCTACCTCACAATGAGATGCTTTATTCAAAAAGTGCAAATGATATGATGTATATTGGAGCCAAATGAAAAGCTTCAAAGAATGTAATCAAGTTCATGTGGGAGGTTATATATACATGTTTCTATAATTGAGATAGGTCACATTATCTAATGCTAGTTGTGTATGCCTTGATTGAATTGATCATTGAAGCTTCACATTGGACTAAGGACTATCTTATATTTGATATCCACACACAACACATAAGTCTATGTTCAATGAATGCCATATTCATTTGTGTGATTGTACTTGATTAAATGTGTTTTCACATGCTTAATCTTTGTTGATCAAACACAAAAAGATTTTTAAGTGTTTTTAGTTGTTTTTGGAAAGTATTTTGTTTTTACAAAAATATCAAAATTTTCAAAAACTATTTCCCCTGTTTTGGCGACTAAGTCGTGGGTTAGCCTAGTCGCATATCCTAGTCGCGAGCACACTCAGAGATTTTTCATGGCTTACTGGCGAGTTAATGCCCTAGTCGCAAAAAAGACTTAGAAAATTTTTCAAAATTTGAGTTTTTATATTTTTCGCGACTCAGTGTGGTGACTTGTTCGAGGGTGAAAGGTCCAGTCGCGAGGGGTACACAAAGATTTTCACGGCTCAGCTTGTGACTATCTCGTGGGTAGACCTTCCAGTCGCAAAAAACACTTAGAAAATTTTTCAAAACTTTTGGTTTTAAAGCGTTTCGCGGCTTACCCTGACGACTTACTGGCGACTCACTTCAATCGCAAAAAACGCGTATTTTGCGTTTTTAAGTCAACTTTCAAAAACTTTTCAGTTTTTCCCTCGAAAATTAGTGACTGCTCATTTTTTTCAACATTTCCCTCTCTCAAACACTTCGTGTTGTTCTTCAAAAATCCACCATTTCTGCATATTTTCTTCTCAAATCTTCAAGAAAAAGGTATAGGTTTTCTTGTCTTCACTTCATACTTCATGATTTTGATAATATTTCCTTGAATTTGCGTGTTGTGATGATGGTATGTGTTTTAAAGGGTTCGAGCATGGGTCTGCTTAAAATGTTAGGTTTGTTTGATTGGGGTTGGTAGTTTTTGTTCCTAAATACATTTGTTATCATGTTTTTGCATCATTGTTCTTGTATTTGGTCGGAGCCTTTCATGATCGAGAGTTTCTATACCCTTTGAGTATATGCGTTTTGGGTTTTCTCTAAATATATGTCTGGTTGTTTCAGTTTATCTGAGATTGTGATTTTGTTCGACTCACAATGTTGTGTTTTTGTCTATTTATCACATCTTGTGTGGGGTTCTGTGTTAAAGGTTTATCTTGCACATCTCATACTTATTTATCACATTAGTACTGTTTAACTGTGGTTTAACACTGTCCTTATATATTTGTTTCATACAGATTGATCTTGTTTGACTTGAGGTACATCTGATTTGATCTTACCATCTTTAGTTATTATCTATGCTGGGTCTGTATCCTGTCTTGACACTCTGTTACTCTCTTTGTAACTAACATGTTACTAATATGAGTTCATTTCTACATATGGTGTTTGCTCTTGTTGTGGCCTCTTCTGTGTGTTTACAGATGCCTCCCACACCTTCAAAGAAGAAGACTCCTGCTAAAAAGGCCGATAAAAGGATGAAAATGGACAACAACCTGTTTAGGTCTGTCAAGCACTTTGAGAGATACAGAGATTCCTTCATGAAGGGTACCATTATCCAGGAGAGGTTTGTGGACTTAAATGATCTGAAGGATACCTTCATTCTAGAATGCTTTGAAGGTAGAGGATGGGATAAACTACTTAGTGACCTACCTACAATGTGTGAGCCCTTAATAAGGGAATTCTATGCAAATGGGATCATAAGGGAGGAGGAGATGAACAGCTGGATTAGAGGACATGAGTTCACCCTAGATGCACATGACATTGATGAGGTACTTGGTCTTGAGGGTTTAGAGGAATATAAGTTCATCAACTACAAAGATAGGATGTTGTCCTTAGATACTGTCCAGGCTCGGATTGGTGGTGTTAAAGAAGGGAGATGTCTCAATACTAATGCCTTTCTTGCTAACATGAGGTGTTTAACCACCATAATGATGTTCAATTTGTATCCTATAAGAAAGATGACTACTCTTACTAATTCTAGAGCTATATTCCTCATGGAGCTCAAAGAGAAAGTCATCATTGACATCAGCTCACACATATTTGACACTATTATGGACGAGACTAGAACCACTTCTAGGCCCAAGTTGGTCTTTCCTAGCCTCCTTATGAGAATCTTCAAAGCAAAGGGTGTTAGAATTCCTCAAGATATCAGTCCCATGACTCCACTTTCAGCAATCAACAAACTAACCATCACAAGGATACAAAGTCGTCTTCCAGGTGATGAAGAAGAGGGTGATCCAATGGAGACTGAAGCAGTGGCTGCAAGACCATCTTCCACACCAAGAAGAAGAGTCAAGAGGAGCAGGACTTCAACTTCATCTGCTGCACCTCCTGATGCATTTCAGATCATCCTGGAAAGGCTTGATGGACTCAGAGAGGTTCAAATTCAGCATACTGAAAGAATGACAGCAATGCAGGATCAACTGGATGTACTTTCAGCCAAGTTTGACAGCATTCACACCAACCAGGAGCAGTGACCCTTTGGCCATTCTGGTCAAAAATGGGGAGATTTTTGTTGGCTAGCACTTAAGGGGGAGTGCTTATTTGAGGGGGAGATTCATAATCTTTGCTATTTTTGTCTATAGTTTTGTAAATATGGTTTGGATAACTGTTGTTTTTATTGGTTTGATACATTGTGGTTTTGGGTTATATACTCATAACTCTTGAAGGTTTTTAGTACCTTTTATATTATGATGTTTATTTAGTCTATTGTGTTTTGTTTTTAGTTTGTACCCATGTTACTTATGTAAGTTTTAAGGGTTTGTTTCCATGCACTTTGCAATTTGTAGGCTTTTGTGGTTTGTACCATGCAATGCAATCTTTTTACTTTGTAGCCTTGCTTTGTGGCTTATGTACTTGATGTTAAATGCTATGCATTTCTATTTAGTACATCACTCTTGTGCCCTTGTAGGATTGTTCCTAGATGCATATACGTTCTATGCATTGGTTGAGTGATGAACACTCTTGTACCCTTGTAGGATTATTCCTAGATGCATATATGTTTGTATGCATTGGTTGAGTGTTGGACATGTAAATGATACTTTGCGTATAAGCTTATTTGCTTGCATGTCTGGATGTTCATTCCTTGTGTGAATGAGCATTGTGATCACTTTTGTATAGTGATTGCCTGTTTGGTCTTGCCATGGTCTATTGCTTTATTCCATTTTGCTTGATCACATTATATTTGCTCCATATGCATTTCAAGTTTTCTGCATACAATGATATTGTTGTGTTGTTGTGTTTCAGGAGATACTTGTTCATATGTTTCAAGAGCTTATCAGAATCTAGAGTTAGGTGTGAATGAGTTTTGATCTACTGTTCCCAACTTACGCTTTAAGTCTAGAGTCTGTTGTAGGGTTTTGTCACGGAATAGCCAAAGGGGGAGATTGTAAGGTTGAATTTAATCAACCATATTGTTGGCTTTATTCCGTACCAAATTTTCTTGTATTTTAGCAATTAGTATCCCTGTATTTAGGTGGGATTATTGTAAGGGTAATGTGTGAAAAGATGTGAAGAAAAGCTCAAGTATGTGCAAAGAAGCAGAGTTTCGCGGCTAGAACTCGTGGGTGACTCGCAGCTGCAAGCTACCAACTGCAGGCACATGAGTAGCACACAGGGAACTGAAGGGTCGCGCCAGCTATCACACTACAAGACAAAAGTCCCAGCTTGGCCAGGGCGTTATCTCTCGGCTTGAACTCGTGACTCAGACCAGTCGTGAGGCCAAGTCGCCAAACCACCCTGTTTGGGAAAAACTGACTCTTCGCATTCCTTTCTCACCCCACTATATATAGACCCTTATACCCATCAAATGTAGAGAGCTTCTAGATAGAGTTTTGTGAGAGAAACCCTAGAGAAAAACAAGATTGATTCATCCACAATCTTTACCTTAGAGACTCTTCACATTCCTCTACTCTCTTCCTCTCCATTGTTACATTCTTAAGAGGTCTTTAGCCAAATCCTTTTCTCACCATACCCATATCCGTGAGAAGGTTTATTTGGTGCTGTTGGGAAACAGTTAAGAAGGAACTAATTCACATTGGTTGATGCTATGGTCTAGTAGCAAAATCTGGGAAGCTAAAGAAGAAATAGGTTCGGCGTAACCTCATTGGAGCAAGAAACTTGGAGGGCTTAGGTACTTGGGTAGATTAGGCTTGGAGGGTCTTCTGCTGTTCATGTATCCCAACTACGTTCTTTAGTGGATTATTTACTGCTTGGAGGGCGGCGGAGAGGTTTCACGCCGAGGGCTTCAGTTTCCTCTTCAATAACACATCGTGTGTTGTCCGTGTGTTTGCATCTTCCTTCCTTTATCTCTGCCTTATATTTCAATAACACATCGTGTGTTGTCCATGTGTTTGCATCTTCCTTCCTTTATCTCTGCCTTATATTTCAATAACACGTCATGTGTTGTCCGTGTGTTTGCATCTTCCTTCCTTTATCTCTGCCTTATATTTACTGCTGTGGATGTGTTATATTTGGCTTAGATTGTTTATCAATTCTGTATTTGGCTTATATTCATGTTTCACACATTAATTGTTTAATAATAAGCTTGAATTGATAATTTGTTAATTGGGGTCTAACCGTTTAAGGGTATTTCATACCAATATTGAACATTCAGTGGGTAACACTACCGATGTTTATGTTTCGGCATCTATAGATGGGGTGATGAAATCCCCAAAGAGATGTGACTACACCAGCAATGCGGAGCCTGGGTTCGGCTCAGAAAGGGTGTATATGTCATGCAATCCTTAATAAAAGAGAAATACTTTTTCCAAACACAGCATATATATATATATATATATATGAAAGCAGATAAAGGTGTAGCGGAAATTAAATTTTGCTACCCTATGTTTGCATGTGAGGAAAGCGGTAAAGCCCTATGTAAAAATACCATCGTGGGCCTTCGTTCAACCACCTGCCGTGGCAACGCTCCCACGTGCTCAAGGGGGCCCGTTGGAGGCCCCTCTCTAGAATGATGACGATGGGTGTATACGCGTGTGTAATAGTGTGTGTGGCGTGGTTCATGTGGGGCTTCGAGTGCTCTTTCTCTTAGTGGAGGAAGGTAGGTCTACCTTTGATATTGTGGCAAGAATCTAGGCCAAATTTTAGGAGATTACCATAGGTAAATGGAGTTGCCACCAATCATTGGGCTTTTCTAAGGTGTGATTGGTCATCCGTTTCTAGTTGATTTTATAACCAATCCTAGGCTAAGAAAAATGGCATTTTTCCTAATCTAAAATGGATGGCAAAAAATCTTGATTCTTAGGTTCGAAAGTTTGGTTACATGTGGGGAAGGTGTTAGGCACCCCACCTCGCCTGTCTAAGGATAGTCCTTTGTTTTGATAAAACCATAATTTTCAAAGATTGGGAGTAAAAACATGATTTAGGCATTGGCTTTTGAGGCTTTACATGCATAGGGGCTTTGAGGTTTGGCTTTTAAATGGGTGTGGTCCTAATCTAAGTTTTCTTAAGGCTTTTGAACAAAGTGCCAAATTTCCACGGCGAAAATCTAGCAACATGTCACCTTACTTTCGTAGGAGAAATTAGGCATCACTTGGCCTTAGGTGACATGGACTATGACAATCACACCGAAAAGGGTAAGTAGGTATTTGTATACATACATCATGCACAATGTAAGCACACAGAGTGGGAAAGTAAATGCCTACATTCCTAGAGCATGGCCTAAAATATAGGTGTAGGAAACTAAATAGGGGCCGCCATACTTTAGAGATGAGGACAAATGGTACATGGCATGATATACCTAATACAACCCATCTAAAAGAGAAAGGGAGGAGGAAGGAAGGGGTTTTAAAAAAGTACAAAACCAAACGGGAAAAGCTAGGCCCCTAAACCTACTGAACACAACTGCTTGGCTTATATTGACATGCTCGCATTTGCGCCCTTTTTGCTTGCACCTGGGAGGCTGTGCCCTAGCTTTAAGCATCCTTGCTCCATGTGTATACATGCAAATGCAAAGATAAGAAACTAGTAGACAAGCAATGAAAGGAAAAGATGCAAAGTGCATATAAATGAGGCATAAAACAGATAAGCATGATAGAAATGGTAAGCAAGGAAACAAGAAAGCAAGCAAACAAGTGAGAAGACAAACAAGCAAGAAAGCAAACAAAAGGTGGTGTCTGCAAGGGACAAATGTAGGTTTGGATCAAATGTCCATAACTTCATTATGTTGAAACATGAATGACATACTAGCAAGCAAGACTCACGCATGAACATGTAAGCAAGCATGTAAAGATGCATAGAAAGCCAACGGGTGGCACAAGCAAGCATGGCAAGCATATCATCGCATGGAGTGGGAAAGGGAAAAGGTATGTATGAAGCAACCGGCATCATGGCAATGCATCCCAAATGGCTATATTCAAATAAGGCCCCATAGGCGGCGGATGTAACCACACAACCACAAACCCACTAAGGGCGTCAAGCATGGTGAATCCTAGAACTAGAGAGGCTAAGATAAGCATAAAACACAGATGCAAGCAAGCATAGACATGCAAACAGGGGTGATCCAAACCCTTTTATATGGGTCTTGGTGTATGGACAATGACAAAGACCGTAGGATCTAGATCGAGTCCTAACCATTAGGCCAAAACACATGAAAGAAAGACAAAGCGACAAAAGGGCTACAATAGCACATGGCATGATGAACAAGGTCTAGGCCTAAGCACATAAACAAGGTGTGAAGCACGCAATCACATAGATGATGGCATAAAGCATGTAGAGAACATTGACCTAAACATGTAAACACACCGATCTACACATATAAGCATGGAAATATGTATGTAGGCAGGTAAAAGCCTAGCACATAGACATGGAAGAACATGGATCCAAGCATATAATCATGTGAAGACAAGGATCTAACCATATAGCATGGAAATAAACACATAGATACATAGATCCAATCAAGGCATAGCAAACAACATCATACAAGCATATGAGCACATAACCCTAACATCATCCTAGAACAAAAAGAGGAACAAAGCATAGTAAAACATGGCATATAACATAAAGCATGTAGATCTAAAATATAAGCATGTAAGGGTGTAGATCTAAGCGGGAAACATGGCAAAAAGCATAAAAAGCATAGAGAATTAGGATAGAAACACAAATAAAGCAAGAAACATGCTAAGAAAGCCACAAATCATGTTATTCAAGCAAAAAGAGCAAGATAAAAGCTAGAAAAAGATTTAGAAGTTTAGGGGTGTGGATAGTAGCTAGAAAGCTACATCCACACCCGTAAACCCCAAATCCAAGATGTAGAACCAAGGAGAAGAAGATTGGGTATAAGAAGAATACCTTGTGTGTTTGGTCAAGAGAGAAGAATCAAGAAGCTTTGATGTGTTTTTTGTGTTTTAAAGAGAAGAAAAATGAGCAAAAAGCATCCTTAACCTAATTGGGTCTGGGTTTGAGATTAGGAGATGAGAAGGGTTTGTGCTAAAGTAACAGTGCTAACGGAGTCAGGAACAAATTTGTCTTTTAAGGACTAAGTTTGTCATATTTTAAAATTTTTAAACCTAATTGGTATTAACTCAAACCTTAGGGTAGTTTAGTGAAATTTACACAAATTTTTTTACATAAATATATATTGTACTTGTACATAGAACAAGATATCTACTAGTTGCTCCAAAAGAGCAATTCAAAGTCATGTTGTGCAATTTGGAGCCAACCATTACCATTTCTAAAAATTTCATTCTTCTTGGAAGTCAACTAAAAATTTATTTCTAAAGACTTGGAACCATAGAACTAGAAGGGAAAACATTGACTACCTCTTGAAAGTTGAAACTAGACTTTCTTTGTCACTTACCCTTGGATTGAGGCTTTAAAAAAATTGCAAGATGACGCGTCCTTTGCTATAAGATTGCAGAAAAAGAAAATATAAAAACAATTCAAATATAACAATATATGTACAGCAATTAAAATATTTAAATGTTAAAACATAAAATATAAATTCAACAATACAACATTAATAGACACCATAGATTCAATGTTTGAAGATTAAAAGCCCATATATATATATATATACTTTATAAAAAAATCTACAAAAAATATATTTTTTTAATTGTTTAAATATAAATGAATCAGGTACAAAGAAAATTAACCTCTCCCCTACCCCATTTGCCATGCAAGACATGTAAAACCCACCTTAATTTGGGTAGGTGAGATGAATATAGTGGAGATGGGTTTAAATTTGATATCGATTTACTGATCAATAAAACAAATATTGGTAAAAACATTCTCATCTGGGGAGCCAAAATGTAAAATGACTCTCACTATTAAAAGAAAAATGCACAAAACACCCCTATATCTAGGGAGCTAAAATGGTGTGGAAGATGGTAATGGAAAAACATGGGTTTTAGCCATGAAAGAGGGAGTCTTCAGCCGTCGTAGGTGTGGGTGAGAGAGAGAGAGAGGGAGCCACCGTGGGTGAGAGAAAAAAAGAAGAAGAAAGAGCTAGATTTTAAGAGAAAAAGGGGGAGAGAGAGAGAGAGAGAGAGAGAAAGGAGAAGGGTGGTTTGGGCTAAGTAACGATGCTAACGGAGTCAAGGAAAAATTTTTCTTTGAAGGACCAAGTTGGTCATATTTTAGAAGTTTTAAACCTAGTTGGTATTAGCTCAAATCTCAGGGTAGTTTAGTGAAATTTACACAAATTTTTTCACATAAATGTATAATGTACTTGTACAGAGGACAAGATATTTACTAGTTGTTCCAAAAGAGCGATTCAAGGTCATGTTGTGCAGTTTGGGGCCAATCATCACCATTTCTAAAAATTTCATTCTTCTTGGAAGTCAACTAAAAAGTTATTTCTAAAGACTTGGAACTATAAAACTAGAAGCGAAACCATTGAGTACCTCCTGAAAGTTGAAACTAGACTTTTTGTGTCACTTACCCTTGGATTGAGAATTTAAAAAAAAAATTGCAAGATGACGTGTCCTTTGCTAAAGGATTGCAGAAAAAGAAAATATTAAAACAATTCAAATATAGCAATACTTATACAACAATTAAAATATTTAAATGTGAAAACATAAAAATACAAATTCAACAATACAACACTAATAGACACCATAGGTTTAATGTTTGAAGATTAAAAGCCCATATATATATATATATATATACTCTATAAAAAATCTATATAAAATATTTTTTTAATTGTTTAAATATAAATGAATCAGGTATAAAGAAAATTAACCTCTTTCCCACCCATTTGCCATGCAAGACATGGAAAACCCGCCTCAATTAGGGTAGGTGAGATGAGTATAATAAAGATGGGTTTAATTCAATATCGATTTACTGGTCAATAAAACAATATTGGTAAAAACATTCTCATTTGGGGAGCCAAAATGTAAAATGACTCTCACTATTAAAAGAAAAATGCACAAAACACACCTATATCTAGGGAGCAAAAATGGAGCCATGATGCAAAAATAAATCTCTATTTCTTTTCTCTTTTTTTTTTTTTTTTTTTTCTAATTTTTTAATCATGTGTTGAGTATTGTGTTTTTGTTTTGGATGAGTTAAGTATGGGGCATTATAAAGTAGAATTTTTTAAAGATTATTTTAATATATTGTATCTTAAAATAGAGTATGAAATGTTTTGACATTTAAATCTTTTAATTGCTGCTGGAATTTTGTTTAAAATCAATCTCTCTGTCAATGTTATTGACTATAATATAGCCTTTATATAGGATTTTATTAAACGCTTTCCTAGGACTATTAGAGCATTCGCATTGGGTTTTGTAAATGTCATATGTTGGTAATATTTAGCATCAGAGCCCCAAAAAGCCTCATTATCTGGTCTTGCAAAATCTTCCAATTGCAAAAAAATTTACAATCTTGATACCATACCATCCTATATGTAAGATGGTACTGTAGCATGATTGTATAATAAAAATTAGTATTTTTTATTGTCTCATACTTCTTCTCTCTCTTCTCTCTCTCGTTATTTCATTTCGCTTTCTCTCTCTTCTTTCTCTCTACTTCGTTCTGCTCTCTCCTCTTCAAACCCGAAACCCATGTCAGCACTTCCTTCCTCTATATCTTAGATCGGTTTGCTATGGATTCCGATGGGTTTGTTATAGATTCCGATGGGGTTGCTATGGATTTGTGGGTTTCTGCGTTGATCTAGTCATGAGGGTTATAGGTTGAGCTGGGCATGGTGGTGGCCGAGTTTCGTGTTAATGGTGGTGGCTGGGTTTTTTACGATGGTGATGGTGGGTTTTGTTGGCAGAGGTGGCAGTGGGTTTTGTGATTTTTGGCTTTGAATCGGTGGGTTTTAGGATGAATCAATGTGATTAAGGATGTTGGTGGTGGTGGGTGGTACTGCGATGCTGGCTTGATGAGTTTAGGTGTGGGTGTGGCTAGGTGCTCCAAACAAAAAATGGAGGACGATATTCTTCAAGATTGGGTGAAGTAGATATCTATGACTATGAGAGCTCCTAATATGATGCAATATTGCTCAAAGAGGATTTGAAGAATACAAACTGGCTACACAGTATTGATGATAAGTTTGACCAAGGATTAATCTTTTTTTTTTTTTTTTGATAAGCACCAAAGGCCAATCTTTGATAATGGATTTGAGTCCCTTCCAAACCGTTTGGCCTATTATAGCATGTTTTAAGTGGGAATTCGATTTGTTATTTATTTTTTAATTATTATTTTCTTAATATTTGGTTCTTTTAAAAAGAGAGGCAAAGGAAGAGAGAGGTGTTTGGTTTGATAGCAATGGGTTAGGTTGGATGGTGTTTGGATTGGTGGTGGTGTTAGTGGATTGTGTGGGTAATTTGGTGAGACATGGGTTTATGTGTGGTGGTGATGGGTGGTTGAAAGAGAGAGATACAGAGGAAAAGATAAAAAAAGAGATGGAGGGAGAAGAAAGGGAGAGAGATTGGATTACATTATTTTATTGGATACTATATATTATTTTAATAAGTTGTACAGTAAAATAGAAATTGGGATAATGAGTATATTGTAAAGTTGAATGGTATAACAGATAAAGTGACTTTTAAGATGGTAAAATAGGATATTATTTGCATTCTGAATACTAATGCTCTTACTCTGAATAAACCTATTCTTGGAATAAGAAATATAAAGACAAAAGAACTACTAAAATGCCAGTCAAGGCAAGAGAGAACCGTGCAAGAGAGAGAGAGAGATATGGGAATTTAAAACTCAAAGCTTGAAGGATCATATGTCTAGGCTCTTCAATCTAAAAGTCAAAGCTCGAAGAGACAAAGATCTGGGATTTGAGCTAGGTTTCATAAAGATGTTGAGGATGACAACGGTTTAGGAGAACATGGAGCTATGAGATTCAGAAGGATAGCATCCGTCTCTTAGGACTTTCCTATGGCAACCAAATGCCTCCATGTGCTTCCACAACATCATTTTCCACTCGATCTATCACTCATCCCTAAGGCCCCATGACTGTTACTTCATGAGTCTATGACCCACATGCTACCGAGACATTGATCTACAAATGGTTCACTTTGGAGAGAGAGAGAGAGAGAGAGAGAAAGGAGAGATTTTGGAGCAAGTGGCCTAGAGGGCTTGGTAAGAGAGAATTGGGTAGAGAGAGTGAGACATGAAAGTGAGGTGATAGCAATCTATAAGATTTGCCAAAGATTCTGATGTATTGTGTGATATGGGATTCATTAATGTTTGGTTGTTTACAAGATACATGATTAATTGACATGGCATAATTTGATTGGACAAACTTATAGTCTAATACATATGCCAGGCATAGGTTTCACTTAATGAACACATCAAAATTACCCAAACTTTAGGGGTGCAATTTGCATTTTTGTCTTTTATTTAACAAGGTAGGATCATTCTAAATCCAGGGGAATTTTGTAGTTTTTGTAATCCTTGCAAATTAAGGGTATTTTGGTAATATAGTTAAGTATAGAATTTCTAGGAGATCATAAGTGTAAGGGCTGGCTTTAGTTCTTTGGTCCAAAAGATGAATGGATTAAGGCCCAAAGAGCCCAACACAATGAATTTGTACAGAGTGGGCTGAAAAACTAGGCTTCAATGAAGTGACGACACCCTTAATGGGCCAAAGATGGTAAGAGAGCAAGGAAAAGTAATGAATAGACAAATATGGTGCACATAAATTTTTCCTCGACAATGTCCGAGGAGAGTAGCTCTTGAATATATTTTTCTAGGATTTGATTATAGTTTATTTTCTTAATACTACAGTGTTATCTCTACCGATCCCTCTCCTTTAGAAGGTCTCTCGCATTATATAGCTCCCTTCAAGCAATCTTATCCCTCAATTTGTTGATTGCCCAGTCATTCTGAATGTGTTAAGCCACATCATTCTGGATGTTCTCGTGGCCCCATGGAGAGAAAATAATATTTTTGGATATTTTGGGGTCCGGCAAGCAAATCGAGGGCGAACAAAATACGATATCAACATAGGATTAATTTTGGATGATGCTTCTTTGAAAATCTCGAAGAAATGCTTTTGTCTATATTCTTGAGTGCATGGCTACTTATGCAACTTGTATTCATGCATACGCAGCTCTGTTCTTGCGTACACAGGTATGTTCTTGAGGCTCTGCATACGTGGGAATGGGCCTGTGTACGCAAGGTCTTGTCTGCGTGCATGGGCTTTGACTCACGTACGTGAGACGCTTGGAAAAAGCCTTACTCTGCCCGTTTTCACTCATTTTTCAACCGTTTCACCTCCATATGCAATTCTAACACCTGTTTTCTTGCATTTGAAAATCATTGTATCATTCTTTTTATCTTCATTCTTGCTTCAAAACACAATATCCCTAAATTTCACTTGAATCATGAATCTAATGTCGTCTTTCTTTTTCAGTCATCGTCCCCTTATACTGGTAGGGGAAGCACCAATAAGGTGGTGGAGTGGTTCAACCAACTTGTCCCCAAAACCAGGGCTTATATCCCGGAGGCGAGCTTTGAGCCTATCATCAGTCTTCTTCCTAAAAAGTCAATGAGTGCTACCTTAGTGCAATGCCTTATTGAGAGGTGGTGGGACACTACCCACACCTTTCATATTATCAAGCAGGAGATAATGGTAACTCCCTATGACTTTTATTGCACGACTGGCCTTAGCTTCAAGGGGGCCGTCATTAGTTTGGATGGTGTGTTGGGTGTCTAGCTGGGCATTGACATGTTAGGGAGGATGTACTCCACTAAGATCATCTACTATTTCAACTTGGTGTCGGATTACATGTTCCTCCCATAGAGGACTACGAAGGAATGCATCGGTATGGTTAGGGCTTTCCTTCCTTCTCCACTTGTTGGGAGCCTACCTCTTTGCCAATGGTAGGAAAACGGTGTCTTTAAGGTGGCTAACCCTCTTCTAGGACCTTGGGAAGGCACGGAGGGCCAACTAGGGGCAAGCGTGTCTTGCTTATCTTTACTCCACGCTTGACACTGTCAGCCGAGGCACCTTGTGGCAACTTGTAGGGCCTTGGATGATGTGAACCCCGTCAAGAATAACGAGACCCAACAACGAAAGGGAACCCAAGATCGTTCTATGGACAGATTCGAATGGAAGACCTCGACCCGTTGTTTATGACAAACAAGAACCTCGGTATAAGGAAGACGCCACAAATGGTGGTGGAAACTCCGTTTGATAAGTCGAGTTGAACGCCACGGGAAATCCCGATAAGTCCGAATAGTTCTTCAAAGAACTAAAGAGAATAAACCTCACAAGTTTTATGAATATTCAATGTCTGCGTTTTCCATTGCTTATGCACCTATTTAAAGGGCTGAACATTACAAGAAAAAAAAAAAAGAAAAAAAAAAACCCTAACATAGAAAACCTAATTAAAGCCAAAAAAAATGTGTAAGGAAAGAAATCCTTACCTTCCTAAAACACACAAGACATATAAGGCAATAAAGGCTGGATGCCCATCCTCCTAATCAATGCTAAAATAAATCCCTACTTGCCAAAAAAAAAAGAGACACTAAAATAGGAAAGAAGAGCAGGACGTCCAGAGTCAAATAGAAGGAAACAAAAGACAACATAAACGAAAAAAAAATGGCGCCTAGAATAGCCATGCAATCTGATCCTTCTAGAATAGCCATGTAATCCTCTTGCCAATTCTTAGCCTTGACCGGATCCTTCTAGAACTTGAATCAAGGTGACGATTCATTGATGCCCATGTAGATCATGCTCAATGGGCCTCCACGAATTTGCTTGAGCCCATAACTCTTGGATGAGTCCGTTGAGCACATCCTTGAACTTCTTTGCTCGTGCTCTCGTAACTGGCCTAATTGGTACTTGAATGAGATCCTTCGAAGTGGTGCCTTGATCTCCATCATTGGAAACTGTATTGTCTTGAAAACTATCATCTTGCAAACTGTCATCTTGTAAACTATCACCTCGCAAATTGTCATCTTGAAAACTGTCATCTTGCATCTAACTTGTGGCTTGTGCTTCTTTCTTGTAGCGGTGGGTTGTTAGGTATGGCTTCATAACTCCAGGCACCGACCTAGTTCTGAGTGATTTTCACCAAGTGAGGGCACATTTTGCTGGATTGAATTTTGATAAGGTAAATTTAAGAGTTATAGTTGTTCATGCTTCTTCTTGTATTACCCTTAGGATACTCTCTTCCTAACCTTGTGCCTTTATTGGTAAACTGGGCCCCGTGGGTCGGCCGGCCCTTTCTTGTTACTCAAGACTTGGAGCCTGCCGCTCTCATTGCTTCGGAGATTATCTGACCTCTTGAAAGAGTGGGCTTGAGGGCTCTATATTTGGCAGAGAGAGTGAGATGCCAATTAGTGGGTAGGGATGACCCACAGATTCGATGGACCTACCTGAGTTCATGCTTGCCCCACACTCTATGACTGATGTTGAATACAACTCGTAGGGGAGGGGTGTTTCCTATGCCGAGCAGCTTCTTAAGGGGTTGGACTGTGAGGAGTTCAACATCACTCACCTCATGCCTTCTCTTACTATTTAGGTATATACTCAAACTCTTGTACTTCTTCTCCCTCTCTTTTTTCTTTGTTTGTCATGACTCGTAATATAGCAAATTGTAATAGGGGGGACCTGCTACTAGTGAGCCCATTGATCCTCCACATATCCATAGGACAATCTATGCTTATAGCCCGAATGGCTTTGCTAGGGAGCGTGTCGTGCCCCGCAACCCTAATGTCATGGGCTGTCCTTTCCCTCCCAACACATGAGCGGTGAATTCTTTCTTCCTTTTGTCCTTTCTCTTTGCCAAATTTCTCTTCTTGTTTCAGTCACTAAACCTTTCTTCAAATTGTAGCCCATTATCCAAGAGCATGAGGAGTTGGTATGGCTAGCCGGGAAACTTAAGTTGGAGGTAACCAACTACTCAAGAGAGCTATATGGCCCTAGTGGAGCATTCCACCCAGGCGGTGGTGATGATGATGATGGTGGTGGCAGGGAGGAGGATCCGAAGGCGACTCCTAGCTACTAGTCAAGGAAGAGGTGACACCATTGATCACCTGCAATCACAGCTTTTTCTTTTCTTTTTTTGCTTTTAATTGTTTTTTTTTTTTATTCCCTTTAGCAGGCATTTGAGTTTGGTTTGAGACAAAGGATTGTATTTAAGAACATCTTTTTTACATTTATGCTTTTGATTGGAACTTAGCACTTAATTTACAAGATAATGATAAATTGTATGTTTCTATTCAACTTTGCTTCTTTGATACTTGCAACTTGATGTTTGGAATATGTCTTGAATGGTTCTTTAGGTCACAGGAACCCTAGAAATGCTTAGGAGTAGAAAACTCTATTCAAAATAGGGGAACATGGGCTTCTGCCAAGCGCTGTGCGTATGTGGAAATGAGCATGCATATGCATCTTTGACTTTGCGTACGTAGGGTTGAATCTGCGTGTGTGGGCTACGAATCAGAAAAACCCTAGCTAACTTACTTAGGTATAAAAGTAGGCATTTGGGTCCAAAACCCTCATCAATTTATTTCCATCTCAAAGAACACTTTTTTGAGGTCTCTTAATGGCAGAAAACTCTTCTCTTGATGTCTCCACTTGGATTCGGAAGTGTCAGGACATATGTGAATCATGTTAGGAACTATGTCAATATTTTATGTAATTGGCTAATCCTTTGACAAAACGCACTTTACATGCAATTGGGTAGATCTAGGACGTGCTTAATGCTTCAAGAAACAAGGTTTCAAGTTCAAGTGTTAAAGCCATGCAAATCCATCCAAGAAACAAGTGAAGGAGTGCTAGATATTAAAGCTCGACAGCTAGTATCTATTAAGGTTTAAAAAGCTGCTGAAGCTCGAAGCGCAACAGCTAGCTCGATAGATACTCTATCTATTGAGGTTTATGAAATGTAGATTTTCAATTCTATTTTGCATCCAATCCGTGAGTATATGTTTAGGCTTTCTTTTTTCACAACCCTAAACATATATAATGATTATTTTTAAGGGTTGTCAAAGGTTGCACAAGTGTGAAGAAAAGTTTTGGTCGTGCAAAATGTGACCAGAGATAGAATTTGCCCCAATTCATCTTTCCCTTGAAAAAGCTGCTGTGTTTGTACACCTTAGGGTTTTGTGACCAAGGAGCTTCGTAATCTTCATCGTGTGATGAACTAAAGAACTTTGCAACCATAATCTTTCTCAATGATAGGCCAAAAACGAATTGACCCCTTGTGATAAATTAACCAATTAATTTAGTCAAGTGAATTAATTAAGTTAATTAACATGCAAACGCATGGTAGCACAAACAAATCACCAATAAACTAATTATGCAACGGAAAATAAATAATACAGTGATTTGTTCACAAACGGGGAAACCTAACAAAAAAAACCCCACTGGGTGATTTTCAGGTCATCACTCCTGAAACTCCACTATTATCAAAACAAGCGGTTACAAGTAAAGGAATCCCAATACCTTATACCAACCTACAGTTGAACCCTTACCCCAATACCCAATTGGACTTGTTCTGTAGTGACAGTTTTCCCTTTTGAAGCATGGCTTCCAAGTACGTGACTAACCAATTGCGCGGATCCCAGTACGCAACTTCAATCACCAACTAGAGAAGATTGTTGGCTGCAAAGTTCTTCAGTTCATCCACGATGAAGATCAAGAAGATGCTTAGTCACAAAACCCAAAGGTGCATATGTTAGGATTAGTGCCCTTAAGTCCTATTGTATGATGTTATGTATGATATTAAGTGTGACATTGTGTAAGACATTATGTATGACTTAATATTATGTTTAATAATTTTTTTTTCTTATTATCTAAAATAATGGCAACATGAATATTTGGACATTATCATATAGTCCATGAGATGCATAGTATGTGATTTATGTGAAAAGTCACAGAAGATATAAATCACAAGTTCTTTGTAAACTCAGATATATAGTTTGTAGTCGGTGATGAAATTGGACATTTCCTCTGCAAAGACTATAACATATCAACTACGATGATTTGTCTTGATCATGCAAATGGAGACTTCTAGTTGATGTGTTAATATGTTTTAAGAGTTAAGACATATTGAACTAGACCGCTGTGAGATTTATTATTCTCCTAAAGACTATCAAATGAATAATAAATCTCACGACTTACATTTGCATGAACTCTTAACCCTGAAAGAATAATAGACCTGATCATAAGATGTAGGTTGCTTTGATATATCAGGAGTGAGATCTAAAGTAACGGTCAAAACCTCAGTATGTTGGGCAGCCACATTTAGTGTTGATGGAACATATATTCTCAAGATGGAATTTATAGTCTCTTAACAGAGATATAAAATATTCCCTTGAGATAAGTTTAATGGGTTTGTTATTCAAAGAGTTAGGCCTAACCACTTTAGTAAGTAGTTACTAAAGTATATATTTATGAAATTAGATTTCATAAATATATGATGAATAACTTAAAGGATTAAACCGGATACTCAAGGATTAAGATGTAGTAATTTACAAAGTGGCAGTCTAAATTAATGACTTTGTATTACTATGAATATTTTATGAAGGGGTTGCGTGTATAATAAGGTCTTGGGATATAATTTATAGATAAGACCTAGAATGCAACTATATTTATATAGTGATATTAAATATAGTTAAAGGTAACTTTGGACTTATCAAGAGTTGTCAGAATATTATAAAAAAAAAAAAAAAAAAAAAAAACATCATTGTGAAATAGTGTGTAAGTGAGTGTTTGTCACTCTCTAATCATCTCTTTGTTACCAATTGAGAGACCACACATCTTGGGCATTAGTGGAATTGGAGTGAAGATTAAAAGTATTCCCAAGTGCATTGATCTTTGTTTAGAAATTCACCGCTTTAAGGTACGATCTCTTGTTCTCAAATTCTGAAATTTACTTGCATGTTATCAATATCGAATGAAATAGATCCGTTTTAAACTTATTTTTCCGCTGCGTTCATATTTAATTCCATCATCATATACACAACAATTTCTTCAGAAGAGATGAACTAGGGTGAAACTTTGTCTCCGGTCACAATTTGCTTGAACAGGCTTTGCTCAATGCTTATGCAACTTGTGAACTCTTTAACGGCCCTTAAAACAATCCTTTTATATGTCTAGGGTTAGGAGAAAAGAAAGCCCAAACACATAAACACGGATCCCAAGAAAATCATATCAAAATTCTGAAATTCTTAAACCTCGACAAATAGGAGGTGTCGAGCAGGTGTCAATTACACGGGGCTGAACAACTTACTTAATCTCGATAGATGCAGCTATCGAGCTTTAATGATTTTGCACTTCTCAGCTTGTTTCTTGGACAGACTTGATGACTTCAACACTTGATCTTGAAACACAGCTTCTTGAAGTATTAAACACATCCTAGATCTACCCAATTACAAGAAAAGTGCGTTTTGTCAAAGGATTAGCCAATTACATCAAAGAATGACATATGTTCCTAACAAGTGAACCACACATATCCTAACAATCTCCCCCTTTGGCAATCCGTGACAAAACCATAACAAACAAATGAACATATGAGAGAAGTCATAAATTACTCAACTCATACTCACTTGTTACATACAATAAAATCTATCCTAACACAAACTCTTGAAAAACTTTGCAAGAATAGAGTTTATGGCAAATAGACTTTGACAACCTGTATTTCTGAAACACTTTAAACAAAACTCATTAAGGCATCTTTGTGTAAAACATAAATAATATATTGTATACAAATACAAGAAGCATGTGTATAAAGAGAGAAAAGAAACAACACATGTAAGAGGTAGGTGAAAGAAACAACATACATCCACATATAGAAAAGAATAAGTACAATGTATGTCAATAAATTGTCACAAGACCCAATGTACATGAACAATGTATCTATAAAATAAAGAAAAGAAGAGATACAAGATAATCCTCACTACATCCCTCATATCAACAACAACACTCCCCCTAATAAAAATGTCCTATACTAACTCTCCCCTTAAGAATGACTACTCTCATATTCCAAAACTACTGCCCATTTTTGTCACGAGTGACAAAGAGGAAAGTGTCAAGTAGACATCTCATCGGTAGAGCTACCATCTCCATCATCATCATCAGAAGCATCATTGTCATCACTATCATTATCATCAACCTCAGTGGCAGAATCAAAAGCTACTAGAGGACGTGGAGGAGAAGCCTCAGAAGCAAAACCACCCATGGTCGCCTGCCACCTAGAAATACAGCCAACACGAACATTCACCTGATACAACTCAGTAGAGAGTGTATCAAGGCGAGCATCCTTGTGTTGAAGCTGCGCCATGATGTCTCCAAAAGTAACATCACCCATAGAAGAGGAAGGAGCAGATGTAGATGAAGCAGATCAAGATGAAGGAGCCAAACGGGAGGGAGGAGCTCTTGACTCCTATTGTGACCTAAACTGTGCCTCACTACATTTTATGGTAGCGGCATCTATGGCACACATGAAGGTGAAATGGTCGGACACGAGAAAAGGGACAGAAAAATGGCGTAGAATTCTCGTGATAGCAAAAGGATAGATGAACTTATCACGGGTTGCCGAATCCAAATAAACATTTATGATAGACAAAATGAAATAAGAAAGGAAGTCTATAGTAAGATGCTCAAGGAGTGATAACAAAAACCGAGCACGAGGCTCTGTAATGGAGTTATAATGAGAGAGAGGATACAAAACAAAAGTCATCACCATGTTCAAGAATCTAGGACCTTTAGCAAAAGACCGAGATGATGTAAACTAACGCTCACCCCACTCAGAAGGGTGCTCATAGAAAGCATATATGAGCTCATCCTTGGACATAGTCCTCAAACACTCACAACTAGGATAGTCAGGAAACTCTACCCTAGGAACCCAAAGCACATCCACAACAAGCTGCGGTGTGATAGGAATGCGCATACTTAGAAGGCGAGTGAAGAAAAGAGGTATCGAACGATCAATCCCAGGCATGTTAGAGTAAAACTCCTGGATAAGCACGAGAGGATATGTGACCGAGACATCACACAGTGACTCCCATCCCCGACTGTGAATGACATCGGGAAGGTCAGTGTTGGCGAAGTTTGCCAAAATGACTTGGCGTTCCGAATGAATGCCTCGTCTAGAAAAGTTCTTCGAGAAAGCCTTTCGAGCATCCTTATCACAGAATCGAATGTTAGAAGGAGTAGGATCAGAAGATGATGTCCCGGAATGAAGAGGGTTCCAAGACGGAGCAGATTTATGTTTAAGTGCCATAGACATGACTAACTTAAACAGAATGAGAAGGGAGGGAGAGAGAAAGACAGTCAGAAAAGTCCCAAAACAATTCAAATATAACAAGTATAATGAAAAGAGAGTACGTATGCATGGAAAATGCATGAACATGTGACATGCAAAGTAAATTCATCATGGGCTCAGCCCAATCTAATCCTACCACCACATAAACAGTTTACACACATCTAAATGCATGATAATACTATTATAATGCAAATGTGATGCAATGCATGAGATTTTAAACTCATTTAAATGAAAACCATCCCAAAATTTCAATAAACACTCACCAATTTTGAAAAACCCCAAAATTTTCAAAATCCCCAAAACCTAGGTTTCAAAACATGAAATTCATGAAGAATGATGAGATAAGAGTGCATACCAAGTGATTTGAAGCAAAGAAAGGCCAAAAATCACGTTGGTTGAAGGTTTTGAGTGAGAAAAAATGGTTTGGGAGGTGAACAGGTGCGGATAGATTGAGGGAGATCGAGGAAATGAGAACTAGATCGCATGAGGAAGCTTAAATAGATCCTTAGTAAAGCTCAACAAATGAAGGTATCGAGAGGTGTCAAGACTTTTGTCGAGATAGGTGTCGAGAAAATGGTCATTGACAGATGCAAGTGTCAAGAAAGTATCGAGGAACAATGAAAAATACAAGCATAGAAGCTTGATAGATTGACCCAGCTGTCGAGAAGCTATCGAAGAGGTAGGAGAATTCTCGAACGATCCACCAGGTGCCGAGGAGCTGTCGAGATTGCGGTAAGAAAAAGCATAGGAAGCACGACAGTTAGCTAGGTATCGAGGAGCTGTCGAGCCAGCTTTTAAAACCAGTTTTTCAAGAAGTGAAAAACACAGACATGAATGCAATCAAGCATGCAACCCAACCAACGATCCAATCAACATATTAGGCTCTCAAAATCATCTCTCAACAAAATTTTAAGCACATGGATCCCAAAAATACACACACACACACACTAAACAAGTCTAACCAATTTTATATTTTAAAAACAAGTCAAGACAGTTTAGTGAGCATACATTAACACATGTAAACCTTGTGATGACCAAATCACATTGTACTTGCACATGTATCAAGAGTAGCAAAGAATATTGCGTGTTGTGTGTGAAAAACATCACAAGATTGCATAAGTGTATACATGTTATGACGATTTGAGATATGAGAAAATCACTTTAACTCACACACAATCATAACTGTTTGATGGGGACTATCACCTTTGAGGTACATCCTATAACTCTCACATCTCTTAGAATACACGCTTGCAGTCATATATTAAAGCATTTTTTTATCTTTTTGCTTTTTATTTTTCTTTGCATATTTTCTTTTTAAGCATATCATGCATGGCCATATAAGGGATAGAAAAGAAATACCCAATGATATTTGACATTCCAATTTTGCTATGCCGAAGCACACAAATATCATTGACATCTCACTTTTGCTATGCCGAAGCATATAGATGTCTTATCATGATTGGCGGGCAACAGTGGTGAGATGATTATTTATGCCTTTCTTTTAGGATTTTCTAGTCCTACCCATAAAAAAGAGTGATACGAGTGTTAAGTACAAGAGATCACTTAACCTTACTCATCATAAACACGAGTTACAAAGCTCACTTGCTTAGTTGTGCATAGAGATGCTCATCTAGGTTACAAATGATACAAAGTTTAGAAAAATTTGTTTTAATGGCCATCCAAGGTACACAAGTACCAATGTACACAAAACACACACTGTTTTTGTATTTTTCTGATTTTTCAAAATTTTTTTTTATTTTTATATGAAAACAAAAATAAGCAAAACTAAAAATAAACCAAACAAAAACATGTTAAGCAAAGCAAAGTATAAAATTAGACTGACTCAAAATAAAAGCAATAACACATAAATAATGCAACAAACAAAAACAAGAAGATAGAAGAAAGTGATAGAATCACTTAGAACCCTTTTCCTTCCAAGCCTTGGAAGAACCTTTTCTTTGATTAAACCCTTGAACCAATGGTGAGGAGGAAGAATTGAAACCGTTCAGGTTCGAAAGAAACATGAGGGCTTTGAGAAGATCTCCAAGAGGAGCAAGAAAGGATTGAAGTTGATTTTGGCTTCCAGATGCTATCATCCCGTTGCTTTGTTGAGTGGCTAATCACTTATAGCAATTTGGTCGAGTATGATTGGCAACACCATAATGATGACAGAGATGTTACTTCTTCTGCTTAGGCTTTTGAGAGTTAGCCTTCTTAGCCCTAGAGTTTTTAACATCTTTCTTATCTTGCTTAGAGGGTGCTCCTAAGATAGATTTACCTTTGTCTAAGTTCTCATTAGCTAATTCAGTTTTAACATAATTGTTCTCAATTTTAACATTATTAGCAGGTGAAACAAAAACAGTAGCACTAGTAGAAGCAATATTAGAGGAAGAAATATCATACCCTAAACATGTTCGATTTGAAGCAGATTTCTGACTGCTGAGCATCTCGTCAAGTTTTTCACTTGAAGTCCTCTCTAATTGAGCTCTAACTTGAAACAACTCTGCTTCAAGCTTCCTGGTCTTCTCAGCCAAGAAATTGTTCTCAAACCTTAGTGCTCCAATAGTCTGATTAGCCTCATCAAACTTTGTGGACAACTCTTCACGGTCAAGTTCCACATCACTGAGTTTCTTGATGGCCAGCCTATAGAGTTTCTCGTGTTTCTCAAACAACTTGTATAGTTTCTCATAGGTGGTGTGGATGTCATGTTGATCATCCATCTTCTCACACTTAGAATCCATCAATTCCTCTTCTTCTTCCACTTCTTCAACAATCCCTTCTATAGGATTGACTGTGACAGTGAAGGCATTCAAGATTTCGTCATCCTCATCGTTAGAATCATCTTCAGGCTCGAGTCACTCAAGGTAGCAGCAAGTGCCTTGCTTTTCCCAATACTTTTAAGATATGTAGGGCACTCTTGTTTCATATGACCAAACCCATGACACCCAAAACACTTAGGTCCTGCGGGAACAGTGTACTAACCACCATCCTTAGCTTGGCTCTTAAACTGAGAAGAACTAAATTGTCTACGGTCCTTGTCAAAGCCCTTTCCATTGGCATTCTTCATAAATTTTTTGAACTGCCTGGTGATGTAGGACTTCATCTTGGAATCTTCATCATTTGAAGACTCATTTGTCTCATTGCTCTTGGCTTTCAGTGCCATGCACTTTCCTTTACCCACCTTGCCAATTCTGGTCAACCCTAGCTCATAAGTCTGCAAATTTCCAACCAACTCAATCAAAGGGATCTTGTCAATATCCTTGATTCCTCTATGGCGGTGATCTTGGCATGAAATCTCTCGGATAGAGATCTAAGCACTTTCCTCATAATCTTGGGTTCAGGAATGGTTTCCCCAAGATTGAAAGCAGAGTTCACTATGTCCTTTAGCTTGGCATAAAACTCATCAAACAACTCATCCTCCTCCATCTAAATCTCTTTAAAGCTTGTAGTGAGCCTCTGAAGTTTCAAATCTTTGACAGCCTTAGTTCCCTCATAGGTTGTTTGGAGGATGGTCCAAGCCTCCTTAGCAGTTTCAGTTGAGGATATCTTCTTAAACTCCTCATTGGTGACCGCATTGAACAAGGCATTCAATGCTCTGCTTTTGAAGTTAGCTGCCTTGATCTTGGCATCATCCCAATCAGTCGGTGCTTCCTTTGGCTTGGTCCAACCAATCTCTACAGCTTGCCACACCTTCTCATCTAAAGATTGCAAGAAAGCTCTCATGTGTACTTTCCAGTATGCATAGTTAGTCCTATCAAATAAAGGAGGCATAATTAACAACTGTCCTCTATCCATGACAAACAGGGATCAATGGATCACACAACAAAGATTAAATCTAATCAAAGTGTGCCTGCTCTGATACCACTTGATAGGCCAAAAACGAATTGACCCCGTGTGATAAATTAACCAATTAATTTAGCCAAGTTAATTAATTAAGTTAATTAACATGCAAATGCGTGGTAGCACAAAAAAACAAATCACCAATAAACTAATTATGCAGCAAAAAATAAATAACATGGTGATTTGTTCATGAATGGGAAAACCTAACAGCAAAAACCCCATCAGGTGATTTTCAGGTCACCACTCCTGAAACTCCACTATTATCACAACAAGCGATTACAAGTAAAGGAATCCCAGTATCTTATACCAACCTACAGTTGAACCTTTACCCAAATACCCAATTGGACTTATTCTGTAGTGAGAGTTTCCCTTTTGATGCACGGCTCCCAAGTAAGTGACTAATCAATTGCGCAGATTCCAGTACGTGACTTCAATCACCAACTAGAGAAGATCGTTGGCTACAAAGTTCTTCAATTCATCCATGATGAAGATCAAGAAGATGCTTGATCACAAAACCCAAAGGTGCATATACACAACAACTTCTTTAGAAGAGATGAACTAGGGCGAAACTTTGTCTCCAGTCACAAGTTGCTTGAACAGACTTTGCTTAATGCTTGTGCAACTTGTGAACTCTTTGACAGCCCTTAAAACAATCCTTTTATATGTCTAGGGTTAGGAGAAAAGAAAGCCCAAACACATAAACACGAATCCCAAGAAAATCATATCAGAATTTTAAAATTCTTAAACCTCGACAAATAGGAGGTGTTGAGCACACGGGGCTGAACAGTTTACTTAAGCTTGATAGATGCAGCTGTCGAGCTAGTTGTCGAGCTTTAATGATTTTGCACTTCTCAGCTTGTTTCTTGGACAAACTTGATGACTTCAACACTTGATCTAGAAACACAGTTTCTTGAGGCATTAAACACATCATAGATCTACCAAATTACAAGTGCGTTTTGTCAAAGGATTAGCCAATTACATCAAAGAATGACATATGTTCCGAACAAGTGAACCACATATGTCTTAACACTCAAGTTGGTGATTAAGTCGCGTACTAGGATCCGCACATCTATTGGTTAGTCATGTACTAGGAGTTGTGCTTTGAAAATGAGAGGTTGTCACTACATAATAAGTCCAATTGGGTATTGGGGTAAGGGTTCAATTGTAGGTTGGTATAAGGTACTGGGATTCCTTTACTTGTAACCGCTTGTTTTGATAATAGTGGATTCTCAGGAGTGGTGACCTTAAAATCACCTGGTGGGATTTTTCCCGTGTAGGTTTTCCCCATTCAAAAACAAATCATCGTGTCAATTTAATTTCCACCGCACTTTAGTTAATTGGTGATTTGTTTGTGCTACCACGCAGTTTGCATGTTAATTGAATTAATTAATTAACTTGGCTAAATCAATTGGTTAATTTATCACAGGGGGTCAATACATTCTTGGCTTATCAAGAAGCTTGGTCCTGATTTCAAGGATTCTATTGCTCCCTATTGCCTTTCATGCATCTTCCCTTACCATCAAATTAGGGTGGATGAACCTCTTTTTCATGTTGTTGCCAACTATTGGATTCCTTCTCGACATGTATTTCACTTCAACGGAATAGAATTATGCCCCACTATTGAGGAATTTGCTGCCATTATGGGTGAACCGGAGATTGATGATCTTATCTTTCCTACCATGGGTGAAGATCTTCCTTCCTTACTACGAGTTACATTGGGCATCCCTGAAACCATAGCCAGTAAGTGGTGTGTCTTTGGCAAACTCAACCTTAGGCTTATCTTTGATAACTTTTCCGGTTCGGCCTTCCTGAAGGTGAGAGGCCACAGTCATACTATCTTCGTGCCTTTTGCTTATGTGCCCTTGCAAGGTATTTCTTGGTCCAACAATCATATTGTGTGGACCTTCAGATGTGCATGGTGGCTTATGAGCTAAAGAGAGGTTATCCGGTGGGCTTGATCTTGGTGGAAACTCTCAATGGTTTGGATGCCTTTTAAAGGAAGGAAGCAAGCTTCTTTGCGGGAAGTCCTTTTCTTCTTTAGGTATAATCCCTAACATTTGCCTAGGTTCTCAACCTAGAGAGATTCCTCTAATTTTGCATTGATTGCCTTTCGGTTTTCAACCCATCGAGGCACCTTATATCATTTTTCATCATTATTTTTTTGAGGCTTCAGTTGCTTCAACCTCCTACTATGCCTTTCAGTACCTACCTTCCTAGGCATCTTAGATACCACCAACTTTAGAACATCGTGGGCTTTGAAACATACATGGAGTTTATAGGTCGCCTCAAGGAGACCAACATTCAGTGGGTCATGGAATAGTGGCATATCTCAAGCATGGTTAATAGTTGCTGCAAGGATCATTGTGTGACTTTAGTCAGGCTTCGATGCTATTCTTACTACTCTACTTGTCATATCTCAAGGCAATATGAATAGTGTCAATGAGCTCCTAATGATGAGGGTGCTTTCCACATCGCGGTGTTCACCAATAGGATCTTAGGCTGGATTAGTAAGGCTTGGCCACATCGTAGGATGACGAAAGACATTGTTCCTCCCAAATAAATCTACCCCACTAAAAACTACAGGCAATTGTTGAAGGATGACATGAAGTGGATTCAAAAGGATGAGAAGGCTTACATGAAGATTAGTAAGAAAATAAGGAGGACTGAGTGATCACCTTGATATGCCCCATGTTTTGTACTTTTGTGGTTCCCATGTTTTTTTTTTTTTGAATTTAATAAAGGATTGGAATGTTCCAAATCCCTTATGAAAACAAACTTATTATCTTTTAATTTGAGTAATGAGAGAATTTCCCTTTTTTATTATCTTTGCTTATAGTCATCTCTTTTTTATTTTTTCTTTTTTCTTTTCTTTCCTTTTTCCTTTGCCATGTAATTTTTGCCCATGATGTCATTTGAGGAATTTTTTCCATGCCCATGATCTTTTCCCCTAACTTTTGCCTAGACCACCCTTTCGGGTTTTCAATCTAGTGGGGTTCTTTTGCCTTAATTTTTGCCTAGGCCACCCTTTTGGGTTTTCAACCTAGTAGGTTTTTTTATTTTTCTTTTAAATGTGGTATTTTTCGAAGCCTATTCATGTTAATGGGGTGAAGCATCTCTTCCCCATCCAAATCTATGATTCTTGTAGCACCTATAGACATGATCTTCTTAATGATAAAAGGCTTAGACCATCTAGGTTTCATTTTTCCTCTCGGATCAAAAGTCTCATCTCTAAGCACCTTTAGGACCAAGTCTCCTTCTTTAAGATTTCTTGGTTTCACTTTCTTGTTGAATGCTCTAGCAATTCTTTTTTAGTACCCTTGTGCATGGTATTGTGCCCTAGCTCTCTTCTCATCTATCAAAGCCAATTGTTCATACCTCACCTTAGCCAAATCCTTTTCTAGGACCTTGGTTTCTACCAATACCCTCAAAGATTGTATCTCAACCTCAATAGGAAGTACCACCTCACTACCATAGACCAAGGTGTAAGGTGTTGCCCCAGTCGATGCACGGATAGAAGTCCTATAACCCCATAAGGCAAATGGGAGCTTCTTGGTCCAATCTTTGTATGTCACTACCATCTTGGCTAGGATATTCTTCACATTATTATTGGCTACTTCTATGACCCTGTTTGCTTATGGTCGATATGGTGAAGACTTGTGATGCTCAATGCCATATTCTTCCGTGATCCTTTGGACTTCACCTTCAAAGTGGGAACCATTATCGAAAATGATCTCTTGGGGCACCCCAAACTGACATATGATGTTGTTTTCTAAAAATCGAGCCACATGTTTAACCTTTAACATAGAATAGGAAGTCGCCTCCACCCACTTAGTGAAATAGTTGATTGCCACTAAAATGTATTCATGCGCATTTGAAGCCTTAGGGGCTATCCTTCCAATCACATCTATGCCCCAGACCAATAATGGCCATGGAGAAGTCATGCTATATAACTCATTAGGTGGTATATGGTTCAAGTTGGTGTGTGCTTGACAATCATGGCAACTTTTCACACAATCCTCACAATCGTTCTCCATTGTATTCCAGTAGTACCCTATCCTTAGGATTTTCTTAGCTAACATTCACCCATTCATATGAGGGCCACAAATCCCTTGATGAACTTCTTCCATTACTCTCCCAGCTTCTTCTGTCTTCAAACAACGAATGTGTATACCATCATAGGACCTTCTATATAGTTGTCCCTCACATAGGATGTATTGAGTTGCCATCATCCTAATGGAACGACGTTCTCTCTTATATATGTTATGTATGACATTATGTATGACTTAATGTTGTAATTAATAAAGTTGTTTTATTATTATCTAAAATAATGGTAACATGAATATTTGGACATTATCATTTAGTCCATGAGATGCATAGTATGTGATTTATGTGATTTAGTCACAAAAGATATAAATCACAAGTTTTTTGTAAACTCAGAATTTTAGTTCGTGGTCGGTGATAAAATTGGGCATTTCATCTGCGAAGACTATAACATATCAACTACGATGATTTGTCTTGATCATGGAAGTGGAGACTTCTAGTTGGTATGTTGATATGTTTTAAGAGTTAAGACATATTGACCTGGACTGCAGTGAGATTTATTATTCTCCTAACGACTGTCAAATGAATAATATATCTCATGACTTCTATTTACATGAACTCTTAATCCTAGGAGAATAATGGACCTGATTATGAAGTATAAGTTGTTTTGATATATCAAGAGTGAGATCTAAAGTCACAATCAAATCTCAATATGTTAGGCAGCTGCATTTAGTGTTGATGGGACATATATTCTCAAGATGGAATTCATAATCTCTTAAAGGAGATATAAAATATTTCCTTGAGATAAGTTTAATGGGTTTGGTTATTCAGAGTGTTAGGCCTAACCGCTTTGGTAATGAGTTACTAAAGTATATATTTATGGAATTGGATCTCATAAATATATGATGAATAACTTAAAGGATTAAACCCGGTACTTAAGGATTAAGATGTAGTAATCTTCAAAGTGGCAGTCTACATTTATGACTTTATATTACTATGAATATTTTATGAAGGAGTTGCATGTACAATAAAGTCTTGGGATATAATTTATTAATAAAGCCTAGAGTGAAATTATATTTATATAGTGGTATTAAATATAATTAATGGTAACTTTGGACTTATCAAGAGTTGACAGAAAAGCCCAAGGCTCATTGGAGCTAGTGTCTTATTTGTTCCTTTTTGGTCCCACTCCAAGCCACATACTAAAGCCCAATTGGAATGGCCTAAAAGGCTAGCCCAATTAGATAATCAATTATAATGAGGAAAACATATAGAATTTTGAAAGAGAATGAAATGGTTTGTATGTGAGTGTAAGACACTCTCTATTATTCTCCCTTAAACACATACATATAAACTGATTAAAAGACCACATTTCTTGGGCACAAGTGGAATTGGAGTGAAGATTAAAAGTGTTCTCAAGTACTTCTAATCTTTGATTTTAAATTTCACCGCACTAACGTATGCTCTCTTGTTCTTGTATTCTTAAATATACATAGTACATGTTATCAATTGCGAAAAAAGTAAATCCGTTAATTTTCTGCTACTTGTGTTTTGTATGCGATACAAACATGTATTTTTCCAACAATTGGTATCAAAGCCAAGTTTTTAATTGCGAATCTGTATAACATGTTTTGTGAGTTTTGGAATTAGAGATATTAGTTTCATGTTGTTAGAAGATTATGCAATTAATTTTCTACATGGTTGTTGAAATTATTGTTTGATGAAAATTGATATTGATGTAATGATGTTGTTTAAGTTTGATATTAAGTATGTTAAATTGAACTTTAAGGCTATAGCATCAATAGAATTTAGTTTTGATATCAAATTCTATCTGTTATGTTCATATGATAGTTATTTGTTCATGAAAAACCGTTGAAAACTGCTTCAGAAAAATTCTGAAAAATTCGAGTTTCACGAATTTTGATCGATCGAAAGTTACTTTCGTTCGATCGAGTGAAATAATGACCAATCTGTTTGATTCAATTGAGTAAGGCAGATTATTAAGTGTGAATTTTTTATTTTTTTCTACCAATCGAGATACACATTCGATTGATCAAAAACTTTGAATTTTGAATTTTTCTAAGTGTTTTCACATGAATGAAGTGCAAGGCTGTGTGTGATGAGATTGCACATGATTTCTAATTAAAAACCTTTATTTAAAACATCTAGTGGGAGAGAGATATAAGGGTTGGATCTCATGACCTCCATTATCGATTCATAGTAATGTGTATAAGTACCTCATCTTGGCGTATATGTCTCGCAATCCCAAAGGAGGGTGTTTACTTCATAGTACTACAAGATTGAACTTACCCTTTTAAAGTAATGTGAACAAGCACCTTGTCTTGGCATATATGCCTCGCAATCCCAAAGGAGGTTGTTTTGTTTCATGGTACTATAAGTTTAAACACTATAAGAGAGATGAAATGTGGCTACACATGATTCTGGATAAAGGTATACACTAGACTAAGTGTAATGTTAACCTCCCAGAGGAGCTATGTCATTATTACTTAAAGGCTAAAGGTAATACGGCATATTATTAGTGTTTGATAAGAGTTATCATGATAGCACTAATAATGAAAATAGTTCTCAATTAATTATGGTGCTTATAATATACTTGCTACCAAGGAATTATAGACATGGATTGGGTTGTCGTTGCATATAATATATTATGGTTTTATTATATGCTTATTTTATATGTTTATATGCTAAATTGATAATGTCTAGTATACTTATTATATTCATATTTATTGTTTTCAGATTTAATCATGGGATCATTTAGCCCACTTGTTGCTATTCTTAATCAAAACAAACTAACTGGATCCAACTATATTAGCTGGAAAAGAAATTTGGACATTGTTCTTACTGGCTGAAGAGCACAAGTATGTGCTTACTCAACCATGTCCTAGCTTTCCATCATTAAATGCTCCTCCTGAGGAAAAATAGCGATGTGATCGTTGGCAGAAATCTAATGAGATGGCCAAGTGCTATATCCTAGCATCTATCTCAAATGTTCTACAGCATCAAATGCAAGATGTAGAACTAGCTTAAGACATAATGCTAAGTCTGAAGGAAATGTTTAGTGAGCAAGGCCATTTTGCAAGGTAAGAAACTATGTGGCAAATTTATAATATCAAAATGGCTAAAGGTACTTCAATGAGGGAGCATTGTCTTAAGATGATCTCTAATTTGAATGCACTAGAAGTTTTAGGTGCCGATATTGATAGAGAATCCAAAGTGGATATGATACTCCAGTCACTACCAGAATCATTCAAGGAATTCTGAGAATCCCAAATGGATATAATATGAACAAAATGATTTATTCCTTGTTTGAATTAATGAATGAATTGGTAACGGTGAAAGGCATTCTTGGTATATCTAGTGTTGATGCCAATATGGCTAAAACTTCTACTTCTCAACCTAAATCAAAAGGCAAGGGTAAGAAAAAGAGGAAGAAGAACTTCACCAAGCAAGATGGTAAAAAAATTGCCTTAGGAGTTGCCAACAAAGGAAAGAAAAAGGACTACGCCAAAGGAAAGTGTTTCCATTGTGGTGAGAAAGGTCATTGAAAGAGGAATTGTCCAATGTTTAGATCTGCCAAGAATAAGGGTATGAAAAGTTCATTCCTTCTTGAAATATGTTTAGTACAAAATCCTAAGGATTCCTGGTATGTGGATTCAGATTGTACTAACCATATCTGCAATTCTTTACAGGGGTTGTAGGAGACCAAAAAGTTAAGTGAAGGGGAATTGTTTCTTACTTTGGCCGATGGGAGCAGAATTCTAGTTGTAGCTGTTGGAGTGTTTAATTTATCCTTTGATGCAAGGGTTTTAATATTGGAAGACTATCTATATGTACCTAATATTCGTAGGAATTTAATTTCTCAACTTATTTAGGTAAGCATGGATATTGTGTTATCCTGAAAGACAATGTTGTAATAAAGAAGGGTAAAGTGTTTATCTATTCTAGCAATATTGTTGATGATTTCTATATTTTAATTCTTGATAAACATGAATTATACAATTCTAAATTAAATAATAACTCTCATGTAAAATCATTGAAGAGAAAGTTTCCTTCTACTAATGATGCATATCTTTGGCACTTGCATTTGGGTCATATTAATTCAAACAAAATTCAAAGACTGATAAAAGATGGTCTCTTAGAGCCATTGGACTTTGATGGATTTCCAGTTTGTGAATCTTGTTTGGAATGCAAAATGACCAAACGACCTTTTAATGCAAAAGGTAGAAGAGCTCAAGAGTTGCTTGAATTAGTTCATACGGATATTGTGTACCTAATGAGACGAAAGTCCGAAGCCTTTGAAAAGTTTGAAGAGTTTAGGGTTGAAGTTGAGAATCAATTGGGTAAACACATAAAGGCCATTTGATCTGATCGTAGTGGCGAATACCTTCTTGGGGATTGTATCTCAATTGACTGCGCCTGGAACTCCCCAACAAAATGGTGTAGAAGAGAAAAGGAATAGGACGTTTTTAGAAATGGTTAGGTCCATAATGAGTTATTCAACTTTACCAATTTCTTTTTGGGGATATGCATTGAAAACTGCAATGCATATTTTAAATTTAGTTCCATCAAAATCTTTTCCTTACACACCAAAGGAATTGTGGAGTGGGTGTAAGCCTATTATGAAATATCTCCACATTTAGGGATGTCCAGAACATGTGTTGAAAGGGAAGTCTGATAAATTGGAAGCAAAAACGAAAGTATGCATGTTTTTAGGGTATTCAAAGGAAACTAAGGGTTATTTATTCTATAATCATAAAGATAACAAAGTGTTTGTTAGTACCAATGCCAAATTTTGGGAAGATGATTATGTGAATAATTTTAATCCTAGAAGTAAAGTTGTCTTGGCTGAATTATATGAACCTGTAATAGAACAACCAATGGATGAAACTAGGGATGTTGTGGTTGTATTAGATACATCACAAGATTCTACTCATGAGATGTCCAGTACACAGGTGCCTCGTCATAGTGGGAGGATTATTCGACCACCTATAAGATTTATAAGTCTGGGGGAAACTTATGAAGCTATCTCAGAAGAGGTTGAATCTGATCCTTACATTTATGAAGAAGCAATGAATGATATAGATGCACATCATTGTGTCAAAACTATGAAATCTGAATTAGATTCTATGTATTCCAATCAAATTTGGGATCTTGTAAAGACACCTAATGGCATTAAACCTGTTGGTTGCAAATGGGTTTACAAGAAGAAGAGAGGGATAAATGGAAAGGTTGAAATCTTTAAAGTAAGGCTAGTGGCAAAAGGGTAGACACAAAAAAAAGGTATTGATTATGAAGAAAACTTTCACCAGTGGCAATACTTAAATCTATCAGAAGTCTCTTATCCATTGCTACTCATTATGATTATAAGATTTGGCAAATGAATGTCAAAACTACATTTCTAAATGGCAATCTTGAAGAAGAAATCTATATGACGCAACCGGAAGGTTTCATAGCAAAGAACCAAGAGCATATGGTATGCAAGTTGAAAAGATCCATTTATGGACTTAAGCAAGCATTTAGTCATAGAAGCTATAAATCATAAGTTTTTTGTAAACTCAGAATTTTAGTTCGTAGTCGATCATAAAATTAGGCATTTCATCTACTATAATATATCAACTAAGATGATTTGTCTTGATCATGGAAGTGGAGACTTCTAGTTGATATGTTGATATGTTTTAAGAGTTAAGACATATTGAACTAGACTGTTGTGAGATTTATTATTCTCCTAACTATTGTCAAATGAATAATAAATCTCACAACTTCTACTTACATGAACTCTTAATCCTGAGAGAATAATGGACTTGATCATGAAGTGTAGGTTGCTTTGACATATCAGAAGTGAGATCTAAAGGTACGATCAAAACCTCAGTATGTTGAGCAGCCACATTTAGTGTTAATAGAACATATATTCTCAAAATAGAATTCATAATCTCTTAACGGAGATATAAAATATTCCCTTGAGATAAGTTTAATGGGTTTGATTATTTAGAGTGTTAGGCCTAACCACTTTGGTAAGGAGTTACTAAAGTATATATTTATGAAATTGGATTTCATAAATATATGATGAATAACTTAAAGAATTAAACCGGGTACTTAATGATTAAGATGTAGTAATCTTCAAAGTCGTAGTCTACATTCATAACTTTATATTACTACGAATATTTTATAAAGGGGTTGCATGTACAATAAAGTCTTGGGATATAATTTATTAATAGGGCCTCGAGTGCAATTATATTTATATAGTTGTATTAAATATAATTAATGGTAACTTTGAACTTGTCAAGAGTTGACAAAAAAGCTCAAGGCCCATTGAAATTAGTGTCTTATTTGTTTCCTCTTGGTCCCATTCCAAGCCACATACTAAATCCCAATTGGTATGGCCCAAAAGGCTAGCCCAATTAGATAACCACTTATAAGGAGAGAAACATACAGAATTTCAAAAGAGAATGAAATGGTTTGTATGTGAGTGTAAGACATACATATAAACTGAAGATTATAATGAAATGGTTTGTATGTGAGTGTAAGACATACATATGTGAGAAACATACATATACATATACATATACATATAAACTGATTGAGAGACCACAATTCTTGGGCACAAGTAGAATTGGAGTGAAGATTAAAAGGATGACCTTCACACGAGGGAAAGGGATCTTGCTTATACATAGTATATGTTATCAATTGCGAATGAAGTAAATCTGTTAATTTCTCGTTGTGTACGTTTTGTATGCAATAAAAACATGTATTTTTCCAACATAAAGTATCCTCTAACATCCAGCAAGGTAATACACAGTTGGAAAAGGAGGAGTTGGGGATATAAAGGGTGACCTTCACACGAGGGAAGGGGATCTTGCTTTTTGGAGAAGAAAAAAAATAGAGAGAGAAAGAAAATGTATTGTAATATTATAGAGATCATTGTGTACCTCAGCGAAAGCCATTTTCAGTCAATTAGAGCCAGATAGTTCATCTTGATCTCTAACTACATCTGTTTAGTTTTCCCACTGTGGATTACCTTCTTGTTCCTTAAAAATTGGTTGTGTCGATTAATTACATTGAGATTATTTTTATTTCTTAGTGTTTTTGACCCCCACAAGTTTGGTTGAAGAGAAAAGTGGGGAAAAGATGGGAGAAAATGGTCTTTGGTTAGGAAGGGGAGGGGCAAGAAAAGATAGGGGCCAGGAGTTTTCATCCTGGGCCTATCATCTGGGATAAAATAATTTTCTCCTTAAATTATGGGAGAAAAGTGGGAGATGGAGTGGGGTTGATGGGAAATTACCTATCTGCCCTCCCCCCAATTTAATCATGCTTTTTATTTTCCCCTTTTTCATGTATGTTACATTTTGGTTTTCTCTCCCCCTTAACCTTTAGTTTTTATTTTCCCTTATTTAATATTTTTTTTTCTTGCTAATAGGGGCATAGGAGTAAATTTATACAATATACCTTTTTTTATCATATCATTTTTTTTTTCTTAATTAACAATGGAGTATATTTTTTTTATCCCCAGCCAAACATCTTGAGAAAAAGTTATAATATCTTTTATCCTCCCACTTTTCTATCCCAACTAAACAAACTATTAATTAGGTTGACGAGAAAGACTATTAGCTATTTTGCAACCTTTACTTTTTCAATAAGTCTTTCAAGCAATGTAAAATTTCATATGACACCATATATTTCATAATGTAGAGTCAAACTAATATGTTGATAGGTTTAAAGGATAGTCAATGGCATGATCCAATTATTTATATGGAGAGAATCCTTTTGCAAGAGAACTTGGGTTTGAATACCCTTGTCTTCATTTATTGTAAGAAAAAACACACATAATTAGATGGTTAATTACACCTTACAATTGGACAAATATGTGAAGAGAAGTAAAGAGATGCTAGGAATTTAATTGCAAGTCTTTTCGCTATTTTCATTGAGAAAACAAACAAGGAGTTACATGTGAGTCAATCAAGCTAAAAAGGTGTCAAAAATCCCGTGGATCAACAAAAATAACCGATGAATTAGAGGATTGGGATTTGATCCAATCAGCTGTGTCACATTTTTCACTAGAATCTGCTAGCTTCTTAATGCACCACAGATCCTCAGCCCATGAAAATCTCTTCCAATGTGGGATGGCCTCCCTAACTGGGTCCCACTGGCCCACCTCTGCGACCACAGCCCCACATCCAACATCATCTCTAGCCAAATTATGTGCAAATGCGCATAGAGACTTCATGAGACTGCGAGCAATACGTTTTGTTTGACCTTCCATGTGCAAACCATACAAAGTGTAAACCCCAAATTGTCTAAAAACATCAGGAAATGAAGGTAACCTTAGCCATGGCATACATGCATCCATCACCCTAGTTCCCATGCAACACAAGTACGTTAAATTTGACACACCCATCACTTGTAACTTGAACACTTCCTTAGTGTTCCACACACTTAGAATTGCGAAGCTTGGAGGGAGAATACCTGTTTTTGGATCCCACTTAAGGAAGGAATTCTTGGGGAGAGCCATGAATGTGCCCAAATTGAGCTTGTTACTTAAAATATTGTCTATATCTTTAGGGAAGAATTCTGATTTGGCAAAGGTTCGATGATAAATTGACTCAGCAAGTTGTGGGGTGAGTTTGACGATTGCAATGCTCGAGCCAATTGGCTTGTGATGAGCATGAACGGGCTGCACCAACATGGTAGGAGTTCGAAATTTCATGTATGAACATTTTTGGGTAAATAAATTAATGGAGGCCTCGTTGGTGCAATCGGTGGCCATGTATGCATACTCTGCGCCCTTTTGCTTGCACCATTCTTCTAACTTCTGAACCAGTTTTGTGCCAATTCCAAGCCTCCTGCAAGCCAAGTTTCAAAGAATTCAGAATTAATATTTGTGGTTGAAATATAATGGTTATCTCTTCGAATCTTCAAAAGTGGAATTTGACTTTTAAAATAGGTTATAAACCATTAAACCATTATTCTTGGTCGACCAAGGACCCAAATTAAGCACCTAACACCAGGAAAAAAAAATAAAGTACCTAAAGCCATAGTGATAACAAAATAAAAACATAAAAAAACGAATAATTGTGAGGTACTTTATAAAGTGACTTTTTCGGAAAAAAGTAAGGAACATTTTAGAAGATACAATAACATGGCAGACTACAAAAGTAACAATTCGTGACCTGTATCATATCCAAGGGATGCTTTACCTAGTGACATCTATCACTCTAATTAAATGTCGAAGAAAATTTTAGTTAAGTGATAAGGGTAAGTCTAAAAGTTTGATAAACTCATTCACATAAGGTAAAGCTGACGATCCTAATGAACTTGTCGGCCTTGCTTGTGCATTCATAGACATAAATGACGGTTCCACCTCAAGGCTGACGTCTACACCTTGAAGTTAACGACACCTAAATATGACAACTAGAATGCATAGACGAGATAAGAAGCTGACGGAAGGAAGCTGAAGGGGATAAGTAAACATTTGACGGGTCTGACATGGCCTTGCTTGGCCTCCACGCATGAGTATATAAGAAAGCATCTTATGCCTCACGGTTAACCCTAATCAAACCGATTCTTACAAGGAAAGAATCCCGCAAAATATGCGTATTAATGAAGATTTTTCCTACAAGGAAAGACTCTCTATGCCAAGGAACAGATGTCAACCCTATACTACTATAAAAATCCCAAAACCCTCACACACCAAGATACACATAATTTATTCTAACTCTAGCACTCTAGAGTTGTGAAAGTTTTCTAACTTGACATTCGAAGAGTATTTGGCCAGTACCACACCGGTACTCTTCGCAATGTCTTCTTTGTTTTTGTTTTGCAAATGTTGTCTCGAGCACGTTAAGACTGTGTGACTTACTGACGATTTTTGGCATTATTATTAAGAAATGCCAGTGCAACATATAGTATTATCTTTTTTCGTTTTTTTCTTAAAAGATAATAATCATAATAAAAAAATAAAAATGAGATAGGGATTGGCATGGATCCAATACTCGTGTGAACTGAATCTGTTAAAATTTTAACATGTATCAAATAATTGTCACATGTCCAATGCTAGACCCTTGCTCAGATAAATACCAAACAACACGCATATTTACTTTTTACGTAGAGGAAGTATACCTTATTATGGGTGTATTTATCCTTTTCCTCATAGCTGAGTGAGACCCACCAGCTGTAAAGGAGAAGAGGATACATATACCAGGGTATATGGACCATTGTAGGTGAAGAAAGCAATCTAGCACAAGTTTATATATAATAAATAAATAAAGTAATCTAGTACAAGTTTCATAAAATAAATAAATAAATAAATAAATAAAAAAAGGCACTCTAGGACAAGTACAAACAAGAAGAGAATGGGAATTTCAAGTACGCATGAGTGAAAGGCTAGCCAGCTGCATTTTCATTTGTCCTTTATTTTCTTTTTTCCTGTTGATTAATACTTTCGTTTATTGGATAACTAAAGTTATGCATAATATCCTATCCAAAAAAAGAAAAAAAAAGTTATGCATAATAAGTTTCGCATTAAAAAAATATTAACAAGTTTTTTTTGGTTTTTATTCCGTCATTTTATTTATTTTTCTTATAATTTAGTAGTTATAATAAAGATGAATAACTTGAATTTTGGATGTTTTGGAAATACAAGAAATGTCAACAAATTAAGGTACAATACTTTGGACAATTTTATTATTTGTCATTAACAATTTTTCACCTTAGAAATTGCGAAATTTTTTTGTAAAAATAACTGTGACTCTAAATTTCTTGTTCCATGATACAAGGAGCATTGCGTCCTCTTTATAATCGAATCAAATCCTTTCTTTATTTCTTTTATTTGTTTTCCTTTTTATTATGGGGGTGGGAATGGGATTAGAATCTAATAAGAAAGCAAAAGATGTAAGAGAGAAAGAGAGTGAAGAACCTGTGCGTGAGAGAGACCCGTAGTCCCAGAATATAAGCCAACTTTACATAAATTGAATTCCCCCTCGTCACAGTTTTTACACACCCTCTTATTACCCCCACAATCTCTCCCTCTCCATATTCCGCAACCTGTTCACATCATATTTAATAATTAAAAAAAAAAAAAAAAAAAAAAAAAAAACTAAAATCTTACAAACCTAGCTAGCTATCATAATTTCTGTTTAAAAACAATGATGATTTTATTCACATATACTAAGCATCAAAATAAGTTTCAAACACGATACTATTTTGAATAAATTGGGCAAATTGGTCACGTCCCCAAGAACGTCATTCCATTATGATTATTTCTTATAATCATACTAAAACACTAATTGAATAATTATTCAATTAATAATGTTAAATAAAAAATTACCAGCATGATGTGTAGTGGGACGTGACGGGCACGGCATAAGGGGTCGCCCATTAGGTCAGTGAAAAGTGAAGGCTTCCCCTGCTGCTGCTGCCCTACTTCACACTGTCTCTCAAGCTCTTCCACTGCCAACTTCTGTCTCTCTTCATACTCTCTCACTACAACCACCTTCTTCTCTGCTGTTTCAACCCTGCAGGCCTGTTTTGGCAAGTACTCGGCGGCTACCTTCACTGACATGTTAGAGATAATATGATATACAGTACAACTCAAATGAAATGTGTAGATATAATAGAGTGGAATATTAATTATCGTGTTTTGTTTGTGATATTGTGCTATGAGCTAGCATCAATATATATATATATATATATATATATAATCGCGGGGGTGGTGGGGGTGGGGGTGTGGTTGGGAGGATATGCTGACATGGAGAGATTCCTCCAGTTTCAGTGGACTTTTTTAATTTCTAGCAGTACTGTCACACTAATCATATCATGTTACACATTCTCTCCATGCATGTATTTGAATATATAAGCCCAAAAGATGAATATACCCTTTTCAATCTTATTCATCTGTGATCGGGACCAGAATACTAGATATTATTTCAATTATTGCTTGGATTCATCAAGCTACGTGGTGTCTATATATCGAAAAAACCAAGGAAAAAAGAAAAAGAAAAAGAAAAGGACAAAAAAAAAAATGGTATATAGTCTAAACATGTGTAGTGTCGATTGAGCTGATAGTAATGGGCATATAATGATGGGAATAGTGACAGTAGTAGCTTTGTATTTTAATGGTTCTCTGTGGTCGAAATTATATTACAATAGTCCTGTAGCAATCACCAGGGAAAAAAAAAAAAAAAAAAGGACTAAAAATACAATTTTAACCTTAAAAATTTGGGTTTTTTTTTTTTTTTCATTTTGGATATTTAAGTTACAAAATTTAATTTTTACCTTTATGTTTGATTCGTTCGTATATTTTCCTTTTACATTTTAAGATTTTCATTTTGAGATGTTTGATTTAATTTTTTGTCTAACTCTTTACATTTCAAATATTCATTTTTATTAAAGGCCAAATAGAAAATTAAATCAAATATGAACGACCAAAATAAAACTGAATTAAACATTAAGAACTAAAATAAATATTTTAAAAAGGGAAAAATGAAAATAATCTCAAATTTTGAGGACTAAAAGTATACTCTAGCTTAATAAAGATCTCACGTCTCAACGTGGGTGTGCTTTATCAACTATAATTTGTTATATATATATATATATATATAAATAGATATATTTATTGTAATTGATGAAATATAAAATAAGCACCGTTAGTTGAGGGTTGATTAATACAATACCTAATATATGTGTCTGGATAGTTTTTTTTTTTTTTTTTTTTTTTTTTTTTTTTTTTTTTGAGAAAGGTGTCTGGATGGTTGGTTATTATGATTAATTAAGAAGTGACAATTATTTTGTCACCAAGAAGCCGAGTCATCTATAAAAAATCCATTACCGAGAAAAGTAAACTAATTAATATGTCAACCCCACATGATGATTGCACTCTTTAATTATAAAACTCAGAAAGTAATAGTACGAATAATTGGTTACTTTGATGACTTCAATAATATGATTTCAGCAATCTTCTGGTATTAAATGAATACAATTGAAAATTTCAACAGACTATATAAATTAAATTAAGTGTGTCATGTTAACGAGTGTCCAATATTAGTTAACAATTTATTTTATAAAAGTTTTGATACTACTTTTATAGAAAATGAAAAAAAAAATTTATCAAAATATTAATTATTTTTTTTTCCTCCATAAAATTTTTTTTAAATAAATTGTTAACCGTTGCTCTAAGAGCATTCCTTGACATTTCTCTAAAATTGAAAAAGGGAAAGTGAACTAAAAGTCTAAAACACAAGGCCGGATACAGTTATTTAATTGAGCTGGAATTAAATTCACTTTTCACCTCAGTATGACACCCACAATCATGTTGCCATGTGTGCTAAGAGATGAGCTCAAATGCAAGTAACTTTTTTTTTTAGAGTCAAATGTAAACTAAATTCCTTAATTTTCATATATGTATATTACTTTCTCTTTACCAATTATTGAGGTAGATGGGGTGGCACACCACCGTTATTGGTGAACATGTGGTCCTGTGAGGATTATGATTACTATATATATATATATATATATATTAATTATGGTTTTCTATAAGTTTGTTCGTTTATCTTTACAAGAATTAATTGTGCTTGTGTACTAAAAGAACAAGTTTACGATTGTTCAATTAAGACCCTATATAGACTCTTCGGCTAAAATCGGCAAATGCCCTTTTTATGCAAACAAAGTGGCATTTTGCTTATTTTCTCAAACTAATTAGGGAAATGTCCCTCTTTTGAAAATCGATTTTCTCAAAATCGAGTTAAAAAAAAAAAAAAAATTCTAGAGTCTTATAGTGGCATTTTTAAGGAGTCTATAATGACGTTTTAAGGACCTATAGTGGCGTTTTGTAACTAGACCTCCATGAACTTGAGTTATAGGCAATTTTTTTTTTTTTTTTTAAACCTATAATTTGAGTTCATGGAGATTGAGTTACAAAACGCCACTATAAATCCTTAAAATATCACTATAGGTTTCTTAAAAACGCCACTATAATACTTAATTCGATTTTGAGAAAATCAATTTTCAAAAGATGAGTATTTCCCTAATTAGATTAGGAAAATGGGCAAAATGCTACTTTATTTGCACGAAAAGGGCATTTGCCCATTTTCTCCTAGAATCTTAATTATAATCCTAATTAATTAAGCTGATTTGCCTCGTTAATTAATTTAATTGGAATGACGTTTGCCTTTTAAATGTGGGACATGATTATTAATTGATGGTGATGCAATAGCGCGCACTTGAACCTACCTTCTATTTTGGGGATTATTTTTCTTACCCCAATAAAAAATTCTACATACTACAAATGTTACAGACAGTAATTTTTGAAGACCAAAAAGGCCCGTAATTCGCTACAATAGGAATATTATGGGCCACTTTGGCACCAATGTGATGAGCATATATCATTTCAGCAAAAATAAGAGATGGGCATATATCATTATCATGACACTTCAGAAAAGTTTGAAAGATAAGGGTGAAAAATTAATGTGCTTGCATTATTTACGATCAAGATGATCCTTTTTTTCTGACTTGGGATCCCATGATATGTGTATTCTTCTTATCCTAATAACTAGTGAATATATGGATAATAGCCCATGACCACGGTATAATGCAATAGGTCTAAATCATGTTTTTTTAGAGAGTTTCAATTCATGGCATTCATTCCTGATCATAGCTTTTAATCATCATATTAAAACACTACTTTCTCAAAAAAAAAAATTAAATAAGATACTAATAGGTTTTTTATCCTTTTTTTTTTTTTTTTTTTTTTTTTTTTTCTAACTTGGGGTCCCGTGGTACGTATGTGTATTCTTCTTATCCTAATAACTAGCGAATATATGGATTATAACCCACGACCACAATGTAATGCTATAAGTCTAAATCATGTTGGTTCTTAATAGTGCTCTCCAGCTAAATAAGATATAGCAAAATAAACCATAGGAGCCAACTATCTATCTATCTATATATATATATATATATATATCACTACAAGAAAAAAGACTTAATAATACAACAAAAAAATTCATTAAAATAACAACTAATGTCATTGTAATAAGGTGTTATTACAATGACAAAAAAATCGATGCAAGCCGCTGTAATAAAGTCCAAGGAAATAGGTTTATGCAACATTAGATTTTTGTTGCAATAAATTCCACATATTGCAATGATTTACTTTGAAAATCTCATTGCAATAGGTTGATTTTTTTTTTATTAAAAAAAATAATAATAAAAATAAATTTAAAAATAAATAAATAAATTTTTAAATAATTATTTTTCCATTAACCTATTTTGCAATTCGAAAACCATATCTAGGAACTACATTAACAAATCAAAGATACACATAAAAGATTAAAAAAAAAAAATCGAAATATGTCATTTCAATACATGTCAAAAAGCACAAATATATACACAACTTGTTGAGTTTACATTCAACACACATAGTTTCAAAAAGTATGCAAAAATCAACACAACATGAAAGAAAAGTTTCTTCTTGAAGGTGTTATCCAAGCATGTTTCACGACCATTTCATTGAATTACCACCTATTTTGGAAAAAAGAATAGGAAAATAAGTATAAAGTTGTAAAACATCATATGTACAACACAATGACACCAATATACACCATTATTGATTCTAAAAACACACACACACCAATACTACTTGAAGACTGTACAATTAAACAAAGAAAAATCAAATTAAAATTTAAAGAGAATCAAAAGATTACCTGAAAGTTAGAGAGAAAATTTTAAAACTGAGAAAGAGCCTCCCTAAAGAGACTATGAATTAAGAGAGATTGAAATTTGAGAGAGAAATTTTAGAATTAGTAGATATGAGAGTGAGATGGAAATTTGAGATATAAATTTTGTAGTTAGTAGATAAATTTGAATTTTGAGATAGGTGTAAGAGAAAGAGAGAAAGTAAGATGAGAAAAAAAAAAAAAAAAAAAAGTGAGGCATGGGGGGAGAGAGAGAGAGTGAGAGAAACTAAGATGAGAAAAACATGGAGATAAAGTGGGTGAGAGAAAGAAGGAAACTAAGATGAAAATAGAAAAAGAAAAAAAGGAAAAAAAAAAAAAAAAAAAAAAAAAGAGGTGGGCGTGAGAGAGAGAGAGAGAGAGAGAGAGAGAGAGAGAGAGAGAGAGAGAGAATTTGAGATTTAAAAAAAAAAAAAAACAAAAAAATAGATAGGTCTGGGTGTGAGGCAAATCTTAGATGAGAAAAAAATAAGAAGATAGATGGGGGTAAGAGAAAGAGGGAAACTGAGATGAGAAAAAAAAGGGACACGTGCATGGGTATGAGAGAAATATTGAGATGAAAAAAAAAAAAAAAAAAAAAACACAAATTTCCTAAATTTTCCAGCTACTCAATTACTCTCCTCTATTACATCAACAAAATTTGATGTGATACAAAGATTTAACCTATTACAACAATATAATTTGATGTGAAATAAAAGATTACCTATTGCAGCAACTTATCTCAATGTAAAATAAGTATTACCTACTACAACAATACATCTCAATGTAAAATAATAATTATTGCAAAAATCTCATATTGATGTAATAAATTTAACAAAACTGGCTGGCTTTACCAAAGCTAATTTACCAAATTGGCTAGTTGTTATAAAATTGGCTTATTATTATTGTAGTTGGACTAGAGAACTGGAGTGGTCCTCCGATCCTTCGATCCCTACTTACCACCCAAAGCTAATTTTACCAAATTGGCTAGTTAATTCCCATGCATGCATGGGAAAGCCTTGTGCATTACAAGATATATATATATATATATATATATGACTAGTGTATTAACTATTAAGCTGAAGCATATTCTGGTTCAACAATATTGTTTTGGTAAGAAGATTGATCTTTTAGATCTTAGGAAAATATATATGATTCGATCACGCTCTTCTTTTCATCTCTCTTTTTAGATTTCTTCTAACATTTCTCCTCATTTTTAAAGTGTATAAAGTTCCACATAGAACCTGTGGAGTATTAAACTTTTTCTCATTCCTATTGTCCAATAACATAGTCCTCCAATAAATCCGTTTCATACAAATAATGGAAATAGTGATAACAACTTCTTATTTGCCATTGGTTTTGCTAATCTTTTGATTATGCGCTTATAATTTGGCTTACGTTGTTTATTGGCTTATTGAAAAAAGAACTAAATATTCTGTTTCAGTTTATTAGCAAATTAATATGTATTATGTTGACTATATTCTTGATGACGTCCATGTTCTATAATTACCAAAAAACAAAGGTGTCCATATTCTGCATTAGAAGGAGACAAAGAGATAGAAATGGTACGTGGAAAATGATTCTCATATTAAAAGATCCTTCAAACTGTGAATTAATTGAGTTTGATTTAGTGGGACAGTGATCTGAACAAATAAAAGAATGGTTGGAATTTATGCAAATTCCCTGCATATATCCACTTTATATTATACAATTAGATGGTCTAAGTGCTTAGTTTTTAAAGGTTGGAAAGGTATACGTTATCGGTGTCATAAATAATTTGAAGAAAATATGTCTTTCTATTCAACATTGTAGATATCTTATTTCATTATTAAATTATGATTCATTACCAATTGTGCGTGAATCCCATCAATGATGAACAAGTTAAATTATGTGCCTAAATTAACTCTCAAATCTCTCTCTCATTTGTCATTTTTAATTTTACTTTTAACGTTAGTTTTATTAGGGAGTTTTATCATATTTTATTAGTTTTAACCTTTTATCTCTATTCGAAATCGCAATTTTGAGTTGAATCAATTGTCATCTTAGTTTCTTCTCAAAAAAAAAAAAAAAAAATGTCATATGAACTGAACTAGGTGGGGGCCAAGGGGGCTTGGGCCCCCCTAGTCCCAGGAAAAAATGTCATATGAACCGAAATAGGCGTAAATGCACTTTTTGTCTTTACATTTTGGATTTTTTTCTATTTTAATCCCTACATTTTAATTTCACAACTTTTAGTTTCTAAAACAATTAACGCATGATATTTTAGTTCTTGCCGTCAGCAAACAGACAGAAATTGCATACGTGGCTAACGGGAAAATAAAATAACATTAAATTATTACTATGTGGCATACCCAGGCTCGACACGTGGGTTTCCCACCTCAAACCTTATCGCGTGACCATCACGTGAGTGCTTCATCAACCACCTCTGGCGCGTGGATTTTGAAAATCCCCTATCAGATATTGAAACCCTAGAAGTAACTCTCAAAACACAATCAACCTCTCTCTCTCTCTCTCTCTCTCTCTCTCTCTCTCTCTTAGATGTAGATGATTTGAAACCATTAGCCTCTCTCTCTCAAAGCAACCATCATCAAGCATTTCCCAAAATACATCTCTGCCCTTTGAAGCCAAATACCTAAACTTTTCTCCGTTCCTAAAGCCAAATATCCACTTTCTTGTAATTGCAGAGAAAAGTAAAGGCTGGGTGACCTCTGTCTTTGTGAAAAGGTATTAACTCTCTCTCTCTCTCTCTCTCTCTCTCTCTCTCTCTCTCTCTCTCTCCTTATTTATAGTTTTATAATATGCTTGTTGGTTGGATCAAGTAGTAGGGGCTACAATGATTTTGTATGTTTAGACTTTTGACTGTTTGTTGGTCCCTATCTGCATGTGTTTGTTTGTGGTTTCCAATGTGGTCCATGTGTTCCCTGTGTGCCCCTTTTGAAGAGAGTTAAGTAAGCCTAACATTATTTTATGAGTGTTGTTTTGTGTAATTCAAGTGTTTATAACTATGCATGTGTCTATTTATGTATGTGTCTATTTTAGTATGACAAAACTATTGAAGTTAGTGCTGTGTTGTTACTTAAATAAGTGTTGTGTTGTTCAATGAGTCCTGTTTTGATAAAAACGTGTTATTTTGGGTTATAACTAGCATTATTTTAATGGGTTTAATGGTATGTTGCATGCATAATGGATTATTTTATTTATTGTTGTTTTGTTAAATAAGTGTTGTTTTGTTCTGTAACTAGCATTGTTTAATTGGGTTTGGGGGTATGTTGCATGCAAAATAGATGAGCTACTAAGTATATTTGTGCATCATGGTGGCTATTTTACTGAGAATCCTAAAAAATATGTGGGAGGTACAGTAGATGTAGTTAATAATTGTGACCCTGAAAGGTGGTCCAAGGTTGAGATAGAGGGTATATGTAAAGACTTTGGGTACAACTCTGTTGGTAGGCTGTGGTATAAAATGCCTGGTATGAACCAAGAAATGGAAAATTTCCATTTGGTTGTTAATGATGATGATGCCATGTTCATGATAGATTTAGTGAGGGGTCATAAAGAGATTCATGTTTATGTAGAGCACCCAGTAGATGACCCTATACTACTTGACGAAGGAGATGATATTGGTAAGGATGTGCAGCCATTGGTAGTGGAGCAACACCTTATATGTTATTATGATGGTGATGATAGTGATGATATGTATGCTAATGATGATATTTTTAACAATGAAGATGAGCCAATTGAGGTAAATGTTGAGTAGGTCTATTCTAGGAGAGTAGGTGAAGGACCTGTTATTGAGAAGGTTAATTAGGATGATCCCATTAAGGTAGATGCTTCTCAAGTGGGCTCAAGGGTGGGTTCAAGGAGAGTAGGTAAAGAACCTATCATTAAGCACCCACCTGAGGTATTTCATGTAAGTGATAGCAGTGATAGTGGGGGAAGTGGCCTAGAAGATGAGGCAAAGGTGAACCCTGGTCTAAGGGACTTTGTTGAAAACAATAGTGAAAGTTGGGATGCTAAGGATGATGATAATGTTGTTGAACTAGGCCAAATGGGTGCTGGTATAATGAACTCTAATTATGAGAGTGGAAAATTGTACAGCCTTGTTGAATCATCATTTGATGATGAGATTGGGTATGATAGTGATGATAATTCTAATGGTGATAAAAGTAAACATGTGGGAAGTGGAAGGGGATAGAAAAATGAGAAAATGAGAAACTTCCCTAAGTTTAAGCTAGTGGCTAAGGTTGAACATCTATCTTTTGAGAAAGATATATTCTTTACTACACTTAAGCAATTCAAGGAAGCTATAACTGAATGTGCAATTTATGGTGGATGGGGGATCAGATTTGTTAAAAATGATCTGTTGAGGGTAAGAGTTGTCTATTAGGAAAATTGCAAGTTTGTAGCCTATCTAACAAAGGTGCTAAGGGAGAGGAGCTACCAACAAAGAACATTGACTTTGGAATACACATGTTCTAGAAGTTATAAGAACCCTAGGTGTACTTCATCCTACATTGGGAAGAAGTTAATGAAGAATGTGAAAAGACAGCCTAACATGAAGTTAAGAGACATTCAAGATGTTGTTCATGAGAAGTATACCATAAACATAAGTTAAGGAAAATCTAGTAGGGCTACGGATAAGGCTCAAGAATATGTTGATGGGGCTTATACACAATAGTACAACCAGCTGTGGGAGTACTGTGAGGAGTTAAGGAGGTCTAGTCTTGGCAGTACCATACTTATGAAGGTACATATCTTCAATGAAGGTGATTTAGCAATTAAGATGGACTTGGTCTATTAGGTGCCTTATTTTAAGAGCAATAATCGCTTTGTCATAATTGAGTCTAATAATTTGTTTTGCTATTTATCTGATTCTTTCACACATTTCACACACTTAATATCATGGCGGACTTTGAGAGTAATCGTGGTGATGAGAATAATCTAAATAATGAAGACTTCCATGATCACCAACCCATTAGAACTCTCAAGGATTATTTGTAACCTACTAGGAGAAGTGCACTATCATGCATAATTTTTCTAACTAATGTAAATAATTTTAATTTTAAGCCTGGTATGATTTCATTACTTCCCAAATTTCATGGCTTAGATTCTGAAAATCCTTCCCTCCACTTTAAGGAATTTGAGGTGGTATGTGCTACCTTCCATGACCAATCATGTAATGAAGAGACCATTAGGTTGAAGTTGTTCCATTTTTCTCTTAAAGACAAGGCAAAAACTTGGCTTAATTCTTTGAAATCTAAGTCAATTGGTACTTGGCAAGAAATGCAAACCAAGTTTTTAACAAAAAAATTTCCTATTCATAGGACTAATGCACCTAAAAGACAAATAATGAATTTTTCACAAAAAGATAACGAGACATTTTATCAATGTTGGCAAAAATTTAAAGATTTGCTTAATGCTTGTCCACATCATGGCTATGAAACTTGGTGTATAATTAGATTTTTCTATGAAATTTTAACTCCAAAGATGGGTGGAGGAACTTGAGATGATTTGCATTTGGTTTTATTTTATTTTAATTATTTTTAGTAATTTTTGTTTTTGTTTTTGTTTTTAGTCCAATTTTCAAAAAAATAAAAAAATAAAAATGTGTTGCTTTACCAAGAGTTTTAAGTTGAAGTTCCTTATGCTACTTCTATCTAAAGAACTCCATTGTTTTTCATACTCAACTATTATGGACATGCCCAAAAATTGGATTTTCTCAATTCTAGGAGGTCTGGGTGTGGATATCATATTTTATCCGCTCTCAATTTGTGTGCCAAACCCCAAAAATTCTAAAAATATCGATTTTTCATCGAGAGACCATGGGAACATCTAGATGAAAATGGTCTAACCTGTTTAGGCATCGGAGTACTCAAAGTGCCTTTTTAGTTCAAAATAAATAAAATGCCCACGGTTATCCTAGGGTTGAATGAAGGTCAAAATTGGTCAAAACCACACCAAAAAATATTTTCCATGTTTTTACATCAAACCCAAGGTTATCAGAGATTTTTGTCAACTTTGACAAAGTTTGACCCAAAGTTGACTCTTGGAGGCAACTGAAAACCTAATTTGATTTAACCATCATTGGAAACAAACTCCATTGTGTAGAGCATCAAATTCTCTTTCCAACAACTATTCATGGGTCAAAATTGGAGTTAAAACAGTTGAAATATCTTGAAAACCGTGCTGGGCACATCAGCTCGCTTCCCAAGGCCATAACTTTGATCTGACCATTGGATTTTTGAGATGTCAAGTATTCTAGAAACAAAACATCCTTATCTTTCCAATGCCATTAGAATCACCTCAATCAGAGTTTGGAAAGGTCTTCATGAGTGGCCAAAGTTGGAACCAAAAAGCTGGAAAAAGACATAACTGCTGATGTCACCTAGCTTGCACTAAGTGCATGTCAGACACATTTTTGCCTATAAAATGCCCAAGACAGCCCCATACTTGAGTGAATTTGACTAGAACAAAATTTGAGGACTTTAGGCATTCTTTTTGGGCACTTTTCTCTCTCTTTTCTCTACATTTCTCTACCAAAACACCCATAAACCTTTGACTCTCCATTTTTCTACACATCAAGAGGTAGTATTCTTGCTCTCATCTCCCTTTCCTTGGTCAATCTACTTTGGATTTGAGGTTTCGGGGTGTAGATGTAGTTTTTTTAGCTACAAGGTACACCCATTTAATTTCCTTGCATGTTTATTGCTTTCTTTTAATTTCCTAGCAGATTTATTGCTTTCTTTTAATTTCCTAGCATGTTTATTGATTTCTTTTAATTTTCTATCATGCTTATTGCTTCCCTAGAATGTCTGTTGCTTTCCTAGCATGTTTAACTACTTTCCTAGCATGTCTATTTCTTTCTTAGCATGCTTTACCACTTTGATGTTGCTGACCTAGCCTTCTTGGGTCAAGATATGTCTAAATACCTTGATTGTGCTTCTTGCCATGTTTATATGCTTAGTGCTTTGTTTGGATGTTGTGCCTAGTGCTTTTTATAGCTTTATAAATCTTGCTTATGCCTTTGTTCATGTGTCTTGCTTTCGGGTAGGACGTAGACCTAGATCTAGGGGTCTAGGCCTCCCTCCACACACCCAAGTACAATAAAGGGTTTGGATTAATTCCTATTGGCATGATTTTGCTTTGGTTGCCCTTATCCATGCTTGTATGTTTAGATCTCATTTCTTTCACCCTTACCATGCTTCATTTGTTTGGTTTCCCTTTTGGGCTTGTGTGCTTGCCCTTGTGATGCCTCTTTGTGGCTTGTTTGGGTGCAATCATGTTAGAGAGATCACATCTTAGGGATGTTGGCTTGCTTGCCGCTTGCGTTTCTCCCCTTTGCTTAGCTTTGCATGTTAGGGTTTCTCATGTTAGCCTTGTATGTGCCTTATAACATGATTAGCTTACCCCTTCTGTGTGATAGCATGCATCGCTTCATTTGTGCTTTCTATGCTTACTTTGTGCCATTTTGTGTGGTTTTCTTGCTTTTGCTTGAGTCTTTGCATCCTTGTTTATGTGTTCATGCATGTGTCTTTGTGTGCTTGTTGTGTCATCAAGCATCATTCTTACCTATGATTTTGTGCGAGCTCACACCCATCTTCGTACATGAAATCCCAAGTCCCTTTTAGGAACTTTGCTTGATGGCACACACGTCATCCGTACTCCAATCTAACGGAAATATGGACACCAAATCCAAACTCACATTTGTCCTTCTAAGACACTATTTCTTGTTTGTTCAATTGATAACATGCTTGTTTGCTCCTTTGCATGCTTTCTTTCATCATTTTCTTGTTGGCATGTCTCCTTTCCTTTGCATGCTTGTCTTGCTTGTTTGCTTGGTACTTCATTTGTCTCTTTGCTCTCTATTTCGCTTGTCTGCTAGTTTTGTGTTTTCCTTGTTTATTGCATGTACACTTGGAGCACGGGTGCAACTTCTAAAATGCAAGCAAAAAAGGCAAGCCCAAAAAGGCAATAATTAGTAGATTATAAGGCTTGGCCTCTTCGTAGGGTCCTCTCTCTTTCTCTCTCTTAGCCTTTTCTTTAGAATTATGTCTATACCTTTCTAAATTAGGGCTTTCTTTTTCTGTACTATGCTTGGGCCGCATTCTTAGGGTATGGCAATGTCTGATCTTTATTTTTCCTATACCTTGGTTGGGTCATACCCTTTGGATGTTGGCAATGTCTGATTTATCTTTCTATACCTTGCTTGGGCCACGCGCCTAGGGTATGACAATATCTGATTCTTTCCTTTTCTTGTACCTTGTTGGGCCATACCTTTGGGATGTTAGCAATGTTTGGTTTATCTTTCCACTCTACGTGTTTGCATTGTGCATGTGTATATATATACACGGTCATGCACTTTGTATAATGGACTCGTGGTTATGAGGGTAGCCTTTCGTGATCATGGGTGCTCTTAAGCTTAAAGTGTGGGTATGCATTCAAGGCAGTTGCTTTAGATGCATATTCATGCTATACTGTGAGCATGATTGTCACAGTGTGATTGCCTTCAATCCATGTCAGTTAGTGACATTGGTTTCTACATGAATGCAACACGTTTCAATGTGTTTAGTGCTTTGGTAAGCTTTGGCTTGCCTTAGTATGAACATACTGACGCATGCCGTATACACAGAGAGAAACTCTATTGGATTTTCACCTTTAAAATAGTGCATTTTTAGCCATATTCTCACAACGAAAACTTGGTGAGAATAGTATTTTGTGTGCTATAAAGTACCTGACCCAAAATGCCACCTAATTTCCACCACGAAAATAAGGCAAAATACTGCTGATAGAGGCCACACCCCTTTCCAAAATTCTCATAGCCCAATTCTTTTAAAGCCTCGAAAGTTAATGCCAATAGCTTGTATTTAACTGCCAATAACCGAAAATTTAGATTTTATCAAAACAAAGGGCTGTCTTCAAATAGGCATTATGGGGTGCCTAACACCTTCCCCACAATTAACTAGACTTCTAAACTCAAGAATTAAGATTTTTTACCATCTGTATTAGATTAGGAAAACCTACCATTTTTCTTAGCCTAGGATTGGTAATAAAATCAAATAAAGTCAAGTGACCAATCATCCCTTAGAAAAAACCCAATGATTGGTGGTGATGACCTTTGGTAATAATAGATTGAAATTGACTCAATCCAGTCACACCCCAGAGGTTACTCTTCTTTTCACCCTCTTTCATAGCACCCGAGCCCTTGCCTTCCCTCTGAACAAGTGTTTTGAGAGAGGAAACTGCGAGCGTCTCCACAAGGTATCAAAGTTGGGGTTTAAATATTTTTTTATCTGATGTTCCAGCTGCAAGTGTGTAGTTAGTGCATGCTGACTATACCTGGTGTGCACTTAATGCACGTCGTGTGTCATGTTAACGTCAGCAAGTTTGTCCTTTTTCTCAAACTTTTCAATTCTAAATTTGATCAATCATTTGAAGGTCTTCCCTTGCTCTAATTAATCTGATCTTGGCACCACTAGAAAGGTATGGCTGTCTAGTTTTCAGAAAACTAGACATTTTGAAATTCAGATGGTCAGATCAAAAGTTATGGACTTAAGAAGGGAGCTGACATGCCTAGCATAGTTTTCATGATATTTCAACCATTTTAACTCTGATTTCAACCCATGAGAAGTCATTGGAAAGGTAATTCAATAATCTTCTTAATGGAATTGGTTCCAACCCATTTTGATAGTCTGATCAAAATTAGGTTTTTTGGTCGCTCCTAAGAGTGAACCTCGGGTCAAAGTTGTCAAAAATCTCTAATAACCTCAGGTTTGATGTAAAAACTTGGAAAATGTTTTTCTGCTGTGGTATTGACCAATTTTGACCTTCGGTCAACCCTAGGTTAACTAGAGCATTTGGATCTAAAATGGCACTTTGAGTGCTTCGATGCCCGAATGGGTTAAACCATGACAATCTAGATGTTCCCATGGTCCCCAAGTGAAAAAATGATATTTTTAGAATTTTCGAGGTCCAGCATGCAAATTAAGGACATATAAAATATGATATCCACAATAATACTTTGATGTCTTTCATGGATGGTTTCTCTAGCTGTAACCATATCAAGATGGGGGATCTATTGCTACATTGTAATGTTGTTCAAATTAAAGAATGCAGGAGCGACATATCAAAGGATAGCCACATCCTTGTTACATGACATGATGCACAACGAGGTAGAGATGCATGTTGATGATATGATAGTGAAATCTAGGGATAGAGGTGTCATATAGTCAACTTGAGATAGTTTTTTGAAAGGAGCAAGGAATTCAAGCTTAGGTTGAACTCCTAGAAGTGTACCTTTGGAGTGACTGCCGATAAATTGCTAGACTTCCTAGTAGGCAATAGAGGGATAAAGGTTGACACATCAAAGATCAAAGCCATTTTGGACATGCCTCCTCCTAAGAGTGAGAAGGAGATAAGAGGACTCCTAGGTCAACTCTAGTACATCATCCAATTCATATCCAAGCTCACTTATACTTGTGAACCAATCTTCAAACTTTTAAGAAATAATGAACCCCACCCATAGAATGAGGAATGCCAAAAAGCCTTTGAAACCATCAAGGAATACCTCCTCAACCCACCTATCCTAATACCTCAAGAACCCAAAAAGCATTTACTCCTCTACCTTTCAATCATCGAAGATGTTGTAGGGAGTATGTTGGCCCAAGAAGATGATAGTAAGAATGAGAGAGTCGTGTACTACTTAAGTAAGAGGCTACATGATTATGAGACTAGGTAAAAATTCATAGAGAAATCCTATTTTTCCTTTGTGTGGGCCGTGTAGAAATTGAGACATGTCATCCTACCATTCTAAGTATGGATTGTTGCCAAAATGGACCCCCTAAGGTATCTATTTGAGAAACTTACCTTGAGTGGAAGATTGTCAAGATTGTTGATCCTATTAGTCAAGTTTAATTTGAAGTATGTGGCTAGGAAGACTATCAAAGGGAGTGCCATATCAAACTTCTGTGTTAAGAACCCTGTGGAGGGAGAGGGTAGTAAGGAGGATTTTCCCAATGAAGACATATTGAACATAGAACTTGGAGCATGGAAGATGTACTTAAATGGAGCGGTGAATCAGTATAGGAACAAGATAGGAGTGTTGTTAATCACCTCTGATGGATCACATATACCCATGGCTGTTAAGTTGAACTTCAAGGCAACCGACAATATGGCAAAATATGAGGCTTGTATAGATGGAATGGAATACGTGAACTAGGAGCAAAAGAAGTAGAGGTTTATAAAGACTCAAAGTTGGTTTTAGCTCAAACCCAGAAATTGTGGAAGGTAAAAGGAGAACATCTGAAACCATACCAAAAGTACTTGGAAGAGTTGACAAAGACTTTTGATAAGATCAAGTACACCATCATTCCTAAAGCTCAGAATCAATTCACAGATTCCTCGGCTACCTTAGCCTCCATGGTTGAAATACCCATGGGGATATCGACATGTCCTTTGGAGATTGAGCAAAAGTATCAAGTGAGGCATAAGGAGGATGAAGACCTAGTAATCCTAGCCATAGAAGAGGAAGAGATTCCTTGGTATTACAACATCCTGAAGTTCCTAGAGCTAGGAATCTATCCCAAACAAGCTAACAAGAAGGCATGACATTCAATGAGAATGATGGCAATATAATATATCCTTTGCAGAGGTCAACCTTATAGGAAATCTTATAAGGTATACACCTTTGATGCTTAAAGAAGGATGAAGCTGAAAGAATCATGGAACTACCAAGGAATTTGTGGTACACACATGAATGGGAAGATGTTAGCAAAGAAGATCCTAAGGATGGGGTAATATTGGATTACAATGAAAACTAATTGCATGACCTTTGTTAAGAGTTTTCATGACTGCTAGAAGCATGCCAATATAAACCATGTGACACCTAGTGAGCTATATAGTATGACCAATCGATCTTTAGTGATCAGTGAGGTCTGTCATTAGGTTATAAGGTGGCCTTAGGGTTAATTGGATGCTTGAAGTGAAGGATATTAGGCTCAAAACATTCACATGTGGGTGATTATTTGGCACAAGCTCTATAGACTAAGTAGTCACTCTCAATTAGGAAGGACTTTTTTAAGACTGTATTGTAAGGATATGGTTTTCCTAGGCTTACGGGAGGATATTTTTGGCTATGAAATTCTTTGAAAGGTTTCCTAAAGCCAAGAATTACACTTCATCAAGAACCATTTGGCTACCTCTCATGCTTGGCTATATTCTCAATTTTAGTCCATTTTTTGAATTTTGCCCATTTTCATCTTTTTGGGGCTTTCATTTGATTTTTCTTGACCTATGTCTCTTAACTGTTTCAGGCTGAATTTTTTCTTTTGTCCTTTCTTTGCTTAGGGCTTCATTTGACTTGATTGGCCCATGACTTTGTCATTTGATTGATTTGGGCCTTTTTTTTCTTCTTCTTCAATTAGGGAGTCATTTGATGGACTTAAACCTTGGAGGTCACCTAGCACGAGATTCTTGTAACCATTTAATCTACCCCAGTGTGGGGGAGGGGGGGTAATCCTTGATTGGGTTAAACAAGGAGAGAATTCAACAGACTCAAATGGGCTAGCAATATTTCTCTACAAGTGGGATGGTAGGGAAATGAATTGTTGGAAAATCTGGTTTTGCATTTCATACAAAACACACAACGGAAGCAACAATCACAAATCTACTTCATTCATGAGAGATAACATGTAACTTTGAATTATAGAACAAAGAATAGAAAGCATACCTTGGTGCGGTGAAATTCAAAACAAAAATTGGAAGTACTTGAGAACACTTTTAATCTTCACTCCAATTCCACTTGATGCCCAAGAAGTGTGGTCTCTCAAACAGTTTCCAAGGAGAGAATAAATGAGTGTCCAACACCCACATACAAACCATTTCATGTCTTTTGATCTTAATGAAAGACTCATGAAAAGACCTTCTTAAATTCAGTATATTTCTCTCCTTATATACAACTAATTATCTAATTGGACTAGACTTTTGGGCCATTCCAATTAGGCTCTAGTGTGTGGCTTGGAGTAGGACCAAAAGGGACCAATAAGACACTAGCTCTAATGGGCCTTGGGCTTTTCTGTCAACTCTTGACAAGTCCAAAGTTTCCATTAATTATATTCAATACCACTAAGAATATAATTGCACTCTAGGCCTTATTAATAAATTATATCCCAAGACTTTATTATACACGCAACCCCTTCATTAAAATATTCGTAGTAATACAAAGTCATGAATGTAGACTGCCATTTTGAAGATTACTACATCTTAATCTTTGAGTACCCGGTTTAATCCTTTATGTTATTCATCATATATTTATGAAATCCAATTTCATAAATATATACTTTAGTAACTCCTTACTAAAGTGGTTGGGCCCAACACTTTGAATATCCAAACCCATTAAACTTATCTCAAGGGAATATTTTATATCTCCATTAAGAGATTATGAATTCCATCTTGAGAATATATGTTCCATAAACACCAAATGCGGCTACCTAACATACTGAGGTTTTGATCATGACTAATGGATCTCACTCCTGATATATCAAAGCAACCTACACCTCATGATCAGGTCCATTATTCTCTCAAGATTTAGAATTAATGTAAATAAAAGTCGTGAGATTTATTATTTATTTGACAGTCATTAGGAGAATAATAAATCTCACAGTGGTCTAGTTCAATATGTCTTAACTCTTAAAACATATCAATATACCAATTAGAAGTCTTCACTTCCATGATCAAGACAAATCATCTTAGTTGATATGTTGTAGTCTTCGTAGATGAAATGCCTAATTTCATCACCGACTACGAACTAAAATTTTGAGTTTACAAAGAATTTGTGATTTATATCTTCTGTGGCTTTTCACATAAATCATATATTATGCATCTCATGGACTAAGATAATGTCCCATTAGTTCATCTATAGATAGTCTCATATAATTAAACAATTTAATTATTTATGACATGCCAATAAATTGGATTTTAGGGCATAAACCCTAACATGAATTCCTTTCTCCATCATCCTGAGCTCTTACTTCTTAGCCTAAGGAGCTTGAGTGCCAAACTATATATTTGGGTAATTTTTGAAAAAAAAAAATTTCTTTCTAGCTCAAAGGGCTATCAAGTGATATAGTTGTTTGGATAGATGAAACAAATGCCTCCATCATTTCAAATCCAATCAATTAGTCAATGAAACTTGAACATATGGTCATTCAATGATTTAGGGCCCGCATCGATTTTGGGTAGGACCTTCCCCAAGGGTGATTGTCAATATGAGAATTGAATATGACACTTTGCAAAAGTGGTGTATATTTCATGAATGCAAGGTTGTTAAGATGGGATATTATGATCTGAGTGTTTAGGGATCACATGCCCCTCATCCCTGGTAAAGGATGACCACTTCACTCAAACAATTCTTTCCCCATAAAAGAAGGTTTTGGCATTGACTTACCACTCTTAAAAGATGCACGTGTTTCAAAACATTGATTTTCATGATTTAATCTTTTGATTTGAACCTTAATGCTTTGATTTTATTTTGGGAAATCTCTTCTTCTTCTTCATTTTTTTTTTAAATGTGTACAAGATTGCAACAAACCTAAGCCAACGGAGATGAGAGAAGATTTTGTTGGGATAGTGTTTGGGACAAGGTGGCAAAGACAAAGTTGGGTTCTAGTGTTTTCGATGGATGGCATTCCCTATATTCAGAAGCTTTTGGATATATCCACTCAAGGGATGGAGGTCTCTTTCTTGCAAAGATTCCTTAGACGATTAACTCCACGCTTGGCATACATCTTGGGATGAAGATTTTCTGATCTAGGGTGAAGATCCATGTGAAGCACAAGTAGCAAACTTCATTTTCATGTGAATCGTTGAGATGACCTATCAAGGCAACATAACACATTAGGGATCTAAGAAAGGCAATATGAGAATGACATGAAGGGATGTTAGTACAATTTCCTAAAATTTTGATGGGGCATTGTCGCCCACATGTTGAGCAAGCAAGCGGCTCTCTGATTATATCATCACAAATGTTCAAATGTTTGTTGTCACTACTCATTGAAGAGTGTGATTTGAGTGACGTCTTGTCAGCTTGATTAAAGCATGTTCCAAATTTGTTGGCATTCATCATGAGCAAATTCTGACATTGTATTGCTAAAGTAGCCAAAGCCGATTTTTCATGCATCCAAGAATTGTCAAGTGCAGCACCATGGCTAAGGTGGTCCCAATACCATTAGGAATGTTCCTGCAAAGGAAATGGAAAAAGTTAGACGAAGACTTTGCTCATTGTAAGATCTGATAAGATTGGAGACTTTTGACATTTCTCCCTGACTTGGTTTGCCTTTTTCTATTATCAATGCAGAAGTTAGGCTTCCAAGGAATTCTTCAAGCAAGCTACAAGATCTTTTGATGGTCTTGCAAAGAAATTTCGACTTTTAGCTCGTGCTAAAGCGCAAGATGCTGTCGAGACTATTGTTCAAAAGTCCATTCAAAGGGGAGAGACCATGTGAAAAAGGCTGCCCAAGTTTGGCATTTTCCATGGTCTCTCAATCACTTTCACAACTTTGTGAGATGTTTAACTAAAGGGTGTGAGGATTCATATACCAAGATATTGAGGCAAGTTGAAGAAAACCAAGTTTTGAGTTGGTTGATCTTGCTTGAGAGATGCTAGGCTATTTTTACCCTTTTGGAATGCTTTGACAGAAGAGCATGCAGGCCGTACGGATTGACTTCAACTTTTGGCTAAATTCCGCTCTTAGACTTGCGGTAGCTAACCTTCATGGACAATGTGGGGGGCTGCACAATGGATTTTTAATGGTCGTATAGGAATGAGACCACCAAAAATCTGCCCTAGTATCATATTAGGAGCACCTAAAGGCTTGGCCTTCTTCCAGTCCATATGGACGTCTTGTGGATCACCGATCTTTTAATGCCTTAACAAAATTAGCTGTTGCTCATGTTTGAGATAGGGAATTTGGGGCCCTTGGTGGCTTCCATGAAGGAAATTAGTCGACATTATTGGAGTAGACAACTTAGGTTATGCTTCTCTTACTTGATATTTGATAAACCGAAGCCAGTTCCTAAAAAGGAAATTCAAAAGAACTGAGGTTAGTAGGGAATCTTGGCCCTAAAAGGATCCGACGAAGTTGGAAATACCTAGGCCCTCCTCCAATAGAGTGGCCTCATGGATCCTTTTAATTGTCCATTCTCATGTTCAATATAGGTGTCTCATACTGATTGATTAAGATGTTGCATCCACGAGGTAAACCAAAGTAGGTTTATTGCAATCTTCAACTCCTTAAAGTGAGTTCTTGAATGAGCTATTCATGGCTCGTGTATTCAAGAATGGTTCCACAGGTTTCTGTCATGGCCTCAACTAAGTGAATTTGAAGAATATGGATGACCCATCGGTCTTGTGAAGGTGGCCCTATGTAAGATTTGCATAGAAATTCATGAAGCTTTTATGGCCATCGGCATCATCCCTTTTTTTATACAGGAGAAGAATCGAGAAAAATTTTACCCTAGTATGGCATTTTTCCAATTCTTCGACCATCTGAACAGCCTCTTGAAGATTCCTAAGCTAAGATGAATCATGACTGCTTGTTCTTTCTAAGCCTAGCATTGGCAATACATTCCCTCTAAAGGAGATCTTAATCCCAAAAAAGTTTTCAGATTGGGCCGAGCTTCAATATCCTCCCCATTCTTAGGGTTTTCTTGAAAATTTCATGCAACTGGTTGACAATATCAACTAGATCTTGGGAGTGAAGTCAGGGTCCCTTAAGAAGAACTATATGTTAGGGTTTGTGCCCTAAAATCCAATTTATTGACATGTCATAAATAATTAAATTGTTTAATTATATGAGACTATCTATAAATGAATTAATGAGACATTATCTTAGTCCATGAAATGCATAGTATGTGATTTATGTGAAAAGTCACAGTAGATATAAATCACAAGTTCTTTGTAAACTCAAAATTTTAGTTCGTAGTCGGTGATGAAATTGGGCATTTCATCTGCGAAGACTATAACATATCAATTAAGATGATTTGTCTTGATCATGGAAGTGGAGACTTTTAATTGATATGTTGATATGTTTTAAGAGTTAAAACATATTGAACTGGACCGCTTTGAGATTTATTATTCTCCTAACGACTGTTAAATAAATAATAAATCTCACGACTTCTATTTACATCAACTCTAAATCCTGAGAGAATAATGGACTTGATCATGAGATATAGGTTGCTTTGATATATCAGGAGTGAGATCTATAAGTTATGGTCAAAATCTCAATATGTTAGGCAACCGCATTTAGTGTTGATGGAACATATATTCTCAAGATGGAATTCATAATCTCTTAACGGAGATATAAAATATTCCCTTGAAATAAGTTTAGTGAGTTTGGTTATTCAGAGTGTTGGGCCCAACCACTTTAGTAAAGAGTTACTAAAGTATATATTTATGAAATTGGATTTCATAAATATATGATGAATAATTTAAAGGATTAAACAGGGTACTCAAGGATTAAGATGTAGTAATCTTCAAAGTGGCAGTCAATATTTATGACTTTGTATTACTACGAATATTTTAATGAAAGAGTTGAATGTATAATAAAGTCTTGGGATATAATTTATTAATAAGGCCTAGAGTGCAATTATATTCTTATAGTGGTATTGAATATAATTAATGATAACTTTGAACTTGTCAAGAGTTGACAGAAAAGCTCAAGGCCCATTGGAGCTAGAGCCTTATTTGTTCCCTTTTGGTCCCACTCCAAGTCACACACTAGAGCCCAATTGGAATGGCCCAAAAGACTAGCCCAATTAAATAATCAGTTGTATAAAAGGAGGGAAACATACAAAATTAATGTAAGCCTTTCAAGTCGTTTTTCATTAAGATCATAGAAGGAATGAAATGATATATGTGAGTGTTGGACACTCTTTTATTCTCTCCTTGGAAATTGATTGAGAGACCACACTTCTTGGGCATCAATTGGAATTGGAGTGAAGATTAAAAGTCTTCCCAATCTATTCTTTGTTCTAAAATTCATGGTTACATGTTATCTTTCATGATTGAAGTAGATCCGTGTTTGTTGCTTCCGCTGTGTGTTTTGTATGAGATACAAAACCTAATTTTCCAACAAATGGTATTAGAGCAGTCTTCAATATCATGCTTGTATAACATGTGATTGAGTTTTAGAATTGAAGAAAAATCATTTTCCTGGTGTTTTATTTTTCTGCAGTAATATTTTCTGCATAATTGTGTCCTTGAGCGTGTTCTTTTGTGTAGACATGTTTTGATAATCATGGTTTTATTAATTTTTATATTTCTTTCATCAAGATTCGTGAAACTCAAGATACTGTGCAAGATAATTAGACAGTGTCTTTAAGTTTCATGGATCAAATCTACTGAGCAAACGCTATAATAGATTGCACAGTTTGCTTTCTATGTTATTAGGGTTGGAATTCATTTGCCATGATTTATATATGTGATATATAGATTGAAGTTTATCCTTGGCCATAAACTTCTAGATGATTTGTTGTTTGGATACAGCTATTGAAATAACTGTCATGTGCGTGCTTTGAGTTATTGCACCGGTTGGATATAGATGTATATCTTGGCATGATTTGTTGTTTATTATAAAGCTTTTTGATTTTGAATGGTTTCGTGGACCCATGTGACATTTTCAATCTGCCATTAACATGCTTTTGTTTATAAGTTTTAATTAAAGCTTGATTATTTTATTACAAGTAGCATTTGTTTTTGGTCAGAACGTACATGTATGATTGTATGCTTTTCATTCTTCAATGGTAAACATGTACTGTTGGTAATCTTGCTTTATATATATTTTCATGATCAAACAGTTGGTTAATGCTAGTGTAAGGTTGAATTTAATCAACCATCTTGTTAGCTTTATTTCATGCCAATTTGCTTGTAATTTAGCACTTAATAACCCTGTATTTAGGTGGGAAAATTGTAAGGATAGTGTGTGAGAAGATGTGAAGAAATGCTCAAAAGTGTGCAAGAAAACAGAGTCTCGCGACTGGATCTCGGGGGTGAGTTGCGGCTTGCAAGTCGCCAAATGCCTGCACACATGCCAAGCATGCAGAAGCTGAAGAGTCGCGCTAGCTGTTGCACTACAGGACAAAAGTCCCAGGCTGGCCAGGCCATTGGCTCGCGGCTTGAACTTGCGACTGGACCCAGTCGCGAGGTCAAGTTGCCAAAATGCCTTGTTTGGCAAAAACTGACGTTTTATATTCCTTTCTCACCCTACTATATATATACCCTTAAACCCACCATATTGAGAGAGCTTCCAGAGAAAGAGGCCTTTAGCCAAATCCTCATCTCACCACACCCACATCTGTGAGAAGGTCTATTTGGTACTATTGGAAAGCAGTTAAGAAGGAACCAATCTACATTGGTTGATGCTATGGTCTAGTAGCGAAATCCGATAAGCTAGAAAAGAAAAAGGTTCGGCGCAACCTCGTTGGAGTTAGAAGCTTAGAGGGCTTAGGTACCTGGGTAGATTAGGCTTGGAGGGTCTATTGCTATTCATGTATCCCAACTACATTTTCTAGTGGATTATTTGACCGCTTTGAGGGTGGCGGAGAGGTTTTACGCCGAGGGCTTCGGTTTCCTCTTCGATAACACATCGTGTGTTGTTCGTGTGTTTGCATCTTCCTTCCCTTTATCTTTGCCTTATATTTACTGTTGTGGATGTGTTTATATTCAGCTTAGATTTGTTATCAATTTTGTTATAAGCTTGTTATCATGTTCCGCACATTATTTGTTTGATATAAAGTTTGAATTGGTATTTTTGTATTCAATTGGTATCAGAACGGGTACACTTGTTGTGGTTTAAATTACCTAAGTGTGATCCTTGACCCCTTTGAGATGGATAGGTCTCAATCTCTTAATGTACCACCGTTCTTTGACGGTAATAATTATACATTTTGGAAAGTCCGTATGAGGGCGTTTTTGTGTTCTATTGACGATGCTGTGTGGGATGCAGTAGAAGTAGGATGGACAAAGCCAGAGGCTGCCAAGTCTACTTGGGATAAGGTTGCTCTTGCAGCGGCAAATGCAAATAGCAAGGCATTGAATGCTATTTTCTGCGGTGTTTCTTTAGAAGAATTTCACCGGATTTCTCATATCACCATTGCTAAGAAAGCATGGGAAATTCTGGAGACAACCTATGAAGGGACTAAAAAAGTGAAGGACACAAAACTTCAAATGTTAACCACTTGCTTTGAGGAGCTAAAGATGAGTGAAGATGAATTGTTTGATTCGTTTTATAGCAAATTGAACGAAGTTGTTGTTAGCAAATTTAACTTGGGAGAAAAGACGGAGGACTAGAAAATTGTAAGGAAGATCCTCCGATCACTACCAGAAAGTTTCCGGCCCAAAGTTACAGCTATTGAAGAGAGCAAAGATCTTGATGACATCAAGGTTCAAGAGCTGGTTGGTTCTTTGCAGACATACGAGTTGTCCCTTCCTTCAGCAAAGAAGAGAAAATCCCTTGCTCTTAAGACAATTGATGAGAGAATGGTGTCTCATGACTCTTCAGAAGAGGATACAATAGACAAAAATGTGGCGTATCTTGTAAAGAACTTCCAGAAATTCTTAAAGCTCAAAAACAGTGGAAAATTCAGTGACAAAGGAAAATTTCAGAGTTCCAAGAAGGAGAAGAAAGAATTCCGAAGAAAAGACGGTAAAGATTCCCAATCCTCACAAGGAATTACATGTTTTGAATGTAATGGACATGGGCACTTTAAAAAGGAATGCCCCAATTACTTGAAGTCAAAGGGAAAGGCCTATGCCACTACTTTAAGTGATTTTGACACTTCAAATTCTGACTCTGAAGAGAGTTGTGATGAAGAAGGAAATTTCTCCGCATTCATGACCATTGCTCATATGGAATCCTTAGATGATTTGGATACACTTGTGAAGGAGCTTGGAGAGCATTCTGATTTGGAGTCTATTGGAGTTGTTGAAAAATCAGATGTTGAAGAGGATAGAAATACAGTTAATCTCCAAGAGAATTACTCCTTACTTCTTGAGAAGTTAGGAGAGTATGCAAGAATAGCCAAGGCAGCTGTGAGAAAAATGAAGAAAGCAGAGGAAGATTACTGAAGTCTCATGGTCAGACATAAGGAAGCCAAATGCGAAATAGAAAAACTTAATGGTAAGCTGTCAGAAGCTTACTTAAAGATCAGATTCTTGGAGCTTGAAGTGGTTCAAGCCAATGCCAAGGTAGAAAGGGTCTCCACTAAGAAGTTGGATGATGTAATTTCCTCTCAAAAGCAATTTTTAGATAAATCCGGACTAGGATACACTCGAGAAAGCAGTGCAGCTACTGTGAATATCTCTAAAGAAGTAAAGTTTGTGAAGGCCAAAGAACCAATTGTAGTCAGTCCTACTGTGGAGAAGGCTAAGGTTGAAAAGAAGAAGATGGTAACAGATCAAAGGGTGGTGAATAAGCCTAGAAATCAACCTGCAGTGAGGACTGAAGCAAGAGGAAGACCAATCCCAAGATATCAACGAGGTCCTAAGACAGATTATGTGTGTCACTATTGCGGATTGCAAGGACATACAAGACCCAACTGTCAAAAGATGAGAGCAGACAACAATGCTAGTGCACCTTGGTCACGAGAAAGAAGAAATGACGTGAGGTCTTGGGGTGGTGAGCAATCAAGAAGTCAAAACCGTGATCTAGGAATGATGGACGTGATGAAGATGATCGGTGCCTTCACTAATTGCCTTGAAAGCTTCACACAAAGGTTTGATAGCCCTAATTCTCGTACCCAATCCATCAAGGATATCACCCCAAACGCACGTGACGTGTGGGTGACGAAAGGTACTCATGCATAAGTACTGCAACATGTCCATGCATTAATACTTCCCATATTTTGTGTATATGCTTGGTTGTTTTGCTTCTTGCTAGTTTGTGATGAAAATTTTTTTTGATATTGGTTAAATTGTTTTTTCACTTTGCTAATTTTGTCTTTGATCATTTTTTTTCTTTTGTGTCAAAAATTCAAAAACACATAAAAAGTAGAAAATCCAAAAAGTTTGATCAACTTTGTTGAGCTTTTGTCTCAAATCATGTTTTGTCTTGTACCTTTGTACAAATGGCCTTGTGCATCTATGAGCTTAGCTTGTCTTCTATGCATTCATATCATTGTGAGAGAAATTCTGAAATCTATGTGACTGTTGTAAATAGATCTTCAACCTTTTCATGAATGACTAGTGAATGGTTTTGTTGATCTTGAGACATGCATAGACTCATGCCTATATATCTTCCCACTCTTTATTTTTGTTTTTGCTTAAAAGAGCTCTCTAAATGTAAATCTCCAAATGAAAAGAGATATAGAGCTGCAAAAGCCTGTCGCACATACTAGTATTTGACTAGGAAAAGGGGAAAGCGACCAAAATAAAATATTTGATGCCCAAAAAGCCAAATGCTAACTCATAAATTAAAATATCAAAAATTCCAGGCATCTATCTCACAACGAGATTTTCTTTGCTCAAAAAGTGCAAATGATATGTTAAAAATGGAGCCAAATGAAAAGCTTCAAAGAATGTTATCAAGTTCTTGTGGGATGTCATAAATGCATATTTCTATAATTGAGATAGGTCACATTATCTAGTGCTAATTGTGTATGCCTTGATTGAATTGATCATTGAAGCTTCACATTGGACTAAGGACTATCCTATTTTTGATATCCACCCACAACACACAAGTCTTTGTTCAATGAATGCCATATTCATTTGTGTGATTGTATTTGATTAAATGTGTTTTCACATGATCAATCTTCGTTTGATCAAACACAAAAAGATTTTTGAATGTTTTTATTTGTTTTTGGAAAGTACTTTGTTTTTTCAAAAATGCCAAAATTTCAAAAAAAATGTTGCCCTGTTTTGGCGACTAAGTCGCAGGTTGTCCCAGTCATAAGTTCCAGTCGCGAGGGCCACTTAGAGACTTTTCGCGGCTCACTAGTAAGTCAGTAACCAAGTCACGAAAAAGACTTAAAATTTTTTTCAAAATTTGAGTTTTGCAGTTTTTCGCGGCTCAGATTGGCGACTTGTTCGCGGGTGGAAGGTCCAATCGCGAGGGGCACTCAGAGATTTTCGTGGCTCAGCTCGCAACTCCTTCGTGGGTAGACTTTCCAGTCACGAAAAACACTTAGAGAAATTTTCAAATTTCTTACCTTCACAGTGTTTTGCGGCTTACCCTGGCGACTTAATGGCGACTTGACCAAGTCGCGAAAAATGCGTGTTTTGCGTTTTAAAGTCAGTTTTTAAAAAATTTTCAGTTTTCCCTCAAAATCAAGTGACTATTCATTGTCTTCTCAACTTTTCTCTCTGAAACACTCCGTGTTTATCTCTTGAGAAATCATCATTTCAGCATCAATCTTCAAGAAAAAGGTATGGGTTTTCTTGATTTCACTTCACATTCCATGATTTAAGTGAAATATTCTTGAATCTATGTGTTTTTAATGGTGGATTGTAATTTGGGTATTTGAACATGTTTGTGCTTAAAAATGCTAGTTTGATGGTTTGGTTTGTTCATTCTTGGTGCTGATTATGTTTATTTTCTTGACTTTGCTTCATTGTGATTCTTTTGGGTCTAAACTTTAATATTTGAGTGCTTATATCTATTGGGTATATGGTATTTGATCTTTCTGTGATGTTTCCCTAAATGAAAAATTGGGGATTGCAAAGTGTTTGTTCTTATGTCTATGTGGTATACACTGTTCTATGTTTGTGTTGCCATATCTTGTGTGTGGCTCTGCATTGGGAGATTCTCTTGCACATTCCATGTTCATTAAGTCTGGTATCAGTGTCATATGCTCTCCTTTGTCTGTATGAAAGTTTCATCCTTACAGACTGAACTTATTTGATTTGCTGTCACTATGTGATGTCTTATCCTTCTTTTGTTATCAATTATTCTTGCTTTGTGTGTTAACTAACACTCTGTTCTTCCTTATAACTACATGGTTACTAATTTGAGTATGCTTCCACATATTGTGTTTTGCCCTTGTTGTGAACTTTTCTGAGTGTTTACAGATGGCTTCCACATCTACTAAGAAGAAGACTCCTGCTAAGAAGGTTGATAAAAGAATGAAAATGGACAACAACCTGTTTAGGTCAATCAAGCATTTTGAGAGATACAGAGATTCCTTCATAAAGAGAACCATTATCCAGGAGAGGTTTGTGGATTTACATGACTTGAATGATACCTTCATTCCACAATACTTTGAAGGAAGAGGCTGGGAGAAACTTCTGGGTGACTTACCTTTAGTGTGTGAACCACTAATTAGAGAATTCTATGCAAATGCTGTGATAAGGGAGGATGAGTTGAGTTGTTGGGTGAGAAGAAAGGAGTTTACCTTAGATGCTCATGATATTGACAAGGTTCTAGGGCTGGAGGGTTTGGAAGATTATGAATTCACTAACTACAAGGACAGAATGATTTCTCTAGAAACTGTCCGGAAAAGGATTGGTGGGGTTATAGAAAAGAGATGTCTGAACACTTTTGAGTTTCCCAAAGACATGAGGTGTTTAACCACAATAATGATGTACAACCTTTACCCTATAAGGAAGTTGACTACACTGACAAATGCTAGAGTTATCTTTCTTATGGAACTTAAGGAGAAAACCTTTATTGACATCAGTTCCCATATTTTTGATACTATAATTGATGATGTTAGGTTTTAAGGTCTTAGGATTTTATGTATTTAGAACCTAATTTGTAATGTTGGCAAACCATGATCAAAACAATGTAATTAGTCTTGTTTAGGCTTGCTCAAAGTTGGTTTAATTTTGTAAAGTTGGAATCGAGAGACTGCAGAAGCATTGGAGCTTCTCGGCTTGGCTCGATCGATCGAATGTAATTCTCGATCGATCGAAAGTCGGCCCAGATGCGTTTTTCTGCAGAATTCCAACTCAGCCCTAACTCTTTAAAACATTTAGGGTTTTATGTTTTTGCCCTAGGTATATAAGGCAAAACCCTAGCCACGTTTTTAGAGTTGCACAAGTTGTGTTGTTGCTCATACATTGCGGTTTTGTGTAAATCTCTTGTGAGATCTAGAGGAGCTTTCCTTTACACATAACTTAGGGTTTTCAAGATTGAGATTCTTCTACATCTTGATGATCAACTTGGTTGCTGCCTTTGAAGCTTAAAGATTAACAAGCGAGGAGCTTGTACCTGATTGAAGGAAGACAAAGAAAGAAGTAGTCCGTGGATTCGGAGCCTGCGCGTGGTCGTGTCAGGAAGTTACTACTGGTGGGTAGCATTAGGAAGTCAAGCGGGGTAGCTTGTAAGTCCTTCTGTAACAACTTCAATTCTTTCTTAGTGGATTCCGTTTTGCCTTGAGGATCGGTGGGTAAAATCCTCCCCAGGTTTTTTACCGGTTTGGTTTTCCTGGGTGATCATATCACTGTGTTATTTATTTTCCGCTGCTTTATATGTTTTACATGCATGATATGATTTTGTGATTGTTTTAACCTAGAATTGCTTAATTTGACTAAGTAAAAACTTGGCTAATTAATCTAGGCTACGCAATCTTTTTGTGGTTTAAAGGGTCTAAACCCTGTCAGATGAAACTAAAACCACCTCCAGGCCCAAGCTGGTATTTCCAAGTCTTCTTATGAGTATTTTCAAAGAAAAGGGTGTTTCAATCCCACAAGATATCAGTCCTATGCCTCCTCTATCAGCCATCAACAAATTTACTCTCACAAGGATACAAAGTCGGCTTCCAGGTGAAGAAGAGGAGGGTGTATAAGAAGAAGGTGATCCTATGGAAACTGAAGCAGAGGATGCAGGACCATCTCCCACACCAAGAGTAAGAGTCAAGAGGAGCAGAGCCTCTACCTCATCTGCTGCACCCCCAGATGCATTTCAGGTCATCCTGGAGAGGCTTGATACACTCAGGGAAGTTCAGAATCAACACACTGAAAGGATGACAGCTATACAGGACCAGCTTGATGTACTATTTGCCAAGTTTGACAACATACACACCAACTAGGAGCACTGACCCTTTGGCCATTCCGGTTAAAAAGGGGGAGATTTTTGGCAGCTCTTAAGGGGGAGTGTTTACTCTAAGGGGGAGTTTCATTATGTGATGTTTATGTTTAAAAATTGATAATATGCTTGGATATCTTATTGTGTATAGGCTTGATATTTTGTACAGGCTTGATACACTTTGGTTTAAGTCTGTTTAAACTTAAAACTTTTGGATGGCTGTGGAACTTTGGTACTTATAGATAATGATGTTATTCAGTTATTTCAGCATGTTTGAATATGCATAAGCTTTAAGGGTTTGAATATGCATGTTTGTAGGCTTTTATGGTTTGTGCCATGTATTTGCAATACTTTGCTTATGCAGCCTTTGTACATTGTGCTTTTGTACTTGTTAATGCTTTGCATTATTTTAAGTACAACACTCTTGTGCCCTTGTAGGATTGTTCCTAGATGCATACATGTTTGTATGCATTGGTTGAGTGTTGGTCATTCAAGTGATGTGCCTTGTGTTTGTCATCTTGAATGTCCAGATGTTCATTCCAAGTGTGAATAAGCATTGTGATCACTTGGTTATAGTGATTACTTGTTTTGGTCTTGCCATGGTCTACAAATTTATTCCATTTTTCTTGATCATGATATTTTTGCTCCATATGCATATCAAGTTTTTCTGCATACAATGATATTGCTATGTTATTGTGTTTCAGGAGTTACTTATTCATATGTTCAAGAGCTTTACAGAATCTAGAGTTAGGTGTGAGTAAGTTTTGTTCAACTGTTCCCAACTCACGTTTTAAGTCTAGAGTCTGTTGTAGGGTTTTGTCACGGAATAGCCAAAGGGGGAGATTGTAAGGTTGAATTTAATCAACCATCTTGTTGGTTTTATTCTGTGCCAATTTGCTTGTAATTTAGCACTTAGTAACCCTGTATTTAGGTGGGAAAATTGTAAGGGTAGTGTGTGAGAAGATATGAAGAAATGCTCAAGAGTGTGCAAGAAAACAGAGTCTCGCGACTGGATCTCGCAGATGAGTCGCGGCTTGCAAGTTGCCAAATGCCTGCACACGTGCCAAGCATGCCAGAAGCTGAAGAGTTGCACCAGCTGTTGCACTACAAGACAAAAGTCCCAAGCTGGCTAGGCCATTGGTTCGCGGCTTGAACTCGCGACTTGACCCAGTCGCGAGGTCAAGTCGCCAAAATGCCCTGTTTGGCAAAAACTGACATTTTGTATTCCTTTCTCACCCTACTATATATATACCCTTAAACCCACCATATTGAGAGAGCTTCCAGAGAGAATTTTGTGAAAGAAACCCTAGAGAAATACAAGATTGATTCATCCACAATCTTAACCTTAGAGACTCTACAAATTCCTCTTCTCTCTTCCTCTCCATTGTCATACCCTTGAAAGGCCTTTAGCCAAATCCTTATCTCATCACACCCACGTCTGTGAGAAGGTCTATTTGGTATTGTTGGGAAGCAGTTAAGAAGGAACCAATCTACATTGGTTAATGCTATGGTCTAGTAGCAGAATCCGGTAAGCTAGAAAAGAAAAAGGTTCGGCGCAACCTCGTTGGAGCAAGAAGCTTGGAGGGCTTAGGTACCTAGGTAGATTAGGCTTGGAGGGTCTATTGCTGTTCATGTATCCCAACTACATTTTCTAGTGGATTATTTGACCGCTTGGAGGGCGGGGGAGAGGTTTTACGCTGAGGGCTTCGGTTTCCTCTTCGATAACACATCGTGCGTTGTCCGTGTGTTTGCATCTTCCTTCCCTTTATCTTTGCCTTATATTTACTGCTATGGATGTGTTTATATTTGGCTTAGATTTGTTATCAATTCTGTTATAAGCTTGTTATCATGTTCCGCATATTATTTGTTTGATATAAAGCTTGAATTGGTATTTTTGTACTTGGGGTCCAAACATTCAAGGGTGTTGTATACCCCTTTTTGAACTTTCAGATAGGATTATGAAATTTATTCCTAATGAGATTAGGATTGTGTTTTCCAGGTTTCTAGCATATTATGGTTCTTAATCTTGATATTGAAAACCCTTATGTTTGATATGTAAAATCTTCGTTGATAAAATCAAAAGTGTTTTTGATAGAAAGCAATGAATGAAGATGTCAAAAATGGTTCCTGGAAAATTCTGAAAAATTCAGTTATGCGAGTTTCGATCGATCGAGAATTCTTTTCGACTGATCGAATGTACTTTTCGATTGATCGAACAAGATTCAAGAATCAATCGAACGAGGCAAAAGCTACGTGATGAATTTCTTCATTTTTTCGAACGATCGAAGGCACTGAATTTTGAATTTTCACTTGTTTTTGACTAAGTGTTAAAACTTTGATAAAGAGCAAAGCTATGTCATTAATTTTATAGTCTTTAAAAGTTGAGGACATTTATTAATCATTATCTAACTAAAAGACCTAATGAGATCAAAGATGTTAGTTAAATAGAACTCTTAGTCCTAAATTGTTTTATGATTAAAAGTCCTTAATTTATTTTAATTAGAGGTTTTTAATGAGATTATAATGCTAATTAAAGTTTTATGGTTTCTAATGAGATTAGAATACTTTATTTAGTAAATTAAGGATAGAGTTCTATATAACTAATTTTTGATTCATTAATGTTTAAGGAATCCTAAATAGTTTAGGACTTCCATTTTAGTTAGTGATTCTAATGAGATTAGAGTCTTTATCAAGTGCAAGGTTATTAGCTGTGATGAGATCACAATTATTTAAGAAAAACCCAAATAATGAGTGGGAATGCTGAAATAACCCTTTTGTTAAGTTTATTGTAATGTGAATAAATACCTTGTCTTGATTTCGAGTCTTGCATTCCATGCAGAGGGTATTTACTTCACAGATTACAAGGTTAAACTTCTTTGTGATTGCGCGAATGTTCGTTACACTATTGTGACGTGACATAGTAACATCACATTGAATTTAAACAATTAAACAAATTTGATGTGTAGGGTTAAAATTGTGATTAGATCACAATGATTTCAAGACAATCCACTTGTTTTAAAATTTCTAGTGGGAGAGAGATACAAGGGTTAGATCTCACGGCCTACATTACCGGTTTATAGTAGTGTGATTAGGCACCTCACCTTGGCGTATATGCCTTGCTCCTTTCGGAGGGTGTTTAATTCATAGTAATACAGATTAAACTTCTTAATGATAGATGAAATGTGTTTTTACATTATGAACGATCATGCTTCCGTGGAGTTGCTTGGTGACTCACATTGATTCTAGGCAATGGTGTACACTAGACTAAGTGTAATGTTAACCTCCCTTCGGAGCTATGTCATTATTACTTAGAGGCTAAAGGAAAAGCAGCCAATTATTTTGTTTGGTAAGAGTTACCATGATAGCATTAATAATGAGAATAATTCTTGCCTAATCATAGTGATTGGTATGACCTCGCTTCCGAGGAATATTAATTGCGAGATTAGGTTGTCGTTGCACCGAGTATAGTATGTTTTTCGGGTTCCATGTTATATTGTTATGGATGCAAAATATAATGTCTCTGGTAATTAAGTTCAAGGTCTCAAAATAAAGTTGTCATAAATTTTGTTCTCTAGCTACTATTTTAAATGAATCACATTAACTAAGAAATAATTTTGGACATGGTGCTTAAAGGAGCTGAAGTACATATTTATGCTTTGATTCAGCATTGTCATAATTTCCTACACATGATGCATTTATGGAAGACAGCTTATGATGTGATCATAGTATCCATTGAAATGCTGGTATGTTACATTGGCTTCTATCTCAATTGTGCTACAGCATGAGATGCAAGAGTTAGTACTAGACTTAGACTTTATATTAAGTATAAATGAGATGTTTGGTATGAATCATATTGAGTGCTAAGAAAGGCTTAAGGAGTTCCAATTCTAAATCATTTTATGAAAATATTTTATTTTTAAAAATGAATTGGAATTCTTGGATGAAGAGATTAAATGTTAATCTCATATGGATATGATCCACAAGTCTTTGTTAGAATCATTTGATCAATTCAAATTTCTTTTGAAACTAAATTCTTTTTATATTATCTGAATTGATGAGTGAGTTCTAAGCAATGGAAGACACCCTAAAAGCTAAGGCTAGGATCAATATGATTTAATTCAAATTCTTAGCCTGAACCGAAAAGTAAGGGTGATAAGAAGAGGAATTATAATACCAAACATTTAGACAAGTTACTTGCCCTAATAGTTGCCCTAATAGTTGCCTAAAGGAAATTAGACTCAAAAGTATGACCAAAAGGAAAATATTTCTTTTTTTCGTAAAGCTAAGCATTGTCCATGATTGTCTTCTAAATGGAAATTTACATGTTTTATTTTTTAAAAGAGAAAGTTTCCATCCTTTGTAATTGTATGTTTTGGCACTTATGTCTAGATCTTATTAATCTAATTGACATTCAAGATTGGTGAAAGATGGGCTTTTAGAACCATTATTTTATTATATTCTCAATCTATGAATTCTATTTAGAGGATAATAAGATCTAGGGTTCCTTTTAGTAAAGGAATGAAGTTTCAATGACTTCTTTAAGTTAGTGCATACATAAAGAAGGAATAGGACTCTTTTAAAGGTAGATTGTTCTAGAAGAAAAATATCAGAATTTGTTGTAGGACAACTATAAAATACATTTGGAAATGAAATGGTTGTATTATATACACCACAAGATATTATTCTATAGATAACTATTACACTAGTACAACATCGTAGTGGGAGGATTATCAAATAAATCCATGCTTTTGGAATAAACTTTTGAAGTCATTCTGCAAGGATATGAATTTGATCCTCAGTCATACGTAAAGGCAATAGATTATATGAATATGGATTACTGGTTCAAGGTTATGTGAATAGAATTAGATTCTATTTAAAGTCTAGAACTTGTAGAGGTGCCTAATGGCATTAAGCCTATTGTTTTCAAATAGGTCTACAAATAAATGAGATTGATAGATTTGAAGATGCAAACTTTCAAAGTCAAGACTAGTGGAGAAAAGATTTATTCATAAAGAAATGGTTTGATTATGAAAAGATTTTTTCACCAATAGTCAAGTTTGACTCTATCTAGATTCTCTCATCCATTATATTTCATTTGGATGAAATATGGCAATGGATATCAAGAAAGCTTCTTTTAGTAGCAATCTTGAAGAAGACATCTATATGATGTAACTAAACTTGTTCATAGCAAAGAACCAGTGGTGATTAGTATGCAAGTTGTTTAAAGTCCATTTATGGACTAATGCAAGCATCTAGGTCATAAATATCATCTTTGATCAAGCAATCAAATTATTTGATTTTGACAAAGTATTAAAAGGCCTTAAATGTGTAAAAGTTATATAGAATAATAAATTTCTTAATGTATGTTGATGACATTCTAATCATTTAGGATGATGTAGATTTATTGTCATCAATAGAGTTTTGGTTGTCTAGTCCAGTTTGATATAAAGTACTTGGGAAAGACTAGTCACGTCCTAAGAATTATAACTTTGTTAAAATTCAGAAATTAGGATGTTGGGTCTATCTCAAACTGCTTAAATAGTTTAGTTTTTAGCCAAGTATAGCATGTATTATTTCAAGAAAAGGATTCTTTCCTTTTAAGCATGAAGTTCTTTTATATAGGACTTTAGTTCTAAGACATATAAAAGGAAGAGCATATTAAGACGGTTCCTTATACCATATCAAAAGGAAGTCTTTATACTATGCTATATACTAAGCTAAATATCTATTTTGCAGTGGGCATGGTAAGCAAATATCAATTGAATCAAAGATCACTTAATTTAGTGTGAGTAAAGCATATACTCAAATATCTTAGGATAATGAGGGATTATATGCTTTTCCACAAAAGTGAAGTTTTGATGTTTACTGGATGTACAAATACTGATTTGTAGTTTGATTGTGATTCATGAAGTTAGACTTCAAGATATGTGTTCATCCTAGGTGGTGAAGATACACATTAAGTGTAAGTATCATCTCATTATAGAGATATGAGTAAGAGAAAAGTAGTAGTAGTAGAAAAGATAATTTATGCAATAAATCTGGCTAAAACTTGTTTCCAAGCCTTGCCTTAAAGTGACTATAAAATTACTCTAAAGGGAGATAAGTGTCAGATATGTGGTAAATTGTCTTTAAGGGCAGGTGGGAGATTGTTAGGGTTTGTGCCCTAAAATCCAATTTATTGACATGTCATAAATAACTAAATTGTGTAATTATATGAGACTATCTATAAATGAACTAATGAGACATTATCTTAGTCCATGAAATGCATAGTATGTGATTTATGTGAAAAGTCACAGTAGATATAAATCACAAGTTCTTTGTAAACTCAGAATTTTAGTTCGTAGTCAGTGATGAAATTGGGCATTTCATCTGCGAAGACTATAACATATCAACTAAGATGATTTGCTTTGATCATGGAAGTGAAGACTTTTAATTGATATGTTGATATGTTTTAAGAGTTAAGACATATTGAACTGGACCGCTTTGAGATTTATTATTCTTCTAACGACTATCAAATGAATAATAAATCTCACAACTTCTATTTACATCAACTCTAAATCCTGAGAGAATAATGGACATGATCATCAGATGTAGGTTGCTTTGATATATCAGGAGTGAGATCTATTAGTTATGGTCAAAACCTTAGTATGTTGGGCAGCTATATTTAGTGTTGATGGAACATATATTCTCAAGATAGAATTCATAATCTCTTAATGAAGATATAAAATATTCCCTTGAGATAAGTTTAATGAGTTTGGTTATTCAGAGTGTTGGGCCCAACCACTTTAATAAAGAGTTACTAAGGTATATATTTATGGAATTGGATTTCATAAATATATGATGAATAATTTAAAGGATTAAACCGGGTATTCAATGATTAAGATATAATAATCTTTAAAGTGGCAATCAATATTTATGACTTTGTATTACTACGAATATTTTAATGAAGGGGTTGAATGTATAATAAAGTATTGGGATATAATTTATTAATAAGGCCTAGAGTGCAATTATATTCTTATAGTGGTATTGAATATAATTAATGGTAACTTTGGACTTGTCAAGAGTTGACAGAAAAGCCCAAGACCCATTGGAGCTAGAGTCTTATTTGTTCCCTTTTGGTCCCACTCCAAGTCACACACTAGAGCTCAATTGGAATGGCTCAAAAGGCTAGCCCAATTAGATAATCAGTTGAATAAAAGGAGGGAAACATATAGAATTAATATAAGTCTTTCAAGTGGTTTTTCATTAAGATCATAGAAGGTATGAAATGAAATATGTGAGTGTTGGACACTCTTTTATTCTCTCCTTGGAAATTGTTTGAGAGACCACACTTCTTGGGCATCAAGTGGAATTGGAGTAAAGATTAAAAGTCTTCCCAAGTAATTCTCAAGTTTTGTTTTGAATTTCACTGCACCAAGATACACTTTCTATTCTTTGTTCTAAAATTCATGGTTGCATGTTATCTTTCATGATTGAAGTAGATCCGTGTTTGTTGCTTCCTCTATGTGTTTTGTATGAGATACAAAACCTGATTTTCCAACACTATAAGCAAAGATTGGCTACATATCCGCTCGATCTCAGGAGCCCACCATCGGGCCTTAATTCCCGCACTTGGAAGTGATGTTAGGGAAGTTCCACAATTTTTTTTCTTGAAATAGTATTAACTTATCTATCTTCTACCACCTTTGGTTCAATGTGACCTTTTGGTTGAGATTTTTGAGTGATGGTATGCATGGCCAAAGGACTAATTATGAAAGTCCTTTCTTCAATGCTGAGAATAATCGAATCCAGACTAGACATGAAATCATCTTGACAAGCGGTAGAAGGGTTGGGCACCCTTAGAAGTTTATGCTGTTGATGGCAATTTCAAAAGAATTAACTCCAAAGACTTTGCTAACATCAATCTTGACCATATGAATCAATTGGCTTGGATTACGAAAGACCAATTAAGGGTCTTCTTAGTAGCACCAGCCTTTTCTGTCTATCACTCGAAGTGTGACACAAAGGAGAACATCTCTTGAAGCTCATTGTTCTTTAGATCATCTTTGGTTCATTCCCCCAGGGTTATGAGACTAACAAAAGCCATGGACCTGGGTCGTATTGATCTTCTTGTAGACTAGAGCCTTAGACATTTTTGGGAATGTCTTGATCATCTCATTTTCAAGTTTCAGTGAACGCACTCGAGTGCCCCTTTCGCTTTTTCATCTTTGAGTACTTCCTTTGAAAGTTTCCCCATCCTTTTCTTCCATTTCCTAACAAATGGAATGTCAAGGAGCTACCATAATGTCGAGACAATAACGATACAGGCATTCAATAGCAATTCATGCTTATTCCTTTCTAGTTTCAAATGCCATGTGGCAATGGGTTTGACCAGATCATCTTGAAGAGCCCATATATGAATTGAGACCTCGGTTTACAACTAGATGACAAAAACTGGTTCCCATTTTGCAATCCCCCAAAGAATGTTGGCTTTTGATTGAAATAGTCCATTACTTCTGTTTTGCATTTGACTCACCCTTCATTCTTGCCACATTTCCTTTTGTACAAGCTTGGAGATGCAAGGATCTTGAACTTCCCACATTTTGTCTCACACCTCGAGAAAGAATGGGATAGCAAGGAGTCGGGATTACCATTGAGGTAACACAAACCCAAAGCCCGTGTTAGCTTTATGTTCAAATGCTTTAAGCATGCCCTTATTTCATTTTGCAATTAAGGGGGAGAAGTTACATGATTTGGACTTCTTGTCATTGAAAGGGTTTCTAAAGTGATGCAAAACTTAACATAATCTCTTTTGTGGCAAGAAACTGAACATTTGCATAGGTTTTGAAAAATCTTTGGATGAATCCCTTTTTCACAATGAAAATTTTTAAGGTACCATACCTTGTCTTTTTTAGGAAAAATTTGGCACAATTTGTATAGCAAAGGTTTTTGCAATGATCAAGACAAATGTAAAGTTCTTTTTCTGATACAATATTCACAATAATCCTTAAACAAAGGAATCTATTTTGATACAAAGGTGTTTGATACAAGGAAAGCAAGGTTCAATCCCTTTGGCAATTTTTGAAGAAAAACTTGGTCTTTGCTTGTCTCTATAGAAAGATCTGGTTGCTTGTCACCCAATTAATCATTTGTACAATTAGGTGAAAGATATCAAAAGGTGCGTGCATGCCCTTGTAGGGTCAGGAACCCTTAGGGCTCAGGTGGATACTAATGAACGAGCGGTTCTTGGACCGTCCCTCCTAGGGTTTCTCAATGTTATGCAAGCAAACAAAGATCATTCCTTCATTTGAGAATTGCTCCCCTACAAACGAAATGCTTAAGGACATGCTTCTATCATTTTCAAAAATTTGGCTTAAACCCTTGAGTGAGTTTTTATCATGGTGAGTTTCTATAGAGATGTAGAATTAATGCATAAGCTTGGCACGTAACCGAAACTTTCATATCATGCTTGAAATTGGGGGATGGACTTCTCTTTTGATTACATGGAAAAGTAATGCTTTTACAAAGTTTGAATTTTTACAATGCCACTAGATCATAGGCTATAGACAATGGCTCCAACAGTGGGCCTTTTACAATACAAGGAAATTCAAATTTACAATGAAGAGGCTTCATTCTGGATGGTTTGCCTTCTCAAAGAAGACCTTGGACTCTTGGCAATGTCCTCCTTGGTGCGGAGTTCCAGCTACTTGCCACAAATTTTATCTGTACACATTTACATGACAGAGCCATTAGTGTATGCATGCATGCCCTTGTAGGGTTGGAAACCCTTAGGGACTCAGTATAATCTAATGTGTGAGCAATGGGGTTGCTTTTCCCTAGGGGTTAATCACAAATGCTGTGTAAATAGGATGGATAGAACTTGGAGTAGAGCACAACTCATTGATGCAAGCAAAAAGGGCAAACCTGCAAACGGAAACTAGTCACTTTCCCCTTGACTCATTTTGAAAACAATCCTATAAAGGATACCTTACCCTAGGCTGGGATGTTCACTCAGATTTGGCTCTTTCTAGTCCTCACGAGTTTGATGTAGTCTAGGCCAGCTATATAAGACATGACTTAACAGGTAAGTTGGTCCTATTCTTAAGGGGGACCTTAATCATCTAATCATTCCCTTCATAGAAGTTATGGGATAGAGCGGATCAAGGGGGCCTTTTCAGCATAATCCTGTCCACCCATGAACCTAGGAAAAGCCTATAATTTGGCATCTAGTAACTACCTAACGTGTACACATCTAGCATTATCCTTTAACGCTGAGTCCGGGTTCAACCTAATATGAAGGGTGATGTCATTAAATTTGAAATGAAAGTGGAAAGACTTTCCAAGCACAATAGATATATGCACAGATAAAGTTGTAGTAGAAATTAAATCTTACTACCCTAGGTTCGCACATGTGAAGGAAGCCTATAAAGCAGTAAAGCTTCACACATACGAAAATACCTCAAAGCTAATTTTTGGAAAACAATTTGAAAAACATTTTTGGAAAATATTTTTGAGTTTTGAAAATAGTTTACTAAGATATAGTAAAAGCATTTTTCAAAAAGGAAAGCCCTAGAGGCTAATGCCAATTTCAATGTTTTTGAAAGTCAATGTCCAAAGATTAGGATCTTATCAAAAGCTCTAAATGCTAGACTCTTTAAGTATCCCCAGTGGAGTCGCCAGTCTGTCGACGCCTCACGGTTGCTCGACCACCCATCGCGAGGATGCTCGTGCGTTTTTCTATATCTTAGTGCAAGAATATGGAAGTGGGTCATACCTCAGGTGTGTGACTAGAATCTAAGTCAATCTTATGGAAATTACCAAGGGTAAGTGAAGTCGCCACCAATCATTGGGTTTTTCTAAGGTGTGATTGGTCACCTGACTCTATTTGATTTTATTACCGATCCTAGGTTAAGAAAAAGGACATTTTTACTAATCTAATGTGGATTGGCAAAATATCTTGATTCTTGAGTTCAGAAGTTTGGTTACGTGTGGGGAATGTGTTAGGCACCCCACAACGCCTATCCATAAACTGTCCTTTGTTTTGGTAAAATGATAATTTTTAGACATTGGCAAAAAAAAAATGTTTTGTCTATTTTTCTTTTGATTTCATTAACAAAGTGATGCCAACCTTAATCGACACGCTTTAAGACCTAATAAATAATATTGGAATACTTGCCCAAGAAAGTTAAAATTCATATTTTTTTTATAGAAACCCCAACCCAACATTTATAAATGAAATGTGAACCAAAGGTATAAGTAACAAACCTCAACCTAATGATTATAACTGAATCACTAACCGAAGGTATAAAATTTGAACGCGACAAGAAAGAATCCCTAATAAGTTCATAGTTCTTGAAGAACCAAAAGAAGAAGCAAAACCTCACATTTTTTTTCTGATTTTTATTCAATAATTCCTCCATTACAATGAGTGCATGCTATTTATAAGACGTAATTGAAAATAGGAAAATATATATAAAAAGAAAATGTACTAAATAATAGAAGCCTAAATTAAGGTTGATTTGGTATGAAATTAGTAGCACCAAAATAGGAAAATAGCTAAAAATGTACTAAATAATAGAAGCCTAAAATTAAAGTGGATTTGGTCTGAAATTAACAGCTCCAGAATAGGAAAAATAGCTATTAATTGGCATGGAGCTGGAAAGTCAATCAGCCATTATTCCATATCATAAATTATGCCCAATTACGCTAGATTAGCCCTATCAATAGCTTGGATTAAATTTATTACGCCTTTATCTTCCTTTAGGCCAAGCTTGGAATGTCATGTGTTAGAATCAGCCCAAATCTCTTAAATCAGCCCATTAAGTGCTTCTTTGATCGTCTTGGATCTTGCTCTAGTAATAGGCGCAACTGGAACATGCAATGGATCCTTTAATGGTGCTTGTTGATTCTCATCACAAAGCTCATGAATCAAAAGAGGGACAACTGTAGACACCTCATTTTGTACCCATTATGACTCGAGCCCCTATTCCCCTAATGACAATAACACTAGAAGGTCTAGGGCTTATCTCAGGCCTGGCTATGGAAACTCTTTAGTTGAAAGATGATTTTGGAAGAAAGAAAATCCTAGTAGAAACCCTACGGGTGCGTACACAACCTTAGGCCTACGTTCGCAGACATGAGTATGCATTTGTAGCTAGGGTTTCAGGATTTTTGTATGGAAAGTTTTTTACTCAAAAATATGGCAAAGGCAATCCCACATCGCTTGGAGTTACCTCTGCTCCTTCTCTTTGAACACTATAAAAAGGCCCCACGACCCTTTTTCTAAAAATACACAAAATCTACTCCAAAAAAAGTGATTCAAGATAAGCTTTTGCTTTGAAAAGCGTCCTAAACTAAAATTTCTTGGCTAGGAATTATTTTAGTCCAAATTCTTCTAGTTAAGCTTACTAACCCTCTAGGTTTGTTTTGTATATTGACCGAGGGGAATGGTCAAAATCAAGCTCTAAAAGTTTCTTGTGTGAGGTACTTATTCTTTCTTTCATCTCTTTATTTGTTTGTTTTTATCTCCGCTTTTCTACTTTATATCTTCCTGGGTAGTTTAGATTCGTAGTTTATTTGATTCAAAAAAGCATGTTAGGTCGTTTAGACTAGGTTTTGATTGATGTTGCATGCTATGTTTTTGGGTAAGGTTGCGTACGCAGGTTTGTGCATGCGTACACACCTTTATGACCCTACGCACGCAGGCTTCTGCCTATGTATGCAAGCTTAGCCTTGAAACCCAGAATTGATTTTTTCTTGCTTTTATTTTGTTTAAATGCATATGTTGGCTCCTGTTTGGTTTATTCCTCACATGTTTAGGTTCTAGGTTAGTAGTATAACATGTTTCAATTGCCATGTGCTTAGATTACATGATTACGGTTTATATTTGGATAAACCAAACGAGCATGCATATGAACATGAACATGCATTGATGCAAAGGTGCTGTAGTGGAGTGGGGTAAGTAAGGTAAGTCATGCATAATCATACGAACATGCATCTAGTTTGATTGCCTAACATGATTAAGAGTTGGTTGTTTAGAATGAAGAGCATGTTTGTTCAAATGCTCTAATACCATGCTTGTTTGCTTGTTTAAATGCCATGTTATTGCCTTGATGTGATTGCTGGCCTTGGGTAATTAATGAGGATGCCATGATAGATGAAAGCTAGGTTCTTGCACTTAGGATATATGTCATGTTGTCTATTTAGATGCATGCTAGTGTGTGTGTGTGTGTGTGAGTTTAGAATAAAGACCTTTTAATGGAATTAGGATTTGGAACACAATGAATGGAGGCCGGCCTACGGGTCGAGTGAGGTTGGGTGCCTAACACCTTCCCATCCCCATACCCAAACCCCAGACATGTGCTTTGATAAAGATCAATCCTTCTACAAGGGTGCTAAATATATGGTTCCTAGACCTAATCTAGGTGGCAATTCCATTTTCACCCTCTGCCGAATCCACCCTAGGCCGAGCTGTACTTCCCACGAGGAAAAAGTAATAGAGGCTTACTCTATAAACAAAATCAGTGGTTTTCCATGGTCTTACTCATATATGTAAAAGGATAAAGTTGTACCCATATTGCTTAACTAGAAAACTCTCTGAATAAGCAATTTGATTAGGAGTTTATTGTGGCTATTAAAAACATCCTAATTTGGTCTTTTGGTCAGGAGGATAGATGGACTTGAACCAAATCTGATAATGGGAAGTTCTCAGTGAAATCTTGTTATCATTTCATTAATAAACAATATCTCCGATAGTGTTTCTCTTACAAGAAATATTTAGAAGACTGTAGACACATCATTTTGTACCCCTTACGACTTGAGCCCCCGTTCCCCAATGATGGTAAAATTCTAAAGCCCAAGGTTGGTTTAGGGCCTGATCAAATTGAAATTGACTTGAGGAAGGTTTTTATGGAAAATATAACTCATTTACGAGCTAAATAAAACTATTTTTGGAAAATAAAGGCCACAAAAACCCTAGGGCAAGTGTATGCAGACGTATGTGTACGAATGCTCTAGACCTACGTACGCATGCTTCATGCATATGTATGCATACACGGGCATGCGTATGCATGTTAAGGTTCTAGAAACTATGAAAGACAAGTTTCCTGCATTAAAGTTGAGGTTTGGAATGAATCCTACATCCTCTGAGAGTCGTTCTAAACCCCTATTTTCTCAACTATATAAAGTCATACATGGTACATTTTCAAAAGACACAGAAAATCCTAAAGGAAACCACAAAATCCTAAAGTCATACATGTTTGCTTAGCTTAGGTTTTCTTTGTTTTAGTGTTTTAAAGCAAATTAGGTTGTTAGATTTAGTTCGACTCTATTTTCTATGTTTTTGTTTTTGCGCTAGGGTTTTAAGGCATGTATGCGTACACATGCTCTTTGCATGTGTACGCATACAGCTGGGATATGTATGCAAGCCCTACATATGCGCAAGCATACTCAAGCCTAGAAACCATAATTCAACCTTTTTTACTTCTATTTCTTTATTCTGTTTATATAATATGCTTCTGTTTTATCTTATTTTATGTTTCTTAAGACTTTGTTTCTTTGTTTGTGTGTTTGTTTGCTCTCCACATGCTAAATTAGGGTTTCTCTTTAATATTTTCTTTCTTTGCCATGGACATGCATATGATATGAGCATGTATTAATGCATAGGTGCTATGATGCAGTGAGGTAAGTGAGGTAATTCATGCATCCATATGAACATGTATTTTGTTGATGAACGTGCTTGGTTGAATGATGTGTTCTCAATGTTTAAATGCAATCACATGTTTATTTTGATCCACCATGTCTATGTTTTTACCCTTGTGATATCTTGTTTATTTGCTACCTTGGATATGATTTGATATGTATGCATGATAGATGTATGTTAGGGTTTCAAATGCTATATGTGGTGTAATGTTAGGGTGTGGGGTTGGACAAAATGCATGTTAAGGTTTTGGGATGATTAATGTCGTGTTGATTGCTAGATGTATGTTAGTGTGTGCATAAGTATAGAATACAATATTGAATATGCCTTTAATGAGATTAAGACGTAAGACATAATAAGTGGAAGTCGACCCACGGGTCAAGTGCAATTGGATGCCTAACATCTTCTCATCCCCATACCTAAACCCACACTCTTGTAGTAAGATCAATCCTTCCACATAAGGGCGCTATATTTATGGTTCCTAGACCTAATCTATGTGGCGACTCCACTGGGGATAGAGTGTTTGATTCCAATGTGTCCTATTTCTTAATCTTAATAAAGGTTTGTTCAATACTTGTATTCACACATTTCACTTGGTTCTTTTGTCCCTTTTACCCTAATTGGTGATGAATGGGAAGATGAGTACACTCCATTCAAGCCAAAGTCTTTTGAAGTTCATCCCACCAACTCACAATCTATGCCATTGCCTATGATGAGTTTTGAGTACGTTAACGGTTTGCCATCAATCCACAAAGGTCCATTTAGGCCCTTGGTTGGAATCATGGCCCACCTAGTTATAAGTGACCTACTTATCTATCCTTTTAGCTCTAGGGAGCCTACCCGCACTTAGGGAGACCCTAGATCCTATCAATAAGAGGGTACCCTTTATATCTCTTGTTTTTTCAATCATATATCTTGTGTTCACCTAATTCTAAAGGACAAATAAAAGATATGAAAACTTGTTGATGACCCAAAAGTTATGGCATACCCTAAGATATTGGGATAAAAGAAAAGAAGTTCTCACATGTAAGAGGCTTGTCCCAAAATCCAAAGGTATATCATAATTTGAAAGGTTCATAACACCATAGCCTACTTGTTATCATAAGCCCAAATCAAAAGGCCTCTTGAAAAAGAATCTTGGGCCAAAGGTAATAAATATACTGTGGATACACTCTAATGAAGGGATGAAAATATCTAAAGCACATTCTAATGAAAGCCCACGAGAGTAAGATGAGAACTTTATTGTAAATGATGAAATAAGGGACAAAGTTCATGAAAGGAAAGCAAGCGACTTTGTAATTGAGCTTCCATTAAAATGGACTTAAAAGACTTTTTCTAAGAACATCTAATAAAAAAACCTTTTAATTAGGACATGGGTTTAACAAAATGGGACTTCTTTTCAGGCATAATTGCACCACCAAGATCAAGAAAGCACGTCCCCACTCCAATTTGGGTTCGAGAAAGGCACGGAAGACATTTGGTCAAGATTGAGGACACACATCAAGAAGAATAAACATCTCAAGCAGCAATGGTTGCTCCAATTGATGACACGACTGCACAAAAGATATTCAAGGCAATAGAAGAACAAAATTATACTCTCAAAAAGATGGGTGAGTGTCTCACAAAACTCACCGCGGACACCGTGGCTATGAAGGAAAAGATGGAATTGGCTTTTTGCAAGGCCCAAGGGATGAATGATTGTCTCTACAATATAGGTGGCATAAGCTCCAAGACTCCCATTGCATTGCCTCCAAAGTTCAAGATTTATGATGCCGAAAAGTTTGATGGGATTGGAGACCCAAAGCAACATGTTAGGAGGTATCTAAGCATTGTTGAAATGAACGGATTAGATGAGAAGCAAACTTTGCATGTATTTCCTCTCTCACTTACGGGAGGTGCATCAAGGTGGTACTATAGTTTAGATCTAAATAAAACCAAGGTGTGGAATGAGCTAGTGGAATTATTTATGGATCAATTCATCTTCAATACCATGACTGATGTAACTCTAAGGTATTTGGAGACTATCAAGCAAGGAGTAGGACAGACATTTTCTGAATACATGACAAGGTGGAAGGGAAAGGCATTTAGGATGATTAATAGGCCAAATGAGAAGGACCAAATCAACATGATCATCAAGAATTTGCTTTTGGCATATAATAGTAGGCACCAATCATCGCTTATTAGTTCTTTTGGGGAATTCTATGTGTGAGAGACTGCCAAAATTGGGTGCCTCTCAAAAAAAGAGATTTTTTGTGTATGCTTTTTAAGTCACCTCTCTTTTTGGGTAAGTGGTGTGGAGTCGCCACTTATTTTTTTATGCAAAAAAAAAAAAAATAAGAAAAAAAAATACAAATACATGACTAAATTGTTCTCTTCATTGATTGAATAAAAAATTACATATCCTGAAAAACTTGAAAATTACATAGCTTTGGGTCCTAGTTACAATCTACCAAAAATACATGGCTTGTTGTCCTAGTTACATTCTACCCAAAATAAAAAGAAAAGATAAGGCTAGATCTACTTAACCAATGACCTAAATCCGAAGGCTAGGTTACAGAATGGGAAGGTATTAGGTACCCATTCTACCCAGACAGAGTCTAGTCTTCTAGACTCTAGTGACCTATGTACCTTTTTATGCATGTCATGAATGATATGTTGAAAATGTGAATAAAAAATAAAATAAAAAAAATCAAATCACACAAATTTATTTATGAATGAAGTCTCTTCCTTTTAGAAGAATTAGATTTGTTTTGGGTTGGTAAAAAAAAAAAATTGATTTTGATTTGTCAAAATACCAAATCTGTTTTGTAGTATGGGGAAAAAAAAAAAAAAAGTGGCTTTTGGAGATGAAAATTCAGATATGTTTAGTGATGATAAAAAAAAATGGTTTTTAATGATAGAAAAATCAAATTTGTTTTTATATGTTTAAAAAGAATGAAAATTATTTTTTTTTTTAAGAAGAGAGTTTCACTCATAATATGAATTTATGCAATCATGAATTAAACAAAACAAACACAAACACAATCATGATTTATCTTTTTCTTTATTTCAAAAAATCTGCATGCATTAAAAAATCAGATCTGTATCTAAGGAAGATACAAATTAGTTTTGATTAAGGAAAATTCATATCTACATCACAGATCCATTTTATTTTGAAGAAAAAATCAGATTTATATCTAAGAAAGATGCAGATCTGTTTTATTGTGAAGAAAAATTCAGATCTACATCTAATGAAGATGTAGATCTGTTTTTATTTTAAGAAAAAGAATTGGTTATATGCAAATTATTGAAATTAAAAAAAAAAAGGAAAAAAAAAAGATCATAACAATTATAAAAGATTTAAAATCATTCTTTAAACAAAACAATAATTAGCAATTCATATCATGGATAACTAAACAGAAAAATACATGCATCATCACAAAAGAGAAGAATGATGAAAAAGGGTTATCAGAAATAACCTCTTGCATGGAGCACTTCTTGTTCTTGAGAAGATGTTTTAGGGTTCAAAGAAATTTATCCAATTATCTTTGAAACCTAAAAACCCTAATTTAAAAGAGAACACCAGAAAAGGGGAATGAGAGATTTAAGGTGTGAAGAGGTGTCTCTACTTGAGTATAAAAGAATGTCTCTCTCTAGAGGGTGAAAGGTGTGCTGAATTATGAGATGCCACCTCTATTTATAGAGGTTGGAATGCTGAAAAAAATAAGCAAAAAACGTGTGGGGGAAATCCTAAAAAAAAGAGAGATTTGGATAAGAGTAAGCTGATTTTCAGATCAAAACCAGTTTCGTATTTTGATCATTTCTCTTTGCTCAAAATTTTAATTAAGCTGAAATTTTTATAACTGAAAGGAAATTCGATTCTCTAAAACTTTACTAGAAATAGCCTAGTCCGAATTTTGAGTTCTACTATGCCAAAAGTGCCTCAGAACGTGAATCTGAAATCTGTTACTTGATTAGCACGTTTTTGAGGTGTTTTCCAACTCTACAGACTGTATTTTGATGAATTTCAGAGTTATTTTCATGATAAACCTCATTCCAAAGTGATAATTATGACTTTTAAAATAATTATTTTGAATAAAATTATCCCAAAAGCCTAATTATCCATAGTCTTTAAATATTATCAGCTTATTTGTTTTAATCCCATGCAACAAATCTCACTTTAAGAAAAATACTCCACCAATCACATAAATTCATTTAATTAATTTTAATCATCAATCAATCAAAATTAATTTTAATTAATCACACATGATTGGCCTTACCCCATACAATGCATGCTGACCGTACAAACTTGATCATGCGATATCTTTCGATCCGATGGTCCGATTTGGAAACCAGAAACATCGTTGTGACCGTTAGAATCTCAAGATCATTTTTATGATATGCAATGAATGAAATGATGCATATCATGCAAAGACAAAAATGATGCATGTAATGCAATGATGATATTTAGGGAACATGGATGGTCATTTAAGTCATTCTCCTTAATTAAATCATGGGTGCAAAATTGAGTGTCTACACTATGATTGTGAAACTAGGACTGAAGATGCTATCAATAATGGATAATTGGAGAAACATGACAGCAAACCTCCAATCAAGAAGACATATGGGCAAGGAGTGACCACTTCTAAAGCTTTTAACCCCATGAATGTGAGTGCCATCATACTTGGGAATGACCCTTGCCCAAGCATATGAGAACTTAACTTCTAAAGGATTCATTAAACCCTTAGACCCTACACCTATGCCTAATCCTGTGTCTCCTACTTGGAACCTCAATGAATATTGCCACTTCCATTAGAAACCTGGCAGTAAAATTGACAATTGCTTCCACCACAAACTTGAAATACAAGACCTCATAGACAATGAAACTATCCCAAATCCAAACACCATCACCAAGCCTAACATTAGGAAAAACCCTTTGCCTAATTATCATCGAGCATCTCCTCCATATCAGAATTGGGTGCAAATAGAAAAAATCGATTAGGATTGTTTAAAGTTGATAGAAACTATGGAGGTCAAGGAATATGGATGAAGAAGATGAGATTTTGAAAAATGCAGTGGCTGTGTGGGAGATATTCCCCAAAGGAAAGACTGAGTTAAAGAAAAGAGTCCTCAAGGACAATGTGGCAGACATCACTAGGAGTGGGAAACACTATAAGCCATCCTTTTTAGAGAAAGATCATCCTAGTAGGAACATGTAAGAAGGTTCCAAGCCCATTGAACCCAAAGGGAAGGAAGAGAAAGAAGAAGAGGATAGGGTTTTAACCCAATTGAAAAAGACTCAAGCTCATGTGTTCATATAGGGCTTGTTGATGGCTTCTCACAAGCATTGTAGTGCGCTTTTGGACGCTTTGAATGAGAAGGAGGGGTCTATAGAAACTACGCCCCAAAAGGTTCAATCTCTCATGGGAGTTAAAGCTCCATCCCATCCTTTCCTCGCCTTTTCTGGCGAAGAACTTCCTCTCGAAGGAGCCACTCACACTAGACCTTTGTAAATCACCATTGAGTGCATGGGTGCTAAGGTTCCAGTGGTGCTTATTAATAATGGATCCACGTTGAATGTATGCCCTCTTAGGACTGCTCTCACCATTGGTCTAGATGTGGAAACAATCATCCCCTTTCCTTTGACTATTAAGGCATATGACAATACTTTAAGGAAGGTTATGGGAACTTTCAAGGCTCCTTGCAAGATTGGCCATTAGAGATAGTTGTGGAATTCCACGTGATGGACATCACCCCTAACTGAACCCTCATCTTAGGAAGAGAATGGCTTCATCCCATTAGGGCTATCCCTTCTTCTCTACACCAAAAGATAAAGATCCCATGGAAGGGAGGGATTGGTGTAGTACTTGGTGATAATGAAATCCTAGCTCCTGTCTGTGGACTTGAGGAATGAGGAAATGAGCTTCAAATGGGTGGCTTTGAATTTGTGAACATGACTGACTATGGATTGAAGGATGAGAGGTACACTACAGATTTGCTCCCATATTGTAGCCATGAAGTGATTGCAATGATGAAAAACATGGAGTACATGCCTGGTATAAGTCTTGGAAAACAAGGAAGAAGGGTAGTTGAATTCCCTAACTTCAAGATTCAAGTGACCAAAGAAGGTTTAGGATTCTTTAAAGGCTGCGATGGAATCGAAAAGAACCTTGGTACCCTAAATGGGAATTTTGTGAAGGAAGGAGGAGATTTTATTTTTTGTGGCTTTCCTGAGCTTTAGGTGGACAAGGACGGAAAGGTGAATCCCAGCTAGGAGATATTCTTCAATGTGAAGCTTACCTTCAAGGAAAAGCCTACTATGGTGATCAAGGAAGTTCAAGAGGAAGTCGATTGGATAGACTACATGGATGCTGAGGCAATGGAGACTATGCTAAATATGGAGGCGGACGTGCTCACCTTCACCATCGAGGAGCCAAGTGATCCTTTTGCCTTCATCATGTCTACTATTGGGCAACTTAATAATTGGACTTGGGTTGGGTTTTCTGAGAATATGGGAAAGAAATTTTGTAATGCAATTCCAATTTACTTTTCAACATTTTCAATAAGACGAATTCTAATTTGGCTTATTTTGATATGTCCCATAATATTGAAATTCTGCATTTAAATGATTCTAATGAATTTGAAAATGAAATTAATAATCAATTGGAAAAGAAAATTGAACCTATGGAACCAAATTTTGAAACTCTTAATTTGGGCAATGATGATAATCCATGCTTAATTAAAATTGGCTCAACCCTAAATAAAGAAGAAAGAGAAGATATCAAAGAGCTTCTCACAGAATTCAAAGAGGCATTTGCATGGTCCTACAAAGATATGTCTAGCATTGATCCTGATAGCCCACGATCACAATGATACTCATGCTCACATAGTACCTATCAAGCAAAAGTTGAGGCATATTAGAACCAAATGGCTTATAAAAATCAAGGAAGAGGTCACAAAACAATCGAAGGTAGGATTCGTCAAACCCGTGCACAAAGCCAATTGGATAGCCAATGTTGTGCCTGTACCTAAGAAGGATGGAAAGGTAAGGGTGTATGTGGACTTAGAAACCTAAACAACACTTACCCTAAGGATGATTTCCCTCTTCCTCATATAGATGACTTAGTGGATAATACCGCTGGTAGTGCCTTAATGTCATTCATGGATGGACTTTCAGGATATAACCAAATCAAGATGGCTCTTAAGGATATGACTAACACTACCTTCACCACAAAATGGGGAATCTATTGTTACACCATGATGCCATTTGGGCTTAAGAATGCGGTGCAACTTACAAAGAATGGCTACAGCTTTGTTACATGACATGACGCACAATGAGGTAGATGTGTATGTTGATGGCATGATCATGAAGTCTAAAGATAGAGAAGGCCACATAGCTAACTTAAGGAAGTTATTTGAAAGGATCAAGGAGTATAGATTGAGATTAAACCCACAAAAATGTACTTTGGAGTAACTACAGGGAATTTGCTAGGTTTTATGGTAAGTGATAAAAGGATAAAGGTTGACCTGTCAAAGATCAAGGCCATATTAGACATAAGAGAATTCTTAGGACGGTTACAATACATCAACAGATTCATTACCAAACTCACCCCCACTTGTGGGCCCATCTTTAAGCCTTTGAAAAAGAATGAACCCCATGCATGGAATAATGAGTGTAAGAAAAACTCTAAACTCATTAAAGAATATCTTCTACAGCCACCTATCCTAGTGCCCTCAAAGCATGAAAAGCCATTACTCCTCTATCTCTCGATCTTAGAAGATGCAGTTGGGAGTATGCTTGCATAAGAGAATGATGATAAGAATGAGAGAGCCATATACTATTTAAGCAAAAGGTTTCATGATTATGAGACTAAACACTCACCCATAGAAAGTCATGTTTTGCACTCATGTGGTCCATGCAAAAATTAAGACACATCATTCTACCTTTCCAAGTGTGGATAGTAGCCAGAATGGACCCTTTCAAGTATCTATTTGTGAAGCCAGCCTTAAGTAGAAGGTTGTCAAGATGGTTGATCCTATTGGCAAAATTTGAATTAAATTATGTGGCAAGAAAAACTATCAAATGAAGCACAGTGTCAAATTTTTGTGTCGAGAACCCCATTAAAGTAGAGGATGGTATAGAGGATTTTCCAGATGAGGATATTTTGGACATTGAACTAGGGGCATGGAAGATGTATTTCAATGGAGCTATTAACCAATATGGTAATAGGATAGGAGTACTCTTGATCACCCCTGAAGGATCCTATGTACCTTTGGCCGTCAAGTTGAACTTTGAGGCCATTAACAACATGGCAGAGTATAAGGCTTGTATTGCCAAAATGGAGGCTCTTCGAGAGTTAAGGGTAAAAAAGGTAGAAGTCTTTCAAGATTCGACTTCAATCATAGCCCAAGCACAGAAATTGTGGAAGGTGAAAAAGGAACACTTGAAACCTTATCAACATTATTTAGAGGATTTGACCAAAATCTTTGACGAGATTGAATGCACTATCATCCCTAGAGCTCAGAATCAATTTGCGGATGCCTTGGCTACCTTAGCCTCTATGGTCAAAATACTCAAAGGAGTATGAACACGACGCTTAGAGATTGAACAAAGTTATGAGTTGGTACACAAGGGGAGGACAAAGTCTCCAGTCATGGCTATAGAAGAAGAAGAAGTTCCTTGGTATTATGACAACATGGAGTTCTTGGAATTGGGAGTAAGCCCTGATAGTGCCAATAAGAGAGAGCGTCGTTCGATTAGAATAATGGCAATGCAGTACATCCTATATGCAGGACAAATCTATATGAGATCCTATGATGGTATACACCTTCATTGCTTGAAGAAGGAGGAAGCCAAAAGAGTCATGGAAGAAGTCCATCAAGGAGTTTATGGTCCTAACATGAATGGGAGAATGTAGCAAAGGATGGAGACCAATTGTGTGGATTTTGTGAAAAGTTGCCACGACTACCAAACACATGCAAATATGAACCATGTACCACCTAGTGAGCTATGCTGCATGACTTCTCCATGACCTTTCTTAGTCTGGGGCATAGATGTGATTGGAAGAATAGCCCTTAAGGCTTCAAATGGACACAAGTACATTCTAGTGGCAATCAACTACTTTACCAAGTGGGTAGAAGCCACCTCCTATTCCGTGCTAAAAGCCAAGCATGTGTCCTAGTTCATAGAGAATAACATCATTTGTCAGTTTGGAGTACCACAAGAAATCATCTCAAATAATGGCTCCTACTTTAAGGGGGAAGTTTAAAGGATCATGGAATCATACAACATTGAGCATCACAAGTCTTTGCCATACCGACCACAAACTAATAGGGCCCTAGAAGCAGCCAATAAGAACATCAAGAATATCTTAGCCAAGATGATAGTAAAATACAAAGATTGGGCCGAAAAGCTTCCATTTGCCTTATGGGGTTACAGAACTTCTATCCATGCATCAAATGGGGTAACCCTCTACTCTTTGGTTTACAGGATTGAAGTTGTGCTTCCTATCGAAGTAGAGATACAATCACTAAGTGTGTTAGTAGAAACCAAAGTTCTAGAGGAAGATTGGATGAAAGAAACATATGAACAGTTGGCTTTGATAAATGAGAAAATGGCTAGACCATAATACCATGCACAAGGTTACCAAAGAGGATTGCTAGAGCATTTAACAAGAAGGTGAAGCCTAGAAACCTTAAGGAAGGAGACTTGGTCCTAAAGGTACTTAGAGATGAGGTTTTCGATCCAAGAGGAAAGATGAAGTCAAGATAGTTTGGACCTTTTATTATCAAAAAAGTCATGTCAGGAGGCGCTACAAGAATTATGGATTTGGATGGAAAAGAGAAACTTCACTTAATCAACATGGATAGGCTCCGAAGATATAATATTTAAAAAGAAGAAAAAGAAAAATTCCTACAAGGTTAAAAACCAAAAGGGCAGCCAAGGCAAAAATTAAGGCAAAGAAACCCCACTAGGTTGAAAACCCGAAAGGGCGATCTAGGCAAAAGATAGGCAAAAATTCTCACAAAGACATCATGGGCAAAAATTACATGGCACAAAAAAAGAAAAGAAAAAATAAAGACAATAAGCAAAGATAATAAAATGGTTGGTTCTCTTATTGCTCAAATTAAAAGATAATAAATTGTTTCCATAGGGGATTCGGAACATTCCAATCCTTTGTTAAATTCAAAAAGTAAAGACATGAGAATCATAAAGTGCAGAAAAGTAAAATTTGGGGCATATCGAGGTAGTCAGTCGGTCCTCTTCATTTTGTTGGACTTCTGGTAATCTTTTGCTTCCATACAAACTAACCTAATGTCAACAATCAACCAAGTCTTGTAATTCAAAGTAGGATGGAGAAACAGAGGGAAACAGATATCTTTAGCCACCATCCTCTTTAACCAAGTCTCACGAATTCTACCGAAGACTCTCTCAGTGAAGATTGAGATATGAAAGATGCCATCATCATTAGGAACTTCTTGACGGTCACCAAATTTCCTTGCAATGCGGCCTAAGGAGTAGTAAGAACAACGCAAAGCCTAAACAAAGGAATACAGTTGTCTTTGAAGACACAATTGACCATGCCTGTAATGCGCCACCATTCCACCACCTATTCTACACCCAAAGGGAAAAGACGCTTCAAGAACTTTGTAAACTCAGCAAGGTCCATCTCTTGGTTTTTGTGCTTGTAGTCATGATAATGCTTTGGTTGATATTGACTAGGAGGGACAAAAGGAGGTTTAAGCAATCGAAGCCTCTCATACAGCCATATCTATAAAAAGAGAGAGAGAAGAGAGAAAAGAGAAGAAAAGAAAAAAAGGGCATGAGTTTTGAGTGGAAAAAGGGAGAGATAAAAGAAAGAGAGAAAAATATAATAATAATGCAAAGACAATATAAAGAGCCTCAATAGGTTGAAAACCAAAAGGCAATCCATGCAAATGTTAGAGGAATCCCGCTAGGTTGAGAACCTAGGTAAAAATTAAATATCATACCTGAAGGAGGAAAGGGCTCCCTGCAAAGAAAGTTGCTACCTCCCTATGAACAACATCCAAACCATTGAGAGTCTCGACCAGGATCATGCCTATTGGACTTCCCCTCTCTAAATTGATGACCACCAAAAGCATCCTTTGATCTACACAAGGTGTCTCATGCACCAAGAAGTACCTCGCAAGATATTCAACTTGTTAAGCATGCACCATCTTTAAGGCATGGTGAGAGGAATCCCCAAGAATTGCTGAGCCAGGTCAGAGAAATCCTTGTAAGTAATGGGAAGAATGATAGTACTAATGTCTGGTTCGTGTTGGAAAATACTGGTTTTGTATCTCATACAAAACACATAGTGGAAGCAACAAACATGAATCTATTTCATTCATGATTGATAACATGCACTATGTAAATTTCAGAATTTCAGAACAAGATAGCGTACCTTGGTGCAATGAAATTCTAAACAAAAGATTAGAAGTACTTGGGAACACTTTTAATCTTCACTCTAATTCCACTTTACACCCAAGGAGTGTGGTATCCTAATCAGTTTCTAAGGGAGAATAATCAAGTGGCTTCACTCACATATACACACCATTTCACAATAATGTCTCTCTTTCTTATCTAATAAAAAATTTTGTATGTTTCTCCCTTTATATTTAACTAATTATCTAATTGGGCTAGCCTATTGGGCCTTTCCAATTGGGCTTTAGTGTGTGGCTTGGAGTGGGACCAAAAGGGATCAATAAGACACTAGCTCCAATGGGCCTTAGGCTTTTCTGTCAACTCTTGAAAAGTCCAAAGTTACCATTAATTATATTTAATACCACTATATAAATATAATTACACTCTAGGCCTTATTAATAAATTATATCTCAAGACTTTATTATACATGCAACCCCTTCATAAAATATTCATAGTAATACAAAGTCATAAATGTAGACTGTCACTTTAAAGATTACTACATCTTAATCCTTGAGTACCCGGTTTAATTCTTTAAAATTATTCATCATATATTTATGAAATCCAATTTCATAAATATATACTTTAGTAATTTCTTACCAAAGTGGTTAGGCCTAACTCTCTGAATAACTGAACCCATTAAACTTATTTCAAGAGAATATTTTATATCTCTGTTAAGAGATTATGAATTCAATCTTGAGAATATATGTTCCATCAACACCAAATGTAGCTGTCCAACATACTGAGGTTTTAACCATTACTTTAGATCTCACTCCTGATATATCAAAGCAACCTACACATGATCAGGTCCATTATTCTCTTAGGATTAAGAGTTCATATAAATAGAAGTCGTGAGATTTATTATTCATTTGACAGTCGTTAGGAGAATAATAAATCTCATAGCGGTCCAGTTTAATATGTTTTAAGTCTTAAAACATATCAACATATCAATTAGAAGTCTCCACTTCCATGATCAAGACAAATCATCTTAGTTGGCATGTTATAGTCTTCACAGATGAAATGCCCAATTTCATCACCAACTATGAACTAAAATTCTGAGTTTACAAAAAACTTGTGATTTATATCTTCTGTGACTTTTCACATAAATCATATATTATGCATCTCATGGACTATATGATAATGTCCGAATATTCATGTTACCATTATTTTAGATAATAATAAAACAACTTTATTATTCACAACATTAAGTCATACATAATGTCATATATAATAACATACATAGCATCATACAATAGGATTTAAGGGCACTAAACCTAACAGTTCGCCCATGATTGCACTAAATTCTTTAAAAGTGGGGCATAATTCCACACCATTGAATTGGAAAACATGCTAAGTTGGGATCTAAAATTCAGCAGCAGCACGAAGGAAAGGTTCATCCACTTTGATTTGATGGTAAGGAAAGATGCAAGAGAGACCAAGAGGGAAGAGAGCATCCTTGAAACTAGGTCTAAGCTTCTGAATCCACGCTAAAACAACTAAAGAAGTGAATTCTACCATTGGGAAGTCTTGAGAGGTGTTTTTTGACCTTAGAACACGTTTTGTGAGGGTTTGGAGGCCTCTAACGACTATTTTATTCTTAAAAGAGGTGGCTAAGGTTTTCTGGCCCACGACATGCGTACGCAAGCCCATGTATGTGCACATAAGGAGGAAGGCAGAATGAAATTCCTTTTCCTTTTTGGAGTGTGATTCCTCCACCAAGGCTCTTTCTATGATTCCCACAACCTAAAGGACTACTTAAGGCACAATCAAGCTCAGATTCAAGCATCAAGGACCAAAGAAAATAAAATTGCATGAAAATAAGTACAATTATCCCCATGAGTTGTAAATTAAGTTTAAGTCATAAATAAAAGCAAAAATGTAAACGATGTTCTTAAAATACAACCCAATGTCTCAAATAAAATCCAAGATGTAAAAATACATGCTAAAAAAAAAAAAAAAGAGAAATATGTTGTATGTCTGTGTCGGTGTGTGTCTATCTGTAGGATCGTCACTTGTGGTGCCTCTTCCTCGACTAATAGCTGGGATTAGTCTCGGAGTTGCCAGCACCACCACCATCATCATCATCATCTAGGTGGGCAAACCCTTTAGGACCGTATATCCACCTAGAATACTCGGTCACCTCAAGCTTTAGATTCCCAGCAAAACCCAAGCATTTACATGTCCGAAAACATATTAAAATGGAAGATCAAAGAAAAATTTGAAAATGTGAAAAATTTGAAAAACTTACCAATCTGGTTCGTGCACTCTGTAAAGATGATCATGTGGCTTGTGGGTCAATGAAGGGGGCTCATTCAGCCTCAAAGCCCCATTCCAGTGGGTAAGGTCGAACACATCACCAGAAATCATGTAGGAGCTTTTCTTGGACTTGGTTGCCATGAAGATGAGAGAATTTGACAGAGAAAGAGAGTTTTGGATGAGAGAATTTGAGAGGAAAATATCAAGTTGTGAGGAAATGAGAAAAAGGTAGAGAGTATTTGTAGAGAGAAAAGATGGAAGCTAGAGATTTAAAGAGAATGTGAAGAGATGAAGAAAAATAAGAAGAAAAAGAAAAGAAACAGTTGGTATGGAAAAATTTGAAAAGGCGGAAAGGTCTGATGGCTATAATATAATATAATATAAATTTCCAAATATCCCCAGTTGGTTCCTAAAAGGTAGGAAGTGCAAAAAAATAAATAAATAAATAAATTCAAGAATGCATCCAAAAAATGACATAAATACCCTTAGTTGGGTAAAAGACACAAAGACTCTCAAAACATTCCATAGTGGATTAAAAGCATTAAGAACATTCCTTGGCGAAACAGAAATCCCTAAGGAAACTCCCCCGTGAGTTAAGATCATCAACCAAATCCCTAGTAAAGTATAGTATCATGGAATTACTCCCTCGTGGGTCTAAGGCACAAGGACAACCCCCTCGAAAGTTGTGCAAAAAATTTCCCCATGGAGTTAATAAAACCCCCTCGTGAGTGGAATCAACACAAGTTCCCCAAGGGACTACACACCATCAAAGACTTCCTCGTAGGTCAAAATCACCACCAAAACTCCCAAGTTATATTTTCCCCAGGGGACTACACACCATCAAAGACTTCTTTGTAGGTCGAAATTTCCAAGAAGGCTCCCCCGTGGGTCACCAACACTCTCCTCAGCAAATCATCCTCCCTAGTGGATCTTTCACCAAGGACTTACTTATGAGTCAAAACACTAAGGCCACCTATGCACATATCTCGAGGGAATTGAATATGCAGGCACAGGCCCCATACCAGTTAGAAAAGAAGAATACGACACTTGTGCACATATCCTCCTAGAATTGAATATGCAAGCATAGACCCTATGCAAGCCAGAATTTGTGCACATATCCCAAGGGAATTGAATATGCAGGCACAATAGAAGAAGTAGAGATAGAGATAAAGACCAAGGTCACTCCAAGGCAAGAGCCTCACTAGAATAGGTGGAGATGGAGATAGAAGACAAGTATTACCTAGAGGCACAAGCCACCCGAAGAAGTTTGATGCAAGAGCCCTAGATGGATACCACATAGATGTATCCTTTTAAGCTCGTAAAAGCACCTTATTTGTTTGGTTGATGGTTGCAGCCGTTGGCCATGTTTGTTTTTCTTTTTAAGTGACTCTAGGATAGTGAGTCACTAGCCTTTTGCTTGCAATTGGCAAAACAAGTTTTGGGAAAGTGAACCTGTCATTGCTTGTTTCTCGAGAAACAAAGGTGGGACTTAGGACATACGAATCCCACGCAACTCTCCGGAGTTACACCTTGCCCCATGTATGCATGTTGTGTGCCGTGTGCGTGGGTTGGGCCCGAGCTGTATGTCGAAACAAAATGTTTTGTCTCTTATTCTTTTAATTTCGTTATTGGAGCTCACGAATCAAAAGAGGGGCATCTGTAGGCACAACATCTTGTACCCCTTACGACTCAGGCCCCTGTTTCCTAATTATGGTAAAATTCTAATGCCCAAGGTTGGTTTAGGGCCTAATTAGATTGAAATTGACTTGAAGAAGGCTTTTATGGAAAATATAACACTTTTATGAGCTGAATAAAACTATTTTCGAAAAATAAAGGCCACAAAAATCCTAGGGCATGTATACGCAGACACGTATATGCGTACACATGCTCCAGACATGCATATGCATGCCTCATGAATACGTACGCATACACGGGAATGCGTACACATGTTAGGGTTCCAGAAACTATGAAAGACAAGTTTTTAGCATCAAATCTAAGGTTTGGAATGAATCCTACTTCGTTTGGGAGCCATTCCAAACCCCCATTTTCTCAACTATATAAAACCATACATGATACCTTTTCAAAAGACACAGAAAATCCTGAAGTAAAACACAAAATTCACTAGAAATAGTGAATCAAAGAGGGGTTTTTTTTCACAAACCATCCTCAAGTCAATATTTTCTAATTGGGGCATTTTATAGCCTTGATCTTCGAGTTTTAAGATTACTAATCACTTTTGTATTTGATTGTGAATAGATTTGACTAAAGGGAATTGTCAAAATCAAGTCAAAGAGTTTTGTGTTTGAGGTATATGTTCTAAGTCTTTTTCTTTTCTTTTTTTATTTCAATTCTTGTTTTTCTTTGTTTTCCTTGCTTATTTGTGATATAACATGTTTGCTTAGCTTTGGTTTTCTTTGTCTTATTGCTTTTAAGCATGTTAAGTTGTTAAAATTAGTTCCACTCTATTTTTTATGTTTCTGTTTTTGAGCTAGGGTTTTAAGGCATGTATGCGTAAGCATGCTCTCTATATACGTACGTATACTTGAAGTATGCATACGCATTCGGCTAGGCTGCATACATAGGCCCTATGTATGTGCACACATACTCAAGCCCAAAAACCCTAATTCAACCTTTTTGCACTATTTCTCTATTCTATTTATATAATATGCTTCTGTTTTATCTTATTTTTATGATTCTTAAGTCTTTGTTACTTTGTTTGTTTGTTTGTTTGTTTGCTTTCCACATACTAAATTAGGGTTTCTCTTTAATACATGTTTGTATCACATACAAAATATACACAGTAGAAAATTAACTGATCTACTTCATTCGCAATTGGTAATATGTACTATGTAAATTTTAGAATATAAGAATAAGAAAGTGTACCTTGGTGCAGTGAAATTCAAAACCAAAGATCAGAATTACTTGGGAACACTTTTAATCTTCACTCCAATTCCACCTGTACCCAAGAAGTGTGGTCTCTTAATCAATTTATTTGTGTGTGTTCAAGGGAGAATAAGAGTGTCCTACACTCACATACAAACCATTTCATTTATTTTCAAAATTTTATATGTTTCTCTCCTTATAACTGATTACCTAATTGAGCTAGCTTTTTAGGCCATTCCAATTGGGCTTTAGTATGTGGCTTGGAGTGGGACCAAAAAGGAATAAATAAGACTCTAGCTCCAATGGGCCTTAGGCTTTTCTGCCAACTTTTGACAAGTCTAAAGTTACCATTAATTATATTTAATACCATTATATAAATAAAATTGCACTCTAGGCCTTATTAATAAGTTATATCCCAAGACTTTATTATACATTCAACCCCTTCATAACATATTCATAGTAATACAAAGTCATGAATGTAGACTGCCATTTTGAAGATTACTACATTTTAATTCTTAAGTACCCGGTTTAATCTTTTAAGTTATTCATCATATATTTATGAAATTTAATTTCATAAATATATACTTTAGTAACTTCTTACTAAAATGGTTAGGCCTAACACTCTAAATAACTAAACCCATTAAACTTAGGGGTGTCAATTCAGGTTAGTGTATTGGGTTTGTGTCGTGTCGAGGTAGGGGTATTCGACTAAATGGCTCAACCCTAACCCGACCCATTTAATAATTGTGTCAAGATCCTTCAACCCTAACCCAACCTGTTAATAAGGCGGGTTGACCTGACCCAACTCATTTGACACGCTTAATAAACGAGTCGTGTTGGGTTGACACGAATGTAACACAACCCATTTCAACCTGCATAATATTAAATATAACATCCATCTAGAAATAATTTTTACATCCCAAAAAGTAGTGCATACACTTCAAGTCTTCAACCCACATTCAAAATAATATACTTCAACAAAAATATAACATTTACGTCGAAATAAGTTCTTTACACTCCAAAAGAAGTGCTACACTTCAACCCAAATTCAAAATAACATAGTTTAAAAAAAATAAAATAGCATAGTTCAACAAAAATATAATATCCTTAGAACTCGCCAAATGCTAAGTATCAATATTGAAAGAATTTGAGCAAACAGTAGACTACTCCTAACTATAACCACGATTATCATCCATAGATTCTTTGTTGATGTCCAAATTCATAACATCTTCCACAAGCTCATCCAATTTCATTTGTGCAAGTTCTATGCCAAAAAAATAAAAATAAATAAGTATTAGTATTTACAAAATATGATCATGCCTCAACAGTTTTACAAAAACTAAATAATAATAATGTAAGAGTAATAGTAACTAATGAAACAAATAAGATTACCTTTCTCTCCATACAGCCAATCCCTAGTGCAAACCAATGCCTCAACAGTGTCTGGCCTTAATGAACTCCTAAATTGATCAATCACTCTCCCACCAATACTAAAAGTAGACTCTGAGGCAACAGTAGAAATAGGAACACTCAAAACATCTCGAGCCATGAAAGCTAATTCAGGGAATCAGAACTGATTTGCTTTCCAAAATGAGAGAATATCTAAGTTTGCATTCCTATCCACTCTTGGCTCATCCAAATAGAGTTCTAATTGACTTTTTTGTGAATAGGCAGACTCTTCATCAATTTCAAATGAATCAAATTCCTAAATAAACAACAATGTTAATAAATATCACTCTTACAAAATAGCATATAACTTATTAAATTAAAATAAAAAATAGCAATATAAAATAAGATATTAAATTAAAATAATTTTTTACCTGCATAACTACTCTAGTCTCTTTGCTAAAAGATTGAATTGGACTCACATGAACAACCTTTCCACCACGTTTTCTAGTAGCTGCTGATGTTGTAGGAGCATTACTTGCATATTCCAAGGAAAGAGAAAACAATTTCTCATGCACATTCAAATATGCAGGGGAACCACTATATCCATAAAGCTTCTTATAGCAAAAATCCACAAACTAAACCTTATAACGAGGGTCCAAAGTAATTGCTATAGCTAGTAGTACATTGAAGTCCAACCAATACTTCTCAAACTTGGCAAGCATTTGGACTGCCATTCTTCTCATGTACTCATCTTCATTCTCCATTTGTTGCCTCAAGGTTAAATAAATCATGAACACTGATGGAAAGTACAAATTGGCAGCAGGATATTTGGTTCCAGAAAATGCATAAGTAGCATCATAAAATACAACCAAGAATTTGTCAATCTTTTGTACCTTACTCCACTCATCAACAGTGGGACAATTCTTATAATTAGAGTCCGTCAATTCCAAGTGACAAAAAGCACGCCTATAGTAAAAAGCATTCTCAATCATAAGAAAGGTAGAATTCCACCTAGTGGAAACATCTTCTCACACAATTTCCCAAATGACGCTTTAAGTTTCCAGTTCCGTAATTACCTAGAACCAAGTAAACAAGTCCACATCTCTTACATTTGCATCTTGGCTTCTTGTTTGGTCCAGGAGAAACCATTTCAAAGTGTGGCCAAACGAGTGAAGTTTTCCTACACCTTTTCTTTTTTTGACCCTCCATTAGAACTGTTACATCTTCCAAGTCATCAACTTCTTCCTCAGTTATAATCTCCACATCATTTGTATTTTCCACGTTATTGCTATTATTGGGTTCCTCCATCTATACCTACATAGTTCACAAAATGCAAATAAACAACACATTACAATACAGATATAAACACTGTTCTTGACGTTTTATTATTATTTTCTGTCACAAACACTTTTTTATTCTATAATCCGCAACATATGAAACACACTTCAAAAAATAATATACGGATCCAAGGGAATTAACACATGTTTATAGGATGGCCAACAAGCATAATGTGAAGTTGTCTTATTATCATCCAAAGAAATTAAATCAAGTAGGCCATATCATGCAATGAAGAAAAACACAAGGCACATGGTTTAAACTTCAAAGTTTATTTTACAAAAGCTGAAAATCAATATGCAGAAAAAAAATAAACACATTAGGGAGAAAGAGAGATAACCAGCTTGAGAGTTTCCACTAAGTTTGAGAATTAGCACGGCTGAAAAAAAAAAAAAAAAAAAAAAAAAAAAAAAAAAAAAAAGAGATATTTATATGAAGGTTTAGAGGAAGGTTTAGAGGTTTAGGGTTTGTAGGGTTTAGAGATTTAGGGTTTGTAAAGTTTCAATTTTCAATTATATCCCTTGTAAATTTTTGTAATTGCTCACTATCCTTTTTAAATTTAAAATATATGTTGGATATAAAAGGTATTTGACAAATCTAAAATAAAATAAATATTTATTTGTTATACGAGTTAAACAGATTGTTTTAAGTGGGTTATTTCGGGTTTGACCCAAATAAATTGGCGTGTCAAATGTGTCTATTGCGGGTTACACGGATTGACCCGCTTATGACACGTTTCTTATCGTGTCGCTTTCGGGTTGACCGGTTTATGACCCAAACCCATTAAGGCCCAACCCTAACCCCAAAAAACCCATGTCGGGTTTGTGTCGTGTTTGCGGGTTGGGTCAAACATTGACACCCCTAATTAAACTTATCTCAAGGGAATATTTTATATCTCCGTTAAGAGATTATAAATTCCATCTTGAGAATATATATTCTATCAACACTAAATGTGGCTGCCCAACATATTGAGATTTTGATCGCGACTTTAGATCTCACTTTTGATATATCAAAGCAACCTACACTTCATGATCATGTTCATTATTCTCTCAAGATTAAGAGTTCATGTAAATAGAAGTCATGAGATTTATTATTCATTTGACAATTTTTAGGAGAATAATAAATCTCACAGCGGTTTAGTTCAATATGTCTTAACTCTTAAAACATATCAACTATAAGTCTCAACTTCCATGATCAAGACAAATCATTTTAATTGATATGTCATAGTCTTCGAAGATGAAATGTACAATTTCATCACCGACTACGAACTAAAATTCTAAGTTTACAAAGAACTTGTGACTTATATCTTCTATGACTAAATTACATAAATCACATACTATGCATCTTATAGACTATATGATAAAGTCCAAATATTCATATTACCATTATTTTAAATAATAATAAAACAATTTTATTAATCATAACATAATGTCATATATAATATCATACATAGCATCATACAATAGGATTTTAAGGGCACATGTCCTAACAGTTGATTGTGGCATGGTGGTGGTCGTGTGGTTGATTGTGGTGGTTGCTTTGGTTGTTGGTGATAGTTTTAGTTTTTGTTGGTGGTGGTGGTGGTGGTGGAGGCTGAGTTTTAGTTTTTGGGTTGATCTGGGTTTAAGTCTTGGGTACTAGGTTGTTTAGGTTTGGGTTTGGGTGATGGGTGGTTGAGAAAGAGAGAGAAAAAGAGGAAGAGAGATTTTTTTTTTTTTTAAGAAAAAGAGGAAGAGAGATGGGAGAGGAGAGAGAGATGAGTAGTTTATATTATTTGGATGTGCAGTTTATGTTATTTTATTGAGTTGTATGTAAAAATAAGAACTAAGATGTTGAGTGTATTGTTAAATGGGTTAATAAAATAGTGTCTAAGGATGCAGAATAGGTGTTTTTTTACATCCCTGGATGTGAATACTCTTATAAAGAGTGATTTTAAAATTTGTATAAATGCCATCAAAGCTTGTTTGCTCTTAGTTCTTTTCTTTCTTTCTTTTATCTTTTTTTCCTTTTTTTTTATAAGGCTGGACAATGATAGACAAGGGAGACATAACTAGGGCTTACTGGAAAAGAAAGTTTATTTGGTATGACGTTTTGTGGTGTCAATGTTTGAGAACAAAAGGATATAAAAAAGGGGACCCACATATCAAATGTGATTAGGAGAAAATATCATTTTAGTCCATATTTTGGGTTACTTTTAATGGTACCTACATTTTTTTTATACACAAGATAAAAAATTCTACTCTAACCTAATTTTAAGTGTATATGTATGTGAAACTCCCTCTTAGAGATTTGAATTATAGCCCTTCCCTCCCCTCCCCCTAGCACACTCTACAAGCACTTAGTCAATTTAGTCTATATTATTTTCAATTTGCAATTAATTTAGTTCTTACCACCAATTTACTAATGGAAATCTCGTACATAGTTGACAATGTGCATCGCTGGTACATGCAACAAAATAATATGAAGTCAAATATTAACATTAAAAGAGGCACATAATATAAGCATTTCAATTTAAAATAAAAAGTCATGTCAGACCAAAAAAACAATCTAGAAATATTAATTGAAAGGAAAAAAAAATTCTTAGTTTCTTTAATTTTCTTCTATATTCTTGCAATTATTTAGCTACCTAACATACCCAAGGACACACCAATCTCCGAAAATTCCAACCAAATTAAAACCCCTTACAAAATCAAACACACAAAAAGAACCGATCAAAACCCAATCAACTTTAACAAAATGCTCCTAAAAATAGATTGATTTTATTTTCTTCCTATTTTCCTTCTCATCTAGGTAAAAGTTTCACAATTTATTTAAACTTAACTTTGTCTAGTTTTTAGTTTTGATTTTAAGTATAATTTTCCTTGACCTGTCACTGATTTTGGGTTCATTGATTTTTTTATTTTTTTTGGAGATAAAAGATAAAAGTTCAATGATGTTTTAAAGTGAGGGACAGGAAAAAAAAAATTTGTGCTATAGAAACATGAATTTGCACTAAAATATAATTAATACAAAACCAGAGTATAATTGAAAGTACACTAAGACATTTTTAGCAACAAACTATAATTTAAAATCCCAAATACAAAAAAGAAAAACAACCATACCAATGTTTCGGCCCAATTCATGTCTGAGTTACAAAGCCTGCTCAACTGTGGGTGAGAATGAATTGATATATTAAAAGCCCAGCCCATGAAGACTGATCAAGCGGGTGTGGGTAAAACCGTAAAAGAAAAGAATCTGTATGATTCTCAAGGGAAAAGGGTGGAACTGGAAATGAATGAGAGAGAGAGAGAGAGAGAGAGAGAGAGAGAGAGAGAGAGAAATGGGGATATTTGCAGCGATTGGGGTAATAGCCCCATTCCCGTTTTACTTCTGGCTATGGACAAATCCGCAGTCATGGGTTGAACTGTGTGGGAAGGGAAGAGACCCATCAAAGGTGATGGCAAACGTGTCCCATTTGCTGAAGCTGGTTCAGTTTTTGTCACTTTTCTCAGTGTCTTACAACTATCTCTCCTGGCCTCCTCCTCTCTACTTCTGGCCTCTCTTTCTCTTTGGCCAGTTTCTCAACTTCAGGTCTGCTCTCTTTCTCTCTCTCTCTCTCTCTCTCTATATATATATATTTTTTGGTAATATTCTGTTTTTTCATCTCTTTATTACAACCTAAACTTATGTATATATATGATATGGCATTGGGAAAAAAAAAAAAAAAAAATTGTTGTGACCATGCGTGGATCCATAAACCGTTTCTACCTACAACCAACTCACAAAATGATTCCGAGCAAATGTTTGGGCTCTCACTGAATTGCCCATGTAATAGTTTTAGAAATTGTTTCTATATATTTAGGCTTAGGGGAGGGTAAAGGGTAGATTTAAACTAGTGACCTCTGCCATAAGGCGTGGTGGCCTATGCATATATTTGATGCCTAATCTGGATAAAATAATGTGTTTGGACCTACATTAAGCTAAGTTCAAAGTTTTAATATAACGGTTACACGTTACATGGGATGAATGAATACACAGACAATGACGGAGCCAGGAATTTATTTTTGGGACCAAATTAAAACTATGATGATTATCATTGTAGGAAATTTTACCCTCCAAATTGCCTTCCAACTATAGTTGGTTTTCTCAGGAGCAAATATTTGTATTCTTCATAGGGTGGCAATAAATTCTTTCTTGAAGGACGGGGAATGGTGGGTTTCAAAGATGAAGATTCCTTTAGCAGAGGATTGCTATTATCTTTAGCTGAGCAGTACAAATGATTGGAGATTATAATAAGGGTGATTCATCCTTTAAAGGATTTGATTAAGCCGTGTATGTTTTGGGGTTGAGGCCTTGAGGGATCCCTTTCTAAATTGCGAAAGTGAATTTGCAACAGACAAAGAAACCGTTGAGGGCATTGGAACTGGCCTCCTGCTGTGTCAGATGACTTAGTCTTGAATCTTGATTCAAGTTAGGCTAAATAAATTTCTGATTGACAGAGAAGATAATGTTGAATGGCTGCCAGTTGCAAATAAGAAATTCATGGGCAGCTGTCATTTATTGACATCTGGGTTGATCCCAATTCTAGAATTTATTGTGGAAACATTTCACTTGAAGGTGAGATTTGTTTCTTTTTTTTTTGGATAAATAGCGAAAGTTTATTAATCAAAATACCCAGGTACACTGGTGGTGTGAATGGGTATTTGGGAGTAGTACATCAATCTCTTAAACTACAATGATCAAGCAAGTCTAAAAAATTAGAACATGGAATAGAATTAAAAAAAGAACTCCAATCCAGTAAAGACTGGAGAAGGAAAGTTTCAATCTCGAGAATAGACTGTTCTCTTCCCTCGAAGCATAATGTGCCACAGCCCTCCACAAATCTATATTTCGATGTTTATCGAAAGGACATTGCCAAGCTGAAAATAAGTCTATAACACTTTGTGCCATAACCCATAGAAGACCAAACAAAGCCCACACCATAGTCCATAATTCAAAAGCAATGGGACAATGAAGAAGAAGATGATTTACTGATTCCCCACTCCATTTACACATATAGCACCAATCCACAACTGTAACACCCTTATTCCATAAGTTATCTAGATTCAAAATCTTTTCTAAGGCGGTAGTCCATGAGAAGAAAGCAACCCTAGGAGGGATCTTTGAACACCACAAGTTTCGAAAGAAAAAGAGTGCTAGGAGTTGAGGGAAGGGAGAAATAGTATTCATGCACTTTAAAACCCTTATTCTTTGTTGGCTTCTAACAAAGTTTGTCATCTCCATTAAGAGGTATAGAATAAATTATTTCCAAAAATGCAACTGAAGATTCCAACTCCCAATTTGGACAGCCCTAGAAAATTGTAGATCCCAATGTAGTCTCTGTTTAGGAAAGTGCATGACTTCTGCAATAGAAGACTCCTTATTACAACTAATGCTATAGAGTTCCAGAAAGGCCTCTCGAAGAGTACAACCCTCACACCACAAATCATGCCAAAATTGAACTCTATTACCAGCACCAACCTTGATGAATTTAGAAAAATTTGGCCAGTCTTGTCCTATGTTGCATGGACACACGATTTGGCAGTCTTGTCCAAAAACTAACACCATAAGGTTCTTTGTACACCAGCCACCCCAATCATTCCCATTTTTAATCTCAATAACCTGCCTCCAAAGGTGAGTTTGTCTCTATTCCATACCTCCACAGCGATTTCCCTAACAAAGTTTGATGGAATATTCTCAAATTCTGAACACCCAATCCACCAAACTTCATTTGAAGTAGAGATTATTCAAGCCATTAGGCAGGAAGGTAGATATATGTTGTAATTTTGTAAGAATGTAAAAAATACTATCAAAATTAGGTCTTTGTGTAACTTGCAGAGGATTCCTTTCACGATCTTTGGTTAATAGGTTAGTTTGGTTTACTTTGTTGCTTGGACGGTGGTTTGGAGCTTGCTGCCTGCTGGAAAAATTGTTGTTTGTTGGATAAAATTTTAGCATATGTCATTGAAAGAGATGTCTGTAACTGGTATTTTATTATCTTCTTTGGCTAAGAAGTAGCAGCATGTCATTTGTTTCATATGATGATATCATGGCACATATATTTTGGTTTTAGGAACTGGTAGAATGAGTTTGCTGAATGGGAAGCGTGTTTAAAATGTTACAATAATCTTAACAGATATGAACAAGAGGTGTACTTGACTCTGGTCGACCCCATAATTTTATCTGGCTACTGTTTTTTGTTGGAAATTGAGCTTTGTATAAAATGCATTAACTGTAAGGCTTAACTTGTCTTACCTACAAGCAAAAACTAGACATGAAAACCAAACCAAGGGGCTGTTAGATCATGCGTTCATGAATATAACTATATGAAGGATATAATACTTATTTTATTGTCACTTTCACCATAGCAGTACACACCATTGAGGGGCCGGAGCATACATGACACCTATAGTTTAGAAACTCACACCCCACAAAAGCAAAACGAAATATATATATATAAAAGAAAAGATCAATGCTGTCTTAATTTATAAACAGGATTTAAAATGGTTCTCTCTCTCTCTCTCTCTCTCTCTCTCTCATGTGTACTAAAACTCTCAAATTACAGGGTGTATCAATTGCTTGGTGAATCTGGAACATACTATGGAGTACGTTTTGGAAAGAACATTCCCTGGGTGACAGAATTCCCTTTTGGGGTTATTAGAGATCCTCAGTACGCAGGAAGCATTATGAGTCTTCTTCCGTGTCTTTCTTGGGTGCCTTTTCAATACATTCTTCTTTGGTCACTGGGCTATGTTTTCATGATTTATGTGGAATCGAAGGAAGATCCAGCTACTCGTGCGGAGCTAATCTCATGATTGCAACAATAGCAACAGTACTAGCGAAGCAATCATGGAAGAATTAACTGTACCATGGATTATATAGATTTTTTTTCATATTGTCTTTCTTTTTGTTATGAAATTAATTAATTTATCCTACATAATTCATTGGTACATTGTGAGGTTTCTCGTTCCTGTAGTTATCTCCCGGACTAAATGAGTTTTGAGATGCCATGAAACATTATGCAACAACTAGGAAATCAAAATAGTGGTTCACTGGAGCCCAAGATCAATAAATGCAATGGGTTTTAAATTTGCACAAATTACAATATACTCACATGTGGTTTGACCGAAATTTAAGAGACAAAAAAAGTGAAGCAAAATTACATATTTAGATATGTTTTTAACAAAATTGTGTTAAGGAACTCTAACTAAACTAACCTTAGGTGGGTAAAGTGTCAAATTTTAATCTACAAGTAGACGATTTAAATTTCGATCAAATCATAGGTAAGTAAATTGTAATATACCCTTTAAATTCATTTGAGCAAAATAATCCATGGAGGGCTTACAATGTGTTTGGATGGAGAGGAGTAGAGACTGGAGGGGAATTTGTTACCCCTTCTCATTGTTTGGTTGTTTAAAAATTTAGCAAAAAAAGAAGAGGCTCCAACAAATTTGGAGGCCTAACAGCATTCACATCAGCTCTGGTATAAGTGTGTAAAATACATATTTTGGTCACTTTTACACATTTTGAACCAAAAATCACTCCACATCAGTTCTTTCAAAACCATGTAAACCTGTGAAAATTTATAAACGAGCTGCACTGCCCGTGTAAATTTACACGGGCACTGTAGCTCGTGTATTTAATTTTTTAATAATTTTTTCTCCCTCCTCCCTAACTGACTCTCATCTCCTACCTCTCTTCCCCAACATCCAGCGCGCCAGAATCAACACAAAATGAACCCAAACAAACCCACACACAAACACACCCACACACAAACAAACCCAAACGGCCAGAATCAACTGAAAATTAACCCAAACAAACCCACACACAAACAAACCCAAACGGATAGAGATATGGTGCTTATCGAAACGATCTGGGTCGCCGGAGCTCGTGGGTCGGCCGGTGAAGCGTGGATCGGCCGGTGAAGAAAGGATCTGGATCGCCGGAGCTCGTGGGTCTTGCTTGATCGGAGCTTGTGGATTAGACCGAGAGGGAGAGATCGGAGCTTGTGGATCGGAGTTAGGGAGATCGGAGCTTGTGGATCGGAGTTAGGGAGATCGGAGCTGTGGATCGGAGCTTGTGATCGGATCGCCGTGAACCTCGGTTCGTGGGTCGCCGTGAAGCTTGGTTTGTGGGTCGCCGTGAACCTCGGTCGTGGGTCGTCGGAGCTCGGTTTGTGGGTCGCCGTGAACCTCCGTTCGTGGGTCGCCGGATCTCGGTTCGGTCGGTGAAGAACTGATTTGGGTTGTAGTTTGTGAGAAAGAATGAGAGTTGCAGAAGAGAGAAGGTAGACGAGAGAGAGCTGTTCAGCAAAATAAATAAAGAGAGAGAGAGATAACGCGCGTATATAGTTAGTCTGTTGAGGGAAATAATAAAAAAAAATGAGAAGAAATAATATTTTATTAGAATAACTTGTAAAATAAATGGACTGATGTGGGTGTTATGTAAAAGTGGTAGTGTAAAATAGAAAAAGTATGTTTTTAGTGTAAAAATGGATGTGTAAAATACACATACTGATGTGAATGCTTAAGATGATATATTTAAATGAGGCATTTTTGTTATCACTTAAATAATATTTAACTAGTATTTAATATCATAATTTTTTTTATAACAAAAATCTATTCCTTTTATTTCGTAATATGCTTTTTTTTTTTTTTTTTTTTTGGAAAAAATGCTTTTAAGCTATAACAAATTTTACTAAAAAAAACTTTCAAACAATATAAAAATGAATATGATTAGTGACACTTCAAGAAGACAACAAACAAATATTTGAATGAATGATGTTAGGGATATTATAAATTTTACAACATGAGGCTTACAAAGATGTATCATTAATCATAAAAAATAATTCAAAAATGCATTTAATAGGTTATTGATGTTCAAGTATCATATTAATTGTTACATCAATTTGTAAAATTTTCAAGTAAAATTAATGATATTTCTAGCATTTTTCTATCCGAATTATTTCTTTTGATTAGTGATACATATATTTGTAAAGAAAAATGCTAGAGATAAAATTCTTTTACAAAAATTTTTACAAACTGATGATGTGGTGAATGATTATAGATAAATAAAAAAGTGATGTTATCGTTGGGTTATGATGAGAACCAGTAAGAATTTGGCCACAACAACAATTTGTAAACATGTTGTTAAATAATTTATAAACTATAATATTACTCTATTTGTAAGACCCATGTATTTAAAATTGTATTATCTTTAGTATTATTTAATACTTTAAAACTTCTTAAAGGTAGAGGAAATTTATAAAACTAATTTTTTTTTTCCTATATCTCCAAATTTTTTTTTTTTTAAATATATCAATTTTTACACCAAAATTTGGGGCCTTCCCCTAGTAGGAGCCCTAGGCGGTGGCCCAAGTGGCCTAGGCATAGGGCCGGCCCTGGGTGAGGGCAGTGGTCATATCAATTTACATCGAGGTAAAATTGATTTCCTTTTTTTTGATACTGAATGTTAACAGTCCAGAAAGAATAACACGCCAGAAAACAAAGCAATAAACATGGTAAATATGACTCCCTTTATATATGGGAGTTGATATAGCTCAGGTCTGGATGAACCCAAAAATGATGAATAGGCTCCTTGGATGCTAATTTGGCATTGTAGTAGGTGGTGTTCAAAATACTGGTAGGTAGACTTGATTGTCAGCTTCATTCCCTATTGAGAAAGGGACTTCCAAGTCAGTGAGCAGGACGCGTTCTCTCCAATTAGTTCTTCTCGTGTCTCTCTATATTTTCTTTGTGCTCTTGCTGTTGGTTAGCACAATTAATTTGCTGAATCCCAACTCCTTTGCTCTCATGACAGCTTCCACAATGGCCTCTTGACCTGCTAGGGGGTGGAATTTGCATTCAGCTATTACAACATTCAAATAGTTTTGACTCCTTCGATATTTTTGGCCTCAAAGTATATCCACTCCTTCTATACTTCCTGTTCCTCATTCTTGCTGTCTTGATGAGGAGTTGCCAATCATTAACATATTCCATTTTCTGTTTCTCTTTGTTTTCTTTGCAACTCTCTATGGAGGTCCAAGACACCCTAGGCATAGGTATTTTGCGTTAAAAAGTCTGTCTTGATTCTGAGGGAAATGCCACACCTTCGGCTTAAGATTTTCATCAGAAATAAGAGGTCATAGTTTAGGATTTTCGTACCAATTTTTGTCTCCGAGAATTCTGATGACATTAATTTCTTTCATTCAAGATGTCAGTCTTTTTCAGTGAAGAACTCCTACAAAGAGCTGAACCACTGAACCCCTTTTGTTGAATCTGGTTTGGCAAATAACAAACTTGAATTTTGCACTTTTATACATGGTTGATTTTGAGGTCATGCTTAGCCAACCCCAACACTTACAGAAAGATTGATATTCATTTATACAATAAAATTTAAACAAAGCTAAACAGCCAGAATAACAAAACAAATTTTCGGGAAAAAAAAAAAAGAGAAAGGGAAAAGGAAGTGACTCTCTTCTCCTTTTTAGGCTAGAGCTAAGGACACATCAAAAATTTGAATTGCTCTTTTTACTGCTTCAATGTCAATATCTATTAATTTTCCTGTCTTGGACGAGACAATGACACATTTCTTCTCTTCTGCATTGGGAACAAATAGTTTCCCCTTTTCTTCAGAGCAAAACAATGCGATGCTGCGACAAATATGTATCATAGACGCATCAAACTTATGTCTCATCTAGTACCACCTAAACTTATGAAATTCTGTAATACATAATATTGTAAAGGGACAGAGGTTCTTTTTGCAACTCAATTAGCAAACTAGTGATTTTATTTTGCCAGACGCATTTACCTGGGTTTTTCACGTGCATTTGCAAGTTGGATAGCAGCTGTGTTTGTAGCAATTACCCCAGCTGAGTCGTTGATGAGAGCTGCCAGCTGAAGCATACATAACCACACCATGAAGTGCCACTACTGGAATTTGTAAATGCTTCATGCTTTGAATCAGCTAGCATTATCATGCTTAATATGTTATCCTTTTGTAGAAAATTTGTATTATCGTTGTATGTTTTACAAGTTGGGAACTTTTTTGCAACTGTCCTTTGTAAACATAACGTATCATATTGCAATGAGAGCGCATTTTCATGAATGTTGACTCGTCACTCAAGGTTTCCTGGTGAATGCCTTTTGACAACAGTTGGTCCACATTAGAGGGACTTGAAAGTTGCAACCACTAAACTAATTTTGTTGCAAGAGGCCATTATCAGAATTGATTGGCAGTTCCAACCTGGGCAGTTAAGAAACCAATCTTGCTAGACATGGTTTCCTTTCTGACCTCATTTGCACCATATGGTCCTTAAAAAAAATTTCCTATCATATTTGTGTGTTTTAATTTTTTTTTTCTCTTTTGGTGCAATAACTATTCAAAAAAAGACTAATTGAAAGAGGACAATGTTACCTGGCCAGGGGTTGTGACAAACACAATACTTGCATCATTTCCAACTACTTCCTCCACATCCTCCCTTACTTTATCATGTGGAATCACAAAAACTGGCCTAAATCCCCTGCGAACAAATACAATCTCATGTCAATACTTCCACATGAACTTCACAAAATGTTTCTAAAACCATGGCCAACTAGGAGGGCAGACATGGCAGTTCAGTCAGGATAAGAAAATAAGGGATTCAATTAGATCAATTGCATACGGTTGCTGGACTGACTGATGTGGTTTCAGGTGTAAGACATTAACTTTTGTAGTTTTTTCTCCCCTTTAATTTATATAAGTCCTAGATTGATAATGAAATTAATCATACATTTGTTGATAAATGTTACTTTGATTTCCCTTTTCTATGGAAAATCCTTCTTGTACAAAAATTTCTTATAAAACTTCCATACTATGATGTGGAGGGTTTACTGCCAACAATACATATGTAGCACAGAATACCTCTCTTCTGCACACTACCACATCACCACGGTTTTCTTTTTTAGGTGATACATCCACATTACAGTTTAGATTTGTGTAATTCATATATATTTAGCATTGATTTTTTACATTCAGTGGTACGGTGTACTGGGTACTAATGCACAATTTCATGGTTGCAGAACATTTGAGTTGAAGTATTTAGCATGTGACTTGGGAGTGCGTCTTATAAAATTCATTGGTTGAAGCTTAGGTAGTAAAATTATCTAATGAAAAAAGCATGTTGGCCAATTGACAATACGGCTGCATCTCCAAGCAACACTTACATGCTGAAAATGATTTCATGGTCAGAAAAAAGAAAAAAAAAAAGAAAAAGAAAAAAAAAGCCACTTAAAAGGAACAAAAATAAAATAAAACATAACTTTTTAAAAAGAAGACAATTTTTCCGAGCAAAGTTATGATTAGTTTTTGCATTCAATGTCACATTCTTTATCTCAACTCTATTTAGATAGTCTGTTTATAATAAAAGGCATTTAAGTCAAGAACGTCAAAGATGGCCTAACCTAGCAATAAATGGAGGGAGTAAATTAATTCATTCTAAATACAAGCACATTTAGCTGACAAGTCAAGCCTCTTTTCTTTTCTTCTCTTTTTTCTATAATAAAATTTCAGTACCTTACTGCTTCTGCAATTTCATCCCAAACTTCGATGGGTAGCAAGCTATCAGTATCCCCCCTAGACTGCATCGAGGCCTTTGAATCTGATTCTATCCCATGAATTACTATGTATCTTCCTTTCTCTGCACCTACATTCTTATATTTTGCCTCTACAACCTCCTTTAGCTTCCTTGAAATTGATACTCTGAGGGGAGGAACAACTTGCCTTGGCACACTTCGAAATGGTCTCCCCAACCAATCAAGCATCTGATGGTACCTAATTTAAACAAACCCATGTTAAGACTTTCAAGGATAAAAACACCAAACAGATTGTCAATTATACAATAGAAACTCTCTCTCTCTCTTCTTCTTCTTCTTCTTCTTCTTCTTTTTTTTTTTTTTTTTTTTTTTTTTTTCCTTTGGCTAATCTATGTACATTTAGATTCTAATTTGGGTTCTTTTATTATGATGAAAGGCACATGCTACTTGTGTTATGGCCATCTAAAATTATGCTATCCTGCACAACAAAATTCTCCTCAGAAAGGACAATGTTTTACTATTACACTAAGGGGCATCTTTATGTACTAAATTAGTGAATATTCAAGTACCTAAATCATCTGTGTTGAACTGTAAACTCACATGTTATATCCTCCATCAGAGAGATTCAAACTATCTGGCGTAAATGTTTCTGACAGAAGTAATCCTGCCCCTGCAGCATTTACATTTGGATAAACGTAGCTAACTCTATCTCGAGCTGTCGTCATAAACAAGAATGCTGCATGGCCAAGCCCTGCTAGTTTGGTTGATAACACCATGTCATAGTACCTACTCTGTAAGAACAAGGCACTATTCATTATGGCCCAGATGGATTATACTCCCTTGTTATAAAGATGCACAGAGGAATTACTTCTTAAAAGGATTAATCCATATCTAGTATTCGATCACTCAATAATGCCTACTTTTTTGCAAGAGCAAAATGCATTCAAATTCTGATTTTTCTTTCTTCCACATTTATCATTTAGTCTTGAAAGAGAGAAGCCCAATGCAAGCACTCACGCCACCTCTTAGAAAACTAGGAAAACCTGCTACCAATTTTACTACAAAATATTTACAAACTAGCTAGCACAGCAATTACAAATTGACATGAAATTGAATGTGATTAGTGTCGCATTAACAATATAATTAATAAATTTATTAATTACATATTTGGATTAAGTATAGAAGTTGGCACATCAATTTGTAAAAGCCAGTGATAAAATTTGTAGCCCTAATAAAATCATTCATAATATTTGTAAGGACCCAAAAAGAGAGTGATACAACGTCTCCTTAAGTAACGAGACAAGCTCTTCCTCTGTTGGATCCAACACAATAGAATTTGTAAGAGATGAGCTAGAACAACAAAACTCTCCTTAAAAGGCCCCAGCCTTCCCCTTTATATAGTCCCTGGCCTTCTGATATGCTCCGTCCATCTTTGGTTGTCCCTGACTCAATTTTTGACACTTGTCACCTATCTTCTCTCCAGGAGCAGGCAGCAGTAGTAGCTGTTGCAGCTGTGACGGGCATCATTTTAGGTCACCTCTTCATTTAATGCGGCTGACAGAGTGGGTGTGCGCTATTTATTACTGATGTGACTGGGGCCTACTGCCCTGACGGCCACCTGTCTGTCACTGACCTGTGCCTCCCTCAGCCGATGAGGCTTTTCCTTTGGCGCTTGACGTAGTGCTTCGTAAGGTCTGGCTCTTTCCTCGGGAACTATTGTTCCTCGGGCCCCTGCCATTCCTTTGCTCGGCCAAATGTAGGGCCATTCCTATTCCTCCTAGGGCCTCGGCCCATTAGTTCAGCCTCCTTGGCCTCCTCTCTCGTTCCTCGGGTGCCCACAATAGCCCCCTAAAACTTTCACTTATTTTGCCTGAGGTATAAGTGAAGTTTTAACTCCGCAGATGAGTCATACGTGTTGTATGCGTTCACATGAGTCAACGTCTTCTCAACTGTCAATCGCACACCCCTAACGCTTCGAAATCTGCGAGCTCCCATTTATGGCGTCAGGCGGCTGCTTGTCTCCCCACGTTCAACGACCTGATTAAGATCGTTTGGCCCTCGTTCATCCTCATTTATGGGCAGAAATTTTACCGCTCATTTCTGCCTCCTATAAAAGGAGTGATCAAGGCTGGTGGTGGCTCATTTCTGGCATTTTTGACGTTCTTATTTTGGCGAAGAGAGATTCACTCCCGAGGAGCGTTCTTTAACTCTCACAGTAGGTGTGTTGGTTTCCCTTTTTGTCTTGATCCTTTTTCTCTCCATGGGTAGATACGCTAGGCTGGTAGACACCGAGGAGGCTAGGATGGCCTTTAGGGCCAAGTACAGGATTCCCGACAACGTGGAATTTAGGCATTGTGAGGAGGGTGAATGGCTGGTCATAGATCGCCCTCCTGAGTCAGTAGTTATCCCTATGATCGCCTTCATCGAAGGTGGGATGGAACTTCCCATGGGCTCGGTGACCAGGGATTATCTTACCAACTTTAGGCTAACCCCAACCCAGTGTTCCCCCAACATTTTTAGGATCCTCGAGTGTGTAGAGGCCATCAATCGTAGGATGGGGACCCGTCTTACATGGCATGATGTGAATTGGGTGTACAACTGCCAAAAGGGGGAAAAAACCAAATACTATATGAGGAGTAGGATCCCCGCCGTTAGGTTGATCTCCTGCTTGCCCGATTCGAGCAAGGGCATGGATGAAGACTTCCTTCTCGTCTCAGGCGAGTGGCATGATGGGTAGCACTGTCCCACCCAGGAAGGGGAACCAGGTAGCATTCCCGAGGACTTGGGTCACAGCATTAGGCTTTTTTATGGGAGCTTCTTTCTGGGCATCAGCCCTCTCTTTTTTTTCTTGCCTCCTTTTTTTTTGCTAACGATAACTACGTTCTTTCATGGCAGACGAGTATCACACAGTCCCTGCCAGGCATTTGGTAAATTTTCATGATCTAAACCGAATTCTCCAGTCCGAGGTTTTTCTTCATCGGGACGGGCAACTCCGGGCCGCGCACGTCATCCTTGGCTACACTTCTTCAACCAAGTGCTTCCAGAGCCCGAAGAACGTCATAAAGGCTCGTGACCCGCGATTGGCTAGGATAAACGTTGCCATTCCGGGGTTTTTGGAGGCAGGACCTCCTCCCTAGGGTACGTAAGACACCCAACTCCCTGCGCCCCTGGCCGCTCAGCTTTTGTACGCCCAAGAACCTCCCTTACCATCAAATGAAGAGTCGGAGGGATCTTCATCAACCTCTGTCCAAGAAGTGACCGAGGAAGACTTTGAAGTTTTTAATCGCCTCGACGCTCTGAGCACGTCTTCAGCCCGGTCATCATCGGCCATGGGTTTCCAAGAGAAGACACTTGACCTCCTGGCGCTACTGTAGGCCCATGCTGGGGGGTCCTCCTGGGCGGTGGCAGTGCCACCTTCGCCCGCCAATTCCAATGGCTCCCCGCACCTCCTTGCTGACGCTGCGGACAAAAAATGCAAACGTGGTCCCAGTGGAAAGGGGACAGCCACGTCTGAAGAGGGGAGATATCCGAGCCCCCAACTAAGGAGGCCCGAGCCGGTAAGGGTCAGTCGAGAAAGAGGCCCGACCCCGTTGCGCCCTCGAGGGAGAGCGGCGGGGAACAGACCAAGAAAGCTTCCTTCTGGAGGCCATCCTTCACTCTCAGCTTGGGATCTCCTGTGCTGGATGACGCCAACCTGAGAGACCCTTCCAAGGGCAGCTTAGGCCTAGTGGCTGAGTGTTTGGAAAGGGCTCTGTGCCTCCCTGAGGACATGGAGGAGCTGAAGTCCTTCAAGAAAAGGGAGGTCTTCCTTTCCCTGAAGCAGGACTTGGATAAGGTACCTCAGACGTTCTTACTAACTTCTTTATCTGTCAAGTATTTTTACTTTGACTACTTATTCTCCTTTCTTATTTCCCATTCTTGCAGGCCGTTCAAGCTGCCTTTATGGCAGAAGACTGGGTTGATCACTCCCTGGATGCGGCCAGGAAGTCTGAGAAGGCCTATGAGACTGCTGAGAAGGCCAGAGCTAAGGCAGAGAAAAAGTTGAAGGACACCCTCTCCTAGCTTTCTAAGGCCGAAAGGGCTTTTCCGCGATGCTGATTTCGCCTTGAAGAGCTATGAGAGGCAGGCCTCTGATGCCTTAGCAGCCCAGAAGAAGGCCGAAAGCGCACTAGCACTTTCAATGGTGGAGTTGAAGCAAGCGAATTAGCGGCTGGCGGACAAGGACGCCAAGAAGGCTCGGGCCGAGCAGGAGGCCTATGATGCGGGCATGAACATGACCGCCGCATCTCTTACTGCCCAGCTTCGCGATGTTGCTCGCACCTTCTGCTAGGAGGTCTGGGGGGAGGCGCTAAACGCGGCTGGCGTCAGTCCTGATTCAGAGCTCCATGCTCCGACCAGGTTTACTATCCTCCAGCCCTGCGCTTACTGCATTCAGCCCCCAGTCCTCCCGCGGATCCGAGCTCCATTCCCCCCTTGGGTCCGAGCTCCACTCCCTCCATCCCTGCCGAGTCCTAGAATCCTCCTTCTTCTCCTGTTTCGTCCAAGGGGTTACCTCCTCCAGAGGACGTAGTGGACTTGGAAGCTGAGAAAGGGGTGCCTAAGGGGGTTCCTTCGAAGAAAAAGAAGGACAAGAAGGAGAAGAGTGCTAAGGACAAGGAGCCCCAGACTTAGCTTTTCTCTCTCTCTTCTTTTTTTGTATGCCATTGCGGAATTTTGTAGCAGGGCACCCTTTATGTAGCAACCCCTTTCTTTTCCTCCCCCTTTTTTTGTAGCCGGGGTTTTACTCCTGCACTGCTTCTGCTGCTTTGTAATTAGTTTTTTTTTTTTAATGAACACTTTAAGTTTTTTGTATAGTAGTCTTGTTATATGTTTGCAGCTTCCCCTCCTCCCACCCCCCCCCCCTTTTTTTTTTTTGCAATGATGCTTTTCCTTGAGCTCGTGGCCGAGGAGCCAAGCAAGCCTTAGGCTTTTCCTAACACTTAGAATTTTTCTTGCAAATGTTAATTTTCCCTAAGCCTGTGGCCGAGGAGCCAGGCAAGCATTAGGTTCTTTTTAACACTTAGAATCTTTTTTGCAAATGTTAATTCTCCCTAAGCCTGTGGCCGAGGAGCCAGGCAAGCCTTAGGCTTTTCCTAACACTTAGAATTTTTCTTGCAAATGTTAATTTTTCCTAAGCCTGTGGCCGAGGAGCCAGGTAAGCACTAGGTTCTTTTTAACACTTAGAATTTTTCTTGCAAATGTTAATTTTCCCTAAGCCTGTGGCCGAGGAGCCAGGCAAGCACTAGGTTCAACCTAACACTTGTAGAGAGACAGAGTCGAAACACGAAAGCTGAAAATTTCCATTAAAAGTAATATCGTCGCAAATTGTTTACATTCCATGGGCGGGGGATTACATTTCCATCCAGGTCCTCTAACCGATAAGCTTCAATTCCTGCGACGGAGGTGACTTTGAACGGTTCTTCTCAATTAGGACCTAGTTTACCCCAGGATGGGAGCTTGGCCGTCCCCGCTATCTTCCTCAAAACCAAGTCTCCTAGGGACAAGGGCCTGTGCTTGATCCCTTTATCATATTCCTGTTTAAGCTTCTGTTGGTAATGGGCCAATTTTACCATGGCCACGTCTCGTCTTTCCTCAGTTAGGTCTAGGCTGTCCAGGAGCGACTGACGGTTCCCCTCGGCGCTGAACTGGTCGGTCCTCATAGTTGGAAATCCGGCTTCTAGGGGGATCACTGCCTCCGAACCATAGGTTAATGAAAATGGGGTCTCCCCCGTGGACCTCCGTGGAGTGGTGCGGTACGTCCATAGTACATGGGGCAACTCGTCAACCCATCTCCCTTTCGCATCGTCCAGCCTCTTTTTGAGCCCGGCAATAATGGTTTTATTGGTGGCCTCGGCCTACCCATTTCCCTGAGGGTATGCTGGCGTGGAGTACCTATTCCTGATTCCCAACTCCCCATAATATCTTTTGAAAGACTTACTGTCGAATTGAAGGCCATTGTCCGAGATCAGGGTGTGTGGTACCCTAAATCTGGTGACAATATTTTTCCATACGAACTTCTTGGCATCGACATCTCTAATGTTGGCAAGGGGCTCGGCTTCAACCCATTTAGTGAAGTAATCTGTGCCGACGAGCAGCCACCGTCGGTTGCCCGAGGCTCGAGGGAGAGGGCCCACTATGTCCAAGCCCCACTGGGCAAAGGGCCAAGGGCTGGACAAAGGGTTCAGAATTCCTCCTGGCTGGTGTATGTTAGGGGCGAACCTCTGGCATTGATCACATCGCTTAGCATAGTCTTGGGAGGTCTGGCGCATTTTAGGCCACCAATATCCCTGTGATAGGGCCCTGTGTGCCAGGGATCTCCCGCCAGTGTGGCTTCCACAGATGCCCTCATGCAGTTCCTCGAGCAGAGACTCCACGGCCTCCGGGTGTACGCACAGTAGATATGGTCCCGAGTACGAGCGCTTGTACAACTTATGCTGCTCGGATAGCCAGTAGCGCGGGGCTGTTCTTCGTATCTTTTCCGCCTCGCCTTTGTCTTCTGGCAACGGTCCCCCTTTCAGGAAGGCCACAATGGGATCCATCCAGCTTGGGCCTACGTGAACGCTGCACACCCCCGCTATAGGTGTCTCCGCCAAGGCGAGCGCATTAACTTCCTCCACCAAAACGACCCGAGGCAGGTTTGATTCCAACGAGGTGGCTAACATGGCTAGGGAATCTGCGTGTGAGTTCTGTCCCCTCAGGACCTACTCCACCCTGAAATCATCGAAATGACTCCGTACGCTTTGCACCCGGGCAAGATACTTTTGCATCCTTTCATCTCGAGCTTCGAACTCCCCATTAATCTGGCCTACGATTAGCCTAGAGTCGGAATACACTTCCACCATCTTTCCCTCGAGCAATCTGACCAGGTTTATTCCTGCCAGCAGAGCTTCGTATTCGGCCTCATTGTTGGTGGCCAAGAAACCTAGCCGTAATGATTTTTCGATTATTAGCTTCTCAGGCGTGATCAACACTACCCCCACGCCAGCTCCCTTTCGATTAGAGGCCCCATCCGCGTAAACCCTCCATACGGGGGCAGTGGAAGTGGACGAGATCATCAGGCTCGCGGCCACGCTTGCTTCTTCATAGGCGCCCTCAGAAAACTTTGCTACAAAATCGGCTAAGACTTGGCCCTTTATGGCCGTGCGAGGCAGGTACTTGACATCATAAGCCCTCAACTTTGTGGCCCACTTGGCAATCCTGCCCGTGTAGTCGGACTTTATTAGCAAGGCCTGCAGTGGCAGCCGAGTCAACACCGCCACCGTGTGGGCTTGGAAATAATGTGGGAGTTTCTTGGTCGCATGTATGACAGTTAAGATCGCCTTCTCTAGAGGGAGATATCGCATTTCCACTGCCTGCAAGGACTTACTGCCATAGTAGACCAGCCTTTGGACCCCGTCCTGGTTTCTGATCAGTACAAAGCTGACGGAATGCTCCGTGATCGCCAGATAGGCGTACAACACTTCCTCCCTGTCTGGCCGGGACAGGATTGGTGGGTTGGACAAGTACGCCTTGAGATCTTCGAACGCTCGGGCGCATTCTTCAGTCCACTCGAAGTCCTTCCACTTATGCAGTAGTTGGAAAAAAGGGCGGCACCTGTCTGCGGACCGGGAGATAAACCGGCTTAGTGCTGCCGTCATTCCGGCCAACTTCTGTACCTCCTTCGGGTTTCGGGGGGGTGCAGGCTATTAATAGCCCTAATCTGCTCCGGGTTAACCTCGATTCCCCGATGAGTGATCATGTACCCCAGGAATTTGCCCGAGCTTACCCCGAAAGAGCATTTTTATGCATTGAGCCATAACCTGTGCTTCCTGAGCACTGCGAAGATTTCTGATAAATCTATAATGTGGTCCTCGGCCCTTTTACTTTTGACCACCATATCATCTATGTATGCCTCCATGTTCCTTCCGAGCTGCTTCTCAAACATGCGAGTGATCATCCTCTGATAAGTCGAACTGGCGTTCTTGAGGCCGAAGGGCATCACCCGATAGTGGAAGTTGCCAGTGGGAGAACGGAAGGCTGTTTTCTCCTGGTCGGCCAAGGACAGGGGTATCTGATGGTACCCTTGGAATGCATCCAGGAAACTCATCCGAGGATGCCCCACCGTGGCGTCCACTAACTAGTCTATCCTGGGAATCGGGAAAGGGTCCTTCGGGCAGGCCCTATTGAGGTCGGTAAAATCCACGCAGACTCGCCATTTCCCACTTTTCTTCTACACTACGACAGTGTTGGCCAGCCACTCGGGGTAGAAGATTTCCTTGATTGCCCCGGCCTGTTTTAACTTGACCACCTCCTCCCTAACCGCCTCGGCGTGTGCGTCAGATGATCGCCGAGGGGGTTGCTTACGTGGGGCCACCTTTGGATTCACATTCAAGCGGTGACACGCTAGCTCGGGGCTGATCTCGGGGATGTCGCTTGCATCCCATGCGAACACATCCAGGTTTGCCTTCAAGAATTCTACCAACATCGACCTTTCTCTAGGCTGCAACTGCGACCCTATCTGAAAATACCGCTCTTCGCATGTACCAGTTAACACTCTCATCAATTCCTCAGATGATTGTTGTGACGCTTCGGCTGGCTGCTAAGGGGCAGCCCCCTGTAATTGCTATTAGGCCGCATTTCTGTAACTGGGGGTCGGGCTAGGCAAGTGTTGCGTAACAGCAGTCACCAGGCATTGTCGGGCCATCGCCTGATCCCCCACCAGTTCTCCTACGCCCCCGTGAATGGGGTATTTGACCTTAAGATGCACGGTTGAGGGTACGGCGCCAATGGAGTGCAGCCATGGCCTGCCGAGGATGGCTGTGTAAGGGGAGAAAGCCTCCACTGCTATGAAGTTTACCCGGACTTCCCTGCCGTCAACTTGCACAGGAAGCTTGATTCTTCCCAAGGGGGCCACCATTTTTCCGTCGAAACCCATGAGTGGGGAGTGGCACGCTTCCAGGTCCTCAGGTTTAAGACCTAGTCCTCTGTACAAGTTGGGGTACATCACGTCAGCTTGGCTTCCCTAGTCAATTAGTACCCTTTTGACGTTGTACCCCCCGATTCTAATAGTGACGACCAAGGCATCCTCGTGCGGTTGTTGGGTTCCCCTCTTATCTTCCTCGGAGAAACTTAGGTCGGGGATCGCCGTCCTTGGTCTCTTGTTATGCCACTCTTCCTCCCTTGGGTTCGGGCCTCCCACCACAAACAGGACCTAGGGGCTCGGCATGGTGTCTGCACTTGATCCGGCCAGAATCATATTAATGGTGCCCAAGGCCGGGCGTGAGTGGTCGCCCTGGTGCAATCCCATCTTCGAGGGCCCTGTCTGCCCTGTAGGCTGATTCAAGAAGCGGCCCAGTTTCCCTGCCTTCGCCAATTGGCTTAAGTGACTTCTCAGTGTCCTGCAGTCGTCTGTCTTGTGGCCCTTGTCCCAATGATAGTGGCAATGGAGGTTTTGGTTTCTCTTGGTCGGATCCCCGCCCATCCTGTTCGACCAACTGAAGAATGGCTCATCCTTAATTTTTTCCAGTATCTGGTGCATCGACTCTTTGAACAGCGAGTTGACCATATGGACCCCCTCTGGGGTCTACCGACCGGGGAATTCCCTTCGCGACCGGTTGTTATGATAACCCCCTCCCCGAGGATCTCTCTTTTCGGGGTACAATCCGGCCTTGCCTTTCACTTGGATTTGGTTTTCTTCCAATCTTTTATAAGTTTCTATGTGCTCCATGAGTTGGCGCATGTTGGCGGCAGATTTCATTGTCAACGACTTTCTAAGGTCGTGGTCAGTCAGAAGGCCGACCTTGAAGGTCCTTATCACGACGTCTTTGAAGTCACCATCAATTCATTGTACATTTCCCAGTAGCGGTCGTGTAGGTTTTGAGGGTTTCCCCTTCCCTCATTGCCATGGATAGCAGGGTGTCCAACGGTCTAGGTGCCCTGCTATAAGTGATGAACCTCATACCGAATGCTCTAGTCAACTCCTGGAAGGATCCTATGGATCCCTCACCCAATGCGTCGAACCAGCGCATGGCCACAGGCCCGAGGCTGGAAGGGAAGACCTTACACAAGAGCGCCTCATTGTCTAAGTGTATGGCCATCTTCTGGTTGAAGTGGCTGACATGCTCCACCGGATCCGTTCTCCCGTTGTATATGGCAAATATGGGCTGGGAGAAATGATGAGGGAGCCTGGCCTTGTTAATCCTCTTGACAAAAGGTGACTTGGAGATTTGCCTCAGGGCCTTACTCATGGCATCATTTCTTCTATCGTGACGGAAGGGTAACCTCTTGTGCCTGCGGTCGTCCTCATCTGAGGTGTCTGAGTACGTTTCACTAGGCGAGGTTCGAGACCTACGCCAGTACAGCGGGTCTGGGCTTCCCCGTGAACCCTCACTTGACGCCGCCGACGGACTCCTCCTATCATGCTCTTTCCGTCTCAACTTCTTGCGCAGGTGATCAATTTCTTGTTGTAATGCTAGCGTGTCCCGCCTATGTTGGGCTCGACTCTCATGGCGGGGGCGGTCCTGCCCTGCTCGCCTTGAGTGGTGCGGCCCTGCTGGTGTGCTGAGGGCTCGTCGCCTATCCCTTCTGTGTTCCATGTCAAGGAAAGGGTCCTCGCCTCGTAATCCAACCGACCCCTCCTCACTTCTGCCCTCATTTGCCATTGATGCACAAGATATATCCGCAGGCGCTTGTTGTTTCCCACAGACGGCGCCAATTGTAAGGACCCAAAAAGAGAGTGATACAATGTCTCCTTAAGTAACGAGACAAGCTCTTCCTCTGTTGGATCCAACACAATAGAATTTGTAAGAGATGGGCTAGAACAACAAAACTTCCCTTAAAAGGCCCCAGCCTTCCCCTTTATATAGTCCCTGGCCTTCTGATCTGCTCCGTCCATCTTTGGTTGTCCCTGACTCAATTTTTGACACCTGTCACCTATCTTCTCTCCAGGAGCAGGCGGTAGTAGTAGCTGTTGCAACTGTGATGGGCATCATTTCAGGTCACCTCTTCATTTAATGCGGCTGACAGAGTGGATGTGCGCTATTTATTACTGATGTGACTGGGGGCTACTGCCCTGACGGCTGCCTGTCTGCCACTGACCTGTGCCTCCCTCAGCCAAGGAGGCTTTTACTTTGGCGCTTGACGTAGTGCTTCGTAAGGTCTGGCTCTTTCCTCGGGAACTATTGTTCCTTGGGCCCCTGCCATTCCCTTGCTCGGCCAAATGTAGGGCCATTCCTATTCCTCCTAGGGCCTCGGCCCATTAGTTCAGCCTCCTTGGCCTCCTCTCTCGTTCCTCGGGTGCCCACAATATTATTTGAATATAATTTGCTTCTTTGTCAAATCTTGAGAATTACACTTAATAATTACATACCTTCATTATATGTTTCAATGTAACTCGTATATAGATTTTCATTATAATTCACATTGAAATACAAATTTCTCTTCTGCTCTCTTTCTCTTTTTAATTAACATGGTATCAGAGTCACTTTTTTCTATGTCCATAGGATTTGAGAAGCCAAAAAATTATTATAACATAAATACCAATTTACAAACATAGTTTAATTATTTATTTTCAAAACAATCTTAATTGATCAAATGATTCTAATAAGGACTTGTGGATCATATCCATATGAGATTAATAGTTAATCTCTACATTCAAGGATTCCAATTCATTTAAAGATGAAAACATTTTCATAAAATGACATAGAATTGGAACTCCTTAAGCCTTTCTTAGCACTCAATATGATTTATATCGAATATCACCTAGTAGCACGATATTTCATACCAACATCTCATTTAAACTTAATATAAAGTCTAAACCTAGTGCAAACTTTTGCATCTCATGTTGTAGCATAATTGAGATAGAAGCCAATGTAACATTTTAGCATCTCAATGAAACTATGATCACATCATAAGCTATCTTCCAAAAATGCATCGTGTATAGGAAAATTATGACAATGCTAAATCGAAACATATTTACGTACTTCAAGTCCTTTAAGCACAATGTCTAAAATTGTTTCTTAGTCAATGTAATTCAATTAAAATAGTAGTTAGAGAACAAAAATTTATGATAGCTTTAATTTGAGACTATGAACATAATTACAAAGACATTATAATTTTGCATCCATAACCATATAATATGAAACCCATAAAACTATATTATATTAGGTGCAACAACAACCCAATCCCGCAATTGATATCCCTCAGCATAGAGTGAATATCGACCACTATTGATCAAGTGTGAACTATTTTCATTATCAATGCTATCATGGTAACTCTTACCAAACAAAATAATTTGTTGTTCTTCCTTTAGCCTCTAAGTAATAATAGTAAGAACTCAGCATAGAGGATACTATCAAACTTAGTGTAGTATACACCATTGCCTAGACTTATGTGTAGTCACATAACTCTACCCTTGTAAGACTTAATCTTGTAGTACCATGATGCAAAACACCCTCCACATGAAACGCAAAGCTCGAGGCTAAGACGAGGTGCTTGCCCACACCACTATAAATCAGGAAGTTCAATCTTGTAGTACTATGAAATAAACACCGTCCGCATGGAACGCAAGGCTTGAAGCCAAGACGAGATGTTTACCCCATACCATTATTAATCAACAATGGAGGTCGTGAGACTCAACCCTCGAATCTCTTTGCTACTAAAAATTTTAAAACAAGTGGACTGTCTTGAAATCATTGTGATCTTATCACAATTTTAACCCTACACATCAAATGTGTTTAATTGTTTAAATTTGATGTGATTTAACTAAGTCATGTTACAATAGTGTAACAAACATTCACGTAATCACAAAGAGGTTTAATCATGTAATTTGTGAAGTAAATACCCTCCACATGGGATGCAAGGCTAAGGCCAAGACAAGGTACCTACTCACATTACAATAAACTTAACAAAAAGGTCATTTTGAGTCCAACACTCCCACCTGTTATTTGGGTTTTCTTTAGACTATTGTGATCCCATCACAATTTAAAATCTTGCACTTGTTAAAGACTCTAATCTCATTAAAATCACTAACTAAAATGGAAGTCCTAAACTATTTAGGATTTCTTATACTCTAATGGATCAAAAATTAGTTATAAAGAACTCTACCATTAACTTATTTGATAAATGATTCTAATCTCATTAAAAACTATATAACTTTTAATTAAAGCTTTAATCTTATTAAAAACTTCTAATTAAAATAAATCAAGGACTTTTAATCATACAAAGATTCAAATCTCATTAGAATGTTTCTTAAAAGACAAGTCCTAAACACTTTAGGACTAAGAGCTCTATTTAACTAATATCTTTAATCTCATAATGACTAATAAATGTCCTTAAAGACTATAAAAATTAATAACTTTATATAGAATTATGTGTAATCTCATCACACACAGCCTTGCTTTTTATCAAAGTTTTAACACTTAGTCAAAAGCAAGTGAAAATTCAAAAATTCAGTATCTTCGATCGGTCGAAACTTTTTCTCAATTAAACGGAAAAATAAAGAAATTCATCATAAAGTCTCTACCTGATTCAATTGATTCCCGATTACTATTTGATCAATCGAAAAAATATATTCGATTGATAAAATTCTTGATCAATCGAGGCTCGTAAAACTGATTTTTTCAAAAAATTTGGTAACTATCCTTGATATTTCACATGGACAAAACACAATCCCTGGATAGTAATTAAGTGGAATTGAGTTCAAAACGGAATTTCACAGATGCTATAGTCATAAAGTTCAATTCGGCATGCTCAATGTTAAACTAAAACAACGTCACAGCATCCATATCAGTTATACTTGTCAATGCCCGAAAAAACATGAGTTGATATACCTTCAAAGCATTAGTTAAATGGCTTATGTGATTCGCATGCATATGAATCCATATATATATATATATATAATAAATTAAAGGATTCCAAGAATACAAAAGCACGACACGTTAAACTTTAATATTACCAATACACGTTATGTGCTCATCGATAATACAAAGACTATCAAAACACGGCACCGTAACTAAGAGACATGATCATAGGCCACTTCAAATAACATGCACCAATATATATATATATATATATATATATATCTATCTCATATATAAAACATGGCATATGGTCAAGGACACAGTTATGCAGAAACTTTACCGCAGAAAATAAAAACACCAAGAAACGTTAAAAAACATACCCATAACTAGTAACTACCAACCTTAAGAAGTCCAACCATATCCGTATACTCGGCGGGCTCCGGGAAATCATCATCAGGATCATAAACATTAGCCCATCTCACATTCTTATTCAGCTCATACGTCTGCTTCCCTCTAGCTGATGCAATGATGTCGACCTGCACACCCGGATACCTATCCTTGATCAACTGAATGGCCGGAAAGAAAAGCAAGTTCTCATACACACCGCCGGAGACCACACAGCAGCACCGCCTAACATCTCCTCTTATTTTCAGTCCCAATGAGGCGATTTCCACACTGAATCCAGCCGGGAACTTCAGGAACCCGTAAGGGTTGTCAGGGTTATCCGGTGGGCGGGGGTCCTCGTCCTGCTTGCCATCTGTGAACAAGGAGCCGTATTCCATTTCAGGGTCCTCACCGTCATCGAAAGGGTCGAGCCAGGGGTTCTTCTTCTTGTTATTGATGGCTTGCTGGGTGTGGAGTATGTTTGGTCTCTTGGTGCAATGAGAGTGGTGTGGTGGGTGCAAGAATGAGAGTTTGGAGAAGTGGGGAGAGGGGAATGAAGGTGGGTTTGTGAGAAAGGGTGACAGGGGTTTGGGGTGTAGAGAAGTTGTAGCCATGGTTAAACTTACTTTCTTCTCTCTTTTGATCCCTTTCTGGTATTATTGTCGGAGGTTTTATTGCTTGCTTATGCACAAGTTTGGATTTCGGTATGTGGATGGCGGTTGGATAAGTGGGCCATGTATCCATTTCTCTATTTTTCTATTCTCTCTTTTTGCGAAAAAACATGTGCCCGGCTGATTTTTTTTTTTTTTTTTTATTATTTATTTATTTATTTATTTTTATCTTGTGGGTTTGAAATGATTTAATTAAGTCTTTTTCAAGTCAAATACTAAATATATATTAATTACTGGATTTTATTAATGTACATCTTTACTTATAGATGGTGCATTCTTTTATGGTATTTTTAATGCCTATTTTAGAATAGTTTATTTAGTTAACATTGAAATTATTTTTCCTCAAAGTAGTACCGTAAATAAACTACAGTGAGATCCATAAATAGTACAAAAAATGTAATAAGACTCATTAATAATAACAAAAAAAAAAAAACATTTTTAAGTCAATCACAAACACAGTGTGCGTTTAGGTCCAAGTTAAAAAGTTAGCTTATTTTACTATTCAGTTTATTTTTACTACTATTCATGAGTCTCACTGCAGTTTTTAATACTATTCATGAGTTTCATTGTACTATTTCAACTAACTTTTACATTTATCTACAGTATTTTCAGTAAATAGTTTTTAGTTTCAGTAAAATAAGCTGATTCAAAACAAACCCTTAGTATTTTTATTTTTTTTGTAGGAAAAAAAAAATAATATAGAGTTTTTTATAGTGTTTTTTAAATAGGCTTATAATATATTATATAATTAGAGTACTACTACAAAATGGCCTAGCTTTTGTAGTAGTAGTCTGGGGTTATAAGGACTAAAACTCTAACATACACAACCAACGTGGGATAAGCATTTTTTTTTTTTTTTAAGGAAATAGTATATAGAGTTTTTTAAATATGTTTATAATCTATTACATAACCAGAGTACCACTATAAAAGGGCCTAACATTATTTATTTGGTGGAACGATATTGATACCCCTTTATAAAGTTACTATTCAATGTGACTTGAATTAGTAGTGAATGTGAGAAAATTACTCCCCATGTAAAATTTTTGGTAAACAATTATTCCATATATAAATTTATTGGAGTGACTCAAGTTACTCCCTATGTAAGTTTACAAACTCAAGGATAATGATTGAATAAATTTACAAAGTTACTCTTTGTGAAAATATTGTGTCCTTATACTTATTGCAAGGATAATGAACAAAGTGATGTTAGAGATATTACAAATTTTACTACCTAACAAATTATGTATTATCAATCATAAATTAGTAGTAATTCAAATATTTATTTACTAATTTTAAAGTGATATCAATCATATTTATTAGGTTAAATTATAAATTATACCTTTTAATCTAGACCAAAATTTAATTTAATCTTAAAAATTTTGATTTATTCATTTCACTCCTATAACATTCCTCAATGTTCAATGTAGTCATTTTTTTCCCTTCCATTACACTGAGTTGTTAAATGTCTTAAAAATGACATTTTTGTTGTTGCTGCTAGTTTTAAGATTTCAAAATGATGTTAATTTTATGAGGATTCAATGATAGCCTAAGTAGGATAATGGACGAAATAATTATATTGAATAAAGTTCAAAGTTAAAGAATTAAAATAAATTATAAAATTGGACTAAATTGGGAACAATGGGTGTAATTTATAATTTAGTGTATATTTATTATAATTCTTGGCAATTATAGGAAATTTTTATTTTTATTATATTAAAAAGATGGCAATTTAAGGATTTTTGGAAAGCATATAGGGGGAAATTTGTCATTTAGCATTATTTTAATAACTATTTCATTAGTTAGCACACTATTGAAACATGTTAGTGAACTAACATCCTGAGTTTCTTAGACTCGAGTTCAATAATGGCACTTGAGTCTCATAAACTCAATTTGATGCTCTAATAGAGGTTGATGTGGATATTTTATACACGTGGAACTTGAGTCTTTAAAACTCGAGTTTTGTTTTGGAGAAGATGATCTATTATAGATCTAAAGAAGAAGGAGAAAAAGGAGAAAAATGAGAAGGTTATGATTTGAAGAAGAAAAAGGAAGGAGGAGAAGGATCTGATCTGCAGAACAGAAGAAGAAGGATTTGGGAAGAAGAAGAAGAAGAAGAAGAAGAAGAAGAAGAAGAAGAAATGATTGGAGAACAATTCTAATTGCAGAAACTCAAGTCTTAGTTCCACGTGGATATTTTCTTCCACATTAGATTACCACTACTTGCAAAGTTCCATCATTGGTGAGATAGTGAAAAAATAATGCTAAATGCAAAAGAAGTTTAGTATATAGTGGGACAATGAAAAAAAGAAAAAAGAAAAGAAGAGGTGGGAAGGAATGATTGGTGTGCACAAATTCTTTTGCAATTTAACACCAAAATGCTAACAATTTTGTTAGTTAGCATGGTTTTCAAACTATTTAGGAAATTAACAAATCCACGTGGAGAAAAATCCACAACCTTTTTCTTTCTCTTTCGTTTCTCCTTCTCTCTTCTTCAGTTCAGACAGTTTCTTCTTTTCTCTTTCTTTCTCTGTTCTCTTTGCCTTTGTTATTCTTCTCTTCTCTCTTCTTAAATTTTATTGCTTAAATTGATTTTGGTCATCAACAATAAGATCCATCACTCTCTCTCTTTGATTTTTCTCTTTCACCATCCATTCGCTCCTCTCTCTCTCATGCCTCACTCTTTGTTCGTGATTTTGGTAGCCGCTCTAGTGGTGGTTGTGGTTGTGATGTGGCTATGGATGTGGGATGTGAGCCAAATCTGATCAGAGCCATGGTTGGTTTGGGTATTGTGAATTTTCTGTGGGTTTGGGTTTTGGTTTTGTGAATTTTTAGGGTTTGGGTATTACGAATTTTCTGGGTTTGTTGTTGTTCACAGTGATGGAGCTGTGTTTTCATTTTTGGTTTATTGTGTGGGCGTTTGGTTTTGTTTTTGGGTTTTTGCCTTTTTGGGCTGGAAGTGGGAGAGAAGAAAAGTATCAGCTAAGTTTTTTTTTTTTTTTTTTAATATATATTTTTTTTCATCTTTCTTTTGTGGAACTTGAGTCTTAAAGACTCAAGTTTCACGTGGATATTTTTTTTCCACCTTAACTTTGCCATCTCATGGAACTTGAGTTTTTGAGATTTGAGTTTCTATAGTGAACTCGAGTCTAAGAGACTGAAGATGTTAGTTTCTTAAATAGTTTGGAAACCATGCTAAGTAGCAAATATGTTTGAAAAAGGGAGTTAATTTGTAAAAACAAGAAAAAAAAAAAAAAAAAAAAAAAAAAAAAAAAAAAAACAACTAGTGAGCACTACCTCTCTCTAGGATTGTTGAAGTCTGTCAAAATACTTTACTTGTCAGTCTTACTATTACTCATCATGCCTTCATTTATTTTCATATCATCATCATCAATTACAATTAAAATTAACAAACAAACAGCTCTAGCTTTGAAGATTGAACTATTTTTAAAAATTGATATAAAAAGGATAAAGAAAAGCAATAAATATGAGTGGCAAAATTGGACATAGCCCGTGAACTCGACATGACACAAAATTAGTAGGTTATGGGTTAAGGCTTTAATGGGTTTGTGTTATAGTCGAGTTGACACGACTAATCCGCTTAATAAACGGGTTAGGGTAGTGTTTAACTCATGAAACCCGTTTGACCCATCTGACCTGTTTAATTAAATGACATTTTACCAATATACCTTTAAAACCCTAGGTATATAAACTTATAAGCTGTGGTGGTTTATTTTCTTTGATATATTGTGATTGATTATTTGTGATATTGAGATATGCTTTAGTTTTGAATGATTATTTATGATGCAGTTACTCATTAGTTCTAAATTTTATATTAAAAATATTTATTTGTTTGATTTTTCATAATATAATTTTTTTCACTTTGATAAAATATGATAAATAGGTCAACACGACTGACCCGTTTTGTGAGTTTTTAGACCCCTTAAAACATTATTGGATTAACCTAGTTAACAAGCCAAGTTATTACTTAGTCCAAATTAAAGATCCAGGTTAACACAATCATTTTGTGATGGAATGCCAAAGGGCAATTAGAATCCATCATCAAAAGGAGGTGGTGAAGGCAAACGTTGAAGATGCACCAAATCTGCTCGCAAAGCACGGAGCTCATCAAGCATGTCCACCAAAATCTGACCATGAGCTGCCTGAATGGTCATGACAGTCTCCAAAGTACGACAAATGTCAAAGTCATCTGAAGTAGATGGCGGAGGAACAGCAGCAGTAGCAACAAGATCAGCAAACGCCTCACTAGCAGTAGGACTTGTAGAAGAAGGAGGGAGTGTGGTACTAGAAGGTTCAACACGAGGGCGTTTAGAGCTCTCTCTCATCTGAGTAGCCCTCTACCTAAGAAAAATGGCACCTATGGGAGCAATAATGTGTACGGGCTCAAAAGCAAGGAAGTCATCTGTAAGGTTAAATTTAATCAACTATCTTGTTGGTTTTATTCTGTGCCAAATTTGCTTGTATTTTAGCAATTAGTAACCCTGTATTTAGGTAAGATTCTTGTAAAGGTAATGTGTGAAATGATGTGAAGAAAAGCTTAAGTTTGTTCAAGGAGGTAGAGTCTCGCGGGTGACTCGCGACTGGAAGCCGCCAATTGCAACACATGTGAGAAGCATGCGGAAAGCTGAAGGGTCACACCAGCTGTCACACTACAAGACAAAAGTCTTAGGCTGGCTAGGCCATTACCTTGCGGCTAGAACTCGCGACTCAGACCAGTTGTGAGGCCAAGCCGCCAACCAGCCCTGTTTGGGAAAAACTGACTCTTCGCATTCCAAACACTCACCACTATATATAGACCTTTATACCCATGAAATGTAGAGAGCTTCCAGAGAGAATTTTAAGAGAGAAATCGTAGAGAAAAACAAGATTGATTCATCCACAATCTTCACCCAAGTGACTCTTCAAATTCCTCTACTCTCTTCCTCTCCATTGATACATCCTTGAGAGGTTCTTGACCAAATCCTTTTCTCACCATACCTATATATGTGAGAAGGTTTATTTGGTACTTTGGGAAGCAGTTAGGAAGAAACCAATTCACATTGGTTGATGCTATGGACTATAGTAGAATCCGGTAAGCTAGAAAAGAAAAAGGTTCGGCGCAACCTCGTTGGAGCAAGAAGCTTGGAGGGCTTAGGTACATCGGGTAGATTAGGCTTAGAGGGTCTATTGCTGTTCATGTATCCCAACTACATTTTCTAGTGGATTATTGATCACTTGGAGGGCGGCGGAGGGGTTTTACGCCGAAGGCTTTGATTTCCTCTTCGATAACACATCGTATGTTGTCCTTGTGTTTGCATCTCTCTTTCCTTTATTTTTGCCTTTTATTTTCTGTTGTAGATGTGATTATAATTGGCTTAGACTATTTATCAATTACGTATTTAGCTTATGTTCATGTTCCGCACGTTAATCGTTTGATATTAAGCTTGAATTGATTATTTGTATTTTGGGGTCAAAACGTTCAAGGGTGTTTTATACACATATTGAACATTCATCATCTAAACCTAAAAACAACAAAATCCTATGAATGAAAATAGGATGAAAAAGAGCATGACTTGTAGAGGAACTCCTATGAACTTCATTCAAAGAATGAAGAAACAGATGAGGAAAACTAATAGGAGCATCAGTAACAAGAGCAAAAAAAGATGCACATCACTCCAAAGGAATGGTGTGCAGATGAGAGATAAGCCACAAGGAATGACACGCTATCCTAAAGAAAAGATAGTGTAACTCGGTGAGCTCAGCAGTAGTGATCCGAGGATCAGAACCCCACTGAATAGAAGACCCAGTGATGTAAGACATGATGTCGTCCAAGGGAGGAGACTCATTATAGGGATAAACAGGGTGTTGGACCAACAATACCCCAAGAGCATCAGCCACTACCGTATGAGTAATGGTGAACTCTAAACCTTGTATCTAACTCTTTACTAAAGTGTTAGAATCATAGAAGTGGATAGAGAGGTTCAAGTAAAACTCTCTAATCAGGGTAGCCGGAGGAGGATAATCAATATCCAAAAGTGGCAACTAGCCTCGATGCTCAAAGTTTGCCCTAATGGCAAGATCAAGCTCATCTAATAGCATCTTACTCTCAACCCAAATCTTCCTCTTAATATTAAGTGACTCGAAGGTCTCTTAGTTTTTCTCACTCAGAAACCTCTCACTATCAAAAGATGGAGCAGGAGGTGGAGGGGCAGACCTATTAGCTCTAGTCTTCCTAGGCATAATGCTAGGGTAAGGACAAGACACAAGGACAGAGCCAAAAAGATAAAAAAAAAAAAAAAAAAAAAAAAAAAAAAAAAAAAAAAAAAAAAAAAAAAACCAAGGGCAGACTGCAAGTTAGCACAAAAAAATATAGAAATAAAAATCTATATGATGCATGAACAGATAAATATCATGATGTATGCTCTAATGTAGTGATAACAAGTTCAATTTAAGTTTAGAATCACAAAAATAGCTTGAGCATAGAGTTTATAACAAAAACCCCAAAATTGTGACAAACCACTTGTTCAATTTGTACTAAATTGACCAATTGATCATCACATAAGTTAAAAAACAGTTTATAATGATCAAATTAGTCAATCCAACAAGCCAATTTCATCAATTAAACTCAATTTGAACAAAATCCCCAAATCAGGTAGTTTCAAGCCCTAGAATTTTCAAATTTTCACAATACAACAAATTGATCAAATTAAAAACTCAAGAACAGTTATATAACATCTTATAACAAAAATCCATTGATCAATTTCAAGAAATATGGCTTGAATCATCAAAAACCCCAATTATGCATAGGTTCGAAATTTTCCAAAAAAAATGCATGAAACTTGAAAATAAATGCAAAAGAAGGGGTATAAAGGTCTTACTGGCCTTAGAAGACAAAAACCTTGCAAAAAGTTTGAGGGAAAACGACAAAAGTCTTGATTGGTAGCCTTAACTGATCGGATGGAGAGAGAAAAGCTTTTGAAAAAGTTGAAATAGTGATGAACACATGAAAAGCTAAAGGTTTTAAAGAACTCTCTATACGATTTTTGATCGATCGAAAAACGGATTCGATAGGTCGAAAATGCTTCGATTGACCCAACACCAAGCAAGCACCGATCGAAAAAAATAGAAGATGACCAAAAATTTTAATCGCAATTTCGATTAGTCGAAAAACAGACTCGATCGATTGAAATTCTGGAAAAATTACAGTTTTGAAAAGCACAACATTTTTATGCAGAAACTCCTAAAAGCATTGAATTTTATTTATAAAATGCATGAGTATAAGATGAAATGCTTTTCAAAAACACATGTTTTGAACCTAGATTTCCCAAAATTAAGATTTTTAAACAAAACCCTTATATTTTCAAGCATTAAACATGTTTTGCAAAAACTCAAGGAATTTTCAAACTTGGTTGGCCAAACCAAAATCACACACTATAACATGTACAAAGTTTAGTAAAGAGTAACTTGTGTAGTGTGTGCAACTAGCAAAAGCTTGAGATACATGTGAGGTGATGTGTAAATAGAAATCAAGCTCAAAGTCTACAAAATCCATCACATAGAATTTGAGAGAGACTATCACCTAAAGAGTTACATCATATAACTCCCACATCTCCTAGAATAAAACTTGCATTCATGTAATTTTCTTGATTTGTCTCATATTGTACACACCAATTTTAATTGAGCAGAAACTTGTTAAAATAGCCGGGATAACGTACACACCAATTTTATTTGATTGATTTAATTAAAATCCAATAATGTAAACACCAATTTTAACATTTAAACTGAGGCTACACCTTATGTTCTTTTTGTGCATGTGCTACACTTTCTCAAGCACAAGATCTTACGATAAGCACTAAGGTGTTTATAATTAGCTAGTAAACAGTAGTGAGATGATTATTTATGTCTTTCTCAAAAGGATCAAGTTCGACAATCAAAGGCATGTGATTTCAAGAGCAAGACAAAGTGATCAAAAATTATAAACATCTTTCTCACACAACATGCACTACAAAGCTCAAACTAGTAAAGTGCAAGAAATAAGCTTATTAAAGCTAAACAAGGTACATAAACAAGTTATGCAAAAATAAATTGGCCAACCTGGATTTTAAATCTAAGAAAATAATGTAAAACACATTTTGCTTCCCTTTTTTTTTTTCTCCCTTTTTTTTATTTTTTATTTTGAAAAGAAGAAACAAAAAAAAATCCTAGAATGAAATGCATTAATATTATGCAATGCAATTCCTAGAAACAAAAAGAAAACAAAAGCCAAAGAACAATGGTCACAAAGAGTATAGCAATGAAGCACAAGGACCATGTCAGAAAGACTCAATTAGATTGAACCTTTTGCATCTAAACTTTTTAGTTGCACCTCGAGCATTGGAGTTCTTATTCATATTAGGGTGATTTCCAACTCCAGGATTGGAATAAAGGTTAAGAGCCTTTACCAATTCACCAATAAGTACTATAGGATCTTGTGCTTGAGGCACATACATTTTTGGCTTATTTGCTCGCTTAGTAGCTTGCAACTTGAAATAGTTTGGACAAATGTGCTCAGACTTTCCACAAAAATGACAAACCCAATCAGGCTTATCATACAACTTATCCTTAGAAAGTGTAGACTTCTTAGGTTTAGTCTCTTTCAGATCAACCCTAATCTTTCTAGGAGGTCTGACCTCTATAGATTTAACAGTCTCACTCACAACCTCACTCACAGGGGGTTCAGAGGAAGAAGAAGGAACAAAGTTTGTGGAATGGGGTGCAAACACAGAGATGCTTTCTACAAAACCTAATCCAGATTTGTCAGAAGGAGACTTTTGAACACTCAGCATATGATCAAGTTTGGAACTAGCAGATCTATTAGTTTGTTCTCTAGCAACAGATAGTTCAAGTTCCAAATTCTTAACTTTATAAATCAAAAGCATATTCTTAGTTTTCACATTGTTCAAAAGTTCATTAGCAGCAAACAGTTTCACAAGCAAATTTTTCTTTTCAAGTTCAAGAGATGCAATTTTCTTTAAGCCTAATTCAACACTCATAGCATCCTTTGCAGCAACTTTGCACAGTTTAGTGTAAGCTTCTTGAAGATTTTCATCCTCAAAGAGTTCCCCATCAGAAGGGTTCTCTTTAACAGACAAACTTTCATTGACTACAGTAGTAGCAGTGAAAGCAATAAAGTTTATATCCTTGTCAAACCCAGACTCATCATCGGAAACTTCATTATCAGTAAGGGTTACAGCCATAGCCTTACCCTTAGACCTCAAGTAAGTAGGACATTCAGATTTCATGTGACCATACCCTTGAAATCCAAAACATTGAGGACCCATAGAATTATTAGAAGATTGACCTGCTTTTTCCCTAGGTTTCTCAGTGAAGCTAACCTTAGTGGGATCATTTTTCCTAAAATTTCTAGGTTCAGCAGTGTTCTTACCTCTTGCCTTTCTGTTGTTATTTCAAAGAAAATTCTTAAAGTTCTTGGTAAGGTAAGCAATCTCTGTACCAAAGAGCTCATCATTAAATCCACCAACATCAACATCATCAACTGACTTAAAAGCCATTGATTTGGATTTGCTAGTTTTGGGTAGGTCCAACTCATAGGACTGAAGAGATCCTACAAGTTCATCAACAGGGATGGAGTCCACATCCTTGCTTTCAGTGATGACAGTCACTTTGGGTCTAAAATCTTTAATTAAAGATCTAAGAATTTTCCTAACAATTTTAGGTTGATCATAGATATCACCCAAGTTGTATGCAGAATTAACAATGTCATTAAGTTTAGCATAAAATTCATCAAATGATTCATCATCAAACATCCTAATGCTTTCAAATCTAGTGCTTAATTGCTGCGACTTATTAATTTTAACTCCCTTTGTGCCTTTATGCACAGTTTGGAGGATATTCCAAGCAGTATGAGTAACCTCAACATTAGAGATTCTCTTAAATTTCTCTATAGAAACAACATTGAAAATAACATTCATAGCTTTGCTATTGAAAGCGACTGCTTCTTTCTGAGAAGTTTGCCACTCACTCACAGGAGAAGTGGGCTTCTCCCATCCATACTCAACGGAGTTCCAGACTCTCTCATCGATATATTTCAGGAATGCTTTCATCCTTACTTTCCAATAAGCATAATTATTCCTATCAAAGTGAGGAGGAATGACCAGAGAGTGTCCATGTTCCATGACAACAGGGATTAAAGATCAGCTCAGAGATCAAACGATCTACAACAAGAGAGCTACCTGCTCTGATATCATGAATTATGAGTTAAAAGACCCCTTTAAAACACAATTGGATTAACCAAGTTAACAAGCCAAGTTATTACTTAGTCCAAATTAATGATCTAGGTTAACACAATTATATAATCATATCAATGTAAAGTGCGGAATATAAAGAACACAAAGATATGATGACCTAGGAAAACCAAACTAGTAAAATAACCTGAGAAGGATTTAACCTAGCTATTCTCAAGGTAAAACTGAATCTACTATGAAAGAATCGAAGTTTTACAATAGCGATTTAGACCACTAACATCCTATTGCTACCTACCAGTAGAAAACTTACTGACACGACCACATGCAAGCTCCGAGACCACGGACTCCTTCTTTCTTGAATTCTCCAGCAAGTACAAGCACTCCCACTTGTATATCTTTAAGCTCTTTAGTGCAGCAACTGAATGATCATCAAGCTCTCAATGAAATCTCATTCTTGATAATCCTAAGCATATGTGAAGGCAACCACCTCTCAGATCTCACAAGAGATTTACACACACAGCAAATAGAGCAACCTCAAAAATGTGGCTAGGGTTTCCCTTTTAAACCTAGGAAAAAACATAAAACCCTACACGTCATATGGGCTTAGGGCTGAGTCAGAAATTCTGTAGAAAAAATATTCTACCTGACTTTCGATCGGTCGAGTCTAATTCTCGATTGATTGAGCCAGACCGAATTGCACAATGCTTTCTACAGCAACTTGATTCCAACTTTACATAAATCACATACTTTGAGCAAATCTAAGACAAGACTAAACAACCTGTTTTGATCATAGTTTGCCAACAATACAAATTAGAGTTCTAGTAAATTAATTCCTAAGTACTTTGAACTTAACACGTTTAATAAATGGATAGTATTAGGATTGAGAAATCTTAACCTGTTTAACAAACATGTCGAGTTAGTGTTGATCCATATAGTCGGATACTCATGAGTTGACATAATACAGATTGGACATGTAAACACGAATTGCCATCCCTAGCAATAAATGTGGAGCAACCATAAATCCGGTCGATGAACATCAAGTTGCGATTGGTCCTAGGCCCAGCCACCGACCCACCCAACCCAAAAAACAAGAATAAGATGAAGAAATTGAAATCAAAATCCAGAAGGTGAAATGCTGAGATGGCATGACTCATCATGCTTAGCCTCTTCCTCTTCCTCTTGCTCCTAGTTGTTGAGCGGGAAAGTATTGAGGACGAAGAAGCAGAAGTTGAAGCAATGTATTTTAATAATAAAGGAAGGTGGATAATGATTTGAAGATTGATTGATGATGCCCTTGAAATGCTTTTGCCCTTGCCCTTACTCCCAATACCCCCGGTATACATATTCCTTCTTTCTTCTCTCTCTATCTTACTCTAAATTAACCCGTTATTATTCATATTTTCATATTGGTAAGCTTTGCTCTGTTTCAATTAATATATATATATATATATACATATAAATAAAAGTAGAAAACTCATGCAAGTGAGCAAGAGATTCTGCCATGTGGCGCACTTTATAAAGAAAATTGAAATACTCTTAAGTCATAACAAAGAAAAGAACAAATTTAAAAATATGGACTCTTTATTTCCTTTGATTCAATGTTTTAAGAATACTTTTTGTTGCATTTTTTATTCAATGTTTTAAAACTAATATTTGTTTCATTTAGTTTAATATTTCAAGACTTTTCCTCTTTCTCATGCACAAAAAAACTCTTTGCATTTCCATTCACCTTTTTTTTTTACTTCTACTCTTTTATATATACATGACCACAGCCTTTTATGTCATCCCATCTCAAATATACTTAGAAAAAAAACAATGTTATTTACTTTTAACCTTTCAACGACACCTACATTACTCCAACATTGTAGTACCATTTGATTCTAACCCATATGAGTAGGATATAACTAAGGAAGGGAGCTTGCGTTTTTTATTTAATTACGGGAGCATATGGTTTTGATGTTGAAGTCAGACATCGTAGATTTTGTGAAGGTTATGATTCTCTTTGAGTCTTTGGGTGTTTGTGATTTTGGTTTGGGAAAATCATAAATGTATTTTGTTTTAGAACTAAAGAAAAAGAAACATTCTAATTTATTATTTATGAAGTTGGCTTCTTTCTTCTTCTTTTTTTTTTTTTCTTTTCTTTTCTTTTTGGTTGTTAGAACTCATAATTTGTAGGTTTCTTTGTAGGTTTTTTTTTTTTTACTGCTATTTTGTGCGGGATGAGCCATAGTGATAAAATTGAAAATCGTTAATGATTTCAAAGTATTTTCCGCTTTTTTTTTTTTTTTTTTTTTTTTTTTTTAAGGATACAAAAGCTCAACTAAACAAAATTAAATTTTGATAACTTGATATGTTTTTAGCCAATTTCTTTGTTTAATAACGTTTTCTTTATGTTGATACTTACAAATGATTTCTTTAATTTCATTGAGATAATGAATTGGGTGTTTGTGACTAAGGTCTCTATATTTGATTGTGAGAATAAAGTAGTTGAGGAAGTATTTGGAGGTTGCTTAAATTTATATAATTTTAGGATATAAAAGTATTTTATGCTTAAAATTCTTATTTATAGATTTTAAATATTAAAATCTACTTTTAATAGTAAATATTGTAATATGTTATAGTCTTATAGTGTTATACATTTTTTATAAATAAAATATAAATTAAGAAAATCAAGTTTCAAAATATTCAACAATATTGTGGGTAAACATAAATATTAGGTAAAGGTAGAAGAAGACTATTGCTTAACTTATCAAAAAGATTAAAAAAAACGAAAGTTTGTTCTCACTAGCAAAAGGAGAATATTACACCCTTTTCATAAATTTAACCGCATGCTTGTGGGACCTAACGTTAGGCAAGAGCCTCAAATGTTTGCCTCTACCCTCATGTGCGCACAACCTTCAAGGGACTTGCTTTACATGCATTCAATCTCTACTTACCAGATTAATTTTCTTGAAGAACTTATCAATAAAATAAAATAATTTTCTCAAACAAACTCTTTCAATCATAAGTCCAAAGGAAACATTGTTTTTAGCTTGATCTAACTTGAAATTCCTAAACCTCCTAGCCTTAGGCTACTTGGACATATTGTGCAACTTGTAAAACCCCTCAATCTCTTAATCCAAAAATAATAATAATAATAATAATCATAATAATAATAAAAATTAAAAATTTAAAAAAGCTTCAGTCCTTTTCTTATGAAAAAAAAAAATGAAAAAAAATAAACAGGGGCTTTAAATAAGCCATGCAAAGCTAAGTCTGAACAAAAATTCAGAAGTTCTCATTTTCTTACTAGAACCTACAAGAAAAAGCAAGCACAGAATCTATTTTTTTTGGAGTAGATGAGAGAATTTTCTTGATTTTACTCTCCTAGACTTACATCAATGCCACCCCATGCATCTGCCAATCAAACTAAACCAAAGGATTCTTTTAACGTCATCAGCCACTATAAATCTTAAAAATTCTCTCTTCTGCAAACAATCTGGAAACTTGTTGCAGGAAACCGATGGATGTGCAATTTGCTACAACAATGAATAGACTGAACAGTGGGGAAAACCTCCTAACTTGTGTTGATTCAAACCAAAGCCAGTAGAATGTATTAATTTCATTGATCCACTGGTTGTGTATGCAACTTACCAATAATGGGGATAAAAAAAAGAGGCTAACTACTTGGTATCAGTTTCGCAGTCAACTCTCTATGTGGTCCATGTAGTAGTCATCTGAAGTTAAAAGGATAGAAAACCTAAGAGTCACAACTAGGGCTGCCAAGAGTCAGCACCAAGCCAATGGAGAATGTTGAGAAATTTAGACCCCAGTTGATATAATTAACAAGTTTTAAACCCAAATTGTTAATTAGATTTATTATGAATAAACTTTGATAAAATAAACGAACATCAATATCATGTCAAAATCATGAACAACAAAATAGTAAATAAGACAAAATATGATGATTCAGGAAAACCAATGAAACAAACTAGTTCCACAATAAAAAACTTGGGAGAAAACTTTCCTGAAAAGCAATCTACTATAATAAAGAGAAGTTTCAAATCTAGTACAAAACCTTTGTCCCTATACTCTACAATCCCTATAGAAAAATTTATAATAAAAACCTTCTACCATTTCAGAACCTCTGAACTCTTCAATATATGAACGCTACCCTTTTGCACGGATCTTAGTACGCAATTAACCAATGTCACGGCTCCCAATACGTGACTAACTCCAACAACTTGAAGATGTTGTTAGCTGTAAAGTTTTTCACTTCATCAATAATGAAGATCAAGAAGCATTTGTTTACAAAACCCTGAGGCACAAAAGACGCAATAACTTCTTACAGAGAGAATAAGGCACTCGGTTACTTTTTGCATGTGTTTTCCATGTATAGTCACATAATACATATGTGACGGTCTTTAAAATAAGTTTTATATATGTCTAGGGTTATAAGAAAAGAAACCATACACATACACATCAGCTTGGGCTGAAAATCAGATCTGGAAATTCTGATTTTGTAGATCTAGACAGATTTTCTGTCGAGCTTCTGTCGAGCTTTCTTTATTAAACCTCGATAGATATGAATCTGTCGAGCTTTAATGAACAACACTTCTTTATTTGTTTCTTGAATAAATTTGTATGGTTTCAATACTAAACCTGAACTCTTGTTCCTTGAAGTACTAAACCCATCCTAGATCTAACTAATTACAAGTAAAGTGCGTTTTGTCAAATGATTGGCCAATTTACATAACATATGTCTCTAACAAGTTCCACATATGTCCTAAAAATCTCCCACTTTGGCAATCCATGACAAAACCACAACAAACAAATGAAGTATGAAAGAAGTCTTAAATCACTAAACTCATAATCACTTATTAAATACAATAAAATCTAATCTTAACACAAACTCTTGAAAAACTTTTCAAGAAGAGAGTTCATGGCATGATAGATTTTCACAACTTGTCTTTCTGAAATACTTTAAACAAAACTCATCAAGGTATTTTAATGTAAAACAAAAAGAAAGATTGCATACATAAAGAAACATATGTATAAAGAGAGAAAAGAAACAACACATGGAGAGATTAGTGAAAGACAACATACTTTTGGAAAAATACATGTTTATATCGCATACAAGACATATGCAGCAGAAAATTAATAGATTTACTTCATTCGTAATTGATAACATGTACTATGCAAATTTCAGAATTCAAGAACAAGTGAGCGTACCTTAGAGCGGTGAAATTCAAAACCAAAGATTAGAAGTACTTGAGAACGCTTTTAATTTTCACTCAAATTCCACTTTATGCCCAAGAAGTGTGGTCTCTCAATCAGTTTCCAAGAAGAGAATAAAAGAGTGGCTTACACTCACATACACACTACTTCATTTTTTATGAAAAACTCTTATTAAATTCTGTATGTTTCTCTCCTTGTATTTAACTGATTATCTAATTGGACTGGCTTTTTGGGCCATTCCACATAGGCTTTAGTATGTAGCTTAGAGTGGAACCAAAAGACTCTAGCTCCAATTGGCTTTGAGCTTTTCTGTCAACTCTTGACAAGTCAAAAGTTATCATTAATTATATTTAATACTATAATATAAATATATTTGCACTTTAAGCCTTATTAATAAATTATATCTCAAGACTTTATTATACATGCAACCCCTTCATAAAATATTCGTAGTAATACAAAGTAATGAATGTAAATTGCCATTTTGAAGATTACTACATCTTAATCCTTGAATACCCAGTTTAATCCTTTAAGTTATTCATCATATATTTATGAAATCCAATTTCATAAATATATACTTTAGTGACTCCTTACTAAAGTAGTTAGGCCTAACATTTTGAATAACTAAACTCATTAAACTTATCTCAAAAGAATATTTTATATCTCTGTTAAGAGATTATGAATTCCATCTTGAGAATATATGTTCCATCAATACTAAATGTAGCTACCTAACATACTAAGGTTTTGATCGTGACTTTAGATCTCACTCTTGATATATCAAAGTAACCTACACTTCATGGTCAGGTCCATTATTCTCTTAGGATTAAGAGTTCATGTAAATAAAAGTTATGAAATTTATTATTCATTTGATAATTGTTAGTAGAATAATAAATCTCACAGTGGTCCAGTTCAATATGTCTTAACTCTTAAAACATATCAACATATCAACTAGAAGTTTCCACTTCCATGATCAAGACAAATCATCTTAGTTAATATGTTATGATCTTCGCAAATGAAATGTCCAATTTCATGACTAACTACGAAGTAAAATTCTGTGTTTACAAAGAACTTGTGATTTATATCTTCTGTGACTAAATCACATACTATGCATCTCATGGACTATATGATAATATCCAAATATTCATTTATCATTATTTTAGATAATAATAAAACAATTTTATTAATTACAACATTAAGTCATACATAATGTCATACATAGTATCATACAATAAGATTTAAGGGCACTAATACTAACAATCTCCTACTTGCCCTAAAGACTATTGTGCACTAATCTAACTACTATTCCCTCCAAGTGTGACTCAAAAGTCCTTGGAGGCAAGGTTTTGGTAAAGGGATCTGTTAGATTATTTGCACTATCGATCTTTGCTACTACTACATCTTCTCGTGCAATAATGTCTCGAATGATGTAGTACTTTCTTTCAATGTGCTTTCCTTTCTTATGATTTCTTGAATCTTTGGATTGTGTAACTGCTCCACTATTGTCACAAAACAATGTGATAGGAACTTATTTCATTCTCACAACACCAAGATTAGAAAGGAATTTCTTGAGCCAAACAGCTTTCTTTGCCATTTCATAAGTAGCAACATATTCAGCTTCCATGGTGGAGTCAGCAAGACAAGGCTGCTTAACTCTCCTCCAACTTATGGCTCCACCTCCCAAGGTGAATACACAATCTGAAGTGAACTTTCTGAAATCAAGATCTGATTGAAAATCAGAATCTGTATAACCAATAGGAATCAAATCCTCACACCGGTAAACAAGCATATAATTTCTCGTTCTCCGTAGATACTTGAGAATATGCTTTACAGCTCGCCAATGTTTTGGTCCTGGATTTGATTGATATTAGCTGACCATGCCAACTGAATAACAGATATCTGGTCTAGTAAAAGCATGGCATACATAAGACTTCCCACTGCAGAAGCATAAAGAATTTGTCTCATCATATTTTCTTCCTCAAGAGTCTTAGGTCTTTGGTCATCAGACAGAGGAACTCCATGTCTAAAAGGAAGCAATTCTTTCTTGAAGTTTTGCATACTAAACCGTTCTAGAACCTTATCTATATATATAGCTTGTGACAAACCTAACATTCTATTCTTGCGATCTCACCAAAACTTGATCCATAGAATGAAGTTAGCTTTGTCCAAGTCCTTCATATCAAATTGGCTTGACAACCAAACCTTTACTAATGACATTACCCATACATCATTTCCAATGAGTAGAATATTATCAACATAAAGCAAAGCACTAGGAATATCACTACTTTATCTTAATGTCTTTTGTACACACATGGTTCATCAAGATTTTGTTTAAAACCAAATGACTTGATTGCTTGATCAAATATGATGTTCCATGACCTAGATGCTTGCTTAAGTCCATAAATGGACATTTTCAACTTGCATACCATATGCTCTTGGTTATTTGCTATGAAACCTTCTGGTTGTATCATATAGATTTCTTTTTCAAGATTGCCATTTAGAAATGTAGTCTTGACATCCATTTGCCAAATCTCATAATCATAATGAGCAGTAATGAATAAGAGAATTCTGATAGATTTAAGCATTTCTTGTGGTGAAAATGTATCTTCATAATCAATACTTTCTTTTTGTATATACCCTTTCGCCACTAGTCTTGCTTTAAAGGTTTCAACATTTCCATCTATCCCTCTCTTCCTCTTGTAAACCTATTTGCAACCAACATGTTTAATGTCGTTAGGCGCCTTTACAAGATCCTAAACTTGATTGGAATACATTGAATCTAATTCAGATTTCTTAGCTTTGACCTAATGATGTGCATCTATATTATTCATTGCCTCTTCATAAGTGTAAGGATCAGTTCCAGCCTCTTCTGAGATAGCTTCATAAGTTTCCCCCAGACCTATAAAACTTATAGGTGGCCTAACAATCCTCCCACTATGACAAGGCTCTTGTGTACTAGTCATCTCATGAGTAATATCTTGTGGTGTATCCATTACAACCACATCATCCCTAGTTTCATCCATTGATTATTCAATTACAGGTTCATTCATTTCAGCCAAAACAACTCCACTTTTAGGAGTATAATCATTCATATAGTCATTTTCTAAAAAAATGGCATTTGTACTAACAACACTTTATTATCTTTATGACTATAGAATAAACCTCCAACAATTTCTTTTGGATACCCTACAAAGAAAACCATTTTTGTTTTAGACTGTAACTTGTCAGACTTTCCTTTTAACACATGTGCTGGATAACCTCAAATACAGAGATGTCTCATACTAGGCTTATGCCCAATCCACAACTCTACAAGTGTTTTAGGAACAGACTTCAAAGGTACTAAATTTAGAAGATACATTGCAGTATTTAAGGCATATCCCCAAAAATAAATTGGTAGAGTCGAATAACTCATTATGGATATAACCATATCTAAAAGAGTCATATTCCTTCTTTTTGCGACACCATTTTGTTATGGAGTTCCAGGTGCAGTTAATTGGGATATAATCCCATTTTCAGTTAAGTAATCATTGAAATCCCCAAGATGGTATTTACCACCTCGATCAGATCGAATGGCCTTTATGTATTTACCTAATTGATTTTCAACTTCAACCTTAAACTCTTTGAACTTTTCGAATGCTTCAAACTTCCGTTTCATTAGGTACACATAACCAAATCTAGAGTAATCATCAATGATAATGAAATAATCATAGCCACCTCTTGCTTGAGTTGACATAGGCCCACATACATCTGAATGTACTAGTTCTAGCAAATCTTGGGCTCTTCTATCTTTTGCAGTAAAGGTCTTTTGGTCATTTTGCCCTCCAAACAAGATTCACAAACTGGAAATCCATCAAAGTCCAATGGCTCTAAGAGTCCATTTTTTATCAATCTTTGAATCCTGTTTAAATTAATATGACCCAAACATAAATGCCAAAGATATACATCACTAGTAGAATGAAACTTTCTCTTTAATGATTTCACATGTGAATTATTATCTAATTTAGAATTATATAATTCATGCTTATCAGGAGTTAAAATATGAAGATCATCAACAATATTGCCAAAACAGATAAACACTTTATCCTTCTTTATTACAACATTGTCTTCCAAGATAACACAATATCCATGTTTACCTAAATAAGTTGCAGAAATTAAATTCCTATGAATATTAGGTACATATAAACAATCTTCCAATATTAAAACTCTAGAATCAAAGCATAAATTAAATATTCCAACAGCTACAACTGGAATTCTGCTCCCATTAGCCAAAGTAAGAAACAGTTTTCCTTTATTCAGCTTTCTAGTCTCTTAGAACCCCTGCAAAGAATTGCAAATATGATTAGTACAACCTGAATTCACACATTAGGAATCCATGGGATTTTGTACTAAACATATTTTAAGAAAGAATGAACTTTTCATACCCTTATTTTTGGCAGCTCTAAATATTGGAAAATTCCTCTTCCAATAACCTTTCTCACCACAATGGAAATACTTTCCTTTGGCATAGTCCTTTTTCTTTCCCTTATTGGCAACACTTACAGCAATTTTTTTACCATCTTGCTTGGTAAAGTCCTTTGTCTTCTTCTTTTTACCCTTGCCTTTTGACTTAGGTTGAGAAGTAGAAACTTCAGCCATATTAGCATCAACACTAGATGTACCAAGAATGCCCTCCACCGCTACCAATTCATTCTTTAATTCAGACAATGAATAAATCTTTTTGTTCATATTATAATTAAGTCTTAATTCCTTGAATGATTCTAGTAGTGACTGGAGTATCATATCCAGTTGGGATTTTCCATCAATATCGGCACCTAAAACTTCCAGCGTATTCAAATTAAAGATCATCCCAAGACAATGCTCCCTCATTGAAGTACCTTAAGCCATTTTGGTGTTATAAATTTTCCTCATAGTTTCTTTCCTAGCATAACAGCCTTGCTCACCAATCATCTCCTTCAGACTTAACATTATGTCTGAAGCTAGTCCTACATCTTGCATTTGATGTTGTAGAACATTTGAGATAGATGAGAGGATATAGCATTTGGCCATCTCATTAGATTTCTGCCAACGATCATATTGCTATTTTTCCTCAAGAGAAGCATCTAATGATGGAAAGTTAGGACATAGTTGAGTAAGCACATATTTGTGCTCTTCAAATAATAAAAACAATGTCCAATTTCTTTTCCAGCCAACATAGTTGGATTTAGTCAGTTTGTTTTGATTAAGAATAGCAATAAGTGGGTTAATGATGCCATGATTAAATACGAAAACAATAAACATGAATATAATAAGTAAATTGGACATTATCAATTTAGCATATAAACATATAGACTGGAACCTTAATAAAACCATAAATAAAATATGTAGCGACAACCCAATCCCATATTTAATATCCCTTAGCATAGAGTGAACATTAAATACTATGATTGATTGAGAACTATTCTCATTATTAGTGCTATCATGACAACTCTTATCAAACACTAATAATATGCCGTTATACATTTAGCCTCTAAATAATAATAGTAAGAACTCAGCATAGAGGATACTATAATATTTAGTCTAGTGTATACTATTGTCTAGAATCATGTATAGCCACATTTCATCTACCATTAACAAGTTTATTTTGTAGTACCATGATTCAAAACACCCTCCGCATGGAATGCAAAGCTCAAGGCTAAGACAAGGTGTTTGATCAAACCACTATAAACTGGGAAATTCAATCTTGTAGCACCATTAAAATAAATACTCTCCGCATGGAATGCTAAGCTTGAAGCAAAGACAAAGTATATATTTCATACTACTATGAACCGACAATGGAGGCCGTGAGATCCAACCTCTTTCCCACTAGATATTTTAAAAGAAAAGTTTTTAATTAGAAAACATGCGTAATCTCATTACACATAGCCTTGCACTTTTAAATGTGAAAACACTTAGTGAAAATTCAAAATTCATAACTTTCGATCGATCGAATGTATCTCTTGATCAATCGAAATCATGAAAAAAATTTTAATAAACAATCTGGATGACACGATCAATTCTTGATTCCTATTCGATCGATTGAAAAGGCGAATTCGATTGATTGAAAGGAATTCTCGATTAGTTGAAATTTTAATAAATTTAGCACAAACTCTCGGGTTGACTCGATCGATTCTCAATTCCTGTTTGATCGATCGAAAAGGAACATTCGATCGATCGAAGGGAATTCTCAATCAGTCGAAACTCGTGAAACTAAATTTTCCAAAATTTTCACCATATAGATTTCAATAGTTTTTCATGAATAAACAACCATCATATAAACATAAGAGATTGAGTTTGAGATCAAAACTGAATTCCATTGATGCTATAGTCTTAAAGTTCAATTTAACATACTTAATATCAAACTTAAACAACATCATAACATCAATATCAGTTTTTATTAAACAGTAATTTCAATAACCATGTAGAAAATTGAATGTAGAATCTTCTAACATCATGAAATTACCATCTTTAATTCCAAAACTCACAAAACATGTTATACAAATTTGAAATTGAAAACCTGGCTCTGATACCAATTGTTGGAAAAATATATGTTTGTATCGCATACAAGACATACACAATGGAAAATTAACGGATCTACTTCATTTACAATTGATAACATGTACTATGTAAATTTCAGAATTCAAGAACAAGTGAGCGTACCTTGGTGCGGTGAAATTCAAAACCAAATATTAGAAGTACTTAAGAACGCTTTTAATCTTCACTCCAATTCGACTTTATGACCAAAAAGTGTGGTCTCTCAATCATTTTCCAATGAGAGAGTAAAATAGTAGCTTACACTCACATACACACCGCTTTATTCCTTATGAAAAACTCTTATTAAATTCTGTATGTTTCTCTCTTTGTATTTAACTGATTATCTAATTGGACTAGCCTTTTAGGCCATTCTAATTGGGCTTTAGTATGTGCCTTGGAGTGGGACCAAAAGGAAACAAATAAGACTTTAGCTCTAATGGGCCTTGGGTTTTTCTATCAACTCTTAACAAGTCCAAAGTTACCATTAATTATATTTAATACCACTATATAAGTATAATTGCACTCTAGCCCTTATTAATAAATTATATCTCAAGACTTTATTATACATGCAACTCTTTCATAAAATATTCCTAGTAATACAAAGTCATGAATATAGACTACCACTTTGAAGATTATTACATCTTAATCCTTGAGTACCCGGTTTAATCCTTTAAGTTATTCATCATATATTTATGAAATTCAATTTCATAAATATATACTTTAGTAACTCATTACTAAAGTAGTTAGACCTAACATTCTGAATAACCAAATCCATTAAACTTATCTCAAATGAATATTTTATATTTCTGTTAAGAGATTATGAATTCTCTCTTGATAACCTATATTCCATCAATACTAAATGTGGCTGCCCAACATACTGAGATTTTGATCATGACTTTAGATCTCACTCCTGATATATCAAAGTAACCTACACTTCATGATCAAGTCCATTATTTTCTTAGGATTAAGAGTTCATGTAAATAGAAGTCATGAGATTTATTATTCATTTGACAGTCGTTAGGAGAATAATAAATCTCACAGCGGTCCAGTTCAATATGTTTTAACTCTTAAAACATATCAACATATCAACTAGAAGTCTCTACTTCTATGATCAAGACAAATCATCTTAATTGATATATTATAGTCTTCGCGAATGAAATGTCCAATTTCATCACCGACTATGAATTAAAATTCTGAGTTTACAAAGAACTTGTGATTTATATCTTCTGTGACTAAATCACATAAATCACATACTATGCATCTCATGGATTATGTGATAATGTCCAAATATTCATGTTACCATTATTTTAGATAATAATAAAACAACTTTATTAATTACAACATTAAGTTATACATAACTTCATACATAGCATCATACAATAGGATTTAAGAGCATTAATCCTAACACATACATCATCATATATATAAATGAAAACCAAATACAATGTATGTTATAAATAAATGGTCACAAGACTAGTGTACAAGAAGCTAAAAGAAGCTCCTAAAACAACAATGAGGTAAACACTCTCCCTAACAAAATGAAACACAACTCCCCCTTCAAAGACATGTATTTCTCCCCCTAACATGTAGAATCTTAAAAGGAAACCACATTTTCTCCCCTTTTTTGTCATGATTGACAAATGGTACAAGAAACTATAAAACTTTACCTGAGAAATATAAAAATGATCAAAGATGGTCAAGGGGGTACGGGGAATCCATATAAAAGCATGAATGTAATGAAACAAGATGCTATGGATGACAAGATAATAGAAAGATGCAAAACATGTGAAAAAACAATGCATGCAAGAGGGTTCCGACAGATCGAGAAGCTATCGAGTAGAAGCCGACCTCGATAGATCAAGAATTTGCCGAGAATCTATCGGCTAGACAAAAAGTTTCTTGATGGATCAAAGAAGTTGTCGAGATTCTATCGAGATGAACTCTAGAGATCTCGATGGATCGAAATTGAGTTAACTTTTGTCGAGAAAAGAAGAAAGAGGCGCTCGATAGAAATAAATTTGTCGAGGATCTGTCGAGAAGCTGTCAAGCTTGAAGAAACGAGGTTTTTCAAAGAGAGGAAAAACACAAAAAGATGAATGTAACAAGCAAGCAACTAAACCAAAGATCCAATCAACATATTAAGTTCTCAACACATCTCTCAGCATAAATGCAAAGCATTCAAGATCCAAAACACATACACACACACACACACACACACACTAAACAAGTCTAACCAATTTTATATTTCAAAAAATAAGTCCAAACAATTTAGTGAGCATATATTAACAAATGTATTCTTTGTGATGGCCAAATCACATTGTACCTGCACATGTATCAAGAGTAACAAAGAATTTTTGCGTATTGTGTGTGAAAATATAGTAAGGATGCATAAATGCCTCATACTATGATGATTTAAGATATGAGAAAAATCAAATATGCTCACACACAATCATAACTGCTTGATGGAGACTATCACTCTCAAGGTATATCCTATAACTCTCACATCTCCTAGAAACATGCTTGCAACCATATTTAAAAGCATTTTAATTCTTTTGACTTTTGTTTTTTTTTGCATATTCTTTTTCTTTTTGAGCATTTCATGCATGGGCATATAAGAGAGAGAAAAGAAATACCCAATTATGTAAGCTAAAACATCACAATTTAGCTATGCTGAAGCATACAAATGTTATTCATGATTGGCGGGTTTTAGTGGTGAGATGGTTATTCATGCCTTTCTTTTAAGATTTTTTTAGTCATTCTAGTAAAAAAAAGTGACACGAGTGTTAAGTATAAGAGATTACTTAATCTTACTCATCACAAACATGAGCTGCAAACCTCACTTGCTTAGTTGTACATTAAAATGCTCATCTAAGTTACAAAAGATACAAAGTTTAGAAAATTTTATTTCAATGGCCATCCAAGGTACAAAAGTACCAGTGTACACAAACACACACTATTTTTGTATATAATTTTTTTTTTTTTTGAAAAACAAATAAATTAAAGACTAAACAACCAAATAAAACAAACAAACAACATTAAAGCATGAAAGAAAGGTGTAGATGCATGAAAGAATGATTCCAAAAGCAAATAAGCAATCAAGCAAGAAAGAGAGTCCTACTTTAGATAGAAAGAATTAAAGTAGAGGACAAATAAAAAAGAAAATTAAGTCTTAGGCTCATTTTTCACCCACACAGCACGAGTCTTTGGTCATGAAGATGAAAATGCATGTGTCCTAGTATGTATACTAAAGGACATAGAAGAATTAGAATTCTCTTGAAATTGAGTTAAAAAGCTCAAAGCTTTTAATAACTCTTCAAACAAAGGTGTAAGTCCTTGAGAGGAAACCTGTGACCGTTTGGACACTTACTTTTGAGGATACAACTTAAAGCAATTAGGACAAATGTGTCTAGAAACACCACATGGTAACAAACATGAGGTCTAACAAAAGATTTAGAATTAGCCAAATCAGTTTTGGATTTCATACCTTTATCACCTTTCTCAAATTGGGCACAAAGACAGTCCTTAATCCAGAAGCCGTGGAGGAGGAAGGCCGGAGGAAACAACATATCCTAAGCCTGTCTTATCAGAACTAAGCTTTTGAGCACTCAATACCTTATCAAGCTTTGCACTAGATACTCTCTCTATTTGAGTTCTAGCTTGACTAAGCTCAACCTTGAGATTCTTGAACTTCTCTTTTAATGAGGTGTTCTCCACAACAAAAGTCTCAACTAACCTTGTAATCTCATCTAGTTTGACTAACAGATCAGCTTTTTCAGTTTTTACCTCATTAAGCTCTTTTCTACAAAGATGAGAAATTTTTTCAAATTTTATAAATTAAGTGCATAGCTTATCATAGACTTCTTGAAGGGTCAACTTCTTGGGTACTTCATAATCAGAAGAATCCTCACTGTCACTAGCACTCTTCACAATCACCTTATCGGTTGTGGTAGCAAAAGCCATAAAGTGATCACATTCATCCATATGCTCATTAGAAGAGTCATTCTTAGTATCACTCTAGGTAGCAACCAACCCTTTATCTTTTGAATTCTTGGTCTTTTCCTTCATAAGATAGTTTGGGCATTCTATCCTCATATGACCAAAATATTTTCACTCATGGCACTAGATGGGGGGTTTCTCATTCTTGCCATTCCTAGAGGATTTAGATTTCCTAAGAGGTTTGTCCTTATCCTTTTTCCTATATTGAAGAAGCTTGATAATATCATTAGTTATGAAGGTTAGATCTTCATCCTCATCATCTTCATCTTCATCTTCGCTTTCATCTTCATCTTCAGAGTCATCAATCTCTTCCACTATACCCTTAAGAGCCAAGTTTCTACTATTTGCACATTTTACCATTAAACCTAATCCCATCTCATAGGCTTGAAGGTTCCCTACAAGCTCAGTCAAAGGAATTTGATCAATGTCCTTCACTTCTTCAATGGCAGTGACCTCGTGCAAGCAAGCAAGAGATTCTGCCATGTGGCGCACTTTATGAAGAGAATTGAAATACTCTTAAGCAATATCAGAGATAAGAACAAATTTAAAAATAAGGACTCTTTATTTCCTTTGATTCAATGTTTTAAGACTACTTTTTGTTGCATTTTTTATTCAATGTTTTAAGACTAATATTTATTTCATTTTGTTTAATGTTTCAAGACTTTTCCTCTTTCTCACGCACTGCATTTCCATTCACCTTTTTTTTTTTTACTTCTACTCCTTTATATATACATGACCACAGCCTTTTATGCCTTCCCATCTCAAATATACTTAGACAAAAAACGATATTATTTACTTTTAACCTTTCAACGACACCTACATTACTCCAACATTGTAGTACCATTTGATTCTAACCCGTATGAGTAGGGTATGACTAAGGAAGAGAGCTTGCGTTTTTTATTTAGTTATGGGAGCTTATAGTTTTGATGTTGAAGTTAGACATCGTAGATTTTGTGAAGGTTATGATTCTCTTTGAGCCTTTGGGAGTTTGAGATTTTGGTTTGGGAAAGTTATAAATGTATTTTGTTTTAGAACTAAAGAAAAAGAAACATTCTAATTTATTATTTATGAATTTTTTTTTTTTTTTTTTTGGTGGGTTAGAACTCATAATTTGTACATTTCTTTGTAGGTTTTTTTTACTGCTATTTTATGCGGTGTGAGCCATAGTGATAAAAATGAAAATCGATAATGATTTCAAAGTATTTTCCAGTTTTTTTTAAGGATACAAAATCCCAACTAAACACAATTTAATTTTGATAACTTGATGTGTTTTTAGCCAATTTCTTTGTTTAATAACGTTTTCTTTATGTTGATATTCACAAATGATTTACTTAATTTCATTGAGATAGTGAATTGGGTGTTTGTGACTGAGGTCTCTATATTTGGTTGTGAGAATAAAGTAGTTGAGGAAGTATTTGGGGGTTGCTTAAATTTATATAATTTTAGGCTATAAAAGTATTTTATGCTTAAAATTCTTATTAATAGATTTTAAAAAATAAAATCTACTTTTAATAGTAAATATTATAATATGTTATAGTCTTATAGTGTTATATATTTTTTTATAAATAAAATATGAATTAAGAAAGTCAAGTTTCAAAGTATTCAACAATATTGTGGGTAAACATAAATATTATATAACAAAGTAAGCATTATATGTAAGTCTTAATCTATATATTTATATAATAACTAATAGGCGAAACGTTTGACTTTTTATTGACCTCACCTCATTGCGCCATGTGGCTACACAAACTAGTGCCACGTCCATATTTAAACACACGAAACATTATGCCTTTTAGGATTAGGATTTTAACTTACAGTTTACTTCAATTCGTTTCACAACATCTTTTAAGTTTTAACTATATAAATAACATGTATATAATAACAACACAATTACACTTTTTTTTTTTTTTAATGAACAATTACTCATTCCTAAAAAAAAAAAAAAAACTGCCTTTTTTATCACCCATTGACCCCGTTTGGTCCCTAAAATAAACTGCCTACAATAAAAACTACCTATAATAAACTAGGGACAACGTTTGGTCCTTTGGGCAGTAGTTGTAAAAGACCAAACAACACCCTATCTTACTTCTTTAATGTCTATGCCCTTCTCTTCTGCGAATGGCTCTCCCTCTATGATGAGAGAAGAAGCACTGAGCCGTACAAATCTCTACTCAGAGAAACTTGGGAAAGGTTTACAAGGGACTCAATGATGCTAACCGAGTTAGCTATTCGATTGAAAGAACAATGTAAGCTATAGCAATAACCTTCTTGCAAGTTCCTTCAATTGAACAACAAGATTTGTGGGATTCGGGCATCGTAATCTATTGTGATTTTTGTCGGGTTTGATCAAGCACATGGAGGAGACCCTCCGTTTCTGCATGATTACAATAATGTGTATGTGGCTTGATTTTTACTCTAAGAAAAATATCTAATAGACTATTAATTTCTCATGAGAAGTCAGATTCCTCTTCAATAATGGAACATTCTAATGTTGATTTTGTTTTTTTAATGGATCATTTTGAGGGATTCATGTTGTTAAATTGTCCTTTCAATCCCACTTAGAACATGTACAGCATGTGTTTGACAAAATGTCTCACTCACTCTTGCATTTTTCTTTTCATTCCCTTTTTTCAAACTTGGGCTTCTTCATCTACAGGTAGATTCTTCTATATTTTTCTTTATTTTTTGGTTATTGGTTTATGATTTGCATTACTTTCTTATTATTGTTATATATTATTATTTTCATATGTGATGCGTAGAATTGGACCATGGGTGAATTAAAAATTGAATTCATAGACTGATGAGTTGGATGTAGAAGGTTTTGATAATTCAAATTATTGGATGCATTGTATTTTCATGTTCCTATTTGTGTTGTGATTTTGATCCATATATGTTTTTTTTTTTTTTTTTTTTGATAGACTCAAAAAATATTTTATAGTTTAAATCATCAATTGCCCTTTTTAGTTGGTAGATTTTGGATCACGTTGAATTGTATGGTTCCTTATTTCAAAATTCCAGACCTTTACATAAGATTCATTGAGACAAAAGATCAACTACTGAGTACTAACATTAAAAAAAAATTACTACCATGTTAAAACATATTAGAATAGTGAACTTTCTTCTACCATGTTCAAATAATGCAGTGAAATGAGACTTAAATTTATATTGCTAAAATAACTCTCTTTTTCCCCTTTTGGGTATTTGGATTAAATTGGTTTGGGTATCTATCTATTTTCAATAAGGCTGAGTACAACTACTATACAGTATGAGACTGAAATTCATATTGGTAAAATAACTATTTTTCCCAGTTTTGCTAATTACCTACCATGAGTCATTGATTTCTCTATTGACATTCTTATGCCACAACAAAATGTTTTTCTCTTCTTGATATACATTAGATAGGCTCAGGCATTAGGGCAGAGATTAAAATATTCATGAAAGTTATGCCACTATGTTCATATTTATTTTTGTATTGTAGACAGCTTAGCCTCACTATACGCATTTTATCTTTGCATCTTATAAGCTTTCAAATAGATGAACGACAATACCTTCTTTGATCTTGAAATATTGTTGGTATGTCTTGAGCCAAGAAGAAATTATTTAATCTTGCAATCTTACTTATTTTAAGATAATATCTAATACCATTCTCATCCTGCATAATCATATTTAACTAAGTTATATTTTAGATTAAGTTACATTTTGCAACAACAAATAAATGCATGTGTATGTATGATGCAGGATTGTCTGCACCATAATACGTTTGAACAATGCAGTTTGTTTTAATGACTTTTTTTTAAAAAAATAAACAAATAAAATTTAGTTATTGTAGGGATTGTTTTATATATCTTTCAATTCAATTATAGGAACATGGTCATGTTTATATGTCCTACTAAAGTGTCCTTTTAAAATCTCACCTTGCCAAATCATGCAATTATTCTTTGAAACTCTGTTTCCATCTGTGGCAGTGGAGTTTATTCCCTACTCTTGGCTTCTGCACTATATCTCTCCCTCCATTCAACATTCTACTTCTTCACAAGGCCAGAAATAACTAAGTGAAGAATTTGTGAACATTCTTTGAGGTATGAGGTGAATAATTCAATAAAGCTATTAATTCTTTATGGTCTCTTTGTTCTTAAAAAAAATTATTTCTTTACTTTTATTGCCCATGAATATGATGGGCTTATAATGGATGGTCATAATATGACTTTTTTTGCCAATAAATCTGGGAAGTGAAACCCATGACTTTGATTCTTCAATTAGGTTTGTGGTTACCATTTATATAGATATTAGTTGCCCATTCATGCTGTTTTCTAGGATTCCCTCCTTAATTTATCTCAAAAGTTGAATAATTGTTAAATTTTTCTTTAATAATTTAGGAAATGGGAGGAATTTGATGATAGAATTGTAGTATCATTTGTTCAGTCATGAAAGATTATGTTTTTTGTGTTTGGCTTTCATTGAGTGTAATTAGAAAATATATATCAAAGTATACAATTAACTGGAGCAATGAAAATTTATTCAAATAAAACTTAGATAAGAAAGTTGAATTTTTGTAGAAGAGTTAAGTGATTGGTAGGTACATTGAATATTAAACAACTAAACAATATAGCTTTAGGGTGAGTATGAAATACATGAATGATACTAACTTAATGCCACCAATTTTTTGGTTTTCACTTGAATCAATGAGATTTGTGCTTTCAATGGTTATTAAATCAATGCATGTAGAAAAAGCAAAGTTGCATAGTATACTGCATTGTGATTCTTTTATTTATCTGTAAAATATTCATGCGATTTGAAATGTTGTTTATGAGTTTTTCATGTAATTCTTTTATTTATCTAGGAAATTAATCTAGAAATCCACACAACAAAAGCAAATTTAAGCTATATACTTGGCCTAAATAGAACGTGACCAAGGCCAACTTAGGGATGCATATCCTTTGAGTTATCAATTATGCTTAGACCATATTCATGTGATTTGAAATGTTGTTTATGGGTTTTTCACTTGCATATACTTCTCCAAGAATTAATCTAGAGAGAATCCACACAACAAATTTAACCTATATATTTGGCCTATACTAAACATGACCGTGGCAAATTTAGGGATGTATATCCTTTGATTTATCAAATATTCCTGGACCATATGAGTTTCTAAGTTTCATTTATTCTTTGGGTAAGATTATGAGTTCCTTTCCTGAAGTATTATTGTTAATTTCGAATTGAAAAGTTTGATAATGTTCTTTTCTTAGCTTTTTTTTTAACATCTTGATAAAGCGGTTGATGTGGTATGACTAGCCTTATATTACACTATAAAAAAATGCAAAAATATTATTTCATTTATTAATCCAAAAGGACCAATACTAAATAAATTTTGATCAAATTAGGATTGATTTTCCATAAATAAATTTTAAGTAAATTAGGTAATTTATTTTTTACAAGTAATCTAATTTCACAACTAGCCCATGCATTGTACGGGTTAGTAACTAATATATATAAAAATGATTTCAAATAAAATTATAAAGTAGTCTGCGCATCACAGATATCATCTAATTTCATTAATTAATGAACTAATTACATGGATATTGCAATTGTGGCACTCTCATAAATCAAAATCAATTCTTCTTCTACCTCTACCTAGATTTTTAAACAAGTTTCCGTATATATATACTATTTCCTTTCAGATTGTTTTTACCTTTTTAATGTCCAAAAAAAAAAAAATAAAAAATAAAAAATGCTGCTGCTTCTTCTGATTCCAGAAACCGTTGAAATTAAACTATTATCCTAACTCAACTTTGTTTACGACTTAATTAGGTACATGAATGAATGTATCTGTGTTTTCCTCAATTTACTGTGTCTTTGGTCACACAGACCACTTCATTCATTGATACTGATACTGATACCGCTACTTTTCCTTGGAGAGCCTCCAACCTGCAACATGCTCAATTTGAAATATCTTGCACTTGATTGGTGTAGTGTTTTTATGAGTTCATTTAGTTCTTTACTGTCTCTTTTGCAGTAAGATATTAATTATGAAGATCACTGAAACAAACAAGTTTTGGTTGGAGTTGAAAGCTTTGGAAAATTATGTGGAACTGCATAAGACATAAAGCTAATACTAATTTTTTAGAGGGAAGCTCTTCCCTCTAGGTACAACAAATCAGGGCGGATCTGGAATTTCAAGGTAGGGGCTGAAGAAAAAAAAAAAAAAGAAAAAAAAAAGAAGAGTATTCATATAGTATTAACAAACTATCAATCAAGATAAGTACACAAAATTATTATTTTTTTAATATATTAAAATGTAATTATCTGCCAACAATGACAAAAAATAATAATAATAATAACAATAATAATATTGTTTCTTAATTAAGAGCATAAACTATTGCAAAAAAAATTATATATAACCAATAAAAAAAATTTTGGGGCCCAAATTTTTTTTTTTTTTCTTTGGGCGTGGGGGGCGGGCCCCCCTCTGTCCCCCTGGGTCTGTCTCTGCAACGGATAAATAAAACTTAAAACCCTCATTTCTTCATTCTGAGGAACAAGGTTAGTTGTCACTATTGCTTTACCTATGAAAAAGATTTAAAAAAAAAAAAAAAAAAAGTTTGTTCTCACTAGCAAAAGGAGAATATTACACCCTTGTCATAAATTTAACCGCATGCTTGTTGGACCTAAAGTTAGGCAAGAGCCTCAAATGTTTACCTCTGCCCTCATTTACGCACAACCTTCAAGGGACTTGCTTTACATGCATTCAATCTCTACTTATCAATAAAATAAAATAAAATAAAATAATTTTCTCAAAGAAACTCTTTCAATCACAAGTCCAAAGGAAACATTGTTTTTAGCTTGATCTAACTTGAAATTCCTACACCTCCTAGCCTTAGGCTACTTGGACATATTGTGCAACCTGTAAAACCCTCTTAACCCAAAAAAATAAAAAAAGCTTCAGTCCTTTTCTTATGAAAAAAAAAATTGATAAAAAATAAACAGGGGCATTAAATAAGCCATGCAAAGCAAAGTCAGAACAAAAATTCAAAAGTTCTCATTTCTTACTAGAACCTTCAAGAGGAAGCAAACACAGAATCTATTTTTTTTTAGTAGATGAGAGAATTTTCTTGATTTTACTCTCCTAGACTTAGGTCAATGCCACCCCATTCATCTGCCAATCAAACTAAACCAAAGGATTCTTTTAACGTCATCAGCCGCTATAAATCTTAAAAATTCTCTCTTCTGCAAACAATCTGGAAACTTGTTCCAGGAAACCGATGGATGTGCAATTTGCTATAACAATGAATAGACAGAACAGTGGGGAAAACCTCCTAACTTGTGTTGATTCAAACCAAAGCCAGTAGAATGTATAAATTTCATTGATCCACTGGTTGTGTATGCAACTTACCAATAATGGGGAGAAAAAAAAAGGCTAACAACTTGGTATCAGTTTCGCAGTCAACTCTCTGTGTGGTCCATGTTGTAGTCATCTGAAGTTAAAGGGATAGAAAACCTAGGAGTCACAACTAGGCCTGCCTAGAGTCAGCACCAAGCCAATGGAGAATGTTGGGAAATTTAGACCTCGATTAATTGAATTAACAAGTTTTAAACTCAAGTTGTTAATTAGATTTATTATGAATAAACTTTGTTAAAACAAACAAACATTAATATCATGTCAAAATTATACACAGTAAAATAATAAATAAGACAATATATGATACTTAGGAAAACAATGAAACAAACTAGTTTCATAATAAAAAACTTGGGGGAAAACCTTCTCGAAAAGCAATCCATTATAATAAAGAGAAGTTTCAGATCTAGTACAAAATCTTTGTCCCTAAATTCTATAATCCCCGTAGATGAACTTACAATAGAAAACTTCTACCACTTTAGAACCTCTAAACTCTTCAACATATGAACAACACCCTTTTGTATGGATCCCAGTACGTGACTAACCAATGTTGTATAGCTCTCAATACGTGACTAACTCCAAAAACCTGAATATGTTGTTGGCTGCAAATTTCTTCACTTCATCAACAATGAAGATCAAGAAGCACTTGGTTACAAAACCCTAAGACGTAAAAGACGCAATAACTTTTTGCAGAGAGAATAAGGCACTCGGTCACTTTTTGCATGTGTTCTCCAATTATAGTCACTTAATACATATGTGACGGCTTTTAAAATAAACCTTATATATGTCTAAGGTTGTGAGAAAAAAAACCCTACACATACACATCAGCTTGGGCCAAAAATTAGATTTGAAAATTCTGATTTTGTAGATCTCGACAAATTTTCAATTGAGCTTCTGTCGGGCTATCTTTATTAAATCTTGATAGATATGAATCTGTCAAGCTATCTATTGAGATTTAATGAACAACACTTCTTCACTTGTTTCTTCGACAGATTTGCATGGTGTTAATACTAAACTTGAACTCTTGTTCCTTGAAGTACTAAACCCATCCTAGATTTACCCAATTACAAGTAAAGTGTATTTTGTCAAGGATTAGCCAATTTACATAACATATGTCTCTAACAAGTTCCACATATATCTTAACAGAGAATTGTAATGAAATTTAGTTCATACAATCGAGATTAATGATACTGAACCTTAGGGGCATCAAATAGGATTCTCAAGCTACATTTCTAACTTTTTAAATTTTTTTTTAAGTAACAATTTTATTAAGATGTAGAGGCATGTGGCCCAAATACATACATGAAGTATATAAAGGTACACCCACAATTAAACTCTAAAATCACAATAATTTATCAAATCTAGGTTGTGTTTCGGAAGTGAGTTTAAAGTCAGATTATTTTACTATTTAGCTTATTTTTGCTACTATTCATGGTTCCACTACATTTTTTTAGTACTATTCATGAGTCCCATTATACTATTTTAGCTAGCATATGCCTTTATCTACAGTATTTTTAGTAAAAACTTTTCAGTTTGAAAATGAAAATAATCCTTAAATGAGCTAAATAAGTTGTTCTCAAATAGACTTCTAATAAGCTTGAAAATGATAAGGACTCCTAACTCCCAGACATGTATTGTTCTAACAAAATTCAAAATCTAGGGAACAAAGTCGTTATGTTATTTTATTTTATTTGCCACTGAAGCTTCCATATGACGTGCAAGATGAAACAGTTCTGGGAAAGCCTCCTGTTTGTTCGTTTAGACCCCTTAAACTAGATTGTTTAACTTAATATATTACCCAAGTGATTACTTAAGTTAATTATTCAGATCTAGGTTAAACAAGAATAAATCGTATCATGCAAAGCAGTGAAAAGTAAATAACACCATGATATGAAGACCTAGGAAAACCAATGAAACAAACTATTTCAAAGTAAAAACCTATGGATGATTTGACCTAGCTATCATCAAGGTAAAATAAATCCACTATATGAGAATCAAAGTTTTTACAATTAGATTTAAACCTAAATCTATTGCTACCTCCAATAGTAACTTACTGACATGACCACGTGCAAGCTCTAAATCCATGAACTCCTCTTATTGGACTTACTACAACACAAGCACCCACGCTTGTGACTTTCAGATCCCACTCAAAGGTTTCAGATTACCTTCACTTGTTGATCTTTGTAGCAGAAACTTCTACAACACCAGATCAAGAGTTTCTTCAAGGAATATTGTCGGGAGAAGACTTTAGAGAGCTTTGGGTACAAAAACCCTAGATCTACAATTGGAGGCATAAGATGCACTCTTTTCCCTCTAAAAACCCCATCTAGGGTTAGCTTATAATGTCCTTTAAATACAAGAAAAAATGGATTGTGATTTGGGCTTCAAATGGACAAGTTATGGGCATTTTACGTTTGCTGATTTTTGTTGATCTATGACTTTCGATCGATTGAAAAATTCTCCTAATCGATCGAACTAGTCTGATTTTAACTTTTTGAACCTGTAGCTTGTATGTTCTTTGAATTTTGACTTGAAGCACTTTAAGCATTGTCTAACATGACTTCATAGACTCTAGGATCTATATTTAGACAAGTTTATGTTCACGGTTTCCCAATTGTTCTAAACTTTTAGAACCTAACAATCTCTCCATTTGGCAATCCTTGACAAATCTTACATACACAATGAAGTGCTCAAATACAAGAAAAACCCTATTACAATAAAATGCCTAAATACATCACAAATCCCAATCTAAGACTCCTAACCTAGAAGTTGTAAGAAGAGGCAGAAGGTCTTGATCAGAATGTACCTGTCTTTCCTGAAACACTCAAAAGAGCATATCACCGCATGTGTGGAAATAAAGACAGATAAAAAATAAATAACTAATATACAATAACAACAAATAACAAACATGTAAACCAACTCTCCCGCTAAGTTAGATACATAATTTTCTTTCTCCCCCTTTCAAAAACAATTTCATTTCCCCCTAAATAAAAACAGTTAAATTTAAACAGGAGGATTCCCAAATTTCATCTATTTCTCTCACTTTTTGTCACGTATTGACAAAGAAAACTCAAACAACGAGTAGATAGTAAACATACACAACAAAAGGCAAGAGAATGTAGAGAATTAAGGGAACATAAAAGAATTCAGTCCATAGAAAATAAAGGTAACTCTCCCTATGAAGAGCAACAACTCCTCCTATGAATAGTATATGTTTTAAAAACAGCTTTCTCCCCCTATAGAAAATAGGAAAACCAAAATAAGTTTCGGGAAAAAACAATTTTGGGGAAAATTTAGGAGGTGGGGAAAAACTAAAGAACCACATAAGTTGAGGATATCCATGAAGAAAATTATTCTCTCGTTCAATATATGCAAACTTGACACTATGTGACCCATAAACAGATGCATGCAAACATTCCAAGTACAATTAGTTAAGACTATACAATATAGATCTCAATGATATAAAAATTCAGCAGGTAATGTTTTAGAGAAAATATTTGCACATTTATTATCCATCATATCTGAAAAAAAATATTTCCAATTTTCAGCAGTTCACACATCAAGAACTATAGCATATACTAAAATGTACAGAACTCAAAAATTAATCAATCAATTTTTAAATCAAGCTGAGTATCCAATTTAGCTAAGAGTTTGCGTGATGTGTGTGAAAATAGTGAAAGATATGACTGCAAAAATGCAAAATGGATAAAGAAAATAATGCAAAACATGTCCTAATCTATATGTGCAATGCATGAAAAGATTAATCGGTTAAAAACTTAAAAACTGAAAATTTTCTAGTCTCGATTGGTCAAACATCGATCGAGTATCAATCGAGAGAGGCAGAGAATTTTGAACACAAAAGCTCACATTTTCGATCGGTCGAGGGAGATCTTTGATCGGTTGAAACAGTTAAAAATTCTAAACCTTTGAAATATGGAAATTTTATGCAAAAAAACAACTTGAAAGGGGTTTTTATGACTCAATGCAGATGAACATGATCCAGAAAAGTTTTAAAAACATAATGCCTCTTAAATGCAAATATCAAAACCAATGAAAAAGTTAAAAACACAAGATTTAAATTTCTAAAACATTTTTCTTTTAAATTCCCAACCAAATAAAAAATTTGTATTTTCACATCAATTCGTATGTGATTAAAGATGACCAGATTAGTCGACACACAATCATATTTACAGAATTTAGCAAAGATTTGCGTGTAGTGTATGCAACTAGTAAGTGTATGAGATACATAAAAGGTAATATGTAGATAGTAATTAAACCAAATTTCTATATCATCCATCACATAAGTTTGAAAGTGACTATCACTTAAAGAGTTACATTAGATGACTCCCACATCTCCTAGAAAACATGCTTGCAACCATGCAATTTTTTTTTTTATTGTTTTATTTCTTTTGCTTTTCTTTTTCTTTTGAAGCATATTTTTCATTGTTTTTCTTTTTTCTTTTTGCTTCTTTTATTTATTTTGATAGCAACACCTTAAATATTTTTTTGTGCAAGCACCTTACCGAGCATGGCTTTTATGATTTGCACACAGGTGTTCATGATTGGCGAGTAACAGTGGTGAGATGATTATTTATACCTTTCTCCTAGGATTTTTTATTCCATACAATCAAAAGAATGTGATTTCAAAATCAAAAGCATGTGTTTAAAAATCATAAACAACTCACACAATTTAACCACTACATAGCGTAAAACTAGCAAAGTGCAGAAAAATAAAGCTCATCAAAGCTAAACAAGGTACACAATCATGAAATGCAAATTTCATAGGCCAATTTTAATTACACACTTAGTGATGTGTAATACAAAAATAAAAATCTTTTTGTATTTTCAAAAATTTTATGACAAAAAACAAAAAGCACATATTATGCTAAATGAACAAAAATGCAAAAACAATGCATAAATAGTGCTCAACTAAGCTATAGAGGGTACACAAATAAGAAATATCAATTTCTTAATTAACCCATGAGTACATGTACAAAATAGTACATACTCATACAAAATTAGAAATAGCTTATGCACTTAACTTTGCAACACATACTTTTTATGTTTCTCTACAATATCAAGAATGTTCTAAATCAAGAGAGAGATATCATAATTCATGTAATGCTAAAGAAAAGTAAAACTAGACACAAAATAAAGTATTTTTGTCTTTTTGAAAATTTTCAATGTTTTTGTTTTTGTTTTTTTGTTTTTTTAATCAAAACAACCTAAAAAAAATAAAACAACTAAAAACAAAAAGAAAACATGTCCACCAATAATTGAAAGAATTAAATTGAGGACAAGTAAGCAACACTTACCTTAGTGAATCTTTTCTCACCTATATAGCACACGTCTTTGGCTTTGTAGGTGAAAAACCATGAGAATCAGAGTATATTTGAGGAATTACAAACTTCTTCTAAGAGATACTGAAATCCTGTAATTTCCTTTCACAAGCTAATAAGCTTAAATTTTTCAAAAGTATATGAAATAATTTATGAGGACTTATGGCAGGAGAAATATCATCACATATCCTAGATTGAAACACAGAATGCTTAAATTTCAATTTATGATAGTTAGGACGAATGTGACCAGGCACACCATAAAAGTGATAAACAGGAACAAATTTAGGAACATCAGTATTCCTAACAGTAGATCTAGTCGATTTTGGTTTTTGCCTCAGTAAAGAACAATTTGGTCTAACATGACCAACAACACTACAAATGTGACAAGTAGGCACAAAAACAGATTTCTTATGCATTCTAACAGAAGGTTTAGACACAGATTTAGAAACTTCAGTATCTACATCAGAACTTTTACATTTGTCTAACCTAGCAAAATAAGCATTTTCTTTATGATTTCTCTTTAAAGGAGTAACACAAACATTGTCAGCTTTAGGCTTAAGAGAAACAGAAACAGATTTGTCATCAATAGCAAGTTTGGTATTAGACAAATTTTTCAATTCAGCTTTAGACTCAGCTAACTCTTGTTCTAAAATTTTCATCTTTTCATCTTGAGAGGAAAATTGATTTCTCAAAAATTCATTCTTTTTATTAGATTTATCTAATCTCACAATCAATTTCTATTTTTCAAGATTAGCCAATTTTAACTCTTCCTTAAATTTTTTAGCAATTTTCACAGATTTAGTTAATTCCATACGAAGAGTTTCATAGGCATCAAAAAGATCAACAAAAACATTAGTGTCATTTTTATTCAAATTATCACAAATATGAGCAGACATACATTTAAAATTATCCATGATAGCATGGATCAAGGATCAACTCTAAGTATAAAAAACCTAACAACAAGAGCTAACCCACTCGAATACCACTTGTTTGTTCGTTTAGACCCCTTAAACCAGATTGTTTAACTTAATATATTACCCAAGTGATTATTCAAATCTAGGTTAAACAATAATAAATCATATCATGCAAAGCAGCGAAAAGTAAATAACACCACGATATGATGGCCTAGGAAGACCAATGAAACAAATTGTTTCAAGGTAAAAACTTGGGGAGGATTTGACCTAACTATTCTTAAGGTAAAACTATTCTTAAGGTAAAGCAAATCCACTATAAGAGAATCAAAGTTTTTACAATCAAATTTAATCTTAAATCTATTGCTACCTCCAGTAGTAACTTACTGACACGACAATGTGGAAGCTTTGAATCCACAGACTCCTTCTCTTCTTGGACTTACTGTAACACAAGCACACACACTTGTGACTTTAAGATCCCACTCAAAGGTTTTAGATTACCTTCACTTGTTGATCTTTGTAGCAGCAACTTCTACAACACTAGATCAAGAGTTTCTTCAAGGAATATTGTCGGGAGAAGACTTTAGAGAGTTTTGGGTACAAAAACCCTAGATCTACAATTGGAGGCACAAGATGCACTCTTTTCTCTCTAAAAACCTCTAAAAACCCCATCTAGGGTTAGCTTATAATGTCCTTCAAATACTGGAAAAAATGGATCGCGATTTGGGCTTTAAACGAATAAGTTATAGGTTTTTTACGTTTGTTGATTTTTGCTAATCTGCGACTTCTGATTGATCGAGAAATTCTCCTGATCGATCAAACCAGTCTGATTTTGAGTTTTTGAACCTATAGCTTGTATGTTCTTTAAATTTTGCCTTGAAACACTTTGAGCATTGTCTAGTATGACTTCATAGACTTTAAGATCTATATTTAGACAAATTTGTGTTCATGGTTTACCAATTATTCTAAACTTTTAGAACCTAACACCTCCTTTGAAGGAAGATCACCATTCCAAGTAACTTTGTAACCAATTAAGGAAAGAAAATAAAGTACTAAAACAAATAGCAAAGGAAATAATTCTTGACCAATTATGTAAGTGCATATAACTATAATATTATCTGGTAAATGTCATTTGGGCTGAACTTGTACCAGGCCTCTATTGTGTTGTCTAGCCATGTGATTAGGGGCCTGCATATGTGTACGCACCACACATCCACTATTATATTCTTGACTGCTTTATTTCACACAAAATGTATATCAATTGTAGACAAACATTATTAGAAGCTTTACCAGCTCTTTCATAATTGTTGCTGGTTCAGCCCAAGTCAGAAAATGAAGCTCAGCATCAAGCTTTACTTGAGACTAGCTATTTGACTGGGTTTCACCTTTGTGTGTGTGTGTGTTAATTTGGGTTGTTTATCAGGGTGTTGGTTCTTGTTTACAGTGTTGTCTACTTTGGCTTTCCTCATTAGCAACTATTTTTGCCTTTCTTTTGGTGAATTGAATAGTGGAACCAGAAATAGTACACTAAAGAATGTACCTTTCTTTCTTTCTTCTACTTATTCTTTTATTTATTTATTTATATTTTAAGTAAAATTTTATTAATAAAAAGGGAAAATGCACCAAGTATCACACACTATACAGGATGTATACTGTATGTGAATCAAAATCACAAAAAAATACGAAAATGAAGGAATTATAGAAAACTAGAAAATAAGTGACCAACTAAAGTGGCCATCCACTCATTCAATTAAAAAACTGAGCTTCACATTCTCCATAAATCGTTCCACACCTTAGAAAGTCCAGCTATTCCGTTCCTTCCAGAATCCAGATTATCCACATGATACAGAGGGGTATAACAGTCCAAAGGTCTTTGAAACGGTTCCTAGCATACCGCCCTTTCCATCTCAGTAGCATTCCCACCACCCTCTTAGGCATAATCCTTTGCACCCCAAAAAGATGCAAAATATAAAATACAATAACTCTCTAGCCATAATACAATGTAACAACAAGTGATCAACAGACTCCCAGCACCTATTCACAATCAGAATCCCTTTTAAAATTATCAATAGTAAGAATCTTCCTAAGACAGCAGTCCAAGTGAAAAAAGCCACTTTGGTCGGAACTTTTAGCTTCCAGGTACTCTTCTAGGGAAACTGAATTGCAGTCCGGAAATGAAGCTCTTTATAATTGGACTTTTCTTCAAATAGCTTACTCTTTGATGGCACCCAGCAAATAGTATCTTCAACATTCCTTTTTATTTTGGCTAAGTGAAAAAAAAAAAAAAAAAAAAAAGATTAAGAAAACTGCCATCAGCCCCAACTTGGCATTCCCCAGTCATGCAAAGCTTTGTAAAATGTAATATCCCACTGAATCCGATCCACCCTGCAACTCCATAAGTTTTCTACAGTAGCATCCTTCTGATCCGGCATTGCAAGTCAATAAGTTTTCTACAGTAGCATCCTTCTCATCCGGCATATATAAACCAGGACATCCCAAAATTGTATACTATACCAACACCAACCTGAAATCTAATGAAACTAGAGAATTTATCCCAACCCTTCCTAATATATATATATATATATATATATAACCGAAACCTCTGAAACTCTCACAATTTTCCACGTCAACACAATTAAAAAAAAAAAAAAAAAAGTAAAAAAACGTAATTGAATTTTTTAAAACCTGACTCTGCCTTTCCCTTTCATGCTTTCCCTTTCATAAAGACTCTGCCTTTACCTTCCTCCCAGCTCCTCCTTTACCAGCTCCTCTTCAATCAGATCCATGGCAAGCCAACAGCAAAGCATCATCGCATCGCATTGCATCTGAAAACCCACCATATACCTACCAACAGACATCATCTTCCTCAAAATCGATCTGCTTCCTCAGAACACCCATTTGCCACAAACCACCTGCATCCAACCTCTACAACCCAGAAACGACGCTCCATTTGTCGTGGGTCTCATCCAGCAAATGGTCACAGATTCCTCAATCAAAACCCACCATACCCACCATGCCCACAGACATCTTCTTCCTCAGAATAGAGGTCGAGCTCCTTCCTCAGGCCACCCATTTGCCACAAACCACCCACATACAACCTCTACAACCCAGAAATGGTGCCCCATTTGCCATGGGTCTCATCCAGCCTATGGCCCATCAACTATGTTGGTCAGCAATACATTCAACCCAGCCTGTCAAAACCGGCCCAAAGGTATTGAATCCGAACTTTATAACTATTAGGACTCTATAACTATTATCTTATAAATAGTTGATTCTTTTTTCTTTTTTCTTTTTTTTTTTTTTTTTTTCGTGGCTATTGAATTTCTAGGTTTATTCTTATTTCCTTTCTCTTCATTCTTTTCCTCCATTTGAATCAAGGTTAAAGGTATGGTTTTCATTTGCCTCTGTGATAATCTATGTACATCTAATTTCTAACTATTTTAGTGTTCTCTTTGAGTTTCAATTATTGATATAACTACACTAAAACTATAGCTAGGTTGTTTATGTTTTGACTATTTCAAGTTCAGACTTAGAATAGTTTGATTTCTTAGCTTTTAATTTAGCTTTTTTTCTTAGCCTTTCTGAGATTTTTTACCTCAACTTCATTGATTTCTGTTTTGTATTCTAGAGTTGATTAAATTGTAGTATTAGCTGTATTTCTCTTTGTATCTGTAATTGATTTTGGGTTTGGAACTCTATAACTAAGTTTAGTACTGTGTTTTGACGATAATCAATTTGATTTTTTTTTTTTTTTTTTTTTTTTTTTGTGTGGAAACTGAGCTATGGGTTTGAATTTGTTTAGTGGTAGTCTATGGTTGGTCTACAAGAAAAGAGTCTACTATCGAGGCTAAAATGCCCTCACAAAAATTTAAATATCGTCGCAAAAGGTTATTAGCGAAGGCATATGGCCCTTGAAGGCCGTTGAATTTGCTCTTGTTGCTAAAAGAGATTTTGCGACCATATCTTCGCAAATAAATAATTTACGAGGGCAATCCACCATCGTTACTAAACAAATCCGCCCTCACAAATATATTATCAAACGACAAGAAAAGTCGACAACTTATTTTTAGCGAAGGAAAACAGTCGTCGTTAACAACTATTTGTGAGGACCTTTATACCCTCGCAATTAGTTATTTGCGAATTTCAAATTGACGACATACTTTTTAGAGACAAATAATGTCTTCGCTAAAATTTATTTGTAAGGGCTTTTAATCCCTCGCAATTAGTTAGGAATAATAGTGACAACATTAAGTTGTCACTTAAAATGTTTTTGCAAGGGGTTAAGTGACATCACTATTCTATAAATTGTGAGGGACTTTGTCATCACTATAAAATTATTTATGACCAATTTTTTATGTCATCGGTGATAATATTTTATATAAGTTTTAAAATATTTTATTATTTATTTATTTATAATTATTTTATATAATTTTTTTTTAACTATCATGTTACCATAGTACACTAATTACTAAAAATTGATCAATTGAAAGATAAAAATTCATATAAGTTCAAACTTTAAAATATAGAATATACAAAGAAATCCTGAAATTAAACCTTGTTCTAAACTTAAACTACTAGAATTATGACAAGGTCTATACTAGTCTTCCTTTGAGTTACCCTCCAAGCTGTTTTCAACCTCCCTCGTGTGATTGATTGAGTTGTCCTCTTCATCTCTACTAGTACCATCCTCAAAAAAAATAAAAATAAATAAATAAATAAATTATAAAAATAATAACAAATAATGGTTAAAGAGAGTGCAAGAGAGATAGAGAGAATTCATGACATGTATTTCATTTATACTCACCCCCTAATCTCTGTCCATCCATTTATCCACCATCTTTTTTCCAAAAGAGTATAGGAATGAAGGAATGACCATTCTTATAACAATTTTCTTTCTCTGTGTACTTCTTAAAAATAGGATTTTTAATGTGAAACATCCAATCAAAATAACAACGTTTCACCAATTCTACAAATTCTTTATTCACTTCCTTATCTGGTTACTTATGCTTAAAACGTTGAGCTCTATAGCAAGCATATAAAGTTTCGAGCTCAGATCTTGGGTATTCACTAAAAGTCGTCCAAGCTCCATTCAGTTTTTGGTAAAAAAGAATAGTAATCTCTTTAGTAGTTTTTGGTGTGATGATTTTTCCTTTACTTTTACCTTCCCTTGCTATGTCTGCCTGTTTTATTTTATTTTATTTTATTTTATGAGCCCTTGCCACATCTACCTAATAAGTTAGTATAATATGATGAAAGTATATAATATAAATATGTATTTCCAATATGATTGTGTTAAAGACATGACCCACTAGTAAAAGATGATACTCTAGTATAAGATGATACTAGACCTTATCCTCAATCCAACAATACTTATTGCTACAATCAACACACAAATAATTGTTTTGCATATCCTTATTTATTGAATGTTTAAATGCATACTCAAGAAAATTTTCAACCCCATTAATATATCTAGTAGCATGATGCATCCAAAATTTATCAATTGACATTTTATCTACTCCCTATAAAGCATCATATTATATAACTAACAACAATAATGGTTGCTAACACATGTATAATTATGCACTCTTAAGAATAACTAGCACAATTAATATTGGGTCTTGTAAAATAGAAATATCAAGGATTTGCATATCTAGCCACAAAATAGAAATATCAACACAACCTAAAGCAAATCTCAAGCCAAACAATTGAGATTGGACAAATATGTTGTCAACATTGTCATCCTAATTAACTTTTTCAAGTAATCTATAGATTTTCAGCTCACTACAAGCCTTACACATTTAAAACTCACATCAGAGAACTCTACAAAATTTCTGCATTTAACATTCCTTATAGTGTTCAGAAAATTACCAAAATATATGTATTTTCAATAAGATACAAAAGTTTGAAAATACATATAATTGAAAGAACAAGACTCATTATAACAAGATTGGCTACATGGGTGATAGAAGCAGAAATCATAATTGGCACTAATATAGGCAAACGTGTGTTCATTCCAGGAATAACATTATCTCCAAGTGATTTAAAATGGCCATTCATTTTAAAGAGATGACAATTTCCAATTTCAGTGTTCTTTGCAATGACTATAAATAAAAGCCAGGGACAATCATTGCAACATGTTGGAGTGTATTTGCCAAAACCTGTTTTTAGTCATGGGCAATTGTACGTTGCAGTGTCTAGAGTTACAAGCAGAAATGGACTAAAATTCCTCTTCATTAACGATGAGACTGAAAAAAAGTCTGAAACAAAAAATATTGTGTATAAAGAAGTTTTTACCAATCTTTGACTCAAGAAACCAACTAATAAAGGTAACATAATTTTATATATTATTTATTTTTCAATTTATCTCCTCCAAATTGATTTAGCCACTTCGTATATGCTTATTGTTTCGTTAAATTTCATGTCTATAAGATAATTGAATACAAGCTAATTACTATTTTCTATCTTTAACAAGCTAATTACTTTTTGGTGTCTTTGTTATACTGCTTTGTTTTGTTTTATTCTATGAAGTATCTAAATGAAAGTTTGAATTTTTTATAAACTCTCAAATTTATTAATCTATACAGGTAGGGATCCAAGATGATGTAATATTCTCTCCTTAATCAGCTTTGTATAGACAAACACAAAGAAAAATGGAAAGTCAAGATTAGAATATCAAGGATGTGGAATGCAATCAACTCAAAAAATAATGATATTATTAGTTTAGATATGATTTTAATCGATGAGTAGTTTTTTTTTCTTCTATAGCTTTTAATATTGTTTGATCATTATATAAACCATGAACTCTATCTATATTAAACTGATGCACTTTACTTGCAGAATAATGCAATACATGTAATCATTCGAAATAATATTGCTAAAAAGTTCAAGCCTCTTTTGCAAGAAAGAAACTTGTATGAACTCTCTTATTTTCAAGTGGTTGATGGCAATGCATTGTATAGTCCAGTAGACAACGACTTCAAGATCATGTTCAAATTGAAAACTAGCATTAAGGAAATAAAGGAGACTGATGTTGATATACTACGTCATAAATTCAAATTTCTTAACTACAATAAAATACATGAACGCGTTAATAAACATGTCTAGCTATCAGGTATCTCTATATATATTATGCATTATATTTAATTTTTTAGTAATTATGCATTATATTATTGTTATATATGAAAATAATTACATACACTTCTTTGTAATGCCTAGATATCATTGCAAATGTGATTGGTGTTGGACCAATTGAGCAACCTTGCATCAAATGATCAAATGTCTCGATGAGAAACATAAATGTCATGACTATAGAGTATCTCTTTTTTTCTTTTTTCTTTTTTCTTTTTTCTTTTTAAATTATTTTCAATACATGTGCTTTTTATTTTTTTTAATTTTTGATAAGCCAATACATGCACTTATATTACATGAACTTACACTGTAAATTGGAAAATTTGAACAAAGGAAATGAAATAAAGCTTACACTTTGGGGATCAGTTGCAAATCAAGTTGAGGAGAGCTTCTTTACTGAAAATCTAGGCCCTTTTATCATAATAGCTACATGTTTGACTGTCAAGACTCTTAAAGGCAAGTTCATTTCTCTTTTCTATTTCTCTTTATTTTGGTTGAATTATTATGTAAGCATCCAATTAAGAAGTTGTATAACTGGCTAGAAACTCATATTTAGTTTATTATTTTCTATTTGATTATTGAATGCCCTGTAGATTTTATAATTTTGAATTGGGTTGGAAATTTTTATTATTATTTGTGAATTTGAAAATTTTGGAGTGGGAGCTGGTATGGAGCCTAGAACATAATCCTATTGAGGAAGAGATGATGAACATCAAACTTTGTATGGGTTAGCATGGATGTCTCACTCAATTTAATTTTTATCATAAAGATAATTTAGGAATAGGCAAAAATTAAAAGATTACCTCCATGTCTTTAACTATAGCATCATTTGTAGTGATTGATGATTTGTTAGAAATACTGAATCGTAGTATTGTATTTCATGATGAAAGAATGTACATAGGTGCCTTTATATAGGAGGCGTATGTGTGTAGTACAAGTAAATATGTGTGCTATACAAGTAACCTAACTGGGCCTAAAGCCCACAACACTATATACGTTAACAGCCCCCCTTAAACTTAAAGTAAATGTGAGACCAACTTGAGGTTGTCAACCAAAGTACGAAGGCGTCCCTTAGGATGTGACTTGGTGAAGATATCTGCAAGTTGATTTTTAGAGGAGACTGAGATCAACTTGAGAGCACCATGGACAAGATGAAAATGGATAAAATGACAATTGATCTCAATGTGTTTAGTCCGTTCATAGAAGACATCATTGTGAGCAATATGAATAGCACTCTGTTGTCACAATAAAGAGGAGTAACAGAGGATGTAGACACACCTAAGTCTTTGAGAAGCCATCGTAGCCAAAGGAGCTCAGATGTGGTATCAGCAAGGGCATGATATTCTGCTTCAGTATTGGAGCGGGCCACATGAGTTTGTTTCTTGCTTCGCTAAGAAATTAGAGAAGAACCAAGAAGAAATCAATAACCAGTGGTGGACCTGCAATCAGTGGAGTCTCCTGCCCAATCAGCATCAGAAAATGCACGAAGAGTAAGAGGAGACTGAGCATAGTAGAAAAGATCATGGAAGAGAGTGCCCTTTAAGTATCGAAGAATGTACAGAACAGCAGCATAGTGAGTCGATCGTGGAGCAGACAGATACTGGCTCACTTGCTGAACAGCATAGGAAATGTCTGGACGAGTGACAGTGAGATAAACCAAGTTGCCAACCAAGCGTCTGTAAAGAGAGGGATTAGACAATAGTTTCCCCCCTGAAGGAGTCAGATGCGCATTAAGCTCAACTGGAGTGTCCACAGCCTTGCTATCAGTGAGTCCAGCGTGAGACAAGAGTTCAGAGGCATACTTGGCTTGAGTAATATAAAGTCTATCTGTAGAATGAGTGATTTCAAGACCCAAGAAGTATCTGAAATATCCAAGATCTTTCATCTCAAACTGCTGACTGAGAAAAGCCTTGAGTTCTTGAATGCCACTGAGGTTATCACCAGTTATGATCATATCATCTACATATAAAAGAAGTAAAATAGTGCCTTTGTCAGTGCGACGAAGAAATAAGGCAGGATTATAATGACTGGCCATGTAACCCAAGTGAGAGATGGTAGAGCTGAATTTGGCAAACCAAGCTCGTGAAGCTTGTTTAAGGCCATAAAGTGCACGTTGAAGGTGGCAAACCTTGTTTGAGTCAACAGAGAGATCAGGAGGAGGTTGCATATACACTTCTTCACTTAAATCCCCATTAAGAAATGCATTTTTGACATCCATCTGAAAAAGGTCCCATTTACTGGCAGCAAGAACAGCTAAGAGGGCACAAACAGATAAGATACGAGTAATCGGAGCAAAGGTCTCTTCATAATCAATCCCATACTCTTGTGTAAAACCTTTTGCAACAAGACGAGCTTTGTAGCACTCAATGGACCCATCAGAGCAAGTCTTAATCTTGTAGATCCACTTACAACCAACCACAGATTTCCCAGGAGGAAGTGTCACCAAATCCCAAGTATGGTTTTTAGATAATGCATCAAGTTCCTCTTTCATTGCAATCTGCCATAAAGGGTCAGTGGAAGCCTCACGATAGGTGTGAGGCTCGTGTAGTGTAGCAAGAGCAGTGTAACAATGATAGTCAAGTAAATGTGCAGGAATAGATCTTACCCGAGTTAAGTGACGAGGTAGAATGTCTTCTGCAAGATCTTCAGGTGGAGCAGGAGCAGGAGACCCAAGCTCAAGATTGGGGTTGGATAGCTCGTCTTCAACCTGTTCATCTTCCACCTGTTCATTAAAGGGTGAACTAGGAAAGGGATCAGTGATATCTGGTGGTTGGACAGAGAAGTCTACAGCAACAGAATCAGGAGCAATTACAGGAGGATCAGGAGCAGCTACAGAAGGAATATGTGTCTCATCTGGAAAAAGATCTAAGACAGAGAAGGAAGACAAGGAAGCACTGAAATAAGAAAGTTCGACAAAGAGGTGATGTTCCTAAAAGACAACATTACGAGAGACACAAAGACGATGAGAGACAGGATCATAACACCTATACCCCTTTTGAGTTTCGCCATAGCCAAGAAAAAAACAAAGCCTTGACCGAGGCTCAAGTTTGTTATGCTCATGTGGCTGAAAAAGAACGAAACAAGCAGAATCGAAGGAGCAAAGGTGGTAATAGTCTGGAGGTGACCCAAAAAGGCACTCATATGGAGTTTGATTTTGGATAACAGGACTCGGAATGCGATTAATAGTATGAACAGTATGAAGAGTAGCTTCACCCCAAAAAGGAGCAGGAACTTTAGCAGAGAGAAGGAGAGCACGAACAATGTCAGGAATATGACGAAGTTTTCGTTCGGCTCTACCATTTTGCTGAGAGGTACCTGGACAAGTTAGTTGATGAACAGTGCCATAGGAATGCAAAACAGTTTGGAAAGCATATTGAGTGTATTCAAGAGTATTATCAGATCAAAAAATTTTGATGCGTCTGGAAAACTGAGTTTCAACAATTTTTGCAAAATTAGAATATACTTCCAATAATTCAGAATGATGTTTCATATTAAAAATCCAACTATAGCGAGAGTAATCATCAACAAAGACAACAAAATATCTAGACCCACCAATACTAGAGACAGAAGAAGGCCCCCAAACATCAGAATGAATAAGGTCAAAGATATCAGTAGATATGGATTCACTAGTATTGAAAGGCAAAGCTGGTTGTTTTCCTAACTAACATGAAACACAATCAAAATTTTCTGTGGACACTGAACCTAACAAACCTCTAGAAGCCAATTGTTGTACCTGAGAGGAAGATGCGTGACCAAGTCGAGCATGCTAAAGTGCAAGGGAAGGAGTGAAAGAAACTGCAACAGCTGCAGCAATAGAAACAAAAGCGACAAGTGGAAGACGAAAGTTGTCCATGGGAAACATACGCCCAACTCTGGGACCGGTCCTAAGCTCCTGTCTCGTCCTAGGATCCTGCACAATGCATCTAGAATAATCAAAGGTAATGCGATAACCCAACTCAGCTAATTGTCCCACAGAAAATAAATTATAAGAAAGGTCAGGAACATTAAAGACCCAGGAACCGAGAGGTTGGAGGTTGAAACTGAACCTATATTATGACCAGACATTGTGGAACCATTTGCTCTACGAATATTAAGAGGGTGCGGTGCAGGTTTAAGGTCAGAAAATAAAGATGAGTGAGGTGTCATGTGATTGCAGCAAGCAGAATCCATAAGCCAAGAGGTAGGAGACATATCAGATAAAGCTGAGAGAGAAGAGGAATAAGATGCATTACCAACCATACGAATGACATTGGCGATGATATTTATAAGGTCATCTTTGGAAATGGAGAAAGTGGATCCAAAAAACTGAGACTGTGCAGAGACAGGAGCCATGGGTTGGACACTCTCAGTGTCAGCAACTGTAGCAGCAGAAGTGGAAATAGCTGATTTGTTATGCTGATAGCAAGTCTCAATATTATGGCCAAAACGTTTGCAAAAATTGCAAAACCGTTTGTTGGATTGTCGGCGACAATTGTTGCAAAAGGAAGCAAACTTGTCCTTATTCTTCATTTAGAAGCAAAATATGCAAAAATGGACTACAAAAATGAAATCTATGTGAAAAACTGGGTAAGGAGAACCTGGACTGAAAAAGTCAACTCTAAAAGTCAACAGTCAACGCTCGGTCAAAGTCAACGGTCAACGGTCTACGATCAGCGTAGATGACGTCAGCAGGTGACTGGATGCTGACGTAAGCTAAGGCTGACGTGGCACTGATGACGTCATGGGTGACGTCAGCCTGAACTGAGGACGGCGCGTGTGGCGTGTGTCGCAGAAGCTTCAGGTGGCGCGTGAGGGCGTGTGGGCACTCTGATGACTGTGAGGCTTTCACCAACAAGTAGATCTTTCCAAGTCGATCTCAGTGATACCTCCAGAATTATGATCGGAGCAATATTCAAGGCGGGATGACACGTGCAGTGATCTTGTGCGGTGTTGGACTTCTCAACGATAGCGGCTGCAGGTCCGGAACCCGAAGAAAACATTTGGAAGACATCGGGAGTTCAACGGCGAGAGGCTGCGGCGACTGTTGTGATGGCGGAAGCGATGTTGAGGGTGGAGTAACACCAATAAAGATAAGACTGCTAAGAAAAGGTCAGAGCAGTGGCTCTGATACCATGTTAGAAATACTGAATTGTAGTATTGTATTTCATGATGAAAGAATGTACATAGGTGCCTTTATATAGGAGGCATATGTGTACAGTACAAGTAACCTAACTGGGCCTAAAGCCCACAACACTATATACGTTAACATGATTCATTATGTGGGGACATATCTACAGAGTCACCAGTACACAATTTCCCAACCTAAAACATGAGAAAGGGATTTTAAAGTTGTAAAGATCTTAGGTCTTAACAAGACAAAACAATATGGAAAGCATCACATTAGATTATCATGGGAATCTCTACCATGCACCATACATGCATAAATGCACACCAGAGGCAAACGTGCATGCATGAATGCACACAAACAAATAGATAGACATGCTTGGTTGTAGAGCATTCATATAAGTAATTAATTAACCAGACCTCATTGATTGCAAATGTTAAGGTGTCTGAGTAATTGGGTAGTACATTTCTAAAGGCATAGTGGACACTTCAAAAATACTCCTATTATAAACACCCTATGCAGCAAAAATTCATTCTTTACAAGTTAAAGATTAGCAATTAAAGAAAAATGCAAAGAAACCTAACTACCCAAAAAACCAGTAAAATATAAAAATGACATTATGTGCAAAAAGATTGTAGAAAATGCCCTCCCTCTCTCTCCTTAAGCTTAAACATGAGAAAACATTCACATCAGTAGCCTTTAGTATAGGACCCTAGAAAAAAGAAAATTATGTGTACCTAAAAGAGAAGACACTTTTTTTTGAGAAGAAGGAAGTATGAATTGTATTTATGCCCTGCTTCCCCTAGAACTCCAAGCCTTCTAATTTTAAAATTTAACAATAATTAAAAAAAAAAAAAAAAAGAATAATAACACCCTACTAAAGTAGCCATTAGTAATTGATTAATATTAGCAAAGAAATAGCAAGATAAGAGTTCATGGTAAAGCACATCTTAGAGTAGGCCAAATATGCTTTATTTTAGCCTCAAAACCTTCAAAAGAAGCAATTCAGGAATTCAAGGCAGCTTCAAATGATTGGTACCTAATTGCATTTGCTGCCAACAATGAAACCAGGATAATTCAAAGCAGGAAGTTGAATCACTTTGATCTCGATTTCAGTATCAATCTTTTGTAAAGACAACTCCGCAATTCTTCTTTTTTTCCTTTACGCTTTTACAGATTCTTCTTCAGTTTTGGTTGTTGTGTCTAAAATTAAGCTTTATGTCCCAGTTAGTGTACTTGTGATGAAGCAAGATAATTATGTCTCTAAATTATTGAGCTGAGAAAAATCATTTCAATGTATAAGAATTAAAAAGATATTCATCACTTGGTGTTGGGGGATTCATTCCCTCCCTTTACTTTTTTCTTTGTTGAGAGAGGTTTTTATTTTTTATTTTTTTTATTATTTTTTTAATCCGTTTCAAGAGCATGGTTTTTGGGGTCCTTCGGTTTTCAAGATGTGACAAACCTTTACAAGATACTATGCACTATGATCTAGACCTCTCTCTGTTACAGTGATGATTCCATTGAAACTTCAATGTACTTTTTTTCTTCTAATGAATCTCATGCATTGCAGGAGAGTATAACTTATCATCAACAAGTGGAACAAGAGTTTATATTGATTTGGACATTCCTGAGACTGCTGAATTCAATTATCAGTAAGTGCTTTGTTTTGGATTCACATTTTTAATATATTTACAGTCTTTACAATACTATGTCTAATATCTTTATGTAGTATAACAGGCTAGTGGAAAATAACCAACCAATAGTACAAATGCCAAAGCAATTCAAACCACAAGTGACAATTCAAGAAGAGATGAACATCAACAGAATAACCATAAGTGAAATAACAAAAATTATGTGGGACTTTGATAATGAGGTAAGAAAAAAAAAAAAAAAAAAAAAACCTTCAACAATAACATTGTCCCTAACATTGCTTTATTTACTATAGACCTGCTTTTACAAAATTTAACTATAAAATTATGAATTGATTGATATTAAATTCAATTTCTAGGAAACTATTACCTGTCAAGGAAAGATTATAAACATTGATATAAATAATTCTGGTTGGTACTTTACCTCTTGCGAAGTATGTCATAAAAAGATAAAGTCAAGAGATAAATTTTTATGGTGCGACAATTGCAACAAAGAGGCATGCTTCCCAATCCCAAGGTAAACAAAATGAAAATGTTTACTTTTTATATTAAAATACACAATAATTAATACGATATTAACATTATATATGCCATTTCTTTTATTAGGTACATAATTCAATTAAAGGTTGAAGATAGCTTAGGAATGGCCACATTCATTTTATTTGATTCAGAAGAAGAAAAATTACTCAACATATTAGCAAAAGACCTTTTGAACAAATCTTTAGATGTGAGAATGTGGAAGATAAAATTAGTATTTAATATTTACTAAACTTTACTTGAGTGTACAATTTGAAAAATGTTACTTTAGTTAGGAGCTCGATGAAGACATTCTTCCTGTGCAAATAGAAAATCTGAAAGGAAAACAATTTGTTTTCCAAATACAACTAAATGACTATAATCTCAAGTATGGATGGGAATTCTACATCGTCAAGAAACTTTCTGTCTCTTTTGAAGAAACTAACAAAGCAATTCAGCTTGATAAAATGACAGAAGTACGTATTCTTTAATTTAGCAAAATTACAAATATGATATTTAAGATATATATGTTGTAATACATTCCTCAACCTATTCTATTGCCAAGTTTACATCAGTGATACTTCAAATGAATGTAGCAACAACTTATCAACTGAAGAAGATGGTGATTGTACAAAATTTAAAAAACTTGATGTTCAAAGCAATGTGCAACTCACACCAACATCTGTACTCAAGGAAAACAAAAGGGCATATTCAGGGACAACTAAAAAGCAACAAAGGAAGAAGATACAAAAAACACTTTAAAGTTGTCTTTCAATCTCCAATATTTTCTATGCACAATTTGGTTTTAATGGATTTGTGATTTTGGAACTAAAGACAATTTGGTTGTATTTTTGGCTTTTATGCACAATTTGGTTTTAAATTGAAATAGAGAGGAATTAGACTCTTATATTTAGTTATTTAAGGATATAGCTTTACTTCATCGTTTTTTTTTTTTTTTTTTTTTTTTTTTTTTTTTTTTTTTTTTTTTTTTTAATATATGAATACATTGAATATTTAGTGGAAGACATGAAAAAAAAAAAAAAAAAAACCATAGCAAAAAGACATGGTATTGGGACATATGCCCAATATGTGCAAATAAAAAATTGTTGGGAGGAGCTTCAGCCAAAAACAATTGCGGCTTTGAGAGATGATAAACTATTTGGTTATGTATTAAAAAGACCAGTGTACCCAATTGGTCCAATAGTAACACAATCAAGTAACTTGTCCAGGAATAGCTTGCTGTTTGATTGGCTAAAAAAGCAACAAAATGATTCTGTGGTGTATGTGTCATTTGGGAGTGGTGCAACACTGTCACACGAGCAAATAATTGAGCTATTTGTGTCATTTTTTATATCTAGAAAAATGTATATCCTGTTATTATTTGATGGCTGATACAATTCTAATGTCATATCCTTTAGAGGTTCATCTTAATTTTTATTTATTTTTAATTAAAAAAATTGGTAGCATTCCCATGCATCACACAGTTTAGTGACTAGTATTTTTGGAAAGACAAATACAATGAGCACCCACAACAGGTTTTGAGCACCAATTGCTAATAGTCACCACTCTCCTCCAAAGAGCATCCTTCTCAATAGCAAAAACTTCAAAGCAATTTACCCAATAAGGACTGGTTGGGAGTGGGGGGATTTGAACCATGGATGTTTCTATTGGAAACACCATAAGGTAGATGTCTCTGTTGGAAACACCATAAGGTACTAGTTCAGTTACAAGGCTTTTGACATGCAAGCTACAAAGAGTACTCTTTATTAAAGTTAGTCTACCTCCCTTGGATAAATATGATTTCTTCCAACCTGCCAAATGTAGTTCCATCTTCTCAAGAATAGGGCCCCAAATTTCCTTAGATTTAAATCTCGATCCCAAGGTAAGCCTAGGTATTTCATAGGCAGTTGGGCAACACTGCACCCAAGAATAAAAGCTAGAGCTTCCACATTTCTTACATCACCAACAGGCACTAACTCAGATTTTTCAAAATTTATTTTTGAACTAGAAACTGCCTTGAAACACAGTAGCATACATTTTAAATATCAAATCTGTTCACCGGTTATTATTAGAGTTGCTCACCGTGAAACCAGCAAGATATTGACGCTCTACTGCTCTATCTAATAATCAGCTCAAGGCTTCCATGATGATAATGAATAAGTGAGGGGATAACAGATTCCCTTGGCATAGTCCTCTGGAACTACTAAAAAATCTATTGGGGCCTCCATTAATGTGAATAGAGAAGTACACAGTAGAAATGCAGAATCAGATCCATTTACACCATTCTCCAACAAATAAAGCAGAAAGTTCCAATTAATATGGTAGTATCTTAAATATTGCTCTACTAATTGATGTGGTTTAGACTACATATTTTGAGAGGGGGAAGGGGCAAGAGAAGGAAAAGAACATGAATGAGAAAAAATTGTAGTTGTATTTAATCTATTATTGTGAATTTTCAGTGGACTTCCATCCTTCAATTTAATGCTGCTCCTAGGGAAAATTTCTCATCTTTTAGAAGCTACTCTTTCCTCACAAGTGGCTTAGGATCTTTAACAAAAGCTTGCAGTGAGCCTTTTTGACTACTTCGAGGGAGTCTACCGCCAAAAATTAGAAAGAGATAGGGAAGGAAGAAAAATAGAGAGATTGAAGAAGAAAAGCTGTAGTTTTATTTTCTAATCCCTCTATTTTGTCACCTTACAAGTATTTATGCATGAGATTCTCTTTATCATAGCAGCAGGTAACTAATTGCTTACATCAGCACTAATCAACAATTACATCTGCACTAACAAACTATTAGCTTTAGCTATCTACTAGTAGAAAGCAAATCACACAAGCTAACGTGTCAGCTTCATTGCAATACCTCTTGTAGACACTCAATTTTGCACCCATAATTTAATCTTGGAAGATGACAAAAATAATCATTTTGAGTACTCAAAAATCATGATTGCATTTCATGCACTAAATCATTCATCACATACCATAAAAATTATCTTGAGATTCTAACGATGGCAACAATATGCCCGGTTCCCAAATTGGACCGTCAGATGGAAAGATATCACAAGATCAAGTTTTCACGGTTTGCATGCATTCATTTGGGTGGAACTGATCATGCATAATTAATTGAAATTAATTTGATTAGTTAATAATTAAAATTAATTAAATGAATTTATTTGATTGGTGGAGTATTTTTCTTAAAGTGAGATTTGTTGCATGGGATTAAAAACAATTAAGCAAATAATATTTAAAGACGGTACATAATTAAGCTTTTGGGATAATTATAGTCAAAATAATTATTTAAAAATATCCTAATTATCATTGTGGGATGAAGTTTGTCATGAAAAATCCCAAGTAGTAGTTTTCAGATTCATGTTCCAAGGCACTTTCGACATGGTAAAATTTGGAATTCGGACTAGGCTATTTCTAGCAGAGTTGTAGAGATTTGAATTTTCCTTTAGTTGTCAAATTCTCAACTTAATTCAAATTTTTTATAAGAGTTATGATCAAAATACTTAAACGTGTTCAGATTTGAAAAATTAGCTTACTCATGTTCAAATCTCATTTTTTAAGGATTTTCTCTTATGTTTTTTGCTTATTTTTTAAGCTGATTTGACTTGATATTTTTAAGCAATCCTAGCTTATTTTCTAAGCAACTAACACGTCTATAAATAGAGGGGACCACTCAACATTTAGCATCCCTGGCTTCCCCTTGCGTTAAAGAAATTCTAGAAACTCTGCTTTAGGAATTTCTTTTCTATTAAGTGATCCTACTTTAGATCTCAAAGAGAGTCATTCTCTCTGATCTCTAAAGTAAACCCTTCTCATAGAGTAAATTTGTACAAGTAGATTCTCGGTCTATAAATCCTTTTCTTTCTATGTCTGCTAGGCTAAAAAACCAAAAGGGTAGTCTAGGCAAAAATTAGGGCCTAAAAAAAAAAAAAACAGTCTGCTAGGCTGAAAACCCAAAAGGGCGGTCTAGGTAAAAATTAGGGCAAAAAAAATATATATAGAAAAACAAAAATGGGAGTGAGTGATTTGACCATAAGATAGGATATTAAGAAGACCAAAAAGAGGAATTTGTCAAGCTAGAAAAAATCAAGAGAAATTAAAAGGAACCAATGAAGACCAATGAGAAGATGGTGAACACAACAAGGATTTTAGTATAAGAGTCAATGATGGAAGATGTGGAAAATTCTTCCAATGTTTGAATTTAAAGTACAGCATACTTAGGGAAATATCATAAGGGTTTTGAGCTTTTTATATCCTTCCTTTCAACAACTTGAACTCGGCCTGCATGACAACCTTTGAATAAAGACCTCCATGAAGTCTTGCTGATTGAAGGTACACATTTAGCTCTGATAACATGTTCTCTTGGATTAAGAAGGAAAACTACTCAGGATTATCAAGCCCCACTGTCTAATATCTTTCAAAGACAAAATTTCACAAATTCTCAAGTGACTTGAAAAATATTTTCTAAACTTGGAATACTCCCTTTGTTTGCTTCTAACAAAAAACGACTCTCAAGAGAACTAAATTTCCAAATTTTCAAAAAGTTTCAAATTTTCAAACTTGGAATTTTCCTTTTCTTGCTTGTTCCCAACATATGGGATTTTCAAGAATTTCCACATTTCATTTCTTTGATTGTCTTTGAAGACTTAATCTAAAAATGTTCAAAATGAAGAAGCAAATTTGATTACATGTTTTTAATGATTTCAAATCCTTTCAAGCCAATGAGATTGAGTTAACTCTTAAGCATCATGATTGGTGAAAAGAGGTTGTTTAAAGGATCTCCTTTTGATCATTTAAAAAAAATAAATTCAAAAAACCTCATTCTACATTAATCTCTTTTTCAAAAAAAAAAAAAATCCTTTAAAAAACGGTTTTCAAAAAGGTTTTCATTTTTCAAAACTTTTCTCAAACTACGTTTGGACCTGATCCTCTATGAGAGAGGTATGTAGGTAGCCTTTTCAATGACCCAGTCATGATCACCTAAAAAGAAAAAGAAAAAAAAATTCAAAGACTCAAAATCAAGACATTTGTTTGGGTGAATTTTAGGCTAGGAACATATGTTTTGCATCAAACATGTTATCAGTTTTCTGTGTAGGCATGTCTAAACTAGGGGCATTGGCCCAAAAACATTTTCATAATGACTAATTACTAACATGCTTATGAAAAGATTTTTTTTTGCAGGAGGTGGGCATGGATCCTTCATTTACTCAACATTTACCATCAATTTTTAGTTTGGATGCCGCCATATGTCCTAAGAAAAAAGGTTGAAAATGCATCAAAATGCAACAATTAGGTAAGGCTCGGGATATGCCAATTGGCACTTGAACCACATCATCCCAGCAGTTGCAATTTTGATCCAATTTTCTGATTTTGACCTCAAATTTTACTCCGTTAAAGGCTATTGAACATAAATTTTTTTCAAAATTTACATTGATTGTTAAACTAGGGGCATTCGATCATGCCTCATCCATTTTTGAAATAATAATAATAATCTTTTACTAAAAATAATTTAAGATTTTCAAAATTATGCATAAATTTGCAAACTAGGGGCATACGGCCATGCCTCATCCATTTTTTTCAAAAAAAAAAAAAAAAATCAGTCTTCTTTTTCTAAAAGAGGTTTTTCCTCAAAATTTTCAAAAATCATGCATAAATTTTCAAACTATGGGCATTCTGCTATGCCTCATTCAAGTTAGATCACCTATGTCAAAACCAATCAATTAAATTCAAATCTTTGTACAGCCAAGGTTTCATCAGGTAAATTTTAAACTTGTCTAAATCAAATCCTTACAAGATCGAAGTTATCGAAGATCAGAGAGTTAATGTTGAAAGTTAATACAAGTTATCTAATTAAAAGATGTTTTGGTCTTTTGCAGGAAAATAAAAGATACAATCAAGCATCATTTGGACTCTGAATTCGTTGATGGGAAGATCTTCTTGGGCCACCCCTAGAAGAACCGCCCTCTGCATTCCATTGTTGTTCTTGATTAGTAAGAATCTGAGGCCAAGGTTGCTTGTCTTGAAGCTCCAAAATTCCTAATCCTTTCTTCCAAAGCCTTTATGTTAGTGTTGCCATTCGCCAATTGATTGCTCAATTAAAAAAAAAAAAAAAAAAAAAATCCAAAGACAAGTGTGTCGACACTCCATTTTGCAACCCGCATTTAATCTCACATGGAGGGTAAAAGGTGTAATCTCACCTTGGAAATAGGCATCTTAATTGTGGCCACTATATCCTGCATTTCATTTCATCCAATGATCTTGATGTTGTAACGATCAAATTGACTGGTTATAAGCCTTAATTGGACCATCAGATTGAAAGTTATCATCAAATCAAGTTTTAATGGCCTCTACTATCACAAACTCAGTCCGAATATATGTGATTATGAACAATTGATTCCAATTGTTTATAATTATAATTAATTTGAAATTAATGATATGTCATAATTTGATTGGCTAGGACTACATCTTATGGTAAGGTTGCACACACTTGATTAATTAGGTAATCAAACATCAATTATTCAATGAGTAATTTGTGTAATTATATTTTTAATTAGGGTAAATTTGGAATTGATTAAGGCTGAAATGGAAGTGATTGGAGCCTATTAATGTTAATTGGAAACTAATTTAGGGCTTATTAATGCTAATTGTGCTGTAATTATTTTCCAACAAATGACCTCTGCTCACCATTTCATTGACATCTCTCAGACTATTTTGAATCTGTGAGTGAGATTAATTTTTCTAGAAACTAGACATCCAGGGCTTCAATTTGAGCATAAGAAAGAGAGAATTCCAATCAAAATTGAGTAAGATATAATTTTTTGAATTTGTCTCTGTGGGTTGTTACAATAGTTACGGGAAAACCAAATTTTGCTTGCTCATCACTCCCACCAATCTCTACATTTAATGCACCACCTTTCTCCAAAGTTTGAAATAGGGTCTAAGTTCATGATTCTTTTTAATCCTTTGTCAACCCTCATTAAATGACATTCCATTCATATTTTTTCTACTACTACTATATAAACCTCCCCTCTTCACCATTCCAAAGCACATCAAAACCCCCTCTCTTCTCCTTTCTTAAGTTCTAGTGAAGTAGAGTAGTTTTGTCATATCTTGGTCTTCTTGTGAGTCAAGGTATTGAGTGAGATTCACTCTCCCTCTCCTAATTCTTCTTTTCTACTCCACCCTTAGGACCTCCATCAAAAGTCACCTCCTCCACCGTGTGGATCTTGCATGCAGGTATAGTCCATTTCCCTAACTTGTTATATATATATATATATATATATATTATTATTATTATGATGAGATTAGGATTAGAGCATCCTAGTGTTTATTTAAATTCCTTGAATATGTTTGAATTTTCTTAAATGTTCATATGTGTTCTTTACATGTTCTTGGTTGTTCATCACATGTTCATGCATAACACTAGTTTGATCTTAAATCCACATCAAAAATATGAAAAACATGTTTGGTTCATAATTCTCTCAAATCCTTGAATCTAGTATATCACCATCCATACACATTCACTAGAATTTATTTTTCAATCCAAATGCAATGCTTAATAAATTGAATTAGGGTTTATCATATGCACTCATATTAAATTCAACATGAAAATTGATTGATAACATATTGGATGATATGATATGAATGTTGGCCACTATAGTTTAAAAGACCGGTTTCATCAGGCAAGATAGGTGACTAACGCCTTCCCATATTGTAACATAGCCTCCGAACTTAGATCAAGGGTTGTTAGATCAATGCTTATCCATGTAATTTTCATTTTCTAGACTGTAACTAGGAAACAGAGCCATGTACTTTATCTTAAATTGTATCTAGGACCAAAGTCATATAATTTCTTATGATCAATGTAAATTCATTTGCAAATCAATAAAATGAGGAATTTTTCTATTTTGGTTTTCTAATTTATTCCAATAATTAAATAAGTGGCGACTCCATTGTAAAACCCTTAATCTAAAGGGAAAAATGTAATTAGTCAAATCTCTATTTTGAGAGGCAATAACACGATCTCACCCAATCATGTGGGTTTGGCCCAACATCCAAAAAAAGGGCCAAGGGCGCAGTCTTTCACAATGGTGACTCCACTAGAGATATTGAGGGCTAAGCTTCAATTAGGTTATGGTGGCCAACCATGTCATTGTTTGTTTATTACTTTTTTGTATATAATATGTCTAATATGTCATTATATTGCATGTCATGTATCATTTGCTTAAATTAAATTTATTTTATTTGTGTGCTAGCCCGAAAGCCCAGTAGTATTAGCCATGGATTATAGTCTTTTTGAGACTCACATACCCAGCGGTGAACCTACCACCCACTGTGACAAGGAGCATCATGGTTATGTCATGGTGGTTCATAGGAACAAACTATACCGTTTGGACCAACGCGGCGCTCTTGGTGTCACAAGTTGGGAGGTACGATGTCCTAGCTTGTGGGGACCTTTAACCCACCTTCTACCTATGTTGTAATGACCCATAGAACCTACCTTTAGGTCAGTCCAATTAAATTGCATTTCATTACACATGTGTTTGGCCGTTGTTTGAACCATGATGGTGCAAGTCCAACGCTTGAGCCCATCATGATTGTTTGAACCTTGTATGTTGAACTCTAGCCCAAAAGCCTATGATTGAACTCTACTTGAAATGGAAGCCCAATTTGTTTCTTGAATGAGTATAAGCCTAACACTTGAGCCCATCAAAGGAGTATACGCATGATAAACATCAAAGGCCATAAGCTCACAAGATGCATGCCTTCCAAGTGTAAGGTCAAGCCATTTCAAGCAAATACCAAAAGATCATAATTAAGGTTCAAGCCTTCCAAGTGCAAGCACAAGCCATTTCAAGCAAAGACCAAAAGATCCTAATTAAGGTTCAAGCCTACCAAGTTTCAAGAATCCTTCATGGACCAAGAAGAAGCAAGCAGCCCAACTGTGCCTCACTCCACATTAGGTTTGCAATATCATGGTTAAGCTTAAAGTTTGTTTGTTCCATATTTATATAATTCTTTGATTCTAAAATTTAATGTAGTATTTGATGTACTTTGTTCATGTATATATATATATATATATATTTTTTTTTTTTTTAAAAAAAAAATCAAACAAAAAAGAAATCAAGATTTCCAAATCTTTCCAAAAAAGAGAGAAAAGTTTTCCAAAAAAAAAAAATCTTTGCTTAGGGCATTGAACTTCTTAGTGACTTTTTCAGAAAGACCTAATGTTTTTCTTTCAAGGATTTCGAGATTTAAAAAAAAAAAAAAAAATTCTCCTTTTCAAAATGGCACATAAGGATCCATTAGACAAAACGTTTTCTAAATCTTGATGTTTAAAGGCTTGAGCAATCAATTTGTACCAAGGAATGATTAATTTGATCCAGCTAAAGATTTTTTCTACTTGATTTAGAATATAAGAAGAAAGGGTCTTAAAAGGCAATCAAAAAGAATCCATCCATTAGAAAATCCCAAGAATCCATGCATTTGATCCAATTTTTAGAAGTCTTTTGTTTCATAACATTAGAGCATTCGTACTTTTTCTTTTAAGATGAATTTATTAAAAGAGCTTGAGTCACTGTGCCTACAAGCGAGCATTACTAGGGATAGGAGGCCATCTTTGGTTAAACCAAATTATTTCCTATTACCTAGAATGTTCATTATCCATTACTAGCCCATTTGAGCCTTTAAACATTTAGCCTTTTTGTGCATGAACCTACTAAAATCTAAACTTGGGGTGGGAAAAATCAAGCTATGCATACTTAAATCTCATGTTAAGGAGGACTCAACCTTATAGCTTTGAAGCTAATTGATAAAGCTCTCTGTAGGGGCCTTTTTTGTATTTTGGGCTGGATTGCCTCCTGCGGTGATGGACCCGAGTATTTGTTTTTCTGGGTAAGGAAGTTGAGACTGGCCCAACTGTAACTTACTTTGGGCCGGCTTGGCACAAACTTAGCCTAGTCTACCAGGAGTACCCTTACGGCGAACAGAGCTGTTATAATAAAATTACGGCAGGCGGATATAATGACAATAAAAAAAGAAAACAGAGTGCAATGGCTCTCAATAATAATGATGACCGAATATCATAGTAGTAATAGTGGTAATAACAATAATGGCTTTTAAAAGAAAAGAACAATGGATTGAACAATGACAGAAGTTTAATAAAAAATAAATATCAAGCCAAAACCGAGTTTGTAATGGCAACCATTCAAAGAGTAAGAACGCTTCCTCTCAATGAAACTAACCTCCCAGGAAAATATCCTGCCGTGGGGATTAATAACTTTGAGGGAATCGGACCTAAATGATGGATGCCTGAAGAAAGTTTTTTTACTTGTTTAATTATTCCTTAGAGAGTGGGATTTTGAGGGGGAGAGGAAAGAAAAGATCTATTGGTGCATGCCCATTATCCTCACAACTTGTTTTCTTATCTTTCCTTCTTTTCTTTTTCTTTTTCTCTTAGTTTTCTTTCTATCCTTTTTCTTCCTTTGTTTTTTGGTCCCCTTTACAGGGCACGACAAGGCTCCTTTTATAGGGCCTGCCGTGGTTGTTTTTTTTACCATTTCACCCCTTAGCGGCCTTTGTCTGGTCTGGGCATGCTTGCCGACAACCGTCTGCACACTGCTTACCTTTGCCAGACAAAGACAGGTTTGTGTTGTTTTCTGTCCGCCGTGGCACTGTCCTCTGCCGTGGCTTAAATGCTCTCTCTCTCTCTTCCTATGGCATGCACCCAACGTTCCCTCCCCAATCTTACCTCTTTTGGGCGGTCTGTTATCCCAGCAGGACGTACCTCCCAAAAGGGTTTGGACAGGGAACGCAAAATAAACCTTTTCCCCCCTCCCCACCACCAAACCGCACCCCCCTTTACCTCTTTCCACTGACCCGTGGCCCCACCACGACCCATATTGGCTGGGTACAGGCTGGTGGCACCTGGGCTTTACGCATGCTTTCCTGTTATGTATGTTTGAAAAGGCTCGCCTGCGGCCCATGTGTTTGTTGTGCTCTGGAGCTTTGCTTGCATTCGTTTGCCATATTTCTTCGTCCTTTCATGTGGGCCGGAGTATTTTCACTACTTCCCTTTGGGATTAGGCCTTTCTTAATATTGGGTTTCACATCTCTCTTGGCCCATTTCTTGGTTTATATTCATGTCTTGTTTCATTACTTGGCATTTCCTGCCATGATGATATGTTCATGCTAGGCCTCTTTCAAGCCTGCCATTCCATTCTTTCCCCCAATGACTCAAGAGAGTCCGCTGGTGTTCTTACTCATGGGCTCTATTGTCCCTTTCTTTTTCCTTTTGGGCCTGCGGCCCTTTTACTTTCCTTGGGCTTCCTTGGCCCATTTTACTGACTTTGCTTTCCCGTGGGCTTTTACTAACTTGATTGGGCTTCCCCGGCCCAATCTCCTCATACTCATCCTTGGGGTTCATGGGCTTGCCATCAACTCCTACTTTCTTTGTTTACATTGCCTCGAGCCTGCCGCGGCCCATTCTTGCTTTTTCATACCATATATTGCCCATGGGTGTCATTTCTCTCTTTCTGGGCCCTTTGGGCCCATTTGCTTTCTCAAGACCCATCTATTCGTGTTATAGGCCTATGTTCTATTCCTCCTGCCGCTTGGGCCTAATAGTCTTATCCTGTGCCTGCCACTCTTATTGCCTGCCTTGCTGGGTTGGGCTGGCTTTACAAAAATGACCCTCAACATTTAGCCCCCTGAACATATGGAGCATTCTTGCGGTTCATATGTGAATGAAGGACTTTTCTGTCTATTTCCACTTTTTCTTTTCCTTCGCGGGCTTTTTGAAACCACGAACTCCTTTCTGCATATATATATTTTTTTCTTGCCGTGAACAGTGACAACTCTTCGAATTTCTCAAAATGGTAGTTTCTTTAAAGCATAACTGCTGCCTCATTAATTTCATCCCTTTCTCAATGGCTAACCAGTCACCTTCTTTCACGCCGGCCTTAATTACTCAGGTATTTAAGAGAAGAATCCCTTCCCAATGCAGACACAAACTTCTTTTATTTCAAAATATTTTTCTTTCCCCATCATCATCTTTTTCTCGAACACCCATCCCTCTCTTGCTCCGTTCAAATCCTCACACCATGGCACCGGTGAAAACTCAAGCTTCTTCCCGCCGTAAAGGGAAAAGCGTCGCCGTGGACCCTCCGGTGGAACAAGAAGTAGAAGAAGAGGATGTGCGCTTCGATTCGAACCGTTCTGAAGAGGAGGAAGTGCGGCACGACCCAGACAGCGAGTGCACCTCTCTGATTGATCCTTGGTATAGTCCTAGTCCTCACTTTCCTAAGGCTCCTGGAGATTATGTGCCGCCGCCGCCGGGCCGTGTGTGGCTCGTTCTTTGCCGGCAAAACCCTAATGTTTCTTGGGATCCGGTGTCTTCCTCCATCTCCGATTTGGTCATTCGTCAAGGCGTCGCTCTCCCTGTACCTATTCACTTTGAGTTTAGGTCTGGCACCGCCTTGGGTTGGAAAGAGTGGGTTGACAACGAGTTATCGGATACCCATTTCATGGGTTTGCTTCAGCGGGCCGGTGTTCTGAAGGCCGTCGTTCTTTCTTGAAGCCTTTCCAACTTTCGAGACCTCTACAAGTTTCGCCATTTAGTTCGCTGATGGTGTTCCACCACTCATACATTCTTCTTTTCTTGCGGCGAAGTCACGGTTACTCTCGAGGACGTGGCCAATCAGCTTCTTTTGCCTATCCTCGGGGATGCTGATCCTGCCGCTATTGAACTTCCCCCAGAAGAAGAAGACATTGAAACAGAGTTAAGGAAGAGGATGGCCGGAAACGCTAAGCTGTCTTATTGGGTTAGTTCCTCCTCCAAATTTTCTGTTGTTGCTCGTCGTGCCGCCTTTATTGCTTTTTGGCTTTCGAAGTTTGTTTTTGGGTCCCATCCCCATTATGTCATAAAGTCGTTGTATTTTCGTTTGGCCATTAGAATATCTACTAGGGTGAGTCTACCGCTAGCCCCCATGTTCTTGGGACATTTATATGTGCAACTGGACATCCTGCGGAGTGATGAGAGTCAGGCTGGTTCTTGCCACATTGTTTCTTCTTCTGTACACAGCACTATTCTGCAACAGTTGTTGTTTGAGCGGTGTGCTCAATACTTGGCGAAGTGTAGGCCTGTCAAATTTGCTAAGGAGAAGTACCAATCTTGTCCGCCGGTCATTACTGATTTTTGTGGCAGGTTTGAGCTTGATTTTCCATTGGCTTTCCGTTGGTCTGGTTTGAAGCCCATCGATTATTCTGTCATTGAGTCCTTTGATGAGGGTGTTGGTTTTTCTTGGAGAGCTTATAGACAGTTGCGTCTTGGTTACACTTGTGCTGATTCGGTAATGGGTCAGTTTATTGATACCGTTGGTACTACTACCCCGCTGGCTGGCTTTTATGAGACGGGTATCACATATTTGGTTGCCACTAATCCTGGGTGGCTGCCCTATTTGGCAGATGATGGTGTTAGGTTTGTTCATTATCCTGCCAACCGAGTGAGGAGACAGTTTGGCCTGGATCAAGATATTCCTGATGACCTCTCCATCTTCGCGGAGTCTTCTACTTCGGCTAGGCCCTTTCTGCGGCATACAGCTTTTGACTTTTGGAGAGAGCGTTTTAATGCAGTCACAGTTGCTAGTTCTTTGAGGGAAGGTGTTTGCACTGCTGCTATGCACCTCTATTGGCAGCTTGTCATGAATTCGTTTGATGCAGAGTTGGCTGGTAGTCGCGGCTTCTCTCTTATTCCTCATGAGGAACTTAGTATGGTTATCTCTCCCAATCCTCGGTTGCTCCTCCCTTCTAAATCCGTGTTGGCCTATGCTAGGAAACAGAACCGCTCTACCATCTTCGAGTGGAACGAGGAGAAAAAGGGATGGTTTTGGCACACAGGTGATTACCCCTCAGGTTGGGAAAAGAAAGTCAAAGTTGTAAATATTCCTTCATCGGCCAAGAAAGTTCCTGCCAAGCTTAAGTCTGTCAGCAAGTCCAAGTCTGCCACTCCTCAGCCTCCTGTAAGTGTTTCTCCTGCCAGCAGAACACGAGGCAGTAAAAGGAAGACAACTCCCCATCCCGTGTCTGCAGCTCAGCGAAGAGTAAGTTTCCTAAAACTTATTCTTGCTTTTGTCTTCCAAGTACACATATACATACATATACTTCTTTCTTTTTCTGACTCATTCTAAATCCTAGCTGACTTTTTCTTTGACTCATTTTCTTATCTCTTTTTGCTTTTGCAGTCTAAGCAGAAGGAGGATACGTCAGCCGCCCGTCCTATTATGCTTGAGGAACCTGAATCAGAGGTATGTTTCTTCTTGCTCCTGCACTTGTCCAATCTGCTACATTTTTGTCTTTGGTTATTTCATTTTCCCAAAGAATTACTTTGGTACTTACACCCTTTCTTTGTTTTGCCCTTTAGGATGAGCCTGAGCCTCTTTCCATATATCGCCCTACGGCCGAGGAACTTTCTGCCCTTATGGGCACTCCTACGAAGGGCATTTTTGGTGGGGTTGAATTTTCCACACCTGTTTCTTCTGCAGCCACTGCCTCTCCTACTGGACTGGTACCCATGGATGAGGGTACTTATATTGGGGAGGTTAGTGAGGCTACCTCTGCTCCTGCCGTGACACCTTCTGCTCAAAGGGGAACCACCCCTCCTGCTGCTGCTGAGGCCGAGGTTACTCCTGCTACACCTCTCATCATTTCTACTGGTGACCCTTTTGCTGCTCTCTCTCAGGCAGTGCAGGGTGTCTCCTCTTTGGTAGTTACTCCCTCCTCTATCCCTGTTTCTGCCACATGTGGGTCTCGTGCTGAATTGTCCTCCGGGGAGTCTGAGGAAGTCTTTGAGGATCTCGAGGATGAGCCTGGCTTGGGGAGGAGGATTTCTGAATCTGAGGAAGAGGATAGCGTTCCACCCGAGGTAATGGGTATGTGCTTTTTTCCTCAACTTTTTGCTTCTTCTTTCTCCGTTAAGTTTTACTCTTTTCCTTTTTTATTTGCATGTCTATTTCTCTGTTTGCAGAGACCTTCGGGGAGTTAGGCGTTTCAACAGACGCGGGGGTGTTTGCGACAGCTTCTCCTGCCATGCCTACATCACCAATTCCTGCCACATCTTCCATAGCAGTCTCCGCCATATTTACAGCGTCTGTTTCTGCAATCCCTTCTGTTCCTGCCTCTGCTTTCCCCACAGCCCCTGTTACTGCTGGCTCTGGTAAGTTTTATCTCTCATTTCTTTTACTTCTTCTCTGTGGGCTTCTCTTCCTTTTACTTTTACCAAGGTTCTTCATTTTGACCTTTGTGTTCTTTGACAGGTCCACCTCCTTCAGTGCCTTCTCACTTCGAGGTGGGCAGTAACTCTGCCACCCTTCCAGATCCTGCGAGCGAGGCTGCGGCTTTCTTTATGCGTTTTGATCAGTCCGAAGTCAATGACCTTGACCTTACTTCTTTCTGGGGCTCCGAACCCCCTTATATAGATTTTCATGGCTTTAGAGTTCCTGCAGACTGCGCTCCTCACTTGGTGATGCTTTATGACAGTCGTGGGGATTTCATGCAGGGATTCCGACTTAGCCGATCAGTCAGAGAGCATTTCTTAAGAATGCTAGGCAGCGTGCTGAACGACATTGAGCACAACTTTGTGGATACTGTCTCTACCGAGAGGATCCTGCAATGGAGGGGTGCAGTACAGGAGCTTATCAGCGTTGGCTTTGCAGTGGAGTTCGTCTTGGATCACCTTCGAGAGATTGCTCGAGCAGTTTTCACGAGGAGAGTCCAGCCTACCATTGATGCTATTGACTCTCGCCTTGCAGCTTTGAGAAAGGAAGTGGCAGATTTGGAGGGTCTCCGAAAGCGTCTTCTTTCCGGTGTAGGAGGACTTGATCGTTTTGGGGATCAATCACTTATTTCCGGATTTATTGATAATGATGCAGTTTCTCCCTTGTTTTGTTTTGTTTTGTTTTGTTTTTGTTTTTGTTTTTGTTTTTTTTTTTTTTTTTTTTTTTTTTTTTTCTTTTTTTTTTTCTTTTGCCTTATTACTCTGTCCAGTACATTATGCTTTCTGTAGCACCTATTTGGGCTTGCTTGCCATAGTTTGGGTTTTGTAATTTAACTTTATGATGCTACACTTATGACTCTATACTTTGCTACTTTTTTGCTATAATATATGATAACAAATACTTTGTGCTTTTCATTGCAAGAAAGCAAGTTACAAAATTTGATTTATGACATAGTCATCTTTGAAAAATAAAGAACAGAGCAAAAGAGAAACATGATAGTTTTTGACAAAACAAAAGGGTAAGGGATAATCACATTGCCTTTCTCCCTAGGCGTAGTAGCGTTTCAGCCATTTGCCGTTGATGGGATCCATTAAGTCCTTTCCATCCATCTGAGTCAAGCGGTAATATCCACTTGGATGCGCTTCTCTTATCACAAAGGGACCCTCCCACTTCGATGCAAACTTCGATGGTCCTACCAGGCCCCTCCTAACGTAGTCTGCCACTTTCAGGACCAGTTGTCCTTCTACAAATATTCTTTCTTTAGTCATCCTGCCGTAAGCCTCATTCATTCTTTGCCTGTATCTACGGCTGTGTTCTTGAGCCTTTTCTCTTCTTTCATCAAGTCCTTCCAAGTCTTCACACCTTTCTGCCGCAAAGACCTTTTCATCATTCTCCTTTTCTTGCATCTGCATGACTTTCAAGGATGGGGTCATCTTTTCTGCTGGGCTCACCACTTCAGTTCCGTAGACCAAGGAAAAAGGTGAAAAACCTGTGGCTGACTTAGGTGAGCTCCTGTAAGCCCAAAGAGCATCTGGTAGATGCGTTGCCCATCCTCCCGTATATTCTTGGCTCATTTTACTGATGATTTTTATGAGAGTTTTGATCAGTGCCTCTGCTTGCCCGTTTCCTTGAGGGTAATATGGTGATGACCGGTGATGTTTGACTTGATAAAACTCTAGCATTCTCCTCACTTCGCTATTGACAAAAAGGGTGCCATTATCACTAATGATCCTGTGAGGAACCCCAAACCTTACGATTATATTTTCCTTGATAAAGTTTGCCACTGCCCCTCCTGTGGCTTTGCGAAGTGGCACTGCCTCTGCCCAATTAGTAAATTATTCCGTGGCCACTAATATCCATATATATCCTCGCGATGGCGGATTCACTGGTCCAACTAAATCAAGCCCCCAAGTATGGAACGGCCATGGCGTGACCATGCTATGCAAGCTCTGTGGATGAGTGTGAATCAAGTTGGCTTGTACTTGGCAACTGTGGCATTTTTTCACAAATTCTGCCGTGTCCTTTTTCATGGTAGGCCAGTAATAGCCCATTTGCAGCAGGCACCTGTAAAGCCTTTTCTTCCCCTAGTGTTCCCCACACTCTCCTGAGTGTATTTCTTTTATAATTTCCCTTGCCTCCTCAGGGCCTAGACACCTCAAGGGGTCTCCATCGTATCCTTTTTTGAAAAGGGTCATATTATGCAAGAAATAGCGCGTTGCTAGCCTCCTAAGCTTATATTTTTCGTTGTGCTTCTGCGACAAGATGCCTTCTGTCAGATATTGTATAAAGGGGTTTCTCCAGTCCTTGCTGATGAATGCAGCATAACTTTCTTCTCTGTCTGCCGCGAGTTGGCAGTTCTCACACTGGGTTTGGACTTAGTCTACATCTTTGCTCATGGTTGGCCAATAAAAGCCCGCCCTTTGAAGTCTGCGGTAAAGGCTGACTTCTCCGCAGGATCCGCAAGTCTTTTCATGTATTTCTTTCAACTTTCTCTGGGCCTCCTTTTGCCCCACACATCTGGACAAAATTCTGCCTGGCATCCTGCGGTATAGCTCTCCCTTCATTAGGGCATAGTCTTTGAGTACTTTTAGTTCCATGGCTTCCTCTCCTCCCGTCAAAACTTCCTTCATGGGTATCCGCCAATCCCCTTCGCAGTGTTCCTCTTGGAACCTTTCTTTCAATATTTCAATTATGGATTCTTCCCTTTTGTGGACCTCCACTCTGGTGCTTTCCCCTTCAAACATTACTTGTGAACCTAGTGTGGCCAATGCATCGGCAAACTGATTCTCGTTTCTCGGGGTGTGTTCTATTTCGAAGGTTAAGAATTTTTCTTCCATCCTCTGGGCCATTGCTCTGTACGGGGCAAGGCTGGGTTCTTTTAGGGAAAAACTCCCTTTGGTCTGGCAGACTACCAAGTTAGAATCACCCAATACCTTCAAATGTTTGACTCCCATCTCAAGAGCTGTGGCCAGCCCAGTTAAGTAAGTTTCATATTATGCTGTATTGTTCAAACAGGGGAACTCCAGCTTGAACGATAGTGCTACCGCTTTATCTTCTTCATGATACAACACTACCCCAGCCCCTCCAGACTGGGCAGTAAAAGATCTGTCAAATTTCATCACCCACTATTCTCTGAGTTCTTCTGCCATGGCTACTTCTCCTGGAACTTCGTCGTCCAGCGAAAATTCTTCCTCCCTTAGAAACTGTGCCAATAAGTCTGCTATAGCCTGGCTTTTTACTGCTCTGGGCGCCCCCATTCTCAAGTCATATTGTGATAGTTGTAATAACCATTGTGATATCCTGCCGGAGAGGATCGGCTGTTGTAATAAAACTTTGATGGCATGGGACTTAGTCATCAGCCATACTTCATAGGCCAAGAAGTAATGGCGTAATCTTTGGGAGGCATAAACAATAGCCAAACAGGCCCTTTCTGCCCTCGGATAACGAGTTTCTGCGTCTTTCAGGGTGCGGCTGATGTAATATACTGGTTGCTCAGTGCCACCTTTATCTTCTTGGGCAATTAAGGCACCGATAGCACATGAATTGGTAGCCATATAAAGCAGTAATGGCTTTTTGTGTATTGGGGCTTGCACTGTAGGAAGGTTCATCATGATCTGCTGCAGTCTCTTGAAGGCCGCCTGCTGCAGTTTTCCCCATGCAAAACTTTGCCCTTTCCTCAACAGCTTGGTAAAGGCCGAAGTGATTGATGCCAATCCGGGGATGAATCTTCGGATATATGAGACTTTCCCTAAGAAACTTTTCAGTTATTTTACCGTGGTTGGGGGTCTCATGGTTGCAATGGCCGTAGCCTTTGCTGGGTCAACATCTATTCCCCTGCTGTGCACCAGGAAGCCCAGGAACTTCCATGAGGACACACCAAATGCACATTTGAGGGGGTTCATTCTCAACTTAAAGGCCCTGCACCTTTCGAATACCTTTTTCAGCACGCGGAAATGTTCTTCTCTCCTCCTTGACTTAACTACTATGTCATCCACATAGTCTTCTAACTCCTGATGCATCATATCATGAAATATAGCCGTCATTGCCCGTTGATACGTTGCACCTGCATTTTTCAACCTGAAGGGCATCACAGTGTAGTGAAAGTTTCCCATGGGTGTTCTGAAAGCGGTTTTCTTCGCATCTTTTGATGCCATCCTGATTTGGTTGTATCCGCTGAAACCATCCGTGAATGAGAACATGGCGCTTCCTGCCGCGGAATCTATCAATAAGTCCATATTGGGCAATGGAAATTTGTCTCTCGGGCATGCTTTGTTGAGATCCCTAAAATCTACGCAACACTTGATCTGGCCATTCTTCTTCTTCACTGGCACTATGTTGGACAGCCAGCGAGGATGTTGAATAGGCTTGACGAATCCTGCGGCTAGCAATTTCTGTACTTCTTTAACTATCTGTCCTTCTATTTCTGTGTGAAATATTCTGGCAGGCTGAGCTATCGTATGTGCTACTAACCCAGGGTCTAACCCTGGCATTTCACTGTAGTCCCATGCGAACACGTCTTTGAACTCTTTTAGCAACATTATCAATTCCTTTTTCTCATCTTTTGTCAAGCTCGCACTAATTGAGATGGGTCTCGGTCCTTGTGAGACAGACCCTAGGTTAACTTCCTCCATTTCCTCTTCTGCCATGACTTGTACTTCCTTTTCGGCTACAACTCTTCCATATTCCTCTTCGCTATTTCCTTCTTCTGGACTTTCTTGGACTCTGCAGCACGTCAAACCCTCGTGCTATTCTTCCTGAGTGGGGCCCGTCTGGATAATTGTGGGCCCTACGTGCCTATAATTTGTAAATGATTCTGCCATCAGAGCCTCGAACTCTAATGCATTGGGGTGCGTCTTCAAATTCTGCGGCAGGCGTCTCTTTCCTTCGTCTCTTTCTTGCCAATAACTCCCTTAGATCGGGTTCTGGGTCATTCTGGACATCTTCCCATCTAGGCACGAAAGTACCTAGCGGCCTTGATACTGAACTCTCCCCAAAGGGAGCCCATTGATCGTAGAACATAGTTTCCACTATGTGGGCTTCTGCTTGTTCGAATGGTAAGGGATTCGCGGCTACGCGTATCATCTTGCCGTTCAATCTTCCCTTCACACATTGGTGATAGATGGACGGGACCAGCCGATGTTTATGCAACCATGGCCTCCCCAGAAGCACGTGGTAGGATACTTCAGTTTTTACTATATAGAACCGTGCTAAAGAGGCTATGGGACCCACTTTCAACCACAGTTGAATGTGGCCTGCTGTGTACTCGCCCCTTCCACCAAACCCTGTTACTTCCATTGGACATCCCTGAATCTTCCTTTCTGAAATTCCTACGACCTGCAGAGTGCTCAATGGGATGAGATTCACAGAAGCACCTGTGTCTACTAAAGCTCTCTTTATGGGGATTTGATTTATGGATGCTGCCAGGTACAAGGGTCTCTTGTGGTCCGGATACCCTACTTTCATATCTTCTTCACTAAAGGTGATCTCAGTTGACTCCTGTAAGAAAGCCCTTTCATCTGATATTTCTGCCGATAGGCATTCTACTCCTGCACCAGAGGCAATGCTCACCAAAGCCTCTGTGGCTACCTTTCTTTCCTTCGCTAAGAGTCCCAGCTGATCGAATAAATTTCTGAACTTGGAACTCTGCTGTAGAGTGGTAATGGCCGCCGCAGGTAAAGCCATGTTTTCTTCTTCGTCCTCCCCTGGGTCAGCACAAATTACCACTGCTGCTACGCCCTTCCCTTTATGGTTTGGGAGTGGGTTTCTTTGGACTTCCTGTTGGGATAGTTCTAAAGTCCTTTCCTTTATTCTGCAGTGTACTAGTCTGCGTAGCGCCCAACATTCTGTGGTAGAATGTTGGACATAATTGTGTAAGCGATAAAAACGTGGGTCCCTCCTTTCTTCCTCGGTGGGCTCTCTGGCAACCTGATTAGGTTTGAAAACTCCATCTGCTATCCATTTGTCTAGCAGTACGTCTAACTCTTTTGAGGTGCATGGTATTGGTGGGGGAATGTCGTATTCCCTCCCCCCATTCTTCCTTCTCTGTTCTCCAGTGGATACTACCATTGCCTGTGATGCGCTTCTCTTGTCTGTGCTTGGTTTCACAGACTGGGCCATCTTTCTTGCCTTCTGCAATAGCTGGGCGAATTGGGAGATTTCCAAATTTTCAAGGACTGCTCTGTACTCCTTGATCATATTCGTCATGCACATTTCAACTAGCGTCCTTTCTTCGCAATGGTCATAGCAGTCGAGCGCTATGTCCCTGAATCTCTTAATATATTCCATTAAGTCTTCACCGTTTCCTTGTTTGGTTGCTTGCAGGGTTGCAAGCGTTACCGTTTCCTCCCCATGGAAGTACTTGGTACAGAATACATCTACCATATCATCCCATGTTGGGATCGTTCCTGGCTTTAATCCAATGTACCAGGTGTAAGCCCGGTTACACAATAATTTAGAAAATTCTCGAAGAGATAAGTCTTCGTCTGCGGCATAAGGGCCAATCATATCAATGAACTTGCTCACATGCTCAACTGTACTTCCCTTTCTACCATCGTACTGTGCGAAAGCCTTTGGTTCATACCTTTCGGGGTATGGTTTGCTGAGTACCCTTAGTGGGTAGGGAGGCCTTCGTGCATAGAACCTTTCCTTTGGTGCCTTAGCCCTCTCCTGCTCCAAGAAGGCGGCCACCTCAGCCATAGTGATGAAACGTTGTTCTACATTGTGTGGGACACCTCCTGCCGGTGTCTCTTCTTTGTCTATCGCATGCTCCGGGTTATGCTGGCTTCCTTTTTTTTTTTTTTTTGTCAGCTTTCAGCTGACAGATTTCTTCCATCATTTGCTGCTACGAGTGTTGTAATGACTGTAAGACTTCAGTGAAAATGTTGGCATTGTCAGTAGGGATTCTTGGTGGCGGTTAGGGGTCAGCCCCTGTTCCGTTGGCACCTTCTGCCTGGTTAGGTTGTGGTTGGTGAGGCGTTGTAGGCCTGGACTCTGCTTGTGAGGGTACGACACTCATATTTCGAGTTGTCCAGGACTTTGGAGGCATTTGTTTGTGTGGGCTTTTCGTCCCTGTCTGTCTCTCAACTCCCTAGTGGAGTCGCCAATTTAATGTAGGGGCCTATTTTGTATTTTGGGCTAGACTGCCTCTTGCGGTGATGGACCCGAGTATTTGTTTTTCTGGATAAGGAAGTTGAGACCGGCCCAACTGTAACTCACTTTGGGCCGGCTTGGCACAAACTTAGCCTAGTCTGCCAGGAGTACCCTTACGACAAACAGAGCTGTTATAATAAAATTACGGCAGGCAGATATAATGACAATAAAAAAAGAAAATAGAGTGCAATGGCTCTCAATAATAATGATGACCGAATATCACAGTAGTAATAGTAGTAATAACAATAATGGCTTTTAAAAGAAAAGAACAATGGGTTGAACAATGATGGAAGTTTAATCAAAAATAAATATCAAGCCAAAACCGAGTCTGTAATGGCAACCATTCAAAGAGGAAGAACGCTTCCTCTCAATGAAACTAACCTCCCAGGAAAATATCCTGCCGTGGGGATTAATAACTTTGAGGGAATCGGACCTAAATGACGGATGCCTGAAGAAAGTTTTTTTACTTGTTTAATTATTCCTTAGAGAGTGGGATTTTGAGGGGGAGAGGAAAGAGAAGATCTATTGGTGCATGCCCATTATCCTCACAACTTGTTTTCTTATCTTTCCTTCTTTTCTTTTTCTTTTTCTCTTAGTTTTCTTTTTATCCTTTTTCTTCCTCTGTTTTTTGGTCCCCTTTATAGGGCACGGCAAGGCTCCTTTTATAGGGCCTGCTGTGGTTGTTTTTTTTACCATTTCACCCCTTAGCGATCTTTGTTTGGTCTGGGCATGCTTGCCGACCACCGTCTGCACACTGCTTACCCTTGCCAGACAAAGACAGGTTGGTGTTGTTTTCTGTCCGCCGTGGCACTGTCCTCTGCCGTGGCTTAAATGCTCTCTCTCTCTTCCTATGGCATGCACCCAATGTTCCCTCCCCAATCTTACCTCTTTTGGGCGGTTTGTCATCCCAGCAGGACGTACCTCCCAAAAGGCTTTGGACAGGGAATGCAAAATAAATCTTTTCCCCCCTCCCCACCACCAAACTGCACCCTCTTTTACCTCTTTCCACTAACCCGTGGCCCTACCACGACCCATATTGGCTGGGTACAGGCTGGTGGCACCTGGGCTTTGCGCATGCTTTCCTGTTACGTATGTTTGAAAAGGCCCCGCCTGCGGCCCATGTGTTTGTTGTGCTCTGGAGCTTTACTTGTATTCGTCTGCCATATTTCTTCGTCCTTTCATGTGGGCCGAAGTATTTTCACTGCTTCCCTTTGGGATTGGGCCTTTCTTAATACCTGGGTTTCACATCTCTCTTGGCCCATTTCTTGGTTTATATTCATGTCTTATTTCATTACTTGGCATTTCCTGCCATGATGATATGTTCCTGCTAGGCCTCTTTCAAGCCTGCCGTTCCATTCTTTCCCCCAGTGACTCAAGAGAGTCCGCTGGTGTTCTTACTCATGGGCTCTATTGTCCATTTCTTTTACCTTTTGGGCCTGCGCCCCTTTTACTTTCCTTGGGCTTCCTTGGCCCATTTTACTGACTTTGCTTTCCCATGGGCTTTTACTAACTTGATTGGGCTTCCCCAGCCCAATCTTCTCATACTCATCCTTGGGGTTCATGGGCTTGCCATCAACCCCTACTTTCTTTGTTTACATTGCCTCGGGCCTACCGCGGCCCATTCTTGCTTTTTCATACCATACATTGCCCATGGGTGTTATTTCTCTCTTTTAGGGCCCTTTGGGCCCATTTGCTTTCTCAAGACTCATCTATTCGTGTTATGGGCTTGTGTTCTATTCTTCCTGCCGCTTGGGCCTAATAGTCTTATTCTATGCCTGCCACTCTTATTGCCTGCCTTGCTGGGTTGGGCTGGCTTTACAAAAATGACCCTCAACACTCTCATAGAAGACATGAAAGAAAAGTAGAAAATTTATTAAGCTAAAGATAAGAGATCATCAAAGAAAAATAAGGTTTCACTCAATCAAGGAAAGAGAAATAAAATTCCATCGATGTAAGAGAGAAAAAAAGTGTGCATCAAGTTTGAAGAGCCTAAAATTCATCATGCCAAGAATAATACAAGATTCATCTAAGAGATAGTTCATCAAAAAAGGAAAAGATTCATCAAGCATAGAAATGTGCAAGCGCATCAAGGCAAGAAAGAAGTCTAGAGAATGCATCAAAATGACTTAAGCTGAGAAAAATAAGGAAGGCTAAAGATCCCCAAAAAAGTTCATTCAATCAAGAGATGAAAGACAGAAAAAAAAAAAGAAAAAAAAAGAAAAAAAAAAGCCTGCTAGGCTGAAAACATAAAAGGGCGGTTTAGGCAAAAGTTAGGGCCAAAGAAAATAAGAAGAAAAAAAAAAAAAAAAAAAAAAGGAAAATCCTAGCAAATTGAAAACTTGAAGTTGTAACCTAAAAATAAAAGGATTGTACAAATTGAAAGTCTAGAAGTATGATTCAAGAGGAATGATCATAAAAACAAATGTTGATACAAGTGACAATGAAGACTAGTGAGAAGATGACAAGGACGAAACGGGAAAACTCCTCTAATACTTGATTTCTAAGTAATGCATACTTTAGGGGGAATATTATAGGGGTTTTGAGCCTTTTTATCCTTCATTTCATAACCTGAACCCGGCCTACATTACAACCCATGAATAATACCACCTTGAAGTCTTGCTAATTGTAGGCACATCTTAAACTCTAATAATATTTTCTCTTGAATTAAAAAGGAAAAATGCTAAAGATTGTCAAGCCCCGCTAGCTGATATCTCTAAAACAAATCCTCAAATGACTCAAAAGAACTTCCAAACTTGGAGCACTCTCCTTGTTTGCACCCAACAATGTGATTTCTAAATATTGTCACATTCCATTGCCTTTGGAGACTTAATCTGACGGTGTTCAAAAGGAAAAAGCAAATTTGATTACATGAGTTTGATGATCTTGATCCTTCATAATTAAAGAGATTTGTTTGATTCTTAAACATTTTGATTTGCCAAAATGGTTGTTCAAAGGATCATCTCTTGTTCATTAAAAAAATGCATAATTTAAAATAAAAAAAATAAAAAATAAAAAAAATCTCTTCCAAAATCCAATCCTCTTGAACTACATCTTGACCTAATCCTCTACGAGAGAGGTACATAGGCAGCCTTTTAAAGGCCCGATCCTAATCACCCAAACAACCTTGGGGAACAAATTCAAAACAACGTGACAAAATTTTTTGGATGCCTGTTAGGCTAAGCTCATTCTTTTTTGCATCAAGCATGCTCAAACTTGGGGCATTGGCCTATTTATATTGTGTGTAGATATGTCCTCGCATGAAAGCATGTTTTCATTTGAGACATCAATCCATTTTTTTGCAAGTATGTCCACACTAGGGGCATCAGCCAAAAATGTTTTCATGATAACTGGTTTCTAACTAGCTAGAGAAAGAAAGCCATTTTGCAGGACCTAATGATGGTGGACCGTGATCTTCTTTCACGTTTCCCAATGGTCACAACATCAAATGAACTCAGCTTCAATCTAAGCATGGAATATGCCCTAAACTAGGGGCATTGGCTAAGTACTTCCAATTCATTTCAATGAAAAAAATTCATTTATAAATGAAATTATCTTTTTACAGGAACTAAGCAAGGACTTATCCAGCAATCCGCATCAACTTCCAACCAAAGTTATTCTCATTCAAAGGATAGGTTTTTCAACCAAAAAAAAAAAAATCAACATGAATAAATCTTCATCACTTTTACTCCATCTTCATCTTCATCTTCATCTTCTTTACTTTTAGATAATGAACAAATCTTCATATCAAAAAAAAAAAAAAAAACAAAAAAAAAAATTTTCAATAAGCCTTAGAACTAGGGGCATTGGGTTCTTAGTTTACTCTAAAAATATATATATAAAAAAAATTTTAAAAAAAAATTCAATCAAGATTTTCAATTCTTTCCAAATTTTCAAAAAGCATTGGGACTAGGGGCATTGGGTTCTTAGTTTGCTTTCAAAAAAAGTCATCAATCAAGATTTTCAATTCTTTCAAAAAAAAAAAAAAAATCAAAAGTCCAAGGAAAAATATTCATTAAATTCTTCTTTAGCAACCAAGAATAGAAAAGTTATGATCCTCTTCCATATTCTCTACTAGTGCAATATCAAGTTAACTATCCACACTTAGCATTCATCGAGTCATGGAATATGTCTCAAACTAGGGTCATTTGCCAGGTATGTACAATTATTTTCAATGAATAGCTTTGGTATTAACTGTAAATATTTATTTTGCTAGAACTAAGGTACAAGACCCATACACATTAGCATGAATAACACCCTACAAGAAATTTTTGGACCACTGGGAAGCACATCCAAAATTCAAATCCATCGAACCTCTGGGATGCACGTCCAAAATTCAAAACCATAGACCTCTAGGAAGCACGTCCAAAATTCAAATCGTTGGACCTCTGGGAAGCACATCCAAATTTCAAATCAATCGAAACTCTAGGAAGAACGTCCAAATTCAAATCCATTACACCTCTGGCAAACACGTCCAAAACTTTAAATTTAGTGGACCTCTGGGAAGCACATCCAAAATTCAAATCCATGAACCTTTGGGAAGCACATCAAAAATTCAAATCCTTGGACCTCTGGGAAGCACGTCCGAAATTCATTTTCAACATATCTCTAGGAAGCACATCCAAATTTCAAATCAATAGACCTCTGGTAAGCACATCCAATATTCAAATCAATCAGACCTTTGGGAAGCACGTCCAAATTCAAATCCATCAGACCACTGGGTAGCATGTCCAAAACCTCAAATTCAATGGGCCTTTAGGAAGTACGTCTAAAATTCAAATCAACGAACCTCTAGGAAGTATGTCCAAAATTCAATTCCATCGGAACTCTAGGAAGCACGTCCAAAATTTAAATTCATCGGACCTTTGGGAAGCACGTCCAAAATTCAAATTCAATAGACCTCTGTGAAGCACATCCAAGATTCAAGATCGTTGGTCCTCGGGTGTAGACACTCGATTTTGCACCCATGATTTGATCAAGGAAGATGACTAGAATGACCATCCATGTAGCCCAAAAAATCATGATTGCATTACATGCATTAATTCATTCATTGCATGTCATAAAAATGATCTTGAAATTCTAATAGTCACAAAGGTGTGTTCGGTTTCCAAATCGGGCCATCGGATTGAAAGATATCACATGCATTGTGTCTAGCTAGAGTCGACCACGCATGAATGATTTAAATTAATTCTGATTGGTTAAAGAATTAAAATTATCAAAGTTGTGGATAATCTGATTGGTAAATTAATTCTGATTACATAACAATGAAATTGTGAATAATCTGAACTTTATCAAATTTTATTTTTGGATATTTATCTACAAGATAATTATTCCTAAAAATACCTAAATTATCTAGAAAAGAGATAAAAATCTTATAATACAAATTGAAAACACGTCTAAGTGCAAGGACCGGCTCAAGGAAACCTAAAAAAAGGAGTCCAAAACACACCTGAACACAAAAGTGTGATCAGCACCCAAGAGTACCATTAGGCACTTTTGGAGTGCTGATCGGCACTTTAAAAGTGCTAAATTGCCCTTTTTTGGGCTTTGGCCCAATTCTCTTCGGGTGCCGATAAGGCACACCCTTTTCAACTTTTTTGTAGAAAGACGCATCCCAATTTGCATTCTACTAATGGTTGCTTATTTTTTAAGCATTCCAGTCTCTATAAATAGGGACTAAATCCTAAAATTCATAACATTCTTTGACGCTCTAGGAGAGACACCTTTTCACACTCTTAAATTTCTCACCCCTCTTTTTTGGTACTCTCTCTTAATCTAGTGTTTTTAGGTTTCAAAGATAATTGAATAAATTTCTTTGAATCCTAAAACATCCTCTCAAGAAGAAAAAGTGCTCCAGGCAAGAGGTTGTTTCAGATTGCCCTTTTCTTTTCTTAATACTTCTCTTATTGTGATGATGTATGTTTGTTTATTTTTTTTATTTTAGTTGTTTCAAGTATCCATAACAAGAATTGCTGATTTATTTTGTCAAAGCATGTTCTTAATTCCTTTATTATTGTTGTGATCTCTTTCTTATTTTTAAAAATCTACATGTTAACAATTTATTTTCTTCAAAACAAAAACGGAACTACATCTTCCTTAGATGTATATCTAAATTTTTCTTAAAACAAAAATAGATCAACATCTTCCTTAGATGTAGATTTGAATTTTTCTCAAAACAAAAATGGATCTACATCTTTCTTAGATGTAGATCTGAATTTTTCTCAAAACAAAAACGGATCTACATCTTCCTTTGATGTAGATCTGAATTTTTCTTAAAGCAAAAATGGATCTACATCTTCCCTGGTAGATCTAAATTTTCCTTAAATTAAAAAATGATCCACATCTTCCCTAGATGCAAATCTGAAGTTTTTTTTAAAAATTCAAACTGATTCATATCTTTATTAGATACAGATTTGATTTTTTTGACATATGCGGATTTTGAAATAAAGAAAAAGATCTGTGTGATTGTGTTTGTTGTGTCTGTTTTATTTAATACATGTAGCATGAATTTATTTCATGAGTGAAATTCTCTTCTAAAAAAAAAAAATCTTTTTCATATTTTTTGAACATACAAAAATAGATCTGATTTTTTTTATACACAATTTTTTTATCACAAAAACAAATTAGATCTTTTACAAAACCAAAACCATTTTTTCTAAGTCCTCAAAAATAGATCTAATTTTTTTTCTAAACCAAAATCAATTTTTTTTTTTTTATCACTAAAAACATATCTGAATTTTTTTAACGAAGAAGAGGATGCATTCATAAATAAATTTGTGTGATTTAGTTTTATTCACATGTACAACACATCATTCATAGCATGCATAAAAGGGGTACATTGGTCACAAGAGTCTAGAAAACTAGACTCTATCGAGGCAGAATGGGTGCCTAACACCTTCCCATTCCGTAACCTAGCCTTCGAATTTACTGTCTTTGGATAGGTAGATCTAGGTCTTATCTTTGTTATATTTTTGGTAGTTTGTAACTAGGACAAAAAGCCATGTAATTATTTGGCAGATTGTAACTAGGACAAAAAGCCATGTAATTTTCAATTTTTCAAATATGTATTTTTTTACTCAATCAATGAAATGAAACAATTCAGTCATGTACTTTGTATTTTTTTTTTCTTATTTTTTTGTAAAAAAGGAAGTGGCGACTCCACACCACTTACCCAAAAATAGAGGTGCCCTAAAAAGCACTTAGAAAATCTTTTTTTTTTTTTTTTGGCACCTTTGGCAGTCTCTCACAGCGGCGACTCGCTAGGGATGTCAAGGGCTAAGTTTCGTATTAGACTTAAGTGACCAAATATGTACCCTTGTTTTGCATGGTCTTGCACGATATTGTTGTTTGTTTGTTTATTTATGTTTGTTGAGATGTTGTATGATATGTTGTTGTTTGTATTGTTTGTTAAAAGCTTTCCCTAACTGTCATAGTGTGTGTCATGGAAACAACAATGTATGCACCACTTTCAACAACTTGTGGTGGTAGTAACCATGGATCATCGGTCTTCATTAGATTTGGGTAGCCAATGGCAAACTCACCAACTCATAGCCCAAAGTCACTGGATCATTTCTTGTTGACTATAAAGGACAGACCATGCTGTTTGGACCAATGCAATGTTCATTACATTACAAGTTAGGAGGTGTAACGTCCTAGTTATGGGAAATAATGAAACAACAAATCCATCCTACAATGTAATGACTTAGAACCTACCCTTAGGTCGGTCCCGGTTAAAATTGCATTGCATGTCGTGTATGTTTGTTTGGTTGATTGATTGATGTGGATGGGGACTTAGCTTTAATTAACCCAACCAAGCCTGTCATTAGGGGAGAATTTGGTCAAGATCTAAAGGAAGGCTGCAAAGAGAACCTAAGCCCGACACTTAAGCCAATAGCTTCAGTTCCAAGCCCGTCACTCCCATTAGGTACTGTAGCACGTAAGCATAGAAGAAACTCCGCTACTACAACATCACAACCCCATCTTTGACTTACAAGACAGTTCAAGCCACAAGAAGTCTGAAGCTCCTAACATTAAGGCAGAAGAAGGAGAACACCCAAACATCGAGGAACCCAATAACACTCAAAAGCTACTCAATATCATGGTAGCTAATCAAATCCAACTGAGGGAGGACATGAATCATATGCTGCAATAGTTACAGAATTTGAAGAGTAGCCAAGAGGAGAACAAGGATGATCATGATCCACCAGCCATAGAGAATGAGAAGAATATCAACGAGAGAATAAATAAAATGGAGGAGATGATTAGAAGAGCCCATAAGATGGAGGACCTTATGGACTACGATTCGCTCTCACTTTTCCCTAATGTGAGACTACCTCCCAAGTTCAAGATGCCAACCTTGGACAAGTTTGATGGGACTGGTTGCCCAAATTCCTATTTGAAGATGTATATGAAGGCTATGCAGCACTTAGGCGTGACTAAAGAAGTACTTGCTCAAACGTTCCAAAACATTTAGACTGGAGCTGCTCTTAGGTGGTTCCTCAACCTAGATGATGCAAGAGCTAGAAGTTGGGAGGACATTTGCCGAGAGTTTCACAAGCAATACAAGTACAATATAGAAGTGGACATAACAAGGAGAGATCTCGAGACCACCAAGCAAGAGCCAAAAGAGTCCTTCTCTACTTTCATTACCAAGTAAAGAGCCAAGGCAACACAGATGATGAATAGGCCGAGTGAAGAAGAATAATTAGTTATGGGTGTAAAGAATTTATTACATGTATACCATAAATACTTGTTTGCACAATACTTTCCTAATTTTAAAACTTTGATTGTTGCTGGAACCCAAATTAAGGATGCAATAAACAATGGCACTATAAAGAATGATGACCCACCAAGGTTTAAAAAGAATGTAGAATCTAATTCTAAGGCTACAGAAATTTATAATATCCATAAAAATGATCCTTATCAATTGATTGCACCCACTGCATCTGTGCAAGTAACACAAGGGCCTAGACTTAGGAGGAAATTTTATGAGTTGTATATGCCTATAAGCCAAGTGTTTGACAAGATAAAAGCAAAAGGGTTACTGAAACCCTTAGCACCAAGACCAATTCCAAACCCTTTGCCCTCAAAGTTTGATGTGAATAAGAGATGTGCTTACCACCAAGGCCCTGGCCATGATACTACCAATTGTTTTGGTTGTTCGTCATGCAATTTAGGACCTAATAGACAACAAGGTAATCGCGCAGCCTACAAGGCCTAGCATCACTAATAATCCCTTGCATAATTACAATTTTGGTAAAGGACCAAGGATTAACTGCCTGATGACCGAAGAGGAAAGTAAAGATGCATTAAAACATGGACACCTAGAACCCATAAAAGAAGAAACCTAGCCCATTAACCTGGGAACTGATGATGAACCTAAAATGATACAAGTGGGCAATACTTTAACCATTTCAGAGAAAAACGCATTAGTGGCACTCTTGGCAGAGTTCAAAGAGGTCTTTGTCTAGTCATATGAAGACATGCCTGGGATTAATACAAATATAGTAAAGCATTACATTCCAAAAAATCCAACCATGAAGCCGGTCAAGCAGAAGTTAAGAAGAATGAAGCCAAAATGGACTCTCAAGATCAAGGAAGAAGTGGAGAAACAGTACAATGCAGGATTCCTGAGGGTGGTCAACTATCAAGAATGGTTAGCTAATGTAGTTCCGGTGCCAAAGAAGGATGGGAAGGTCAAGATGTGTGTAGATTTTCAAGATCTAAATAAGGTCAGCCCAAAAGACGACTTTCCTTTGCCTTACATTGTCCTAGTTGACAATATAGCAAGTCATGCTTTGCTATCATTTATGGATGAATTTTCAAGGTACAATCAGAATAAGATGGCTTTAGAAGATATGGAGAAAACCTCCTTTATTACACTGTGAGGGACATATTGCTACAAAGAGGTAGAAGTTTATGTTGGCGATATGATAGTGAAGTCCAAAGATCGTGAAGGACATATGCTAGCTTTACGGAAGTTCTTTGAAAGGATCCGGTTTTACAAGTTGCAGTTGAATCCAAAGAAGCACACTTTCGGGGTCACATCCAAAAAGCTATTAGGGTTTATTGTAAGCCAGAGGGGAGTTGAAGTTGGTCTAGACAAAATCAAGGCAATTGTAGAGATGAAGCCTCTAAGAACTGAGAAGGAGATCCGAGGATTTCTAGGGAGGATACAGTACATCAGCAGGTTCATAGCTCAACTCACCATGACATGTGAACCAATCTTCCAAATGCTTAAGAAGGAGGGCCCTACAGTATGGAATGAACAATTCCAAGAAGCTTTTGAGAAGATTAAGAACTATTTGATGAAGCCACCAATACTTGTCCCACCAGTACCCGAAAACCCATTGTTGTTGCTCAATACTTAGAAGAGACTAGAAATGAGAATGCAATTTACTACATCAGCAAGAAGATGTTACCTTATGAAGAAAAGTATTCACCATTAGAGAAGACCTGCGTAGCACTTGTATGGGCAACCCGTAAACTCAGACACTATATGTTGGCTTACAAGGTCTTGTTGATCGTAAGAATGGATCCTTTGAAGTACTTAATGGAAAAACCTATGCAAGATGGGAAAACTGCTAAATGGGCTTTGCTTTTGTCAGAATTTGACATTAAGTATGTGACTCAAAAATCTGTGAAAGGGAGAATAATTGCCGATCACTTAGCCCGTTGTTCACCAGAAGAAGCTGAAGAGATCCAAGGAGACATTCTGAATGAAGACATCATTGGGATTGAGGTAGAATCATGGAAGATGTACTTTGACAAAGCCATAAAACAAAATGGAAGTGGAATTTGAGTTCTCTTAATTTCTCCAAAAGGGACACACATTCCATTTTCTAGCAGACTCAACTTTCTTGCCACTAACAATGCCACTGAATATGAAGCTTGCATCATGAGGTTATGAGTAGCACTAGGCCTTGGAGTAAAAGAGTTGGAAGTATAAAGAGACTCAGCTTTGATAATCTCTTATATTTAAAATAAATGGAAGATCAAAAAAGAAAGGCTGATGCCTTATGATGAATGTCTTCAGAAGTGGGCATCAAAATTTAGCAAGATTCGATATCAATATGTGCCAAGGATGCAAAATCAAATTGTAAATGCTTTAAGAAACCATGGCATCCATGATGGATCGGCCAAAAGAAGATGAAGCTAGACCGATTGTGTTGGAACAAAAAGAAGAATCAGCCTACTGCATGACAACAGAAGAGGATGGGGGAAAGAATAGGGAAAGTGAATGATATTCAGACATCTTACAATACCTCAAGGATGGAACATACCCAAAGTCTGCAAACAAGAATGATAAATTAACCATCCGAAAATTGTCTACTAATTACATTATTTGTGGTGAAAGGCTTTATAGAAGATCATATGATGGAATTCATCTCCTTTGTGTAATCGCCAAGAAAGCACAGCAAATAATTGAAGAGGTTCATGAGTCAAGCTATGGACCACATATGAATGCACACATGCTGTCAAGGAAGATAATGAAATAGGGCTATTACTGGACTACTATGGAAGTCGACTATGCGGCTTATGTTCGAAAATGCCATCAATGCCAAGTCCATAGAGATTTGAAGCACATGCCACCCATGCCATTACATACCATGACATTGCCCTGGCCATTCTCTACATGGGGGATAGACATTATTGGGAAGATTCACCCAACAGCATCCAATGGCCATGAATTCATACTCATAGCCATTGATTACTTCACTAAATGGGTAGAAGCCGCCTCATACAAGATTCTGAATTCAAAGAAAGTTGCTTAATTCATTCAGAGTAATATCATTTACAGATATGGGGTACCATATGAAATTATCTCTGACAATGGGTTGTATTTCAAGGGAGAAACAGAAAAGCTACTGCGATAGTTCAACATTTAGTACCATAAATCTTCACCTTACCGTCTTCAGACTAATGGAGCGATTGAGGCTGCTAATAAAAATATAGGGTGAATCTTGAAGAAGAGCACAAAAAATTACAAGGACTGGCACCTGCAATTGCCCTATGCACTTTAGGGGTATAGAACATCAATTCGATCTTCCATAGGAGCCACTCCTTATTCATTGGTGTATGGGATGGAAGCAGTGCTTCCCATTGAAATAGGTGTCCGTTTACTAAGGACAGTATTGGAAAGTGAAATGCCTGAAGCAGATTGGTTGCAAAGTAGGTATGAACAGTTATGCATGCTGGATCAAAAGAGACTTAAAGCCTTGTATCATATTCAAGGTTACCAAAGGAGGCTTAGGAAAGCTTTTAACAAGAAAGTAAGAACCAAAGATTTGAAGTTGGGGGATTTAGTGTTGAAAGAGATCTGAGCCTCATTTCACGATGCAAACAGGAAGTTCAAGTAAAATTGGGCAGGTCCATACATTATCAAACAGATATATTCTAGGGGAGCAGTAAGGTTGATGGACTTAGATGCAAACCATTTCACTGAGCCAACCAACGTGGATTAACTAAAGAAATACCATGTTTGAAGTGGTACTCTGAAAATACCACATCTGAGGTGGTTGTAAATTATGCTATTTCCCATCCTAGGCTTAAAAAAAAAAAAAAAAAAAAAAAAAAAAAAAAAAAAAAAGGAGCTTGCTAGGTTGAAAACTCAAAAGGGTGATCTAGGAAAAAATTAGAGTAAAAAAAAAAAAGAAAACATAAAAAAAAAAGAAAAAAAGAAAAAAAGGTAGGTTGAAAACGCAAAAGGGCGATCTACACAAAAGGAGAGTAAAAAAAAAAAAAAAAGAGTGAGAGAGCCTACTAGGTTGAAAACCCAAAAAGGGCGATCTAGGAAAAAATTATGGCAAATAAAAAATCAAATAAAAAATCAATGAACTACGTGATGACTTGATCCTTCTACAAAGGGGGTATGTAGGCAACCATGCATTGGTCCAGTTACAATTTCTTAAAACCACCATTTGCACATTAAACAAAATTTTCCAAAATTTAACCATTCCATTAAACCATGTCATTACAAAAAATCCGAAAAACCAAACCTTAAGAAGCCAAACCTGAAACCAAACCAAACTTAAGAACTCAAACCCTAAACCAAACCATAAAAAAAAAAATAATAAATAAATAAATAAAACCAAACCCCAAAAGCCTACACTTTAAATAGAATCCCTAACCTGCAAATCCTAAATAATTCCAAAACATAAGAGTTTTTACATCAACTTTTAAATAAACATGTTCAAAGCCAAAGAATAAGATCACTTTGTCTTCAATCTTTTCTCTTTTTGTTGATCACTGATTTCTTCTGTGTTAGGTACTTCATCATTCTTGTCCTTTCTTTTGAATTCATAGTTGTCTATATCGTATCTTTCCCAGTTATCTCTGAGAAACTGCTTTCTCATAGCAACCATCTCAGCTTCCTTGTCAACAATGTTGTTCACCAACCAGTTAGAGTATTCTGTAGTCATCCGGTGAAAGTGGATTTTGGCAAAAGACTGGTCCACTCGGTCAACTATCTCCAAGCCCAAGAGCATGTTTTTTATAGAAGTAGAATTTGTGTCCACAGGAGTGAAAGTTCTTCTTCTTTTTCCACCAGGCATTCCTTGCTCATACTAGAATTGCCTCAGGAGTCTATCTACCTTATAGAAGGTTGCCCTCCGCAACCCAACAATGAAGATGTGATATGATCCTGGAGACTGTAGTAGAGGGGATGGGCACTTCCACCAATAACAATTCCATTGGATTGAGGTATTAGATTTCTTGTTCAAGAACCTTACCCAGTCACTTTCAGTTTGACACTCAGTTTTAATTATAGTCCTGCTAAGAAAACTGCTAGGCCCATAATTACCAGTTGTACGCTTGGCAATCATATCCATTTGCTCCATTAGCCATATTTGCAAAGTTAAGGGACTCCCGAGGAAGTTTTGAGATTCTCTACCATGAAATACAACATCCAGTCCTAGAGAGTTTCTGCCAAGATTAAAGAAATAGCATCATCACCATCCTTAATTTGACTCATAACACTTATGGCTCCAGCATCCGCAAAACCGTGCCTTCCAAAGCAAAGAAAAAATTTTCCATGAAGTATAGGGCTAAGCCAAAGCTTTTCTGCATATTGTCAGTCACTCCATAGGTGAGTTTGTCAAACAGCCTGGAAACAATTATACGAAGATTCACCATATGTCCTTCAATCGTACTACTGGTAATGGAAGTAGGAAGACCTAGAGCATTACACAAAGATTCCCTATGCCTAGGATCACAAGAAATTGCTACAAATTTCCTGCCTGGATCATAGCCCAGGATGGCAGAAAATTCTTCAATTGTGGGATAGAGTTCAGCGGTTTTAAATCGGAACACATGATCTTCAAGAAAATCCCACCTGATTTTAACATTACTCAGAGCCTTTATTCCTTCTAGTTTGTAGGCTGTAAAATTGGTCTTGGTACTGAAATCAAAGCTACGTACCCATCTGTTGATATCATGAATTGTTGAATGAGAAAAATTATGATTGCTAGCCATGGATGACTTTTGCTTGTGATTATTGTGTTTTGCTAATCTTGATTGCACAGATTTGTCATAGGAGAACTCATTTATATTGAGCTACACTAGTTTTTTAATTAGGTTTGAAATAGTTTTCAGAGAGTTTGTAGCTGAGTAGGAAAGGGTTTCATGATCACAAACGAAAAAAATATTTTTCAAAAATCACGAAAATGCAAAACACACATTGGAAAAGCATAAGGAGTTGACCTACCACAATGTAAATGTCATGGCATGGCCAAGTGCCATTCGGCACTCTAAAAGTGCCGAATGGCACTACTCATGTGTCGAGCGGCACACAGTCCCTCCATTGTACGTCCATGAAATTCTATGCAACTTTATGTTCTCAGACATTTTTTTTAGGATCATTTAACACTCAAAAAGATTTTTGTTGGTCAAACTGGGGCATTTCGACATGCCTAACTCACTTGTTTTCAAAAATTGATCAAATCAAGAGTTTTTTTAAGACTCATGAATTCATGTTCCAAAGTAGGGGCATTCGCCCATGTCTTATTCATTTTCAAAAGAGACCACTATCATCATTTTTTTTTTTTTTTTTTAAATCATCATCTGCAAGATTTCCAAAAAATCATGTATTCATTTTAAACTAGGGGCATTCAGCTCCACCTCATTCAAGTAAGTATAGATTCCAACAGAGCCAATCGGGATAAGTTTAAATTAGTACTACAAGATCTTATCAGGTGAATTCTAAACTTTTCTTAGTTAAAGTTTCTACATGATCCAAAGCGATTCCAAGGATAAAGGGCTAAACATGGAAATTAATACAAGATTGTTTATGGAACACTTCTTCTTTTCTTTTCTTTTCTTTTTTTTTTTTTCTTTTTTTTTGTTTTTTGGTAGGAAAAATTAAAAATACAAGTCAAACATCATTGGGACTCTAGGTTCGCCTGCATGAGGATCTCCTTAACCCACCTCTAGAGGAGCCGCCTTCAGTAATTCCTTCTTGACTTGTGAAAAATTGAGGATCGTACTGACGATTTTCAAGTTCGAGGCTCCTGGTCCTTTCCTCCAAAATCAATAGCTTCCATTCAATGTGCCTGAAAAGTCAGTAAAACCAAGTGTTAATTTCATCATCAAGAAAATTCTAAGCCAAAAACACTCAGAAAGCATCATTGCATACCCAGCTTGCCTCATTGAGCACATATTAGGAGGACTGAGTATGAGCCAACGATTGCAAGCCTCCAATCATCCGCATACTTTCCTCCACAAGATCCACATCAACCTGAAACACAAATCTACCAGATCATGAGCCATTCAATAAGCCAAGAAGAAATAAGGATAAAGAACTGAACCTGTAAGAACATACTAGATTGGGCCAAGGAATGTTTGGTGTATGCTCTGGCCTATTCAAATGCATGGAATTATATGTTCCATCACGATTCATCACATCATATTGCCATGCCGAAAAATGGGGATAAGTCTCCATGAAAGAACTAGAAGAGCTACCAGCATGGTAAGGAGAGGGAATCTCTTCCTCTTCCTCTCCCCCTTCCTCTCCTTCAGAAGATGGAGGCTCAAAATCCAACATGCAAATGTGGTTACCAAGCAGAAATATGGAAAAAGAATTCGTAAGATGAAAATTTGACTTCAGAAGGGAAGAGAAGTACCGTTAGGCAAGCCAAACAACCTTGCAGATGAACTCGAATGAATTCAAAATAATCCCCTTCTACTCCTACAACGATATAGCCATCACGGACCCGAGCAATCTCTTCATCAGTCAGAAAGTTAGCCAACCGAACGAAGGGACAAGGAGGAATTGGAATTGTTTTAGGAGGATACACATGTTGAACTTAGGGCAACACCCGATCACCAAAATACCAATACCTTCAATGTCCACATTCAAACAATACCTGACGGCCATTCAGCTCCAAAGCCCACTCACACTCTGCATACCTCTCACATTATCCCAAGGATTTAAAGACATCTGAAAAATCACAAAGGAACCCGGAATGAGAAAAGACCAAGCCAGAACCAACTACCAAAGATTCAAAAAAAAAAAAAAAAAAAAAAAAAAAAGGAGGGGGGATGGGAAAGGACTCACATCATCAGCAGTCAAATTGTCAATCACCAAACGCCAAATTTCCAAAGAACACCTGGAGGGCGTCGACAAACGATGCTTGGGCAACCAATGGAGAAACCTAGGAAAAATGCTAGCAACCTCCTCCCGGATTTCAGGACCAACTCCAAAGTATTCATACATCCAAACTTGAAAAATTCACAACACCATTACCACACATTGCCAAGATAACCTTCCATTACAATCTAGCCAAAAAAAAAAAAAAATTCCAAAACCTACACATAGCCAAAAATTTCAAATCTCACCTGCCATACAAATGGAGCCCCACCCAAGTTTGAAAGGCTCTGCCTAGAAAGTTGAGTCATGAAATGCAACAAAGTAGCATAAGCCATACCACCCCAGTCATAATTCCGGATTCATTCAATTTTTCTCAAACTCCACAAGTAACGCAGATTCACTATACTGCCTAAATCTAGACATAAGAAAGTCCTAATAAAAAGAAGCGTGAACATGCGAGCACCCTTTGCCACAGTATCACATTGGGGAATATTCTCACATAGCCAAGGCAAACGAATATTTTTACTCTTCAATCTGGAAGGCACCACACCTAAAGGGTTCTTGATTTCAGTTGAAGTAAGGGAGTCATTGGCTTAGATTCTCTCACCACCCAACCTTAGACCAATGATAATAGAAAAGTCGTAAGGTGTCAACATTACCTCACCAATGCCTGGAAAATGGAAGGTACATATACTGTCCCAGAAGTACTCTGCTAAGGCAAGGAGTAACTGAAGATCCTTATATTCATGTGTCTCTTGATTTAACAGAGCTTCAAAGAAAGAACCAAAGCCCGCTTCATTGATGATGTTTTTGATGTTAGGAGACAATGCTCCCCATGTGTTCTTCAACATTTGGAGACTACCTCAACTCTTGAGGCTCTACAACATAAAAGTTTAGCTCATCATTCCATGACAAATCACATGCCAAAAAAAAAAAAACTCACATGTCCAAAAATTTTCTCATGCCAACAAAAAACTCACGTGTTAAAGAAAAATTCCCAAGCCGCAACCCACGTGTCCAAAAATTCCATACTAGAACAAAAAACCCATATAAAAAAAAATTTCCACAACCAAAACCCACATGACCAAAAATTGTTCACAACCAAAAATCATGCGCCCAAGAACCAACATCACATACCCAACAAAATTTTTCCATAAGTCAAAGTTTCATGCCCACAAAATTTGTCCATAATCACAAATTTATCCATACACATGTTGGGGTTTATGCCCTAAAATTCAATTTATTGGCATGTCATAAATAATTAAATTGTTTAATTATATAAGAAAATTTATAAATGAATTAATGGGACATTATCATGGTCCTTGAGATGCATTGTATGTGATTTAGTCACAGAAAATATAAATTACAAGTTCCTTGTAAACTCAAAACATAGTTCGTAGTCAGTGATGAAATTGGGCGTTTCATATACGAAGACTATAACACATTAACTAAGATGGTTTGTCTTGATCATGTAAGTGAAGACTTCTAGTTGATGTGTTGATGTGTCTTAACCATTAAGACATATTGAACTAGACTGCTGTGAGATTAATTATTCAATCAACAACTGTCACCTGAATGATTAATATCAAGACTTCTAATTTCATAAACTCTCAATCCTAAGAGGATAGTGAACCCGTTCATGAAATGTAGGTTACTTTGATATATCAGAAGTGAGATCTAATATTCACGATCAAAATCTCAGTATATTGGGTAACCACACATAGTGCTAAGGGAACACATATTCTCAAGATGGAATCCATAATCTCTTTTTATAGAGACACGAAATATCCCCTTGAAATAAGTTTAATGGGAACTGGTTATTCAGGGCACCCACTTTAGTAAGGAGTTACTAAACTTATATTTATTGAAATTGGATTTCAATAAGTGTGAATTACTAAAAAATTAAACCGGGTACTCAAGGATAAAATAGTTGTTTACAAAGTGACAATTTATTATGACTTTGTTCACTATGGATATTTCATGGAGGGGTCAAATAATATCATTAGAGTCTTAGGATATAATTTATTAATAAGACCTAGAGTGCAATTATATTTATATAGTGGTATTAAATATAATTAATGGTAATTTTGGACTTGTCAAGAATTGATAGAAAAGCTCAAGGCCCATTGGAGCTAAAGTCTTATTTGTTCCCTTTAGTCCTATTTCAAGTCACAAACTAAAGCCCAATTGGGCAGGCCCAAAAGGTTAACCCAATTAGATAATCAGTTATGTATAAGGAGAGAAACATACAGAATTTTCAGATGATCGAAATGGTGTGTATGTGAGTGTAAGCCACTCCCTTATTCTTCCTTGAACACATATTTGTAAACTGATTGAGAGACCGCACTTCTTGGGCACCATGTGGAATTGAGATGAAGATTACAGGTATTCTCAAGTCTTGGTTTTGAATTTCACTGCATCAAGGTACACTTTCTATTCTTTGTTCTAGAATTCAAGGTTACATGTTATCTCTCATGAACGAAGTAGATCTGTGATTGTCACTTCCGTTGTGTGTTTTGTATGAGATGCAAAACCAGATTTTCCAACAGCACATACCCACAAAATTTTGCCATGTTCATAAAACAAAGTTTGCACATGCCAACAAACTTTTCCACATACATCATGATCATTTTCTTACAAGCCCACAACACAAATTTTTCACAATGCCAATGCTCCCAAAATCCAAGCCAAAATTCATCTAACAACATCACAAACTACCAACATTGTCAAAATTCCATAAGCCACTAACATTGTCCAAGTTACACCATGATTAAAAGAAACACTTCAATAATGCTCCAAAACCAATATTACAACGTGATCAATCATACAATACCCCAAATTCCAACAAGAACACACAACAAAATAACAATGTCTCACCATCAAATTTTCAATGAAGCATGAAACAACATTTTTCCAAGCAAAGAAACCCAAAGAAAAACTCGCCTTGATGTCCATGTGAGAATATGGAGCATAGGTCTTAGGGTCTTGAAGGAGCCCCTCCTCATCATGCCAATCAAATGTTGGATCATATTTCTTACCATGAAAATTAAGAAAAGAGGATCCATTGGAAGAAGAAGACATTTTGATGCAAAGAAAAATGGGTTTGAAAATAGGTTCCACCAAAAATGGGTGTGTGGCAAAAGTGCTCAAAAACACAATGATCTAAAGAAATATTGAGGGAAATGGATGAGGGAAGGTTGAGAAGTTTAGAAAAGTGTTTTTTTTTTTTTTAAGAAATTGTAAGATGAAGAAGAAAGAATCAAGTGGAAGAAGAAGGTGAATAGTGTTAATGGAAGAAGAGAAGGTGATGAAGGAAGAAGCAAAAAAGAAGAAAAGAGAGATAACATGAATGGGGGGCCAAAATTCGGCCCATACATTAAAGTTACAGCTGAGTTGTTGAGTCAACTCAGTCAAATTGAGTTGACTTAGTCAACTCCCAAAAAACAAAATTTCTTTTCTTTTCCATTCCTAGAAAAAAAAAATCAAAATCATATCATGGAAAGAGAAAATAAAAAAAAATCAAATTTTCAAAAAAATAAAGGATGAAAAATTTTTGGAATGAATTAAGGATAAAACTTCAAGTTCAAATTTTCAAGTTTTTTTAAAACTCCAAATCCCAAATTTTTAATTCAAAATTTTCATTCCCAAGTTAACCCAAAAAAAAAAAAAAAAATCACATTCTAAATGCCCAATTTTTAAATTCAAAATCCCAAAAATTTCAAGTTGCAAAAATTTCAAACCTCAGATTTCATGTTCAAAATTTCAAATCATAGATTTCCAAAATTCCAAGTTTCAAGTTTTCAAAATTTCAAGTTTCAAAGCCCAAGCCTTAAGTCTCAAAATTTTAAATTTCAAAATTTTCAAAATCTCAAGTTTAAATTTCAAAATCTCAAGGTTTCAAATTCCAAATCTTAAGTCTCCAAAATTTCAAATTTTAATTTCAAAATTTCCAGTGTCCAATTCCAAGCTTCAAAAATCAAATCTTTTTCAAAGCAAGAAAAAATCTTTTTCAAAGAACCATCAAGAAACAATCAAAGTTTTCTTGATGAAAATGAAAAAAGTTCAAATCAAGAAGAGACAAATGAAAATCACATATTTCAAAAATGCAAGGGACCAACAAAACACTCATCAGTTAAAGACTAATTCCAAATTTTGACTTTTGCAGGCAACAACTAGATTTCAAGGATGAGAAGCCCTTGATTTCCTTAGTCAAGATCAAGATCCTTTGGTCACAGACATTTCCTTAGTCAAGATCAAGATCATGTTCGCAAACATTTCCTTAGTCAAGATTAAGATCCTTTGGTCGCAGACATTTCCTTAGTCAAGATCAAGATCCTTAGGTCATAGACATTTCCTTCATCAAGTTCGAGATCGCAGACAGTTCCTTCATGAAGATTAAGGTTGCAGACATTACCTTTTGTCAAGATCGAGGTCGTAGAAATTTCGTTTGTCAAGATCAAGTCCTTTAATCGCTGACATTTCTTTCGTCAAGATTGAGATCGCAGATAGTTTCTTCATCAAGATCGCAGTCGCAAACAGTTCCTTTGTCAAGATCGAGGTTGAAAAGCTCCTTGGTCGCAGACAACTCCATTATCAAGATCAGGATGGAAAAGCCTCTTGGTCACATCAATTGTCAAGAATCATTTCCAAAATTCATTAGCTATCAGTTAGGTTAAGTATTTTCATTTTTGTCTAAACGTAAGGCACTAGTCCTATGTTCCAAAGTTTTAGGTTCGAAGGATGGGAAACCTTTGAAAATTCAACCTCAATTAAATCATGGCTACTAAAATCAGTGTCTTTGTTTTACATTAACATTTGCTATCCAAGCTCTGTTAATGAGGGGCATTCCGAAGACACTCGATTTTGCACCCATAATTTAATCAAGGAAGATGACTGGAATGACCATCCATGTACCCCCAAAAATCATGATTGCATTAAATGCATTAATTCATTCATTTCATGTCATAAAAATGATCTTGAGATTCTAACGGTCACAACGGTGTGTTCGGACCGTTGGATCGAAAGATATCACATGATCAAGTTTGCACAGTCAGCATGCATTGTGTCTATGTAGAGTCATCCACGCATGATTGATTTAAATTAATTCTGATTGGTTAAACAATTAAAATTAATTAAATAGTTTTGTGATTGGTTGACAATTAGTGTTTAAAATAGGATTGCTTGCATAGGAATAACATGGATAATTGGATAACAATAAAATTGTAAATAATCTAAACTTTATTAAAGTTTATTTTAGGATATCAGAGTTTATTTTTAGGATATTTATCTACAAGATAATTATTCCTAAAAAGACCTAAATTACCTAAAAAGGAGATAAAAATTTTAGAATACGTATTGAAAACATGTCTAAGTGCAAGGAGTGGCTCAAGGAAACCTAAAAAAGGAGTCCAAAATGCATCTGAACATGAAAATGCGATCAGCACCCAAGAGTACCATTCGGCACTTTTGGAGTGCCAAATTGCACTCTTTTGGGCTTTGGCCAAATTCTCTTAGGGTGCCGAAAAGGCACACCCTTTTCGAATTTTTTGCAGAAAGACGCGTCCCAATTCGCATTCTACCCGTGGCTGCTTATTTTTTAAGCATTTCGGTCTCTATAAATAGGTACTAGATCCCAAAATTCAGCACATTCTTTGACGGTCTAGAAGAGACACCTTTTCACACTGTCAAATTTCTCACTCCTCTTTTCTGGTATTCTCTCTTAAACTAGGGTTTTTATGTTTCAAAGATAATTGAATAAATTTCTTTGAACCTTAAAACATCCTCTCAAAAAGAAGAAGTGCTCCATGCAAGAGGTTGTTTCTGAGTACCCTTTTCTTTTCTTAATGCTTCTCTTATTGTGATGATGTATGTTTGTTTATTTTTTTAGTTTAGGTTTTTCAAGTATCCAGTACATGAATTGCTGATTTATTATGTCAAAGTATGTTCTTAATTCCTTTATTATTTTTGTGATCTCTTTATTATTTTCAAAAATCTGCATGTTAACAATTTTTTTTCTTTAAAATAAAAACAGATCTACGTCTTCCTTAGATGTAGATCTAAATTTTTCTCAGAACAAAAACAAATCTACATCTTCCTTAGACATAGATCTGAATTTTTCTTAAAAAAAAAATGGATCTACATCTTCCTTAGATGTAGATTTGAATTTCTCTTAAAGCAAAAACAGATCTACATCTTCCCTAGAGGTAGATCTAAATTTTCCTCAAATCAAAAACTAATCCACATCTTCTTTAGATGCAGATCTGAAGTTTTTTTTTTTTAAAAATACAAACTTATTTGTATCTTCATTAGATACAGATCTTTTTTTTTTTTTTACATATGCGGATTTTGAAATAAAGAAAAAGATCATGCATGATTGTGTTTGTTGTGTTTGTTTTATTTAATACATGTAGCATGAATTTATTTCATGAATGAAATTCTCTTCTAAAAACAAAAATTTATTCATATTTTTTGAACATACAAAAACATATCTGATTTTTTTTATCACAAAAACATATCTGATCTTTTACAAAACCAAAACCATTTTTTCTAAGTCCTTAAAAACATATCTGTTTTTTTTTTTTTTTTTCCTAAACCAAAATCAAAAATTTTTTTTTTATCACTAAAATAGATCTAAATTTTTTTAACAAAAAGGAGGATGCATTCATAAATAAATTTGTGTGATTTAGTTTTATTCACATGTACAATATATCATTCATAGCATGCATAAAAGGGGTACATTGGTCTCAAGAGTCTAGAAGACCAAACTCTGTCTGGGCAGAATGGGTGCCTAACACCATCCCATTCTGTAACCTAGCCTCTGAATTTAGTGTTTTTGGATAGGTAAACCTAGGTCTTATCTTTGTTTTATTTTTGGTAGTTTGTAACTAGGACAAAAAGTCATGTAATTTTTTGTTAGATTGTAACTAGGACAAAAAGCCATGTAATTTTCAATTTTTCAAATATGTATTTTTTTACTTAATGAATGAAAGGAAACAATTCAGTCATGTACTTTGTATTTAATTTTTTTTTCTTAATTTTTTGTATAAAAAATAAGTGGCAACTCCACACCACTTACCCAAAAAGTGAGGCATCCTAAAAAGCACTCAGAAAATCTCTCTTTTTTTTAGAGGCACCTTTGGCGGTCTCTCACATCGGGAAAGCACGACCGAAATCCCCATTTTGTCTTGACCTTTGGTAACGTATTTTGTACTCATTTTTTTCAATTAAAAAAAAAATGCATGCATCATACATTAACCATGGTTAAATATTGATTGTAAAGTTAGGTGTCATTTTTCATACATTGACTTTCGCTTTTCATGCTCTATTAATGAGGGGAATTTGTTGACACCCTATTTTGCAACCCGCATTTAACCTCACCTGGAGGGTAAAAGGGGTAATTTCACCTTGGAATAGGCATCTTAATTGTGGCCACTATATCCTTCATTTCATTTCCCCAAAATGATCTTGATGTTGTAACGATCAAATTGACTGATCATAAGTCTTAATCGGACCATCAGATTAAAAGTTATCATCAAATCAATTTTTAATGACTGAGAAGCACTATCACAAATTGAGTTTGACTATCTTGGATTATGAACAACTGATTCCAATTGGTTGTAAGTATAATCAATTTCAAATTAATGATGTGTCATAATTTGATTGAATAGGACTACATCTTATGGTAAGGTTGCATTCACTTGATTAGTTAGATAATTAAACATTAATTATTCAATGAGTAATTTTTGTAATTATCTTTTTAATTAGGATAAATTTGGAACTGATTACGTCTGAAATGGAAGTGATTGGAGCCTATTAATTTTATTCGGAAACTAATTTGGGGCCTATTAATGCTAATTGTGCAGAAATTATTTTTCAACAAATGACCTCTGCTCACCATTTCGTTGATATCTCTCAGAATATTTTGAATCTATGAGTGTGGTTAATTTTTCTAGAAACTAGACATTTGGGGCTTCGATTTGAGTACAAGAATGAGAGAATTACGATTAGAATTGAGTAAGATATGATTTTTCAAGTTTGTCTCTGCGAGCTATTACAATAGTTACAGGAAAACCGAATTTTGCGTGCTCATCACTCCCACCAATCTCTACATTTAATAAACCATATTTCCCCAAAGTCTAAAGTAGGGTCTAGGTTCATTATTCTTTTTCATCCTTTGTCAACCCTCATTAAATACTCTTCTATTCATATTTTTTCCAATACTACTATATAAAACCCCCTCTCCACCATTCCAAAGCACACCAAAAACCTATCTCTTCTCCTCTCTTGAGTTCTAGTGAAGTAGAGTAGTCTTTTCATATCTTGGTTTTCCCGAAACTCAAGGTATTGAGTGAGACTCAATCTCCCCCTCCTAGTTCTTATTTTCTACTCCACCCTTAGGACCTCCATCAAGAGGCTCCTCCTCCACCGTGTGAATCCTGCATGCAAGTATAATCTCTTTCCCTAACTTGTTTTTTTATATTATTAGGATGATATTAGGATTAGAGCACGCTAGTGTTTATTTAAATTCCTTGAATATGTTTGAATGTTTTTAAATGTTCATATGTGTTCTTCACATGTTCTTAGTTGTTCATCACATGTTCATGCGTAACACTAGCTTTGATCTTAAATCCACATCAAAAATATGAAAAACGTGTTTGTTTCATAATTCTCTCAAATCCTTGAATCCAGGATATCACTGTTGATACCGTATTTTGTTTATCCTCAATTTGTGCCGGACCCCGAAAAATCCAAAAATATCATTTTCTCTCTACAAGGTCATGAGAACATCTAGAGTGATGTGGCGCAACCCGTTTAAGCGCCGAAGCACCCGAAGTGCCTTTTCCAGCCAAAATGACCAAAATGCCCCTGGTCGGCCCTAGGATTGACCGAAGATCAAACGAGGTCCAAACTCCACAAAACAACGTTTGCCATAACTTTACACCAAACTCATGTTGGGATTAGTGCCCTAGAATCCTATTGTATGATACTATGTATTATATTATGTATGACATTGTGTTTGACATGATGTATGACTTAGTATTGTAATTAATAAAGTTGTTTTATTATTATCTGAAATAATAGTAACATGAATATTCGGACATTATCATATAGTCCATGAGATGCATAGTATGTGACTTATGTGTAAAGTCATAGAAGATATAAATCACAAGTTCTTTGCAAACTCAGAATATTAGTTTGTAGTCAGTGATGAAATTGGGCATTTCATCTGCGAAGACTATAACATATTAACTAAGATGATTTGTCTTGATCATGGAAGTGGTGACTTCTAGTTAATATGTTGATATGTTTTAAGAGTTAAGACATATTGAACTGGACCGCTGTGAGATTTATTATTCTCCTAATGATTGTCAATTGAATAATAAATCTCACGACTTATATTTGCATGAACTCTTAATCCTGAGAGAATAATGGACCTGATCATGAAGTGTAGGTTGCTTTGATATATCAGGAGTGAGATCTAAAGTAACGGTCAAAACCTCAGTATGTTGGGCAGCCACATTTAGTGTTGATAGAACATATATTTTCAAGATGGAATTCATAGTCTCTTAACGGAGATACAAAATATTCCCTTGAGATAAGTTTAATGGATTTGTTATTCAGATGAGTTAGGCTGAACCGCTTTAGTAAGACTAAAGTATATATTTATGAAATTGGATTTCATAAATATATGATGAATAACATTAAAGGATTAAACCGGGTACTCAGGGATTAAGATGTAGTAATTCATAAAGTGACAGTCTTCATTCATGACTTTGTGTTACTACGAATATTTTATGAAGGGGTTGCATGTACAATAAAGTCTTGGGATATAATTTATTAATAAGGCCTAGAGTGCAACTATATTTATATAGTGGTATTAAATATAGTTAATGGTAACTTTGGACTTGTCAAGAGTTGATAGAAAGGCCCAAGGCCCATTGGAGCTAGTGTCTTATTTGTTCCCTTTTGGTCCCACTCCAAGCCACATTTTAAAGCCCAATTGGAAAGGCCCAAAAGGCTGGCCCAAATTAGATAATCAGTTATAGGAGAGAAACATACAGAATTTTGGTGATAATTACAATTGCATGAATTGGTATGTGAGTGTTAGACACTCTTAGATTCTCTCCAAAAACATATACATATAACTGATTGAGAGACCACACATCTTGGGCATCTAGTGGAATTGGAGTGAAGATTGAAAGTCTTCTCAAGAACTTCTGATCTTCGGTTTTGAATTTCACCGCTTCAAGGTACACTCTCTTGTTCTCTAATTCTGAAACTTATATGGCACATGTTATCAATTGTGAATGAAGTAGATCCGTTTAATAAATTTTATTTCCGTTGTGCACACTCATATTTCCATCAATTCGAGCTTCATGGAGATTTTTAGCAAGTTTGACTCGAAGTCGATCTTGGGTGGGCCCAAAAATTCTAATTTTGATCTGGCTGCTAGAATGGGTTGAAACCAATGCCATTGTGAAAATAATTGACTTCTCGTTCCAACGATTGTTCATAGGTCGAAATTGAAGTTAGAATAGCCGAGATATCACAAAAACCGGGATGACGTACTGATCAATGCACCACAAACTTCTGAGAGCCATAACTTTTGATCCAACCATTGGACTTTTTAGTTCTTTACCTTTTTAGAAACTGAAAATGAAGATCTATCCAAAGGTGTTAATATCAGCCTGATCAGAAGTTGTTTGCGGCTGGCAGCCTTTGAATGGCCGCCGCCTCGAAACCTTGTTCCATGAAGTATTAAACACATCCTAGATCTACCTAATTACAAGTGCGTTTTGTCAAAGGATTAGCCAATTACATAAAATATTGACATATGTTCTTAACATTGAATCACATATGTCCTAAAAATCTCCCCCTTTGGCAATCCGTGACAAAACAAAACCACAACAACCAAATGAACATATGAGAGAAGGCATAAATCACTCAACTTATATTCACTTATTGAATACAATAAAATCTATCTTAACCCAAACTCTTGAAAAACTTTGCAAGAAGAAAGTTTATGGCAAGTAGACTTTGACAACCTGTATTTCTAAAACACTTTAAACAAAACTTATCAAGGCATCTTAGAGAAAAACAGAAATATAAGATTGCATACATCAAACATGTGTATAAAGAAAGAGAAGAAACAACACATGGAAAGAAAGATGAATAACATACATCAATATATATATAAACCAAATATAAGTACAATGTATGTCAAGGGGTCACAAGACCAATATACAAAGAAATAATGTATCTAAAATAGAAAGAAAAGAAAAGATACAAGAATCCTCACTACATCCCTCATATACACTCCCTTTAACAAAAAATCTCCTATACTAACCCTCCCTCTATGAGTATGACTACTCTCATCTCAAAACTACTCCTTCTTTTTGTCACAAGTGACAAAGGTTACGTACATCAAGTAGATATCTCATCATCACTAGGTGAGCTAGCATCAATGTCCTCATCAGCATCCTCACTGCCGGAGCCATCGTCACTCTCATCCTTAGAGGCTAGCGGAGATGGAAAGGAAGCGACACTGAAACCACCCATGACAGCCTGTCGTTGTGCGATACGACAGACACGGGTGTTCACCTGACATAACTCATCACTGAGAGTGTCAAAACGAGCATCCATGTGCACAAGCTGTGCCATGATGGCCTCAAGTATCACTCCACCCGTTGAAGAAGAAGAACCAAAGGTGGATGGAGTTGCAGGAGCTGGAGGAGCTGTTGTCTCGATCTGAGTCCACCTCGAGTGAAGCTATGCATCACTTTGCTTCATGGTAGTGGCATCAATGGCACCTATAACAGGAAAGTGATCAAACACGGGAAAGAAGATGGAAAAATGGCAAAGGATCCTTGTGATAGTCGAAGGAAAAATGAGCTTATCATGGGTCGCCATATCCCTATAGACATCTATAAAGGATAAGATGAAGTGAGAAGGGAAGTCAATAGAGATATCCTCTAAGAAAGATAACAAAAATCGAGCACGAGGCTCTGTGATAGTGTTATAGTGAGACAATGGATTGAGAACGAATGTCATCACCACGTTTAGGAATCTCAGAACTTCAGCAAAGGCTGAGCAAGAGGTGTTTTGACGGCCACCCCAAGAAGAAGGTGTCTCACAAAATAGAGACGAGAGTTCGTCTTTGGACACAAGCCTCAAACGATTACAGCCAGGGTAGTCAGGATGCGCTACCCTAGGAACATGTAGTACCTCGAAGACAATTTTCGGAGTAGCTACGATGTGCGTACCTCGAACATGAGAGAAGAAATAAGGTACAGAAGTGTCAAATCCGTGCATGTTGGAGTAGAACTCCTGCATGATCATGGAAGGGCACGTGACCGAGGCGCCACACAGTGACTCCCAACCCTTACTGTAGATGACAGTGGGTAGGTTAGTGTTAGAAAAATCTGACAAAACGACTTGGTGTTCCAAATGAATGCCTCATTGTGAAAAGTTCTTCGAGAAGTCCGATTTGGCCTTCTTATCATGGAATCGAACATAAGATGGATTGGGCTCAGAAGGAGAAGAAGAAGATGCCCCAGAACGAAAAGGGTTTCGGGACGGAGTGGATTTACATTTAGGTGCCATGATGCAACTAATGTAAGAAAGAGAGATAGATGGAGATAGAGATAATCAGAAAATCACCAACACTAATATATCAAAATATAAAGAATTGAAGGTACGTATGCTTGAAAATACATGAACATGTGACATGCAAATTTAAATGCATCATGGGCTCAGCCCAATCCAATCCTGACAGCACACAAATAGTTCAACATATATAGCACACATCTAAAATGCATGAAAATATAGTTATAATGCAAGTGTGATGTAATGCATGAAGTTTTCAACTATTAAAGCAACACCTATCCCAAAAATTTTACAAAAACTTTATTAATTTTGAAAAACCCCAAAAATTTCCAAAAATCCCAAAAATTAGGTCAGAAATGCATGAAATGTATGATAAGATAAGGAAAAGGGGATCATACCTGTGAAATATGCAAGATCAAAACCAAAGAATGAGTGGGGAAAAGTTTAGAGTGATTTAGAGGTGATTTAGGAGGTGAAGAGGCTAAATGGATCAAGAGCGATCTAGAAAAGTGAGTGAGAAATCGCGCTAAACGTTTAAAAAGAAACTTCATAAACCTTGATGGATCGAGAGCTATCGAGGTTTAAAACACACCTTTTAGCTATCGAGCAAACTATTGAGGATCTAACGAGAGGTGTCCACAACAAAGATTCTTGATGGATCGAGGTAGCTATCGAGAAGCAATCGAGCATCCAGAAGGTTTCTCGATGGATCGAAATAGCTATCGAGAGCTATTGAGAATGCGATAAAAAGTAGCTGAAGGGTCTTTATAGATAGCTTATCTATCAAGAGCTATCGAGAAACTATCGAGATTGCTTAAAAACAGTTTTTCAAGGAAAAGAAAAACACAGATATGAATGCAATCAAGCAAGCTACTCAATCAAAGATCCAAACAACATTTTAAGCTTTCAAAAACATGTCTCAACAAAAAAAATGTTAAGCACATGATCCAAAACACACACACACACACTAAACAAGTCCAACCAATTTTATATTTCAAAAACAAGTTGAGATAGTTTAGTGAGCATATATTTACACAAGTAATCCTTGTGATGGCCAAATCATATTGTACCTGCACATGTATCAAAAGTAGCAAAGAATTTTGCGTGTTATGTGTGAAAAATATTGCAAGATTGCATAAGTATCTATATGTTATGACGATTTGATATATGAGAAAAACACTTTAACTTACACACAATCATAACTGTTTGATGGGGACAATCACCTTCGAGGTAAATCCTATAACTCCCACATCTCCTAGAATACACGCTTGCAATCATATATAAAGCATTTTGATCTTTTAGCTTTTACTTTTCTTTGCATATTTTTCTTTTAAGCAAATCATGAATGGGTATATAAGAGATAGAAAAGAAATACCCAATAATGTTAAGCATTTGGCATTCCACTTTTGCTATGCCGAAGCATACAAATGTCATCTCATGATTGGTGGGTAACAGTGGTGAGATGGTTATTTATACCTTTCTCTTAAGATTTTCTAGTCCTTCCCGTCAAAAAGAGTGATACGAGTGTTAAGTACAAGAGATTACTTAATCTTACTCATCACAAACACGAGCACAAAGCTCACTTGCTTATTTGTGCATAGAGATGCTCATCTAAGCTACAAAAAATACAAAGTTTAGAAAACTTTGTTTCATTGGCCATCCAAGGTACACAAGTACCAATGTACACAAACACATAATGTTTTTGTATTTTTCTAATTTTTCAATTTTTTTTAATTTTTATATGAAAAACAAAATAAAGCAAAACTGAAAAAAAAAAATAAAAAAAATAAACAAACAAAAACATGTTAAACAAAGCAATGCATAAAACTAGACTGACTCAAAACACAAAAGCAAAACACACAAGTAATGCAAAAACAAAAACAAGAAGGGGAGAGAGAGAAAAAGTGACAAAATCACTTGGAACCATTTTCCTTCCACACCTTGGAAGAAACTTCTTGTTTAGCAAACCCTTGATCCAATGATGAGGGGGAAGAATTAAAATCGTTCAAGTTTGAAAGGAACATAAAGGCTTTGAGAAGATCTCCAAGAGGAGCAAAGGAGGATGAAAGTTGATTCTAGTTTCCTGATGCGATCATGCTGTTGTTCTGTTGAGTGGCTAACCACTTATAGCAATTTGGTCGAGTATGTCCAGTTGCACCACAGTGATGACAAAAATGCTGTTATTTCTGTTTGGACTTTTAAGTATTTCCCTTCTTAGCCCTAGAGTTCTTAATCTTTTTCTTATCAAGCTTAAGGGGTGCTCTTAAGATAGATTTACCCTTGTCTACGTTCTCACTAGCTAATTCATTCTTAACATCATTATTCTTAGTTTCAACATTATTAGCAGGAGGAACAAAAACAGTAGTACTAGAAGTAGCGACACTAGGAGAAGAGAAATCATACCCTAAACCAGTTTAATCGAACACAGATTTCTGAAGACTGAGTATCTCATCAAGCTTTGCACTTGAAGTCTTTTCCAACTGGGCTCTAACTTGGAACAGTTCTTCCTTAAGCTTCTTGGTCTTTTCAGCCAAGAAATTATTCTCAAATCTCAGTACTCCAATAGTCTGATTGGCTTCATCAAACTTTGTGGAGATTTCTTCTCGCTCAAGCTCCACATCACTAAGCTTCTTGGTGGCCAACCTATACAACTTCTCATGCTTTTCAAAGACCTTGTATAACTTTGCATAGGCTGCATGGATGTCATCCTTAACACCCAAAGCACTTTGGTCCTGAGAGAACAGTGTACTAACTGCCATCCCTAACATCCATTTTCCTTTTATCTTGATTCTTGAACTATGAGGAACTAGATTGCCTACGGTCCTTGTCAAAGCCCTTTCCATTGGCATTCTTCATGAACTTCTTGAATTGTCTTGTAATGTAGGACTTCATTTTAGAATCTTCATCGTCTAAAGACTCATCAATATCATTGCTCTTGGCCTTTAATGCCATGTTCTTGCTCTTGCTCGATTTCCCAATCCTTGTCAAACCCAACTCATAGGTCTACAAATTGCCAACCAACTCTGTCAAAGGAATTTTGTCAATATCCTTTGATTCCTCAATCGTGGTGATCTTGGCATGTAATCTCTCAGGTAGAGATCTGAGTACCTTTTTCACAAGCTTGGGTTCAGGAATGGTTTCCCCAAGATTAAAGGCTGAGTTCACTATGTCCTTGAGCTTGGCATAGAACTCATCAAATGACTCATCTTCCTCCATTTTGATCTCTTCAAAGCTTGTAGTGAGCCTCTAAAGCTTTGAATCCTTGACAGCCTTGGTTCCCTCATAGGTTGTCTACAGAATGGTCTATACTTCCTTAGAAGTTTCAGTAGAGGATATCTTCTTAAATTCCTCATTAGTTACTATGCTGAATAAAGCATTCAATTCCCTACTATTGAAGTTTGCCGCCTTGATCTTAGCATCATCCTAGTTGGCCGGCACTTCTGTAGGCTTGGTCCAGCCTATCTCCACAGTTTACCACACATTTTCATCTAATGACTGCAAGAAAGCTCTCATGCATACTTTTCAGTATGCATAGTTAGTGCCATCAAATAAAGGAGGTATAATAAGATATTGTCCTCTATCCATGACAAACAGGAGTCAATGGATCACACATCAAAGATTAACACCTAATCAAAATGTGCCTGCTCCGATACCACTTGATAGGCCACGAATGTATTGACCCCTTGTGATGAATTAATTGATTAATTACCCAAGTTTATTAATTAATCAAATTAACATGTAAAACGCGTAGTAGCACAAACAAATCACCAATTAACTAAAGTATGCAGTGGAAAATAAATTGACACAGTGATTTGTTTATGAATGGGGAAAACCTACACGGCAAAAACCCCACTAGGTGATTTTAAGGTCACCATTCTCGAGAATCCACTATTATCAAAACAAGCGGTTACAAGTAAAGGAATCCTAGTACCTTTTACCAACCTACAGTTGAACCTTTACCCCAATACCTAATTGGACTTGTTCTGTAGTGACAATCTCTCATTTTCAATGCATGGCTCCCAGTACATGACTAACCAATAGATGTGCAGATCCAGTACGCGACTTGATCACTAATTTGAGAAAGATGCTGGTTGCAAAGTTCTTCAGTTCATCACGCAATGAAGATCACGAAGCTCCTTGGTCACAAAACCCTATGTTATACAAACACAGCAACTTCTTCAAGAGAAAGATGAACTAGGGCAAATTCTATCTCCGGTCACAATTTGCATGAACAAAACTTTTACTCTACACTTGTGCAACTTGTGTCACCTTTGACGGCTCTCAAAATAATCCTTATATATGTTTAGGGTTGTGAGAAAAGAAAGCCTAAACACATACTCACAGAGTGAAATCAACTCTGAAAAACTAACTTTCATAAACCTCGATAGATAGCTATCCATCGAGATAGCTGTCAAGCCACGGGCTGAAACAGCTTTTAAACCTCAATAAATGCTAGCTGTCGAGTTTTAAAAACTAGCACTTCTTCACTTGTTTCTTGGACAAACTTGCATGGCTTTAACATTAATCTTGAAACCTTATTTCATGAAGTATTAAACATACCCTAGATCTACCAAATTACAAGTAAAGTGCGTTTTGTCAAAGGATTAGCTAATTACATAAAATATTGACATATGTTTCTAACATTGAATCACATATGTCCTAACAAAAGAAACTTTTGATAATGAGGAATTAAAACAGGGACATGTAGAACCTATAAAAGAAGAAACTCAATCTATTAACCAAGGAACTAATCATGAACATAAGATGGGCCAAATTGGTAACACCCTAACCTCCTCTGAGAAGGATGCATTAGTCACACTACTGAAGGAATTCAAAGAGGTATTTGCATGGTCATACGAGGACTTGCCTAGGATTGATACAGATATAATGCAATATTGCATTCCTACAAACCCAGCCATGAAGCCAATCAAGCAGAAGCTAAGAAGGATGAAGCTAGAATGGACTCTCAAGATCAAGGAAGAAGTCGAGAAACAGTATAATGTGGGATTCTTAAGGGTGATAAATTACCTAGAATGGTTATCTAATGTGGTTCCAGTACAGAAGAGGGACGGGAAGGTGAGAATGTGTGTAGACTTCAAAGACCTTAATACGGCCAGCCCAAAGGATGATTTTCCCTTACCTCATATTGATATCTTGGTTAACAATATGACAAGACATGCATTGCTGTCATTCATGGATAGATTTTCGGGATACAACCAAATAAAGATGGCTCTAAAAGAAATGGAGAAGACATCCTTCATTATTCCATAGGGGACATATTGGTACAAGGTCATGCCATTTGGCCTTAAGAATGATGGTGCCACTTACCATTGAGCAATCTCTACTTTGTTGCATGATTTGATACACAAAGAAGTAGAAGTTTATGTGAATGACATGATAGTAAAGTCCAAAGACCGTGAAGGGCACATACCGGCTTTACAGAAGTTCTTTGAGAGAATCCAATTTTATAAGTTGTGGTTGAATCTGAAGAAGTGCACTTTTGGCATGACATTCGGAAACTTATTGGGGTTTATGGTAAGCTAGAGAGGAATTAAGGTGGATCCTAGAAGATTAAGGTGAGGGTTTTTAGGAAGGATACAATACATAAGTAGGTTCATAGCCCAACTTACCATGACATGTGAACCACTTTTTTGTTTGCTTAAGAAAGAAGTTCCCACAGTATGGAATGAAAAATGCCAAAAAGCCTTTGAGAATATTAAGAGTTATTTGATGAAGCCACCAATACTGGTTCCATCGATACCTGAAAAGCCATTATTGCTATATATCACGACCACAAATACAACAATGAGGGCTTTGCTTGCTCAATATTTAGAGGAGTCTAGAAAAGAGAATGCAATTTATTATATTAGCAAGAAGATGTTGGCTTATGAAGAGAAGTATACAGCACTTAAAAAAACATGTGTAGCGCTTGTATAGGCTACCCAAAAACTTAGACATTACATGCTTGCTTTCAAGGTTTTGTTGATTGTAAGAATGGATCTTTTGAAATATCTAATGGAAAAGCTGGTGCAAGATGGGTAGACAACTAAATGGGTTTTGCTTTTGTCAGAATTTGATATCAAATATGTGACTCAGAAGTCTATAAAAGGAAGAGCAATTGCCGATCACTTAGCCCATTGTTCACCTGAAGAAGCCGAAGAAATCCAAGGAGACTTTTCAGATAAGGATATCATTAGGATAAGGTAAGAACCATGGATATCATCGGCATTAGAGTTCTCCTAATTTCTCTTAAAAGGACACACATGCCATTCTCTGGTAGGCTCAACTTTCGAGCCACTAATAACACCACAGAATATGAAGCTTGCATTTTAAGATTACAAGCAGCCCTTAGTCTTAGGGTGGAAGAGTTGGAAGTGTATGGTGACTCAGCCTTGATAATTTCTTAGATTTAGAACAGATGGAAGATTAAGGAAGAAAAGATAGTGCCTTATCACGAATGTCTTCAGAAATTCACATTAAAGTTTGGAAAGATTCAATACCAGTATGTGTCAAGAATGCAGAATCAAATTGTAGACATTTTAGCAATAATGGCATCCATGATGGAAGGGCCCAAGGAAGACCAAGCTCGGCTAATAATGCTCGAACAAAAGGAAGTGCTGGCTTATTGCATATCAATAGAAGGAGACGAAGAAGTAAATAGGGAAGGTGAATGGTCTTCAAACATTTTATAGTACCTCAAAGAAGGGACATACCCGAAGTTTGCAGATAAGAATTGAATATCCAAAGGTCGTCCATTAATTACATTATCTGTGGTGAAAGGCTATATAGAAGATCGTATAATGGAATTCATATCCTTTGTGTGACTGCTAAGGAAGCACATCAAATAATTGAGGAGGTCCATGAGTCAAGTTATGGGCCACATATGAATGCACACATGTAATCATGGAAGATAATGAGATAGGGTTATTACTGGACTACTATGGAAGTAGACTGCATAGCTTATGTTCGAAAATGTCATCAATGTCAAGTTTATAGAGATCTGAAGCACATGTTGCTGATGCCATTACATACCATGACTTCACCATGGCCGCTCTCTACATGGGGGATAGATGTTATTAGGAAGATTCAGCCAACAACATCAAATGGTCATGAATTCATACTAGTAGCTATTGATTACTTCACTAAATGGGTGGAAGTTGCCTTGTATAGGGTGTTGAACTCGAAGAAAGTTTTTCAATTTATTCAGACTAATATCATCTACAAATATGGGATACCACATGAAATTATATCAGATAACGGGCTGCACTTCAAGGGAGAAACGGAAAAAGCTACTTCAATAATTCAATATTCAGCACCACAAATCATTGCCCTACCGTCCTTAAATGAATGGAGCAATTAAGGCTGCAAATAAAAACATAGGGCGAATTTTGAAGAAGAGCACGAAGAATGGTGTGCTGTCGCAAGCAACCAAAAATAAAACCTGTACTCCTAAAAATATAAGTAGTGGTGTGAGTAAGGATCGTTCCCACAAAGAGTATCTAGCCTAGTTTTATCCTACGTGAACAAGGATGGGAGGGTTTAAGTATAACGAAAACAATTTTAAGAAAAACAACTAAGGAACAATTCAAATTAAAATATCGAAATCAATCAAAAGAACAAACCTTGGTCTAAGTCAACATCCACCATCAAAATTTTACAACTGATCATTGATGCAAGTATATCAATTCACACTTTCAATATTCACCATTGGAACTATTTTCCTATTTCTCCTTAGTCGCAATTAATTAGAAAACAAGTGATCTAATTAACCCTAACTACTAAACAACCCAAAACAGGCGTTAAAGATTTAATCTAGCAGCAGCCTTAAGAATTAGAGAGATCGATGAGGCTAAACAACACAAGCACAAGCGGTTGCATTTAATTTAGTCGAGCGGTCTTCCTAAGATCTAATAATTTCTGACGCAGCAAATCATTAAATCTTGGTTGCTTCACAAATTAGAGGGATAAAAAAATTACAAATTTGATATCTAACCTAGCAGTAGATTGCAACGAATAATAAACTAGTAGACCTCCTAGTAATTAAATGAGACAATAATGAAAATAGGCACAAAAGAACATCCTATACTCAAAGCATATATTGAACAATAAAAACAAATTAAATCTCACAGTTTTATTGATTCCAAGGCTTCCTTTTCCTTCAACCAATTATAAAAGTTTAGCCACACAGGGCCATGATGAAAACTCAAAGGAGAAGTTAGAGAAGAAGGGAGAGAGGCGTGTGTGAAGTCTAATGATTTCCCTACTCCCTTTACACATTAATTCTCCGTATTCCAAGCTTACAAGTTCTCCTCCAAATATTCTAAATATTATCCTAAAATAACAATATCCAAATCTGACTGATTAAGGAAAATACTAAAAATAAAATAAAGTCCTAATATAACTAGGAAAGTGGTGTTTTCAGCTGGAATTTTCATGTACCAAATTTGGAAACTTCCGAAAATAAACCGCATCAAATCCGCGTATTAGAATTGTAGGCTAAGGAACATTCCAGAATGTCAGCAGTGCAGGTGCAGCAACTTCAAGCCCAATTTTGACCTTGATGCATCCAGTTGTAGAGATTTTTATTGGCGTTCCATAGCACCTCGAATCATCTCAATCGGAGCTCGGATGAGAGGATTATGCCCAGATTATGAAGTGATATTGAAACTGTCCAAAATCACCCAATTAGCTTCGTTTTACACTTAATGCCTCCATTTGCATCCTAAATAAAAATATAAGAATAATGAGTACATTAAGGCACTAAATAAGTATAAAAGAATAAACATTAAGGGAGAAAAATATGACATTTTGCATTCTCATCAAAGAACTACAAGGATTGGCATTTACAATTACTCTATGCACTTTGGGGGTGTATGACATCAATTTGTCCATCCATAGGAGCCACTCCTTATTCATTGGTGTATGGGATGGAGTTAGTCCTTCCCCTTGAGATGGGTGTTTGTTCATTAAGAACAGTGTTGGAGAGTGAAATCCCCGAAGTGGATTGGTTGCAGAGTAAGTATGACCAGTTATGCATGATAAATGAGAAGAGGCTCAAGGCCTTGTATCGCATTCAAGGTTACCAAAGAAGACTTAGAAAAGCCTTTGACAAGAAAGTAAGAACTAGAGATTTGAAGATAGGAGATCTAGTGCTGAAGGAGATTCAAGCCCTAATTCAAGAAACAAATGGGAAATTTAAGCAAAATTGGGTTGGTCCGTATATCATAAAGCAGATATACTTTGGGGGAGTAGTAAGGTTGATGGACTTAGACACAAACCCTTTTACTGAGCCGACTAATATGGATCAATTGAAGAAATACCATGTCTGAGGCGGTAGTCTGAGGAATGACCACGTCTGAAGTGGTTGTGGATTATGTCATTTTCTTTCTTAAGTTCGGGGGAAAAGAGATGGCATGCTAGGTTGAAAATTCGAATGGGCGGCCTAAGCAAAACTTAAGGCTAAAAATGGTAGATTGAAAACCCGAAAGGACGATCTACACAAAATGAGAGTAAAAAAAAAATGAAAGTGAGAGTGAGAGAGCCTACTAGGTTGAAAACTGGAAAGGGAGGCCTAGGCACAAATTAAGGCAAATAAAAATGAATTACGTGATGACCTGATCCTTCTACCAAGGAGGTACGTAGGCAACCATATATTGGTCCAATCACAACTTACCCAAACCTACCATTTACCCATCAAGTACCAAAAAAATAAATAAATAAATAAAATTTTGCCAAGATTTAGCCATTCCATCAACACAAACCATGCCATTACATAAACCAAACCCTAAACAAAAAACCAAACCCTAAACAAAACCCTAAAGCTGAAAGCCCTAAATAATTCCTAAAGCTTAAAGTTTCAAACTAACTTTTTAAATAAACAAGTTCAAAGCCAAAAAAAAAAAAAAGAATCAAGTCTTCTTCAGCTTTTTTTTCTTTGATTATTCATTGGTTCCATCTATAGTAAGCATCCTATCATCTCTATCTCTCCTTTTGAACTCATAGTTGTTATCCCCTTGCTTGCCCTAGTTATCTTCAAGAATCTGTTTTCTCATAGAAACCATGTCAGTCTCTTTATCCCTAATCTTGCTCACCAACTAGTTAGAGTATTCCACGGTCATCTTGTGAAAGTAAACCTTAACAAAAGATTGATCTACTCAGCCAACCATGTCCAAGCCCAACAGCATGTTCCTTACACAAGTAGGACTTGTGTCCACTAGAATAAAAGGTTTTCTTCCTCTACCACCAGACATCCCTTGCTCATATTGGAATTGTCTCAAGAGTCTATCAGCCTTATAGAAAGTCACCCTGCTTAATCCAACCAAGAAGATATGATCTGATCCCGGAGATTGCAACAAAAGGGGTGGGCACTTCCACCAATAACAATCCCATCGAATTGAGATATTGGATTTCTTATCCAAAAATTTCACCTAGTTGCTTTCAATTTGACACTTGGACCATAATTGGCAATAGTGGGCGTAGCTATCATGTTCAGTCTTTCCATCAACCATATCTGGAAAGTCAAGGGACTCCCAAGGAATTGTTGTGATTCTCCACCAAGAAATACAGAGTCCAGCCCTAAAAAAGTTTCTGCCAAGATCAAAGAAGCAAGATTATCACCATCCCTAACTTGACTCACAATACCTATGGCTCAAGCATCTACAAAGCTAGGTCTTCCAAAGCAAAGCAAGAATTCTCCGATAAAGCAAAGAGATAAACCAAAAATTTTATGCATGTTGTTAGACTGACCATGAGGACATTTATCAATAAGCCTTATGACAATTGCATGAAGATTCACCATATGGCCTTCAATCATGCTACTGGTAACCGAAGTAGAAAGGCCTACGGCATAAGATAAAATCTCCCTATGCTAGGGATCACAAGAAACTACTACAGATTTTTTGTCAGGCTTATAACACAAAATAGCAGAAAATTCTTCAATTGTAGGACAAAGTTCAGTAGTGTTAAACTGGAATAAATGGTCTTCAGTATCCCAAAACTTCATAGCAACACAAAGAAAATCCCACTCGGTCTTGTCATTCCTTAGAGCCTTGATCCCCTCTAGTTTGTAGGCAGTGAAATTGATCTTGATGACAAAATCGAAGCTACGAACCCATCTATTGATATCATGTGTGATTGAATAAGGAGGATTTTGATTGTTGGCCATGAATAATTGTTGTATATGACTGCTGTTTTTGATAGCTTTGGTGCAGAAATTTTTTTGCATGTTTAATGCTAAGATAGGTTCTCCTAGTCTCTAACCATGTTTAAATAAGTTTAGAGAGTTTAAAGCTGACTGGGAAAGTGTTTCATAGTCCAAAATGGATAAAAATATTTTTCAAAGAAAAAAAAATAAGGAAAACGCGCCAAAAAATGCAAAAAGTCAAGGCAAGATTAGGTGTACCAATCGGCACCCCAAGGTGCCAATCGGCACTCCAAAAGTGCTGATCGGCACTCCTCAAGTGCCAATTGGAACCCAGTCCCCCCGCATGTGTTTTGGCTTAATTAATGTTTTTGGGCAAGTTTTTGGTCTGTTTTGGCTCCATTTTTCACTCCAAAAGGGAGTTGTGTAATAAAATTCCTCAGAAGTTCATATTGATTGTCAAACTGGGGCATTTAGCCACGCCTCATCCATTTTTCAAAAAATCATCATCATCATCATTTGTTTCAAAAAAAAAAAGAAAAAAAAAAAAAAAAAGAAGAGGAATTAGCCAACTCAAAATATTTCAAAATTATGCATAAGTTTTCAAACTAGGGGCATTTGGCCATGCCTTATCCCCTTCTCAGAAACAAACCAAATCAGTCATCTCTTTTTCAAAACAACAACAACAAAACCATGTAAAAATTTTCAAACTAGGGGCATTCGGCAATGCCTCATTTAGGTGAGCACAATCATATCCAAAGCAGTTAGATAAGTTCAAATTATACGCTACAAACCTTCATTGGGTGAATTCTAAACTTGTCTCATCTAAATTCTAGCAAGGCTAAAGTCATCTAAGGACAAGGAGCTAAAAGTGGAAATTAATACAAATTGTCTAACTAAGGAATATTTTGTTTCTTGTAGGAAAATTAACATACAAGTCAAGCGTCATTCGTAATTCAAATCCGCCTTTGGGAATATCTTCTAGACCCACCCATAGAAGAACCACCCTCTATGTCTCCTTCTCGCTCTTTACTTGCATAAAACTAAGATTCTTGTTGCCTGCTCTGAAATTTAAGGTTTCTGATTCTTTCTTCCAAAGATCTTGTGTTGGCCTCCACGTTCGCCATTTGATTGCTCTACAAAATCACAAAGACAGGTGTAAGTTCATTACTATGAATTTCAAGCAAAAAATCAGTAAGGGAGTGTCATCTTTTACCCAATTCACTTAATTAAGCACATATTGGGAAGATTATGTGTGTACCACCAGCTACAAGCCTTCAATCATTCGCATGCTTTCTTCCACGAGATCAACACCCACCTAGAGCATAAGGCCACAAGTTCAGAAACAACTGAATAGAAAAAGAATGAGACAGGAAACTAAAGGATTTGGAAATGTACCGAGCTAGTCCAAGGGACATTTAGGGTATACTCCAGCCAGTCTAGATCCACAGAGCTGAAATGGGGAGGACTCTCAGCTCCATAAGATGAAGGCTAAAAATGCAACATTCAAGCATTTTCACGAAAGACAAAACAAAGAAAATGAAAGATGATGATGCGAGTCATAATGCAAATTGATTTGGAAAAGAGTCACCAATGCTCTAGAAATGTCAGCTAAGTGACCCTGTAAGTGAGCTAGGATAAATTCAAGATAGTTTCCTAGTATCCCAGGAACGGTATGGCCAATCTGAGTACAAGCAATTTCTTCATTCGTCAGAAGGATTGCCAACTGGATAGATGGACAAGGATGGGCAGGAATCATTTCAAGAGGGTACATGTGTTGAACCTAAGCTCGTACCCGATCACCAAGATACCAATACCTCCCATGGCCACATTCAAATAGCACTTGAAGATCATTCAACTCTTGAGCCCATGCACACTCATCATGCTCCTCACATCCAAGCCAAGGATTTAAGGACATCTGAACATCACAAAGAACTCAAAAGGGATCACACCCAAAAGACACCTAATCTCCACTGGTGAAATGGAATCATTACCTTCAATTCTCTCACTGCCCAATTTTAAGCCAATGATGGCTGAGAAATCATATAGTGTCAACATCACCTCGCTAATACCCAAAAAATGAAAGGTACAAGTGGTATCCGAGATTCGCTCAGACAATGCAACAAGTAGTTAAAGATCCTTATATTTAGTAGTGACATAATCCAAAAGAGCTTGGAAAAAGGTTTGGAAGCCCGCTTCATTGATGACAAATCTAATGTTTGGGGATAACGTCGCCCACCTGTGCTTCAGCAACTGTAGATTACCCCAGCTCTTGAGATTCTACAATTAACAAGGATACCCCACATGAGAAATATAAACAAACAAAAAAGACAAAAAGAAAAAAGAAAAACCATAAAAACCAAAAAAACAAACAACAAAACAAAGCTTAGCCAATAATCATGATATTCACAAAAATACCGTGTTCCAAAAATACTACATCAAACTCCTAATAAACAAATACAGATGCCCCTCACAAAAATTAGCCACGCCCAAATGCCATTTCACCAATTTAAATCCTTCATCCCCATAAAATCATTCAACAATTACTCAAACATATACCCATGAAAAACAATACCCAAAGAAAATTCCATACCCATGAAAAATAATGCCCAAAGAAAAATTTATTTCCATATCCAAAGGAAAAAATTTCATACCCATGAAAAATAATGCCTACACATCCCAACAAAATTTCCATACCCATCAAAAAATGAGTTTACTCAATCATGTCTACACATCAAATTCTCATAATTTCATACCCATTGAAAACCAAAAAAAAAAATCAAGTCAAAATTCATCCAACAATGCCCAAAGCTACATACAATGCAAAGCTCCATAAATCATCAACATTGTCCAAACTTGACAATATCAAACAACTCAACAATTCAAAAATGCCTCAAAAATCAACATGACCACACAATGATTTCCATCCAAATCATACAATATCCAAAAATTCCCACAAGAGCAAACAACAACAAAATGACAATGCCCCACCATTAAGTTCTCAACCAAACAAGAAATCAAAAAATTTACCAACAAAAAAAAAAAAAAAAAAAAAAAAAAACAAAGAATGAGCTCACCTTAAAATCTTTTTTGGGTGAGTGTGGAACATGGGTGCTTCGGTCTTGAAGGAGTCCCTCTTCATCATGGGTTTGAAAAATGGGTTTTGCCCTGGAGATGGAGAGATGAAGGTTTGAAAATGGATTTCAAAAATGGGTTTTTCAAAGATGCTCAAAAACTTAAGAATTTGAAGAAATATTCAAAGGGAAGATAGAAATTAAGTTTAGAAGCTTGGAGAAGTGATTTTCTAAGCAAGAAATGGCATGGGAAAAGAGAAAATGCAAAAGGAATAGAGCTTGGAATAGTAACAATGAAGGAAGCGGAAGAAAAAAAAAAGATGATGGAGAAAAAAGAAAAAAGGGGCCAAAATTTCGCCCTCCCCCCCCCCCCCCCTCAAGGTTGTCTCTTTTCATGTGATGTTGCTGAGTCAACTCAAGTTTGACCGAGTTAACTCAATCAAACTTGAGTTAACTCATCCAAAAACAAAAAACAAAAACAACAAAAACAAAAACAAAAAAAGAGAAAAAAAAATTGGAAAAGTGGATGAAATAAAAAAATGAGTAAAAAAATTGAAAATGAAAAAATGAAAAAAATGAGTGAAAAAAAAAATGAAATGGAAAGAAGGAAAAATGAATGAAAAAAAAAAATAGGGTGAATGAAATGAAAAAAAAATGAATTAAATGAGAAAATTTAATTAAAAAAAATGGAGAAAAATTGGTTTCTAAAATTTTTCAAAAAGGTTTTCAACATCTGTGGCATTAATTTTGTTGGAAAAAGAGAAGAAAAGAAGGAAGGAAGAGAAAATTGTCAAACAAATGACTCAAGTTTTGAAATAATAAAAAAAAGGAAAAAAAGAGAGAAAGGTAAAGAAAAAAAAAACAAACATGAAGAGAAAATTTTCACAAGGATAAAATTGATCAAGTGAATCAAAAGAGAACGAAAAATTCCCTAAGTGTGGATAAAGTCTCAATCATCAAAATTCTAATTTGATTTTTTTTGCAGAGTTTCAAACCAAGCCGAATATAGTTCTTAGTTGCCTCCGGATTTTTAGATTGAGCCAAATATAGTTCCCAATTGCCTCCAGATTTTTAGATTAAGCTGAATATAGTTCTCAGCCACCTCTAGATTTTCAGATTGAGCCAAATATAGTTCTCAGTCGCTTACAAATATTCAGACCGAGTCGAATATAGTTCTCAGTTGCCTCCAAATTTTCAAATTAAGCCGAATATAGTTCTCAATCGCCTCCAGATTTTCAGATTGAGCCAAATATAGTTCTTAATCGCCTCCAAATTTTCAAATTGGGTCAAATATAGTTCTCAATCCCTTCCAGATTTTCAAACAGAGCTGAATATAGTTCTTAATCGCCTCCATATTTTTAGATTGAGCCGAATATAGTGCTCAGTCTACTTCCAAATTGGGCGAATACAGTTCCTAGTTACCTTATTTCAAATTTGGCAAATATAGTTCTCAATCTACTTTCAGATTAGGCAAATATAGTTCTTAGTCTACTTCCAAATTGGGTGAATATAGTTCTTGGTCATCTCACTCCAAATCAAGCAAATACAATTCTTAATTGCCTTATCAGAATTCAAGATTTTATCCAGGTTCATCAATTATCAAATAGATTAGATGTCCATTGTTCTCAAATTTTTTTTTTTTTTTTGGTGTAAAACAATAAAACACTAGTTCTACACCCAAAGGTTCTAGGTTATAAGGCTAGGAAATCTTTGAAAAGTCAACCTCGATTAATTTATGGTTACTAAAATCAGTATCCTTGTTTTACATTGACATTCGCTTTTCAAGCTCTGTCAATGAGGGGCATTCTGTAGACACCCGATTTTGCACCCATAATTTAGTTTTGGAAGATTACTAAAATGACCATTTCAAATACCCAAAATCATAGTTGCATTACATGCATTAAATCATTCATTGCATATCATAAAAATGATCTTGAGATTCTAACAGTCGTGACAGTATACCTGATTCCCAAGTCGGACTGTTGGATTGAAGTAGTGTTAAGCAATCTCTCACTTAGAGGAGTGTTAAGCAATCTTGTATTGCGGACTCTACCATGGAAGCTGAGTACGTTGCTACTTGTGAAGCAGCAAAGGAAGCTGTATGGCTCAAGAAATTCCTTTCTGACCTTGGTGTAGTGAGAATGGTGCAAGTTCCCATCACATTGTTTTGAAAAAATAGTGGAGCAATTGCACAATCCAAAGAACCAAGGAATCACAAGAAAGGAAAGCACATTGAGAGAAACTATCACATTATTCGAGACATTGTTGCTCGTGAAGATGTGGTGTTAGCAAAGATTGAAAATGCAAATAATCTAGTAGATCTCTTTACCAAAGCCTTCCCTCAAAGGACTTTTGAGTCGCATTTAGAGGGAATGAGAGTTAGATTAGTGCACAATAGTCTTTAGGGCAAGTGGGAGATTGTTAGGATTAGTGCCCTTAAATCCTATTGTATGATGCTATGTATGATATTAAGTATGACATTATGTATGTCAATATTATGTTTAATAAAGTTGTTTTATTATTATCTAAAATAATGGTAACATGAATATTTGAACATTATCATTTAGTCCATAAGATGCATAGTATGTGATTTATGTGATTTAGTCACAGAAAATATAAGTCACAAGTTCTTTGTAAACTTAGAATTTTAGTTTATAGTCGATGATGAAATTGGGCATTTCATCTCTAAAGACTATAACATATCAACTAAGATGATTTGTCTTGATCATGGAAGTGGAGACTTCTAGTTGATATGTTGATATGTTTTAAGAGTTAAGACATATTGAGCTGGACCGCTGTGAGATTTATTATTCTCCTAACGACTGTCAATTGAATAATAAATCTCACGACTTATATTTACATGAATTCTTAATCCTGAGAGAATAATAGACCTAATCATGAAATGTAGGTTACTTTGATATATCAGGAATGAGATCTAAAGTAACGGTCAAAACCTCAGTATGTTGGGCAACCACATTTAGTGTTGATTGAACATATATTTTAAAGATGGAATTTATAGTCTCTTAACGGAGATATAAAATATTCCCTTGAGATAAGTTTAATGCGTTCAGTTATTCAGAGAGTTAGGCCTAACCACTTTGGTAAGAAATTACTAAAGAATATATTTATGAAATTGGATTTCATAAATATATAATGAATAACTTAAAAGGATTAAACCAGGTACTCAAGGATTAAGATGTAGTAATCTACAAAGTGGCAGTCTTCATTCATGACTTTGTATTACTACGAATATTTTATGAAGGGGTTGCGTGTACAATAAAGTCTTGGGATATAATTTATTAATAAGGCCTAGAGTGCAATTATATTTATATAGTGGTATTAAATATAATTAATGGTAACTTTGGACTTGTCAAGAGTTGACAGAAAAGCCCAAGGCCCATTGGAGCTAGTGTCTTATTTTTTCCTTTTTGGTCCCACTCCAAGCCACATACTAGAGCCCAATTGGAAAGGCCCAATTGGAAAGGCCCTAAAGGCCAGCCCAATTAGATAATCAATTATAAAGAGAGAAACATACAGAATTTTGTAAGTGTATGAAACGGTTTGTGTGTGAGTGTTGGTCACTCTAATTCTCTCTTGAACAAATTCATATAACTAATTGAGAGACCACACTTCTTGGGCGTTAGTGGAATTCAAGCGAAGATTAAAAGTGTTCCCAAGAACTTCTAATCTTTGTTTTGAAATTCACCATACCAAAGTACACTCTCTTATTCTTATATTCTGAAATTTACATAGTACATGTTATCAATTATGAATGAAATAGATCCGTTAATTTTTCGCTGTGTACATTTATATTTCAAACAATTGGTACCAGAGCAGTCTTCAATTTTGAATATGTATAACATGTTTTGTGAGTTTTGGAATTAGAGATATTAGTTTCATGATGTTAGAAGATTATACATATTTAATTTTCTGCATTGTTGTTGAAACTATGATTTGATGAAAACTGATATTGATGTTATGATGTTGTTTAAATTTGAATTTAAGTATGTTAAATTGAAATTTAAGGCTATAGCATCAATGGAACTTAGTTTTGATATCAATCTCTGTCTATCATGTTCATATGATGGTTGTTTGTTCATGAAAAAACTTAAAAACTGCTTTTAAAAATTTTTGGAAATTCAAAATTCATGAGGCTCGATCAATTGAGAATCGATCGAGGAGCCAGAACTTTTCTCGATCGATCGAGGTACACGTTCGATCGATCAAAACTAGAAATTTAGAAGCTCGATCGATCAAGAAGCGATCAAGCATTGATCAAGAACCAGGAATTCAGAATTTTTCTAAGTGTTTTTTATGTATAAGATGCAAGGCTATGTGTAATTAGATTATGCATGTTTAATAATTAAAAACCTTCTTTAAAACATCTAGTGGGAGAGAAATACAAGGGTTGGATCTCACGACCTCCATTATCAGTTCATAGTAGTGTAAGGTAAGCAGCTTATCTTGGTGTATATGCCTCGCGATCCCAAAAGAGGGTGTTTACTTGATAGTACTACAAGTTTGAACTTACCCGTTTAAAGTAGTATGGACAAGCACCTCATCTTAGCGTATATGCCTCGCGATCCGAAAGGAGGGTGTTTTGTTCCATGGTACTACAAGTTTAAATACCATAAAAGGAGATGAACTGTGGCTACACATGATTCCAGATAATGGTGTACACTAGACTAAATGTAATGTCAATCTTCCAAAGGAGCTATGTTATTATTACTTAGAGGCCAAAGGTAATACAGCATATTATTAGTGTTTAATAAGAGTTATCATGATAGCACAAATAATAAGAATAATTCTCATTCAATTAAGTGTTTATAGTAAACTTGCTACCAAGGAATTATAGACACGAATTAGGCTGTCGTTACATATATTATTTTATGGTTTTATTAAGGTTCTATATTATTTGTTTATATGCTAAATTGATAATGTCCAGTTTACTTATTATATTCATGTTTATTATTTCATATTTGAACAAGGCATCATTTAGCCCACTTGTTACTATTCTTAATCAAAACAAACTGACTAGATCCAACTATGTTGACTAGAAAATAAATTTGGACATTGTTCTTACAACTGAAGAGCACAAATATGTGTTTACTCAATCTTGTCCTAGCTTTCCTTTATTAGATGCTCCTCTTGAGGAAAAACAACAATATGATTGTTGGCAGAAATCTAATGAAATGGCCAAGTGCTACATCCTAGCATCTATCTCAAATGTTCTACAGCATCAAATGCAGGATGTAGAACTAGTTTTGGACATTATGTTAAATCTGAAGAAGATGTTTGGTGAGCAAGGCCGTTCTACAAGGCAAGAAACCATGAGGCAAATTTATAATACCAAAATGGCTGAAGGAAGTTTAGTGAGGGAGCATTGTCTAACAATGATCTCTAATCTGAATACATTGGAAGTTTTAGATGCCGATATTGATGGAGAATCCCAAGTGGATATGATACTCCAGTCACTACCAGAATCATTCAAGGAATTCAGACTCAATTATAATATGAACAAAAATATTTATTCATTTTCTGAATTAATGAATGAGTTGGTAATGGCAGAAGGCATCCTTGGTACTTCTAGTGTTAAAGCCAATGTGGGTGAAGCTTCTACTTCTCAACCTAAGTCAAAAGGTAAGGGTAAGAAGAAGAAAAAGAAAGACTTCACCAAGCAAGATAGTAAACAAATTGCCTTTAGGGTTGCTGATAAAGGAAAGAAGCTCAAAGGAAAATGTTTCCATTGTGGTGAGAAAGGACATTGGAAAAGGAATTGTCCAAAATTTAAGGCTGCCAATAATAAGGTATGAAAAGTTCATTTCTCTTTGAAATATGTTTAGTACAAAACCCCACAGATTCCTGGTGTGTGGATTCAGGTTGTACTAATCATACCTGCAATTCTTTGCAGGGGTTCTAGGAGACCAAAAAGCTTAATGAAGGGGAATTGTTTCTTACTTTGGCTGATGGGAGCAGGATTCCAATTGTAGCTGTTGGTGTTTATAATTTATATTTTGAGTCTAGAGTTTTAATATTAGAAAACTGTCTGTATGTACCTAATGTTCGTAGGAATTTAATTTCTGCAACTTATTTGGGTAAACATAGATAGTGTGTTATCCTTAAAGACAATGTTGTAATAAAAAATGATAAAGTATTTATCTGTTCTGGCAATATTGTGGATGGTCTTTATATTTTAACTCCTAATAAGTATAAATTATATAATTCTAAATTAAATAATAACTCTCATGTAAAATCATTCAAGAGAAAGTTTCCTTCTACTAATGATGCATATCTTTGGTACATGTGTTTAGGTCATATTAATCTAAACAAAATTCAAAGACTGATCAAAGATGGACTCTTAGAGCTATTGGACTTTGATGAATTTCCAATTTGTGAATCTTGTTTAGAGGGCAAAATGACCAAACGACCTTTTAATGCAAAAGGTAGAAGAGCCCAAAAGTTGCTTGAATTAGTTCATACAAATGTTTGTGGTCCTATGTCAACCCAAGCAAAAGGAGGTTATGAGTACTTCATCACTTTTACTGATGATTACTCAAGATATGGTTATGTGTACCTAATGAGATGGAAGTTCGAAGCCTTTGAAAAGTTCAAAGAGTTTAGGGCTAAAGTTGAGAATCAATTAGGTAAATGCATAAAAGCCATTCGATCTGATCGTGGTGGCGAATACCTTCTTAGGGATTTCAAGGATTACTTAACTCAAAATGGGATCATATCCCAATTGGCTGCACCTGGAACTCCCCAACAAAATGGTGTAGCAAAAAGAAAGAATATGACTCTTTTGGAAATGGTTAGGTCTATGATGAGTTACTCAACTTTACAAGTTTCTTTTTGGGGATATCCACTAAAAACTGCAATGCATATTTTGAATTTAGTTCCCTCAAAATCTATTCCCAAGACACCTAAAGAATTGTGGAGTGTGCGTAAGCCTAGTATGAAATATCTCCACATTTGGGGATGTCCAGCACATGTGTTGAAAAAGAAGTCTAATAAGTTAAAATCTAAAACTAAAGTATGCATGTTTTTAGGGTATTCAAAAGAAACAAAGGGTTATTTATTCTATAATCATAAAGAAAACAAAGTGTTTGTTAGCACACATGCCAAATTTTTGGAAGATGATTATATGAATAATTTTGATCCTAGAAATAAAGTTGTTTTGATTGAAATGAATGAACCTGTAAATGAACAACCAATAGATGAAACTAGGGATGACGTGGTTGTATTAGATACACCACAAGATACTACTAATGAAATGACTAGTACACACGTGCCTCGTCGTAATGGGAGAATTGTTCGACCTCCTATAAGATTCATAGGTTTGGGAGAAACTTATGAAGCAATCTCAGAAGAGGCTGAATCAGATCCCTACACTTATGAAGAGGCAATGAATGATATAGATGCACATCGTTGGGTCAAAGCTATGAAAGTTGAATTAGATTCCGTGCATTCCAATCAAGTTTGGGATCATGTAAAGGCACCTAACGGCATTAAACCTATTGGTTGCAAATGGGTTTACAAGAGGAATAGAGGGATAGATGGAAAGGTTGAAACCTTTAAAGTAAGGCTAGTGGCGAAAGGGTACACACAAAAAGAAGGTATTGATTTTGAAGAAACCTTTTCAGCAATAGCAATGCTTAAATCTATCAGAATTCTCTTATCCATTGCTGCTCATTATGATTATGAGATTTGGAAAATGGATGTCAAGATTGCTTTTCTAAATGGTAATCTTGAAGAAGAAATCTATATGATGCAACCAGAAGGTTTCATAGCAAAGAACCAAGAGCATATGATATGCAAGTTGAAAAGGTCCATTTATGGACTTAAGCAAGCATCTAGGTCATGGAATATCAAATTTGATCAAGCAATCAAGTCATTTGGTTTTGAACAAAATCTTGATGAACCATATGTGTACAAAAGACATCGAGCTAACGTAGTAATGTTTCTAGTACTTTATGTTGATGATATTCTACTCATTGAAAATGATATAGAGGTAATGTCATAGGTAAAGGTTTGGTTGTCAAGCAAATTTGATATAAAGGACTTGGGTGAGGCTAATTTTATTCTAGGGATCAAGCTTTGGTGAGATTGCAAGAATAAGATATTAGGCTTATCACAAGCTAGATATATAGATAAGGTTCTAGAATGGTTTAGCATGCAAAACTCTAAGAAATGATTACTTCCTTTCAGACATGGAGTTCCTCTGTCTGATAACCAAAAGCCTAAGACTCAAGAGGAAGTAGATATGATGAGACTAGTACCTTATGCTTCTACAGTAGGAAGTCTCATCTATGCAATGCTTTGTACTAGACCAGATATTTTTTATTCAGTGGGCATGGTCAGCCAATATAAATCAAATCTAGGACCAAAACATTGGCAAGCTGTAAAGCATATTCTTAAGTATTTACGAAGAACAAGAGATTATATGCTTGTTTACTGGAGTGTGGATTTAATTCCAATTGGCTATACAGATTCAGATTTTCAATCGGATCTAGATTTCAGAAAATCCACTTTAGGATGTGTATTCACCTTGGGAGGTGGAGCCATAACTTGGAGGAGTGTTAAACAATCTTGTATTGCAGACTCCACCGTGGAAGCTGAGTATGTTACTACTGGTGAAGCAGCAAAGGAAGCTGTATGGCTCAAGAAATTCCTTTCTGACCTTGGTGTAGTGAGAATGGTGCAAGTTCCCATCTCATTGTTTTGCGAAAATAGTAGAGCAATTGCACAATCCAAAGATCCAAAGAATCACAAGAAAGGAAAGCACATTGAGAGAAAGTACTACATTATTCGAGACATTGTTGCTTGTGGAGATGTGGTGGTAGCAAAGATTGAAAGTGCAAACAATCTAGCAGATCTCTTTACCAAAGCCTTCCCTCAAAGGACTTTCGAGTCGCATTTAGAGGGAATAGGTGTTAGATTAGTACACAATAATCTTTAGAGCAAATGGGAGATTGTTAGGATTAGTGCCCTTAAATCCTATTGTCTGATACTATGTATGATATTAAGTATGATATTATGTATGACTTCATATTGTGTTTAATAAAGTTGTTTTATTATTATCTAAAATAATGGTAACATGAATATTCGGACATTATCATTTAGTCCATGAGATGCATAGTATGTGATTTATGTGATTTAGTCACAGAAGATATAAGTCACAAGTTGTTTGTAAACTCAGAATTTTAGTTTGTAGTTGGTGATGAAATTGGGCATTTCATCTACGAAGACTATAACATATCAACTAAGATGATTTGTCTTGATCATGGAAGTGGAGACTTCTAGTTGATATGTTGATATGTTTTAAGAGTTAAGACATATTGAACTGGAGCGTTGTGAGATTTATTATTCTCCTAACGACTGTCAATTGAATAATAAATCTCACGATTTATATTTACATGAACTTTTAAGGCTAAGAGAATAATGGACCTGATCATGAAGTGTAGGTTGCTTTGATATATCAGGAGTGAGATCTAAAGTAATGGTCAAAATCTCAGTATGTTGGGCAGCCACATTCAGTGTTGATAGAACATATATTCTCAAGATGGAATTCATAGTCTCTTAATGGAGATATAAAATATTCACTTGAGATAAGTTTAATGGATTCAGTTATTCAGAGAGTTAGGTCTAACCACTTTGGTAAGAAATTACTAAAGTATATATTTATGAAATTGGATTTCATAAATATACAATGAAGAACTTAAAAGGATTAAACCGGGTACTCAAGGATTAAGATGTAGTAATCTACAAAGTGGCAGTCTTCATTCATGACTTTGTATTACTACGAATATTTTATGAAGGGGTTGTATGTACAATAAAGTTTTGGGATATAATTTATTAATAAGGCCTAGAGTGCAATTATATTTATATAGTGGTATTAAATATAATTAATGGTAACTTCAGACTTGTCAAGAGTTGACTGGAAAACCCTAAGGCCCATTGGAGCTAGTGTCTTATTTGTTCCCTTTTGGTCCCACTCCAAGCCACATACTAGAACCCAATTAGAAAGGCCCAAAAGGCCAGCCCAATTAGTTAATCAGTTATAAGAAGAGAAACATACAGAATTTTGTAAGTGCATGAAACAATTTGTGTGTGAGTGTTGGATACTCTCTAATTCTCTCTTGAACAAATTCATATAACTGATTGAGAGACCACACTTCTTGGGCGTTAGTGGAATTGGAGTGAAGATTAAAAGTGTTCCTAAATTCATACTCTTTGTTAGTTCTCTTCTGAAAGATCGAAAATATGTTAAAAACACAAAAGCTATTTAGACCCCCAAATTAAAGTTACGGCTCGATTGATTTTACTCTAACTTAATATTAAGTGCGGAATAAAGTAAATGCGAGTGGATAAACAAAAAAGCTACTCTAACCCATAATTATTATAGCACAACAGTAAAATAAAATATAAAAGAGTAGGGAAGAAAAATGCAAACACAAGATAACACGCCAATGTGTTATCGAAGAGGAAACCGAAGAACTCAGCGAAAAACCTCTCATCCGCCCTCCAAGCGGTAATCGATCCACTAGACAATCAGTTGGGATACATGGGTTAGCAAGAGACCCTCCACGCCTAATCTACCCAATGCACCTAAGCCTTCCAAGCTCCTACTCCAACAAGGCTTCTCGGAACCGTGTCTTGTCTAGCTCTCCAGATCCTGCAATACGCCCAATTGCATCTGCCAAAACTTGGCTTTTTCCAATACTTCCCAGCAGCACCAAAGCCTCACTTGACACTCTAAAAGGGTGTGGTAAGTGTTTGGGCTATCAACCTCTCAAATGTATGAAAATGGAAAGGTAGGAGTTGAGGAAAATCCACAAGCAATTTTGTGGAGAATTATGGGTATAACAATCTCTAACTCTCAAGGTTTGTGGCTAGGGTTTTCTCTCAGAAGCACTCCTCAACATCTGTGGGTAATATGGGTATTTATAGTGTGGGTACAGATAGTGTGTATCAGAAATGACAGTTCAATAAAACAGAATGTTTCGCGGGTATTTCGCGGGAATGCCTTACCCGCGAAAACCAACTGTCACCAACTTGTCCTGACTCTTCGCATTCCAGTCATGTGCAGGGCACATGCTTCACTTCGCGGGAAGCTTAGCTGCGAGATACCCACGAAAACAGCTTTAGTCTTCATGCCTTAAGTCTTCACACTCTTTCTCTCACACACAACCCTTACAATGAAATCCCACATATAATACAGGGTACAAAAGATTGAACATAATTACAATCAAATTTGACACTGAATTAAAACCAACATAAATAGTTGTAAATTACAACTTTACAATCTCCCCATTGGCTATTCCGCGACAAAACCCCTAAAACAGACTCTAGACTTAAACTTGAGTTTGAGAATAGTGGCAAAACTCACTCACACCTAATCTAGAAGCTGTGAAGCACTTGCATGTATATACCTATAACCTGAAACACTCGCACACAAACAAAACTTTCATTAAGCTTATGACAAGTTGAGTACATGGTACGTATATAAGCAAGTAAAGTGCGATCAAGTTTATAAACTATAAAGTAGTTAAGCATATCTTGATCATACAAGAACAATCATTAAAGAATGACTACAATGAACATTTAGCTAGTAAATGCTCATCCAGACACGCAACACAATAAAGACCAATTGCAATGATCAATTACATGTCCAACACACAACCAATGTAGAATACACGAAGTATTTGCATCTAGGATACAAAATCCTACTAGGGTACAAGTGTGAGGTACTTAAGATAGTTTTGCAACATCTAAAAATACACAAAAAAAAAAATGCTACAAAAGCAATGAGATAAACACATGTACTGAATAATAAATAGAAAAATAAAACCATAGTACATAAACTTTAAAGAAGAACAATAAAAACTATAAACAAACAGCAGCAACTGTAAACAAACAGCAGCTTCTAGCTATTCCTCCCCCTATCACTACACTCCCCTTATCAACGACACCATCTCCCCCTTTTTGTCATGGAATAGCTAGTCTCCATGTTCTTCTAGCTTCCTTTGAGTTTGGTCCAACTTAGTCTGAAGAGATGTGAAATTTGTGTCGAAGCGAATGTGCTGGGAGTGCATGATGGTAGCTAGTCTGGATATTTTGGTATTAATCTCTTGAAGTGCAGCCATGATGTTGTCTATCTGTTCATCATAGGCATGGGAGGTAGAGCTTGAACTTCCCGAAGCAGCATGACTTTCTTGCGTGGTACTCTTTTTGGTGTGACTCATATTGTCATAGAGTGTGCGGATGTTAATAGGACTTGGCCGAGGACATGGATGCTCATCTTCCGAGGGATGCACACCTTTGAACTTCAAAATCTTTAAGATAAGGCTGCAGAAAGGAAGACAGTTCCTTGAAGCAATTCATTTAGCTGTTTTTGCCAAGATGTGAGAAATATGAGAACACACATCAATCTCCTCATCAGTGATCAGATCATGCAAGAATAATGCATGACCGAAATTCATGTACCCGATGCTTGACAAAGGATAGAGATTGCTAAACATGATCACAATGAGTAACCTTAATTCGAGAGATAGAGATGCCACATTTATTGACTTTCCATTGGATGCGAACTCCAAATTCTCTCCTAAAGCTTCTTGAAGAACCTCCTCATCCAGATTCAGCTCATCATATACCAGTGGTGTAGTGAATATTGGCCATTTAATATGTAGGATCTCTGCTAGATAAACTGGTGTTACTGAGAAACTCTTTCCTCTAACACAACATTTTAGCTCCTCTCCTTCAACAATGGCATTGGCATAGAACTCTTTCACCAAGTTCTCATATGCAACATCAAGATTGGAGAGGAGAAAGTTCCAATCCTTGGTGGCAAACCATTTGGGAATATTGGTGTCAAGGAGAGATGGCTAATCAACGGCCCTTTCAACCAACAACGAAGCTTCCCTAAAGTAGTTCTCAAAGTTCTGACATGCAACATAGGATCTAAAATAGTTCGAATCAAAAACTCTGATTGGTGATCAAGTCCTCTTTGGCCTTGGTGAGAGGTTATCAACATCAATCACAGGCTATTTTCCTTTGCTGCAACCTCCTTTAATAGTTGACGTCTTGAATGGACACATCTGCACACGTAAACAGAAAACAAAGAAAAGAAACAGGTGCAAAAACACAAAAACAAAGCACAAAACTTGATTAGATTCAAGTTAGTCCAAAACATAAGTATAAATACTTAAAGCAGAACACACAAAATGTTATAACAACATGCTATAAGTGCTAAAACATATAAACATAAGCAAAATGTAAGAAAATTGCAACTATGCATGTGTGTGCATCTACTGTGCATGAGGTGATGCATGGTGTATGCCTAGGTGATGCATGACAAGGCATTGTGAGGCACATGATAGGCACAGTGTGTAAAACACACACCTAAAGATTAAAACATGTCAAGCAAGTTTAATCAAGGGTAAACCTAAACAATGAAACTCAATTGAGTCCAAAACACCACAAAAATGTCACTTGAACATTTTGACAAACATTTAGCATGCAACACTGCACTACATGAATGGACAATGCATGAACACAGAAAAATGCTCAATACAAGTTTAAAATGCAAGGGGCCAACACAAATACACACAAATCAAATGGGACTCAGCCTAATCAAAATTTTGAAAAAATTTTGCTTAAAAATCATGAACCCAACCCCTTTTTCAAAAATCCCCAATTTTAAAAACCCAAGTTAATTTCTGCATAATCTAAGACAAAAATGAAAAGAATGTTTAAGAAAACATTCCTTGAAGTTGATTTTGCAGAAAATAAGCTTGAAATAGATGGGGTTTTGAGAGAAAAATAGATTTGGGTTGAGAGAGGTTCGAAAGAGGCAGTGCGAGGGAAATAGAGAGTGTTTCAAAAAAAACTGTCACATCAACCTTATAAAACTGAAAACACACGTTTTTCGCAGGTTAGGCAGTCGCGAAATTAGTCGCGAAAAACACCACTGAAGCATAGAAACTTTCGCAAGAAGCTTTTAGTAGCAAAACAGTCGCAAGACAGTTGCAATAGCCTCTGTATAAAACTTGTGTTTTTCTAGTTTTTGCCTAAAAATCATTTTGTGGGAAGAGTTTAGGCACGAAATAGTCGCGAGACAGTCGCAATACTCTTTGTATGAAAATGAGATTTTTAGATTTCCTGTAAACTGTTTTCATGGGAAGCTCTTAGTCGCGAGCTTCTCGCGAAAATGCCTCTAAATAGGTTTTTGTAAAACAACACAAAAATTTGCATTTTGAACAAAAAATAAAAGCACAAAAGTATAAAATCACTTTCAAAAACATATAAAATACTCAAAAATCTTTTTGGGTTTGATTGGCAAGCAATTGAGCATACACATCATATTTGAACATGTACAACCACAACAATGAGATAATCATTAATTGAACTAAGTCTTATGTGTTATGGGTGAGTATCAAATGTCGAATAGTCCTTAAACCAGAGTGAAGCTTCAATGATCAATTCAATCAAATCATACAAAACCGGTACTAAGTCAAGTGGACAATCTCAATTATAGAAATGAGCATATATGACCTCCCACAAGAAAATGATTACAAATCATAACATTTTATCTTTTTGAACAATACATCTCATTTTTGAGATCGGTGCTTGAAATTTTTGATATTTCAACATTGAGAGATAGCCTTTGGCTTTTTGAGCACCTTACATTACAATTTAAAATGTCGCTTTCCCTTTTTCCTAGTCAAATACTAGTATGTGTGATAGCTTTTGCAGCTCATTATCTCTTTTCATTTTGAGATTTACATTTGTTAAGCTCTTTAAGCAAAAACATAAAAATAAGGTGGGAAGAGATATAAGCACAAGTCTATGCAAGTATCAAGACCATCGAGACTATTGACCAATCATTCATGACAAGCTTGAAGATCTATTTACAACAATCACACATAGTTTTCAAGATTTCTCCCACAAAGATATATGTGCATACAAAACAAGCTAAGCTCATAAATGCACTACGCCATTAGTACGAAGGTACTAGGCCAAACTCACATGTGATATACACAACACAAGCGATCAAACTTCTAAAAGATTTTTCAATTTTTATGGGTTTATGAATTTTTGAACACACTCAAAAACATAACAAGTAAAGTAAGATCAACAAAACAAGTACAAAACAAAACTTGTAAAAGAAACATGCTATAAATCGGAAGCAATTGACACAAGTTGAATTACGCATGTCATGATGCATGAACCTATGACCCTAAACATTGGAAGTATTAATGCATGGGCATAGAGGGTGATCATGCATAAGTACCCTTCTTCACCCACTCTTTACAAGTATTTTGGGTGAGAGCCTTAGATGGCGGGGTACGACCAACATAACTTTCAAATCTCGGAGTGAAGCTAGCAAGGCACAGTGATATGTTCTTCAACATTTCCATAACATCTCCAATGAGGCTGATTCTATGCGTGGTCAAGAAAGTTCAAGGAGAAGACCAAAGGGAGCACAAGTTAAGGGAGATAGTGAAAGACATCTCATTGGAGATGTTATGGAAATGTTGAAGAACATATCACTGTGCCTTGCTAGCTTCACTCCGAGGTTTGAAAGTTATGTTGGTCGTACCCCGCCATCTAAGGCTGAAACAAACTTCGCTTCCTTTTTGGGTTCGCTGCTTGAATTTCTTTCTCTGGTATAGCCCAAACTAGTCTTATCATGTGAAGATTTTTAAGAGGACAGCACATTGTCAAGTTTCTTGGTGAAGATGCGCTCAACCTTGAAATTTGCTTGAATAATTTCAAGTTCAAGAAACTTGATCTTAGAGTAAGCTTCACCCAACTCTCCCTTGAGTCTTTCTTCTTCACACTTTGATTCCTTAAGTTGCACAAGTATACACCTATGCTCTTCTTCAACCTTTTTCATCTTTTTCACAGCAAGGTTAGCAACTTTGGCGTATTTGTTACAATCTTCCAGCAGAGAATCATATGCTTCTTGAAGGTTGTTCTCCCCTACATTTTGGCACACTTCTTCATTTTCAGATTCTTCAATTTCCTCATCCTTAGAAATATTACCAAGTTCATCAACCAAATTGCTCAAATCATCCTTTGAATCAACTAAGGCAATAGCCATAAAGGCTATATAATTCCCTTCACTGTCACATTCTCCTTCAGTGTCTGAATTTGAGCTGTTAGAATCACTAAGGGTAGTGGCAAACACTTTACCTTTCCATCTCAAATAGTTGGGACACTCCTTCTTGAGATGTCCATGACCATTGCATTCGTAACACATGATGCCTTAAGGGGATTGAGAGTCCTTCCCATCTTTCTTCTTGAACTCCTTCCTATCACCTTTGGAGGATGAAAACTTCCTTCTGCTGAATGGTTTCTCACTACTCTTCATCTTCAAAAATTTACAGAAGTTCTTTGCTAGGAATGCTACCTCCTTCTCCACATCATCTTCTTCGGAAGAATCATCCATTCTCTCGGTGATGGTTTTGAGAGCAAGAGATTTGCTCGACTTATGAGAAGGTAGTCCCAGTTCATATGTTTGGAGAGAGCTCTTCAATTTTGATCTCATCCAAGTCTTTACTCTCTTCTATGGCTATGACTTTTGCTCGGAAGCTCTCCGGTAAAGACCTCAAAATCTTTCTCACCCCCTTAGCATCCTCAATCTTCTCACCGAGATTGAGCTTAGCAATTAGAATTTCGTTGAGCTTCCCATAGAATGAATCAAAAGACTCATCATCTCCCATCTTGAGCTCTTCAAATTTGGTGGTAAGCATCTGAAGTTTTGTGTCCTTAACTTTCTTGGTACCTTCATAGGTAGTCTCAAGAATAGTCCAAGCTTCCTTGGCTGTCTCCATATGCGATATCCTGTGAAATTCATCAGTATACACACCACATAATATAGCATTAATAGCCTTACTGTTTGCATTACCCAAAGCAAGGGCTGCCTTGTCCCATTCAGAATTGGCTATCATAGGTTTAACATACCCATTCTCAATGGAGTCCCATACCGACTCATCCATAGCACACAAGAAAGTCATCATACGAACCTTCCAAAATGCATAGTTGCTTCCATCAAAGAATGGTGGGGCATTGAGAGATTGTGATCGGTCCATCACAAAAGGGTTAAGGATCACACTCAAGTAATTAAACCACAATGAATTTACCTGCTCTGATACCAATTAAAAGCTTGAAAATTTGTTAAAAATATAAGAGCTGTTTAGACCCCCAAATTAAAGTTACGACTCGATTGATTTTACTCTAACTTAATACTAAGTGTGGAATAGAGTAAATGTGAACGGATAAACAAACAAGCTACTCTAACCCATAATCATTATAACACAGCAGTAAAATGAAAGGTAAAAGAGTAGGAAAGAAGAATGCAAACACAAGATAAAATGCCGATGTGTTATTGAAGAGGAAACCAAAGAACTCGGCGAAAAACCTCTTCGCCGCCCTCCAAGTGATAATTGATCCACTAGACAATTAGTTGGGATACATGGGTTAGCAAAAGACCCTCCAAGCCCAATCTACCCGATGCACCGAAGCCCTCCAAGCTTCTACTCCAATAAGGCTTCTCAGAATCGTGTCTTGTCTAGCTCTCTAGATCCCGCAATATGCCTGATTACATCCGCCAAAGCCTGGCTTCTTCCAATACTTCCCAGCAACACCAAAATCTCACTTAACACTCTAAAAGGTTGTGGTAAGTGTTTGGGCTATCAACCTCTCAAGTATATGGAAATGGAGAGGTAGGAGTTGAGGAAAATCCATAAGCAATTTTGTAAAGAATTGTGGGTATAACAATCTCTAACTCTCAAGGTTTGTGGCTAGGGTTTTCTCTCAGAAACACTCCTCAACATCTGTGGGTAATGTGAGTATATATAGTGTGGGTACAGATAGTGTGTATCAGAAATGATAGTTCAGCAAAACAGAATGTTTCGCTGGTATCTCGCAGGAAGACCTTACCCGCGAGACACTCGAGAAAACCAGCTGTCACCAACTTGTCTTGACTCTTTGCATTCCAGTCATGTGCGGGACATATGCTTCACTTCGTGGGAAGCTTAATCGCGAGATACCCGCAAAAACAGCTTTAGTCTTCATGCCTTAAGTCTTCACACACACACACTCTCTCTCTCTCTCTCTCTCTCTCTCTCACACACAACCTTTACAATGAAATCCCACAGATAATACAGGGTACAAAAGATTGAACATAATTACAATCAAATTTGACACAGAATTAAAGCCAACATAAATAGTTGTAAATTACAACTTTACATCTTCATTATGGACCATTTCCATGAGGAAAATCTTGGGGCTGTCTTACACTTATGAGATAATTGCCATTTCTCCTCACAGTAATAGCATAAGCCCTTCTTTCTCCTCTCTTATATTATTGCAGGGCTAATTTTATGAATTGAAACTCTAGGTTTGGAATCTGATATGGGGAGGCCAAGTATTGATGGTTTGGTTTGTTGCCCACCCTATATCTCCTGGTTTGAAGGCACCTCTCCTACTACTAATCTAGTACTCCTCTTGGATCTATGCTAATCCAAAGGTTTGATGCAGAGAAGACAGATTAAGCATTCTAACAGGTAATCTAATTTCATCTCTAAGGCCACTCAAGAAACAACTCAACCTATGTGATTCAGATAACCCTTTAATTCTATTTGATATAACCTCAAACTGAGCTTTGTAATTAGACAGAGTTGAAGTTTGCTTAAGTTTGGTAAGGCATTCCATAGGATCATCATTAGCACTTGGCCCAAACCTAGTGTGAAGTGTGCCTTTAAGAAAGATTCCCACCCATCAAAACTATGCATCCTAGAACCACACTAATGCAGATACTTACATGTAATAGGAAGCCATGAGAATCCTCTCATGATTGGGGATATCATAGTACTTGAAGTATTGTGTGGCCTTATAGATCAAGCCTGTTGGATCTTCCCCATCAAACCTAGGAAATTCTAATCTTATTTGCCTAGGGAATGAACCCATACCTCCATTGGTCATCGTTGATTCATCTTTGTTATTGCTATTAGTGGGTTTGGTTAGTAGAATTGACCTAATTTCTTTAACAGCCTCAGATAATTGGGTAAGTTGCTGTGTTATGATCTCCATAGCTCTTTGATGTTGATCTTGTTTCAGTTTTACCCCAGCAACTATCTCAGATAATTGGAAATATCTGGTGCTGGTACCTTCTGCCATGGCTGGATTGTTGCTCTGATACCAATTGCAGTAAACATTCTTGACTACTTCAAGGGAGTCTTCCTCTAAGAACTAGAAAGAGATAAGGAAGGAAGAAAAATAGAGAGATTCAAGAAGAAAAGCTGTAGTCTTATTTTCTCATGCCTCTATTCTGTCACCTTACAAGTATTTATGCGTGAGGTTCTCTTTACCATAGCAGCAGCTAACTAATTGCTTACATCAATACTAATCGACTATTACATCAGCACTAACAAACTATTAGCTTTAGCTATTTACTAGTAAAATAACAGCACATCACACAAGTTGACGTGTCAGCTTCATTGCGAAGCTTACTATTAGTACTGGGTCAGCCATGGTATATTTAAAGTATGATCCAAAACCTATGATTTGAGAAGATGTGGAACACTACTTGACATAATCCGGATGACAGTTGAGGATTTCTATATTTCCAGTCTCATTTCATGCACACTTTTTTTTTTAATGAGTTGGTTCTGTCATTATATTGTGGTCACTTCCAGTTTCAATTGTTGATGTTTAGCGTCAAAAAAACCAATTGCTATGTGCTAATTGGTTTTGTTTGTTAAAAAGATCCAAGGCATGCTGCTTTTCATGATGAGGAATGGGGAGTCTCAGTCCATAATGACAAGTATGTACCTCAAAAAAATGTTCAGATTACCTTCTGGGTTTGAATCCCAACCTTGAACTGCATCTGATATCTTTCTCAGTCTTAAGTATTCATGACACTTGCAGGATACTGTTTGAATTGCTCAGCCTATCAGGTGCTTTGGCTGAACTTAAATGGCCTGCAATTCTTAACAAAAGGCATATATTTGGGTATTGGTCATACTCTTCATGTGCTGAAATCGAAATATCTAGTGTAGTGAGTTTATGGTCAGTGGAATATTCTAGTGCTTGCCACTAGCTTTTGACAATGTTATGCATCAAATACATTTAAGCATTTTTGTGCGTTTTAACTTATGGCTTATTTGTCATGACTTGTATAAGTACAGGGAGGTCTTTTCGGACTTTGACCCAGATACCGTTTCAAAATACAATGAGAACAAGATACACACCAGGAAGCCTAGCCAGCTCTCTACTATCAGAAGTGAAGCTGCGAGCCATCATTGACAATGCAAATCAAATGTGCAAGGTTCAGACCATCATTTATTGTTCATCTAACTTTACTATTCTATACCATAGATTAAATATGAGGTGTTTTGGTTGTTTTAGGAATTATTGATCATTTGTTTGGTGAGGAAGCTATTGCATAATGCTTAGTACTGTTGAAAAACCGTCTTTACCCACAAATAATCTTGAACTGGATGGCTACCCCAGAGAAACAAATGAGGGAGAGGCAGCAAAAATTCTTCATTTGGTGTATAATTCAACAAGATTCTTGTATGTTTTTTATATTATGCAGGTAATTGACGGGTTTGGGTCTTTCAGCAAGTACATATGGAACTTTGTGAACCATAAGCCTATAGTTAGCCAATTCCGGTACTCTCGCCAGGTTCCAGTCAAGACACCAAACTCCAAAAGCCGAAATGATGAGTAAAAGGACCTTGTTAAGAGGGGGTTCCGCAATGTTGGGCCCACGGTCATCCATACATTTATGCAAGTGGCTGGACTAACAAATGACCATCTCATTCGTTGCTTCAGATTCAAGGAGTGTTTGACCGTGGCCAAAGCAGATGAAAAAGATGGTACTCATAAATCCAAGCTGGAAGAAAAATTACAAGTTGACACAACTCACTTGGGACTAGCAAGAACTATCGATGAATTGAGTTTCACATCGAATTAGTATCTTACGTATTTGGTGTACTGTAAATAAATTCTGCTCTTGTTGGCTCCACCTCAATGATGTGGAGTGATTCTGGGGAAGTGTTTTCTGCACAAATAAATGTAGGTATGAAAAATTAGATTGAAGCATCTGTGACTCGAAAAGCTCAAATGGCTTGGTTATTTACAGAATTGATACTGCGAAATATTATTAGTTTTCTTGTTTGATCAATGGCATTCCTCCTGTCCATTCCTGAACATAGGAAACAGTACCTCTTTATCTCAACCTATTGAATCTTGTGTGGTTATAAACCCATTATAAAAAATAAAGGAAAAAAAGGAAGAGTTTGGTTGCCAACCTTCAGCTTCAATTTTCACATTCATTTAGGTTCAGTTTTCACAATTGATCTTTAACTTTTTTCCTCATGGGCAGGATTAATATTGAATTCGAACCTCTATCTCAACTGGTTGAGACATTAATTCAATGGTTCAAAAATATATGTAGTTGGCCCTTTGAAGAATCTGTGAAGTGTTACAACAAAGGCAGCTTTTCAGCAAATGAGAAGCAAACATTGGCAGAATTAGTTCAAAATTAAGAAAGTGGAAGGATCATAAAAATTATTAGACTGAGACCAGGAGCTTGCCATTGCCCGTAGGTTTAAGAATTAGTATGTTTGGACTAACTGCTCTCGGTTAATTACGTAATTTGTTAGTTTTATTGTACTATTGTACTTTCGTTAACTTGCCAAAAAAAAAAAAACTATCACAGAGAGGGACTCATAACATAAGACCAGCAGAAACTCAGTACCCAGACTCAGGACCAAATAATCCCACTGAAAACACTTCCAAGGATCTGATTCTAATTCTCATTCATGAAACTGTATAGACCAAAGCGTATGGCTCAATTGAGCTTGGATTGCCTCGTGGTTAATCATCTGAAATTGCAGTCCTACTTTTAAAAATACATTCCTCTCAGTTAGAGGAAATTCAACAATACAAGTTCCAAATATATTTTTTTTTTTCTCACTTTTCGATTGTTGTATTTACATAAACATCCTAGCTAATCTTAGAAATAGTTCTATGACATTACAGAATGCTTGATGTGTAACTTCTTTATGGACATTCACCATTTTTCAGTTTGATTTTGGTGTAACATTTTTCCTGAGATGGCTGCCGCAAGTGCTGCTGTGAAATTGGGATCTTTTGTCAAGGATGAAGCCATCTGTTCCACCAAGAACTGCTTGATTTCTGGTGAATCAATTTTGGGTTTTGATGGTTTGATGTCATTAGTACTGGACTTAGATTTTGTCAACTCAAGAGTGAGCGTTGGTCCAGATGAGCTGAGAGAGGCTGAGCAGGGGAGTGATGCAAGGGTCACACAGCGGTTGGAGCCTGATGTTGCCTCAAGTTGAGAAGGATGGGGATGGTTGTGCTCACCTTCATAGGTTGCAACCAAAATTGATTGGTCTTCCACACTTCTCTGTACCTGAACAGCCAAATTTAACCATAGCCACTTTAGATTGCTACTAAATACATTTATTAAAACAGAATGGGAAACATAGTGTCAAAAAAGATTTTGTATTCATCTTTAGACGTCTCAGAAAACTTTAAATGATATGTCAGGGAATGCACTTTTGTTTAATTTGATCTAAATTATGAAATTGATCCATTTCAAACGGAGATGATCTTTTTCCATATTATATTTTAAGGGAGAATTGATTAGCGACATGATTATTTATCTATGTATGTGAGTTGGATGAGATGTGCTAATTTTTTTTTTGGGGAAAAACAATTCAGATAATCATAAATTAGGGGAAGCATGGTTTTGAAAATAATCACTCACCTTCTTTTTGACGGGGCAGCTTGGAGCAAAAGAGCATTTGAAGTAAGCTCTAGGGCAGGGATTATCTCTGGTGACCTTCTGTCCATATTTCCTCCATTGATATCCATCCTTCACAACCTACAAAGTCATGAAATTAAGTCAAGCATGTAAATTAATTTACGCCCAATATGCATGGCCGGCCAAAAAAAGAGAGAGATATAGTAATATATGGATCTATGCGAGTAAATAACTTACAAGGCTAGTATCAGATGCTTCAGTCTTGACATAAGACCTTGAGATTTTTGCCTTGATTGTCCCTTCTCTAGGTTTCTTGCATGATTCATCATCAGTTGAGCTGCTCTCTGAGTTGCCATTAATTCCATTGGCATTATTATTAATGTTGTTACTACTTTCAGACTTTCTTTTCCTTGAGGGGCTAAGCTCCTTTTCGGGGTTCTTGCTCATATAATCCATCAACTGGCTTCGCAAAGCGTTGTAGTTCTCACACATCACTGTTAGCATTTCAGTTAGCTTCCTATTTTCTGCACTCACTCGATTCAATTCCTCCACCAAAGCACCAGTCTGAACATAATTAAACACAATAACTTTAGCACCTCGTGTATATTTAAAACATTGATGGTGGAATATAGTACCAAAACAATTTTCAGACAGGCAATGCAATTAATTAAGAGCAACTTTTTCATAAAAGAAATACATTTTATAAATCAAGTTTCAGTAGCAATTTTGGTTTAACATTTAGTGACTTCAATGAAGGAAGTAGCACTACATATGAAGCAACCTTAAACAATGTCATTTTTGTTGGGGAAAAAAAGTTCCCAATTTTATTTGCAGGAGTCAAAAGAACCTTGCTCAACTTCATTTTCATTAGGCCAATAACTTAATATAAATTCACGTTTATCTTTCTACTTCATAGCCTTCAATTGACAGCCACAAAAGGAATAATAAAATAAATAAATAAAACATAATCACGAGGAAAAACAAAGAAAAAGAGAGAATGAACCAACCTCTTGTTTAACTGAGAGCTTCCTTTCAAAGTCTATAAAATTGCTTTCCATCTCTTCGTTCTGGAACCCAAAAAAAATCATAGAAAGAAACTTCTCAGTTGATGAATTCAAGTAAATATGATATCAATAAGAGCTAGAGCTAGAGCTGGAATGCTAGATTAAATTTTCCACACGTACGTACCGGTACAGAAGCAACATTAACATTAAGATCCAAGCAAGTACTTCTTCTCCATGAAGAATAATCCATAGCCGTCGAGTTCGAACTAGTCCAACCAAATCTTCTTGCAAAACCCAGAACCCAAGTTTCCAGAAGATGCTAGCTAGTTTGACCAAAAGAGATAAAGCTGTGTAATTACAGAATCCTCAACAAAAACCCAGACCAAGTCACAACTTTCAAGTGTGAAGAAGTGTTCAAATTGTTAAAATTTCTGGCAAGTGAACCAAATGGAAGAGCATATATATAAAAACCAAAAAAAGATCAACTTCTTGTAAAAGGAAACTTGGTGGAAAGAGAGTTTAATTAGCTGAAGAGCTGGCATGAACTTTTTAGTTGCATATTTAAAAGTATATATTTATAGTAAAAGGATAAGAGTACTGCATGGGTTCGCTTTGTTTGGCGTGCGTTAATTTGGTATTATTTTATGAATGTGATAGGTGTGTCGGTTGCCACTAGAATTTTTGTACACTAAAAATAAAATTTCAAAGTCAAGCTCGCACGCCATCAAATTAAAATATTAAAAAAAAAAAAAAAAAAAAAAAAAAAAAAACAATGGGTGGGGCTGGGTGTGGTATTGGTGTGTAATATACCATGTAATGGATATTGAAATTTGGAAAAGTAATTTTTAAAAGAAAAAAAAGAGTCTGAAGAAGTTCTAAATTGACCCGATACTTTCTTTCTTTCTACTCTTTTAATAATGTAGGGTCTGTAGGGCCTTTACTTTCTTGTCACGTTTCCAAGCATTTTCCACGTTCCATGCAACATCCTTACTCTTTTTTTCTTTTTTCTTTTTCTTTTTTTTTTCTACGCGCTTCACACTTTCTTGCCGGATCTTCATTTTTTTTTCCTTCTATTCTATATGCTTCCTTTTCTTTTTAGTGAGAATATATATATATATATATATATTTATATATATTTTAGTGAGAATATATATATATATATATTTATATACTAATTGATTTTAATGATCGAGTGGCGGGAAAGTTTTATTGTTCCAATTTCTATTTATTATATTAAAAAATATGTGAAGGAAGTTATGTCTCTTCTTATTCTTATAAAGTATGAAAGAAATTATTTACAAACACACCTAAACTTACATTTAATTTTATAACATGCTCCGTTGTTAATTTGTGAATAGATTTTAGCACTTACAATGGGACCACCAAAAATATTTATTTGGAAAAAATAAAAATTAGACACTTCAATCAAAAAAGATGACACTTTAGCATATTATAAATTTGGGTGTATCCCTTGTATTATTCATTGTTTTAATAGCATTTCAATTTTTATTTTTACTTAAAATTTCAATATTTTTTATTTTGATTTAGTTTAATGTACTTGAAGCAATGTCAAGTTATTATGTCATAGTTTAATGTATCATGTGATTCTCTTTTTTTTTCTTTTTTCTTTTTTTTTCTTTTTTTTTTTTTTTTTTTTTTTTTGTTAAGAAAATCATGTGATTCTCTTTTAAATAATTTTAATATGCTATAACATGTAAACAATATGTACAACATATTTTACTTGACACTACAATATATCACAAAAAGCAAAAAAGAAAAACTTTGTTTCACGAGGCTTTACTTATACTTAGGACTTGGTTTTTTGGTTTTTTCCATTTTACACGAGATTGGTACTTAGAACCAAAAAAAGTTCACCGCCATCGTTACTAGATTGAGATGGGGCAAGGCTATTAACTCCAAAGCTTGAGCAATCGTTCCGATGTTAATTAATTAAAAGTAGCCTTTTTAGATTTATAAAATAGTTGATGTGGTAGGAGATAAATTGAATTGGATATATCTCTAAACCCTCCCGTTAAGTTAACAATCAAATTGAACCAAACCGACAAAGTAAAGTAAATTATACTATTTCGTGTCAACATTAGAACATCATTTGCTTAGATATAAAATGTCAAATTAGTTTACGATAACCTCTTTCTTATTATCACTTTTGGTGATACCGCAGTTGTCTAATTAATGTCTCATTTTCTAGCCTGGGTGGGAGTGTGGTGTCTGCCTGGTATATAATAATGTTAGGTTCACAACATTTTCATAACAATTTTTAGTTAGTAATCTATTATTATTATTATTATTATTATTTTGTTAAAGTTGGTAATTTATTATTGGTAGGTAAAAAAGTAATGGCAATGATAGGCATAGATTAGAACCAGTAACACTGATTGCCACCTAAGATTTGTTGTGAAAATAATGTAGACTTATATTAGCCTTACTCTCGTCTAGTACCTTTTTTTTTAATTAGTACTTTTTTTTAATTATGAGCTTTTTAAAAATGAGGTTATAGAAAAAAAAAAAATGAAGTTTAAAAAAATTGTAGTTTGAAAGATGTTGTTTGATAATGCATTTCCAAATCATTTGATAACAAATTATTTTATCAATTAAACTAATTGCAACTCACACTTCTAAAATAGTTTAGACATTTATAGTGTCATTTTGAATTACAATACATATATTGTGGTTTGACACTATTATAATTTAGTATACAAAACTTCAAATGCTATGATTCAGCCCATAAATTTTGGACTAAAATAAAATCATTAGATTTCTTTCAATTTGATATGATAGGGAAATATTTATTATTTAATTAATTCCACCCCCTTAAAATATCTTTTAATTTTTTTATTTGAAATAAAAATCTTATTCTAACCTAATCAATGTGTATATATTTGTAAAATTCGCTATTAGAGACTTGAACCTGACCCTTACCCTTGCCCCTATCCCACAAGAACTTGTACTTGTAAAGAGTGATTATCATGTTAATGGTGTGTAGTAGTTCTCTCAATTTTCTAAAAGAAAAACAAACCAAGTGGTTAAATTAATTTACTAATTAATTTACTAATTTACATCTCATGTAGGTCTTGAAGAAATGGACTCGAGATCAAATCATATGTAGGGGGACTATGGTGAGGAAGACCAGTACTCGCAACGGTTGAACCTACATTTTTTATAAAAATTATAACATACACCCAGTGTTCTATACCTCTCTCATGCATATAGATAAGCCTCATATGCAGGACCTATAGATAATATCAAGGGCGGTGCTGCAGCCTATTCAGGGGGTTCAAATGAACCCCTGACTTCAAAAAAAAAAGTAATAATAATTTTATATATATATATATATATAATATTTTTTTTGTTAGTTTAATACTTTAATTTATTCTTAAAAATATTTTTTTGCACACCTAACTTAAATCTTGCACACCCTTATTACAAGTATTTTTGACTCTAAAAGTAAAGAGTAAATGTTTATGAATTGTAAGTGTAATTCTTTTTTATAAGTTTATATTATATGTGTGTAAGTGTGTCTAATATTAATTGTGTACATTACTTTTTGTTATAATGTTATTTGTGTAAATTATGATGTGTGTGGATGTTTGTGTGTACAATATAAATATAATATAATTTTATATAATTTAAAATTAGGAAATAGAGAGAGTTTTTTTACATGTGTATATATTGTTATCGTATTATAATAACTTTTTGTTATAAAGTTAGTAAAATTAGTGATTGGTTGAAGAAAAAGATTTTAAAATTAGTGATTGTTCAAGCATTTGATTGGTTAAGTAGACACGCAGTGTATACATATATGAATGAATTAGTGTGATTGTGTGCGTTAATAATTAATACAAAACCAATGAGTTGAGATTGGTCATTTAATTTAAAATATTTATATAAAAACAAAGTCAAATAGATAATAACAACTATATAAAGATAAAAATGTTAGACGTATCCTTTTTTTTTTTTTTTTTTTTGAGAAAATGTTAGACGTATTTAACAAAATAAAATAGTCATAGGCTCATAGCTACCCACATTTGCAATAAATAATTGTAATGAATTATCATGTAACATTCAAAATTTGAAAATTTGTAGAATAAAATTGTAAAACTTCAGTATTATTATTATTTTTTTTTTGTCAATAACTTGATATATTCAAGTTCTTTTTTATTAAAATATATTAATGACCCCTCTAAACAAAATTTATGGAGCCGCCACTAGATGATATCCAATTGTATATAAGAGAGGGTGTAATAAATTGATTGCACTGAATAATTTTACCCGTTGCTGAGCAAGTTTATTGAGCAACTATTTGTTCATCCTGATTGTGAAGAATAACTTGGAGCCTTCTTTTTGTTCAAATGCTTATTTGCTTATTTGTTGATTTTTTTAATGAGATTTGCTTATTTGTTGAAAGTTGATAAAAGTATAATTGGATTTAGGAGGAAATAAAGTAAGGTTTTAAAAAATTGTATATAAAGAAATAAGCTAAAATATCACAGGTTAAAAAAATATTAAAAAAAAAATCCAAACGCAAATAATTCAAATAACTCTTTATTTTTGGACATTGTGATAATATTACATTTTTCTTGGTGGTTTTTTTTTTTTTTTTTTTTTTTTTTTTTTTTTTTTTTTTTTTTTTGTAGTTAGGCACCTAGATTTTACTTGCCCAAGTGTGTAATGATCAATTACTTCTAAAATTCTATGAAAATATGCTTTCAACATTTTCAAAAAGAATGGCTTTGCACGAAAATCATTCATCGACTTTGAAAGGTCTTATAGAGGCATATCTTGACCTTTTGTCCTACTGTGTATCGGATTATTTGTTATTCCCCTAGAAATATTCTAGGGTTTTTGGACTGTAAATGTCATGTCCTTGTAATGGGGTGCTTTTAGTCATAAAAATACAACCAGTTTGTGCTTGCAGCGATTGAGCATTGATAATTTTGAAATGCCATTATAATTATTATGTACATATTAAATAAATAAATCAATTAGATTTTAAAGAAAAAAGTTAAATCTCTAAGAGATTTTTATTTTTTGAGAAGAGAATCTCTAGGAGATTAATTGTTCAAATAGAAAGTAAAAATATTAAATTAACAGTCGTATCTAAAAACCTCTAAATTTAAGTTTTAAGAAAAAACTAAAAGAGTTAATTCCTTTAAAAAAAAAAATAAAGAATTTAATAATGGTAATAATATATAAACATGCTTCGTAAGGACATGGCAAAACAGGCGGGTCGGGTTGGGTTCAAGTCGAATTGACTTGTATTTTTCACATGAATTTTTTTTTTTTTTTTTATGAAAACAACATATATTTGCCATTTAGAAAGTCATGCAACAAATTACTTGATGTAAAATGCATTATTTTGAATTCACCACTTATATCAAGAATGAATTACACTTATTAATACTTATTCAATAATTTAAAAATTATACAAATCCTAACATTGCTATCTAAAACAAAATAACACAAAGATAAGTAAAACAAATACACAAGTTTTATTTCTACAAAATATCAACATCCAAAAATATAAAACGAAATTACAAATGACTTATTGGATAATTCATTTGACAAAGAATAAAAACATATAAGAAATTTAGAATCTTAAAAATTAATTTTATAATCTATTGTCAATTGTAGTTGACACTTGATTTCAATTTGAGATATATATATTAAAGTTTGATTGTTTACTTATTTATACATGGTATCTTTTATGAATATCATATCATTGTTAAACAACACACACTTTAGGAAATATCATAATTTATTTTGAAAAGCTGTTTATTTTGGACATAAATTGTTAAAAAATAGGTCTAAGCATTCATAATTTATGTTAATTTGATATTTTGGCTTCACTATTTTCACATTTGTGAATGTTTCTCGCACATGTTTACAATTTTAAATCTATGTTTTTAACTGTATTATAATCAAATTATCTTGGCATGTACTTTGCTATTTGATATCTAAAAATATTTATTCATTACAAAATGCTCAATCATTCATCTTTCAATTAATTTGCATACAGTTATGTAAATATCTCAATTGTTTCCTTAAAACTCACAACAAACAATTAAAACAATATTGTCTTAATTAAAATTTTTTTTTTTTTACCCAAAAAAAAAAGTTTTAAAAAATGGTTCAGGTTTAGGTTTGAGTTGGGTTGACCCGCAAAAAACATGGGTCGGGTCACGGGTCAACCCATTTTTGCTTCAAGTCAAAAAAATAAGGTTTGGGTCATGTATTTTTTGGGTCGGGCCAGAAAATTATGACTCATTTTGCCATGTCTACGTAAAGGGCACTAGCAGTAAAAATTCTTTTGGATGACAATATTAGCTCAAAATCATAAACAAGATTTGACATCCCTCCAATGCTTTTGTATGGCTTTTGTGCACATAAAAAGTATTACATTAATGACACATATCCTAAAATGATCATGTATCAATTTTGTTTCCCTTCTTGTGAATAGAATTAAAAATGCCTCTTTCATCTTTTTTTTCCTTTTTTTTTTCTTTTCTTTTCCTGCTGAACTAAAGTATATGTCTTTTGAAATTTAAAAGTTAAGGGGTTGTTTGGATTTGTGGGTTTCCATCACTCATCACCCAAAATAAATGGGTCCCACAAAGAAGGTGCTTGTTTGGATGAGTTTTGGAGTTTTGTTTCCATCGCTCAGTTTTCACCAAGCCGGGTAATGAGTTACTGGAAACAAAAACAAGTTTTAGGTGTTTTTGAGTTACAAAAACAGAGTAACATGTGGCAATTTCATAAATACCCTCACATTAGTGGGCCTCATGGTTAGAGAAGAGTCAAATCCACAGCTCATTTTCTTACTCCCCACCAACGGCTCTAATTAGCACTTGCTTCCACAACTACAACCCCATCTGCATAGCCACATCACTACATTTTTAAGGAGGGGGCGGGTAGGGGTTCTGAGAGCACTGGTAGCCTAGGTCAGAGTATGGGTCTCACATTTTTGAGTTTTTGGATTTGAAAACATAATCAAGTTTAGGTGCCAAATTGGGTTTAGGTGATATTTAAGGATTTTTTAAGTTTTAGAAAATAAGTTATGAAGTGATCAGTGATCAGTGATCAGTGATCAGTGATGATATTTTTTCACCTAAACAAGGCCTAATATTCCTTTTGGACTCTTGCCAAAACTTTTCAATTGTCTTATTCGGATTTAATATTTAGGATTATTAATTGCTGCATATATATTAATTTAGTGTCCAGTGATTATTGCTTAACATGTGTTTATTGTATGTATCTTTATATATATATATATATATACAAAATAAAATTTATATTCTAACTTAATCTAAATGTATATATATATATATATATATATGTAAAACTATTTCTTGGAGACTTGAACTCTAGTCTTTTCTTCCCACACTCTACAAATATTTATACTTGTAGAGTGACCACTTGTAGAGTGACCACCACACAAGGATGCACGGTGGTATTTATTGTATGCATCTAAAAAACTTGTGTTGTTGTATGTGTCAGCAGCATTTATTAGGATTCCAGCAAAAAAAAAATAAAAAATAAATAAATAAAAAGGAGGAGGGGGAAGCAGCACTTAGGATTAGGAGGCCGACTACATGTAGGTGAGTCGAGGGGGCGAACCATCATTTCGGTGAACACGTGCGTCTATTGTCACTTGCAATTTGTGACAAGTTGTGGAAAACGTGCATTATATTAAAATATTATTAACTTTTTTTTAATCTTTTTTGTAATTCACCTTGTTGCTAAGTTGTTCACTAGGGAAAAATAATAATAAAATATAAAACCCTGACAAAAAAGTCCTGCTCAAAAGTTTTTCATTCATTAAAAATTTCAATCCTGTGGATTAAACTAATTGTTTTGATGAATATACATGAATATCAAGAAATATTAAAGTGATCAAAGATTAATAACCTTTTTAATATAAGATGCAAAAAAAATATTTTAAAAAAAATTGACTTTATCATTACACACAAAACATGAGTTTGTGATCTTATTAACATAAAATTTAGCATGCATATTAAGAAAAATGAAAATATCAAATCTAAGAATCATATTTTTAAAGTATTAATCCACTAAAAATTTATTAAACTAATGGAATATTGTAAAGAGTTACACTAGGTGTAACTTAACTTTAACCTATATATTGAATTCAATATTTTCATTTTTTTTTTTATATAAATATGCATGCTAAATTTCATGTTAATGAGATGTTATTTACTATATAAGATTTGAATTTTTTTTAATGGTTTTTAATTGTTGTTATTCATGAATTATGTGTGTGTGAACTTAATTTGTGATGTTTTATGAGTTTTAATTTAAAGTAGGATACTTTTAAATCTAATTTTAATAAATTATAAATATTATTTAAGGGGATAGAGGTAGGGACAAAGAAACCTCCTCAAAGTAGGGTTAGGGCGGGAAATAAGAAGCCAACCTTATTGCCATCCTTAGTAATTAGTAATAGTGGTGATATTGTATATTATGATTTTGGTAATGGTAGTAAGGAGTTAGTAGTGTGAGGTGATATCAATGATAGAAGTGATAATGATGATAGTAATGGTGATACTAATGATGGAACTGGAAGTTGCTATAGCAATAATTTTATAGTTGTTGTAGCTATTATAATAGTCTGTTTTAAATTTTATTTTATTCTTGTCATATTATTATTTTTTATATTGTAGATAGTATTTATTTTATTTGTGAATATTTTTGAAGTATAAATGTCTGCTAGAAAATACTAGAAAATATCAATCTAAATATAAAAAATTTTAAAAAGGAAAAAGAGAGAAAAGAATCTATAATTTCAAGTATGATTTGTTGATACATTGTTTTTACTAGCAATATAAAAGATATAATAGAAAATTTAGATGAAAATTTCCCAAATAATCAAGAAATTCATAAAAATGAAGCAATTAGGAAATAATGAAATCATATGACATAAAGGTAAAAATAAAAATAATTATAAGGATGTTCAAACATGTATTATAACAAATTTTGATATTATATAAAGAAGAAATCATTTCCCAAATACATATATTACTTATAGAATTTTTGTTACAGTTGCTTCAGCAAAAGAAAGTTTTACAGAATTAAAATTGATAAGATCATAATTAAAATTGATTTAAAAGTTAACTAAAATTTAAATACAAAAACATAATAGTTAATTTTTGGTATAAAAAAAAAATAAGGATGAATAGTTTTTAATTTAATTGATATGTAAAGAATAAAAATACATAACCTAAAGTTAAGGTCTTAACTAAGCCTTATACTGAATCGAGCTAGTGAGCCCTCCAGGATGGAAGTGCAGCTATAGCAGAGAAGCATAGCACACCAAAATTGAACTTGTTACAACTTACAATTTATGAGTAATTAATAGATTGTCTAGTGACCTATTGTGAGAAATGGTTTCCAATAATAACTTCATATTAAATCGTTAAAAGTTAGTTAAAAATTAAAATCTAAAACATTGACTTTTTTGTACATCACAAAGTTGAGGAGAGGTCATGGGGCTTGGTCACATAACCCATGAAAGTCAAAATACCTAATCCTTGATTAAAACTAATATAATAATTAATAAATATATAAACCTAATCCCTATTAAAAGTACAGCAAGACTCAACCATGGACCATGACCAAAATTTTAAACTACAATAGTAGGTAGTCAATCCAATGAATTAAACCCTAAAAAACAGTGTATACAACACATCTTCCTTCTCCTCCTCATTCATGAATAGATTTCTTTTATGTCTACGTCCAATTAATTACATGACCAGCCAGCAGCAAGAATTATCCCTAGCTAATTTGTACAACAACCGTGGAAATCAACTTTTTTTGGTCTCACTTCTCAGCACATGTTTTAGAATACTTATCCAATTCAACTTTCTTTCTTTTTTTTCTCCTTTTTAACCAATTATGGGAAAAACATTTTAAAATAGGTTATGTTGCTAGACCTTCGGTTAATCAAATTATGATTTTGATTCTTCTACTCTCCTCCCAAAATAAATAAATAAATAAAAATAATTGAAGCTCGTGTTTTTTTTTTTTTTTGGTGGTTTGATGAATGGAAGCTCAACTGTACTTGGTCCTAGCCCCCTAGGACTTGACCTGGCTGAAAGTTTGTGGCCCCAAGACAAACCACCAAAAGACTGAAAAGTGAGATTCAAAGAGAGAGAATAAAAAAATGGAAAAGAAAAGAAAGGAAATAGTCATGTGTGAAAATGGAACAAACAAATCAAATAAACATTAAAGAAAATAACCGACAAAAATTGGACTTATGGAGAATCTTTGTCGTCATCTAATGTCGGCCCAATTAAACTATAGTGACAAGATTATCGAAAAAAAAAAAAAAATTAGTGACAGAGAAGGCTCTTCTTAAATTTTACTGCAATTGCAACATGTTCTTTTACCAATTACGAATCGTTTCACTTTCTTTTTAAATTTTCAAAGTCCTTAGAGCACTCACTCAATTGTAACACTCTTCTCACTTAAAATTAATTTAATTGTTTCTAGAGTGAAATTGATGAATTATTTAATTTATTTTGAAGGTGATATTATTTTATATTATGATATCTATAAAGAAAATAAATAAAAGAAGATGTAACATGAATAGTTATTTTATGGATTATTCATATTAAACTTTTAGTCATCTTATCAGTTAAGAAAAAAGATAAGAGATTAAAACCTATTTGGATTAAGAGTTTAAGTGTTATTAGAATTTTTTAGAGTTCTAACCTATCTAAACAACTTTAATTTGAGTTTAATTGGGAATTAAAGTCCTGGAAACTTATTTGAGTTTTACGAGCTCCTTGGAGGCTAAAGAGATAAGTTTTAGTAGTTTTAAATTCCAGCCCAAGTAGGAAACATTAATTCTAGCCCAAGGAGGAAATGTATTTAACGTGTAAAGGTAAATTTATTTAAGAGCACTAATTGGAGTGAGATTGGACTTACTAAAATGAATTGAAGTGTTATTTTAGAGGTATATACGGGGTCTTTTTAAGTCAGCCACATGAAACCTAGAGAGAGACTACAAGATTCCAAAAAAAGAGAAAAAAAAAAAATCAGTGCTTAGCGTGTAAAGGTTTAAGAGTAGAGAAATAGGGTTTTTCTACATTGAAAAGAATAGAATAGCGTGGTACTTCTAGAGGCAGCCATCAAGTTCATATTGTATTGAGGTAAAACATCTAACTATACATGCTTTATTGAAAATCATTAAACACATCTTTAACTTAGGATTCATCATCTCATAGTCGCAAGGAAGTCTTAGAAATTATATTGATAAATTCAAGGGAAAATCAACTATCATGGAAGTATCTATATAAACGTACATTAGTTTATTGATTTTGAAAGAGATCCCAATATGTGTGTGTGTGTGTGTGTGTGTGTGCACGCGCGTGTGTGTGTGCACGCGCGTGTGTGTGGAGTAAAATATATAGGGTTTGAAGGGTATATTAGTAAAATATCATTTAATTAAACAGGTTAAACGGGTTCCATAGGTTGAACACTAACTCAACCCATTTATTAAACGGATTAGTCGTGTCAACTCGAATATGACACGAACCCATTAAGTCTCAACCCATAACCTACTAATTTCGTGTCGTGTCGTGTCGGGTTCATGAATCATATCCAATTTTGCCACCCCTAGTCAATGGATCACCTTGAAGTCATGATCTCAAGATTCCCTCCAAACATTGAAGATTGCTACTGTTTATTTAAACCCTTTAAGTTCAAAAAAAAAAAAAAAAAAAGAAAAAAAAAAAAGGGAGTTGATACTGTACCAAAGACTATTTTGGTTTTTAACATGGAGAAAAAAATGTTTTGGTATTGATGAATTTTGGTGTACCATTTCAAGATTACCATTATTTATATATTTGTGTATTTATTTATATGTTTATAAAGATATAATTTAAAATGCATATTGTAAGGACCAGATTTGAACTCCCAGCCCACTACGTGGATGGACTCAAGCTTAACAAGCCCAAAACAATGAATTTATAGAGAGTGGGTTGGAAAATTGGGCTTTAATTAATCAGACAAACACTAAAAGGGGTTCAGATCATCAGATAGTCCAAAGAAACAAGGTTGTAATGAAGAAAAATCGTCCTCGATAAAGTCCGAGGAGGTCTGTTCTTATATATTGTACTCAAGTCCGTTTTACAAGTTTGGTTTTGGAAATCTATAGTCTTTTTCTTCTTCAATTTTGGATCTCCTGTCTTATTGTCCCTCCTTTCTTTTATACTGTATCTCCCTTTCATCCTCACCTTTCACATGCATGTTGGATGGTTGGTGTTGATACTTGTTCCATCAGCTTTTACCACAAGTTTTCATGTAGTAGCTGTAAGGCGAGAGTGCACTGTTCAAGTATCACCTCCACATTAATGCGGCTAGAAAGTTACCTGCAATGCATTTAATGTGGAGGTAGCAGATTTCTCCTTAGATATTTTAGTACACTTCCTAGTCTGATGTCCTTGCAATGCTTATCCGCATTAACAGAACCTCCTAGAATGTTACCTTAGGTGACAGATTACCTCTTCGGACCTCAGCCTTGGTCCGCCGAGGATGCATTTATCCTCGGCTCATCCTGTTGAACCATTATGGCCAAAACCAACCTCTTTGTTGACTAGCACGGTCTCTTCCGACAAAGATTCCTCCTCTTTAGACAAAAACCTTGTCCTCGGCTTGGGCCATAAGCCCAATATCCCTACAATAGCCCCTCGAAATTCTTCTTTCTGGCTCTTCAGAAAGAAATGAGGATTTCGATGTCACCCTGCCCGCTCTGCGCTCAATTTGTTCCACCTCTGCTCATAAGGAAGCTTTTTCAACGGCCCAAAAAACGCTCCTGACGCTTCGGCTTACGAGGCGTGCCCCTCATTAATTTTTACAGCTTTGTGTCCCCCACATTCTACAGTGTGATACAAATCCAATGGTTGAGAATTCTGCTAGGTCTTGGGCGGGAATTTTCTCGCTCTGTAGCACTCTCTTCGATATAAATACCAATCAAATTGAACAAACTCCTTACTTTAGCACCCACTTAGTCTTTAGCGCACATACACTGAATCTGTCAACTCTCTTACCTCATCTGCACTTCTACAAATACCAAAAGCCCGTCCGAGGACACGTTCTTTATACTTGTAAGTCTTTACAAATCTTTGCACTTTATTTCTCCATACATTTTTCTATTCATAGCATTTCCTCCTTCCTTAGCTCTATTTTCATCCGCTCAATCACCTTAGATATCTTCAAATTCTTCTAGAAATGGGTAGATTTAAAAGCTTGGTAGACTCTGAGGAGGGAATTCAAAACTTTAAAACTTTGTATAGGATCCCTCCAGGGGTAGGTGTTAGGTATTGTAAGGAGGGTCAATGGCACAAGAATAGGCAGGAGGGGGAAGAAGTGATCCCAATGATTGCCTTCATAGAAGGAGGGATGAAAATCCCTATGGATGGGGTTACTAGAGATTACCTTAGGGCGCACAAGTTGGCTCCCACTCAGTGTGCCCCTAATATGTTTAGGATATTAGGTTCCATAGAGGCCCTTAACAAAAAAAATGGATTTAGGTTTGACCTACCACAACATCAATTGGGTTTATAATATTCATCATTTAAAGGGACAGGGATATTACTTGAAATCAAGATATCCTGAGGTTAGGCTTATCTAGTGTCTTCCCGAATCCAATAAGGGGCTGAAAAAAGACTTTCTGATCTTGTTCGGGAATTAGCATGATGGCCTTCCCTGCTCGACGAGGGAGGGGCAACCAGGTGGGGCTTTAGGCTTAGGAAGACTGCTTTAAATAACTTATTTCCTGTAATTTGTGCCAATTTTGATTTTAACAGCCCTTTATTTCTTTGATGGTTTTGCAAATAGACGTTGCCGAACTTCAGTTTGGTTAACAAGGATAGCCTAGATACAACCCTTAAAGCCAAAGTGTTCATTAATTTGGACGGTCAATTACGAGTGGCTCACCTGATCCTTGGATACAAGCCGATCTCGTCTAGCTTCCGGGCACCCAAGTGTGTGATCAAAGCCAAGGATCCCCATCTACACCGGATAAGTGTAGTTGTCCTTGGTTTTCTTTTCCCAGAAGGCACACCTGTTCCAGAGAGTACCCTTCTCACTCAACCCATCACCGCGGGTGATCTTACTTCTCAATCCATCCCGAAAGGCATCCCCAAAGAAGCTTTTCCACCCCAACAGACAACTGGTGAATCTGTTTTCTCTTAATCTCCAAACAAAGATGAAGGTGAGGGAGAAGAAGAAAAAGAAAAAGAAGTAGTGGACGTCTCAGACTCGGATGATATCTATGAGGTCTTCTACCAATCTCCATCTCTTGTGACCAAAGAAGCAATTACTTCACCAGACGAGATGGGCATTCAACGGAAATAGAGGTCGACCCTACAAGAGTTACTGAAATCCCAGCCTGGGGGAAAAACATCTAGGAAGTCCACCCAATCTCAGCTTCCCCCTCCTCTAGCTCAGATTCGTCTTTCTACTTCTCCCCCTACCCAACAGACCCGGGCCGACCCTACCGACCACAAAAGAAAAAGGGATGACAAGGGTAAAGATGTCATGGAGGCTAGGAGGACCTACCCCCCACAAGAAGTTGAACTCCATAGGGGGTCAAAGCATCCCCTAGGCATGCAAATGAGATCGCCTCATGAAGCTTACAAGAGGGGTGCGCACCAAGTTGCAGCCCCAGTTTGGGCCCTACCCTTGGAACTGGATAGGGTTCCATTAATAGGTGATGCCTCCATCCAGGACTTTCAAGGGGGGACGGCTGGGTACGTGGCCCATGCTGTGGAACAAACCTTGCTTCTTCCTAAGGATATGGCTGACCTTAGGTCTTTAAGGTAGCATGAAGTTTTCCTCAGGCTAAAAAGACACTTAGCCATGGTGATTGTTTCAATTTAACTTTTTATTTATTTATTTATTATATATACATATATCTTCTCGTTTAACCCTTTCTTTCTTTTCAAGCTATCCAGGCCACCTTCAAGGTCGAGGAGATGATGAACTCCTACCACCTAAAAATGAAAGAGAAAGAAGGGAGGAGAATAGCTGTTGTGGATGCCTTCCACGTAGCTAAGAAGAGCAACAAAGAACTAAAGGTTTAGCTAGCCGAGGAGAAAAAAGAAAGGAAATTTGCTGCAGCCGTCTTGGAAAATGTCGAGAAGCAGACTGAAAGCTAGCGGTTCCTTCTTCGAATTACCAATAAGCAATTGGCTACTTCCAAAGAGCAGGTAGCCGCCCTGAAGAAAAAATTTGAGGAGGTTGAAAAGGCCAAGGCTTTAGCCAAGAAGGCTAAGGATAAGGCAAAGAAGGTCAAAGACGAAGCGGAGTAGCACGGGTTCGAGGTTAAGGTGGTTGAGACTGAGGACGCCCTTAGGGTCGAGGTCCCCGTAATGTGTAGAACTTATTGTGCCCTGACATGGGATGAAGCCCTTAACCAAGCCAAAGTTGAGGCTTCTTCTGTGCTCAGGAAAGCAGAAAGTATCTATTATCCCCCCGCCATATGCCCTTAAAGTTCTACAAACCCCAAGGCTAATCTTGTGTCCTTAGAGGCAGATGAAATTCAAGGCAGCCCACCGTGCAGCCAATACTTCTTTAGAGGGGGCAAGGTAAGCCGAGGGGGTTACAGAGGCAGGAGATGTCAGTAAAAAAGTAGAACAAGGCTCAGACCCACCTCCAGTCGTTCCAAAGGATCCCACTAAAGACAAAGAAGCCTCTCAGAACATGGAGTTGGTGTTAACAACCCTTCCCATACCCCAAAAAGAGGATCCACAAGACAAAGCCAAAGTTCCCCCCTCAGCAACAAATACTCAACCTCCTAAGGACTCAAAAGCAAAACTTGTAATAAAAATGAAGAAATAGGCCGCTTTTTTTTTTTTTTTTTTTTTTTTTTTTAAGTTTGTAATTGACTTGTCTTTCTGTATCTGATCTACCCTATTTTAAGGCTTTTATTTAATGAAAGTTATGAGTATTTTCTTTCTCTTTGTGATTTATGTACTGAAATTGATATGATTTCCCTTTCGGATAATCACTTAATAAAGGTAGCACTTCTCTGACCAACCTACCTGAATAACAGAGCAATTGTCTTGCTTCATATGATTGTCAGCAAAAACAGTCGAATTTAGCTAAGTTAATCATCTCGACAAAGCATAATCTTAATTTCAAGAAAAATATAGTGTTGCAACATGCACATAGGTTTAACATTGCTTTGTGCTTTACCCACCATTGTTATGAATACCGTTTCGGAGCCCGTTTTGGTTTGTCTATTGGAATGAAATATTTCGGTATCGGCCTATTTCGGTGTACCGTTTTAAACCGTTTCGGATTACCACAAAAAAAAAAAAATATATATATATATATATATATATTTATATATATAATATAATGGATTTAATTTATTTACTTAAAAAAAAAATCTCAAATAAAGTAAGCATATGGTTATTAAAAAATCATTTGTTGCATTTTTGTAAATAAAGTAAACATGTTGACTAATTAATAACTAAGAACATTCTTGAGAAAGTTAACTTTTCCCATTTCCCAAACCCACCCACGTGAACCTCCCCATCTCTTTATCATCTACCCCATTTATTTCCTTTGTCTCAGACACTTCTCAATGTTCTTATCCAAGAGTTTCAACTTTCAAAAATCTGGAGCCTCACCATTCACCAGTACTCTGTCACGGTGTCTCCTCTTTGTTCTATTTTTCGTTTCTTCTAATTCTTTCTTTCTCTGCTGTGTTTGTTTCATTTTGTTTTTCATTATTGTTTTTCATTTTTGTGTTTTTTCTTCTCAGTTTTAAAAAGAGACAAAGGTAGTGGATCTCTTCTTCTTTTTTTCTTTTTTCTTTTTTTTTTTTTTCTGGTCAGGCAGTGGGTCGAACATCAAATTCAAGGGAAAAAGGCCAAAGATTCATACCGGCCGAATTTTTAATCTCGGCCGGTATTGACTGAAACAGACCGAAACTCTCGAAATAGCCCGAAATGGGCCAAAATTTCACCCGAGGTGGAACAGGGGTGTAACTGTTCCGGTTTACTCACGGGCACAAGATATTCCGGCCATTCAGGCCAAAACGGAACGGTATTAATAACAATGTTACCCACTATCGAGCTCATAGGATAAAAAAAGGATAGTTAATTTTTACACAAATACAGGTATGCCCATAAATGCTTTAAGTGATGCTAATGAGCATCCTTTTGGGACTTTTTTTTATAATGAAAATCATTGCTATTTGGAGCAATCATACCTGATACCAAAGTAGTTAATAAAGGATACTAATTTACCTTGAACATGTATCTCACAAAGTCTGTAATAACCAAATTTTTTCCCTGACTCTTTACAATTTAAGGGAAAGTGTTAATTTGCACTAAGTATGTAGTTAGAGGAGCCAAGCATAGCTTAGGGTCTGTTTAACAACTAGAGTAATAATTGAAAGTTATCAACTTCCTTAGGGTATGTGGTCCGAGAATCCAGGCATGACCGAGGTTCTGTATGATACTTAGATAATTGTCATACTATGTTAATTTTCCTAAAGCAGATGGTCCAAGGAACCAGACATAGCTAAAGTTCTATTTAAAACTTAGAAAAATGATTGAAAGAGATCAATTTTCCCAAGGTATGTGATCTGAGGATCCATGCATGACCAAGGTTCTATTTGATATTTAGATAATTGTCATACTGTGTTAATTTTCCCAAAACAAATGGTCTGAGGAACCAAACATAGCTAAGGTTCTGTTTAACACTTAGAAAAATGATTGAAAGATATCAATTTTTCCAAAGTATATGGTCCAAGGATCCAGGCATGACCAATGTTCTGTTTGATACTTAGATAGATACCAGGAAGTATTAATTTACCTAAAGCAGATGGTCCGAGAAACCAAGCATAGCTAAGGTTCTATTTAATACTTAGAATATATAGTGAAAAATGTATGATACATAATATAACAAACCCAAATTTGATGAAGGAAGCCTTTATTAATAATAATACATCTTCAGGTTATTTACATTCTAGGGACGTGGTATAGCCCTTTCCTCTAGATCTTCCAGATAATACACACCTATTTCGGCCACCGATGTGATGCGATATGGTCCTTCCCAGTTAGGTCCCAATTTCCCCCATGCTGGGTTCTTTGCCGTTCCTAGAACTTTTCTTAGGACCAAGTCTCCAATTGCCAGTGGTCTTAGTTTTACATTGGCATCATATCCCTACTTAAACTTGTGTTGATAATAGGCTAATTGTACCATGACACTTTCTCTTCATTCTTCAATTAAGTCTAAGCTCTTCTCCAACAGTTCATTGTTGCTGCTCGGAGTGAAGAAACTTGTTCTTAGTGTAGAGAATCCAGTTTCTAACGGGATAACAGCCTCAGCCCCATAAGTCATGGAAAAGGGCATCTCTCCCGTGGACCTACGAGGTGTAGTCCGGTAAGTCCATAGAACATGTGACAGCTCTTCTACCCATTTCCCTTTTGCATCATCTAGCCTCTTTTTGAGTTCGCTTACTATGACCTTATTGACAGCTTCAACTTATCCATTCCCCTATGGATAAGCTGGGGTGGAGTATTTATTCGTTATGCCCAGGTCGCAGCAATATCTCCTGAAGGCTTTGCTATCAAATTGTAAACCATTATTCGAAATGAGGGTACAAGGGACTCCAAACCTGGTGATAATGTTTTTCCAAATAAATCATTTGGCATCCACGTCCTTGATGTTTGCCAGTGGTTCAGCTTCAACCCATTTAGTAAAATAATCTATGTCGACTAACAAATACCTTTTGTTTCCGGCTGCCTTAGGGAAAAGGCCGACAATATCCAAGCCCTATTGAGCAAAGGGCCAAGGATTGAACAAAGGATTAAGGACCCCTCCCCAGGTTGGTGAATGTTTGGGGTAAACCTCTGACAGTGGTTACACTTCCTTGCATAGTTCTGAGCTTCTTTCTGCATATTCGGCCACCAATAGCCTTGTGTAAAGGCTTTGTGTGATAGGAATTTGCCTCCCGTGTGGCTCTCATAAATTCCTTCATGCAATTCCTCCAGGATTAGTTCAACTGCTTCAGGGTGTACACACAACAAATATGGGCTAGAAAAAGACCTCTTATACAACTTCTGATCCTCAGATAGCCAAAACTAAGGAGTTTTTCTTCGTATTTTATCGGCCTTGGACTTATCTTCAGGCAAGACATCTTCCTTGAGGAACGATACAATAGAGTCCATCCAGCTAGGACCTGCCTTTATTTGATGGACATGAACCATATTTCTTTTTACCTCAATAGGGTTACATAGATCTTCAACAAGAATCACCCGAGGTAGGCTCTATGTCGAGGACGTTGCCAGTGTGGCAAGAGAGTCCGCATGAGTATTCCTACTTCTAGGAACTTGTGATAAATTAAAAGACTCAAAACCCAAATTGTAAATGTCTAACCTGACTCAAGTATTCCTGCATCTTGGGATCTCTGGCTTCCAACTTTCCTTGAACCCGGCCTACCACCAGCCTTGAATCAGAGAAAACCTCCACAGCCTTTCCCCCTAGTTTTTGTACCATGATCATCCATACTAGTAGAGTTTCATATTCAGCTTCGTTTTTTGTAGCCAAGAAGCCTAACCTCAATGATTTCTCAATCGTGATCCTCTCCGGGGATATCAAGACGAGCCCCACACCAGATCCCCTGTGGTTTGTTGCTTTATCAACGTAGACCTTCCAGGATAAAGGCTCTTGAGTGAAGATTACTCCAACCGATTTTTTATCCATGTTTTGCTCCTCTACCCTCTCTTCCACTGGGATTTCAGTAAACTCGGCTACTAGGTCAGCAAGGACTTGACCCTTGACCGAGGTGCAAGGCATATATTTGATATCAAAAGCCCCTAAAATCGTGCCCCACTTTGCAATTCTACCCGTGTAATCAGCACTCTGAAGTAAAGATCTGAGTGGGAGTTGGATTAGGACAACCACTGTGTGTGACTAAAAATAATGGGGAAGCTTGCGCGTAGCATGCACCACGGCCAGAATGGCCCTTTCCAATGGTAAGTAACGAACCTCGGCTTCATGTAAGGATTTTCTCACATAATAAACCAGCCTCTGTACGCCATTATCATCCCATATTAACACTAAACTGACTGTATGGGAGGCCACTGCAATATAGGCAAACAATACCTCATCCACCTCGGGCCTAGACATGATGGGTGGCCGGGACAAATACTCTTTCAACTGCTAGAAAGCTAGGACGCACTCCTCGGTCCATTCAAATCCCTTCTATTTATTCAATAACTGAAAAAAGGGCCTGCATTTGTCTGCTGACCGAGAAATGAATCGGTTTAGAGCAGCGGTCATCCATGTAAGCCTTTGAACTTCCTTGGGATTCCGAGGTGGTTGCAGATTGTTAATTGTCTTAATTTGGTCAGGATTGACTTCAATTCCATGATGCGTGACCATGTAGCCCAAGAACTTCCCTGATCCGACACCAAAAGAACACTTGGAAGCATTGAGTTGTAGCTTGTACCTCCTCAAGATATCAAAAATATTTCCAAGGTCATTAACATTTTCGGACTCTACTTAGCTCTTCACCACCATATTGTCAATGTAAATTTCGATGTTTTTCCCTAATTGAGACCTAAACATCCTGGTCATCATCTTCTGATAAGTAGCCCCTGCATTCTTCAAACCAAAAGGCATCACCTTATAATGATAATTTCCAGTAGGAATGATGAAAGCTGTCTTCTCTTGGTCATCCAAAGCCAAAGGTATCTGATGGTATCCTGAGAAGGCATCCAAAAAGCTCATCCGAGGATGACCCACTGTTGCGTCCACTAGCTAGTCAATTCGGGGCATAGGGAAAAGGTCCTTTGGGCAAGTTTTGTTCAAGTCCGTAAAATCTACATATACGCTCCATTTCCCATTCTTCTTTTTTTCCACTACTTTATTAGCCAGCCATTTAGGGTAGAAGACCTCCTTAATAGCCCCAGCCTGTTAAGTTTCATCACTTCATTCTTGACGGCGTCAGAATGTTCCTTGGATGAACGCTGAGGAGGTTGCTTCCTAGGGGTGACAAATGGATTAACTTTCAGATGATGGCAGATGAAGGTTGGATCCACCCCCGGAGCCTTGTAGGCTTTACAGGCGAATACATCAACGTTCTTCTTAGGAAATTCCACCAACTCCCCTTTTTCCTGAAGTGGTAGCTGAGCTCTGACCTGAAAAACTTCTCTGGATCATCATCTACTGTAAATCTCTCAAGGTCCTCAAATTTAGCCTCATCGGCTAACCCCTTAGCAAGTAATTCCATAAACTTTGATTGCTATAAACCTTCCTTAATCGTGACCGAGGATTCAGCTGCTGACTGATGTAAAATTTCAGACACAAGACACTGCCTGGCCATGGATTGGTTCCCTATCAGCTCTTCAATCCAGTCTTCTGATGGGTACTTCACTTTCTGATGCAGAGTTGAAGAAATAGCCTCTAGGGCGTGAAGCCATGGCCTAGCGACTATAGCCGTGTAGGGAGAGAAGGCATCAACTACAATGAAATCCACCTCAACCACCTCTGAGCCTGCTTGCACAGGTAACCTAATCTGCCCCTTTGGGATGATAACATTTCCATCAAAACTCACTAAGGGTGAATCGTAGGCTGTAAAATCTTTGGGCTTTAAGTTCAGCCCTGTGTATGAATCAAGATACATAATCTCTGCACCGCTGCCCTGATCTACCATCACCCTTTTCACATCATACCCCTGCTATTTAGAGGGTTACCACCAAGGCATCATCATGTGGCTGGATGGTTCCTACCTTATCTTCATCTGAGAGACTTAAGATCGGTCAAATTTCCATTCTAGCCCTTTTTGACCCAGAATTAGTGTCCTCGACAGGTAGCCAAGCTACAGACATCACCTTGGAGGGTTGTAATCCAGTCCTCCCAGGTGCAGCAAAGATGACATTGATTGTGCCTATTGGAAGAAGCATTCCCCTGAGTCTTGGACCTCGACTGATCACCTTGTCCATTGGGGCGGCACAAGAGATGTTGTAATTTTCCCTTCTTGACCAATTGCTCCAAATGATTCCACAATGTTTGGTAGTCCTCAATGGTATGTCCCCGCTCTTGGTGGTATTGGCAATGAAGACTTTGGTTGCTCCTCAAAGGATCTCCACTCATCTTGTTTGGCCATTTGAAATAGGGCTCGTTCTTGATCTTATCCAAAACTTGGTACACCGGGTCTTTGAGCACAGTGTTTACTACTTGAGGAGTTGTAGACTCAGACTGTCCAGCAAAATCTCTTCGGGGTTTGTTACCGTTGTAACGGTCTAACCTGAAATCCCTCCTCTCTTGAGGGATAACATTACCCTTTCCTTGTCTTGCTGTTAGTCCTCTTCGACCTTCTTGTATATGTCAATCCGATCCATGAGTTGGCGTATGCTGGTAATAGGTTTCCCCGTCAAAGACTTCCTCAAGCCATGATCAGGAGGTAGGCCGAGCTTGAAAGTGTTAATGGCAACATCATTAAAATCATCGTTTATCTCGTTGAACATCTCCCAATATCTGTTTGAATATGTCTTCAGGGTTTCCCCTTCCCTCATGGACAAAGACAATAAGGAGGCCAAAGGCCGAGTAACCCTGCTACACGTGATAAAGCGAGACCCAAACGCTTGAGTGAGTTCCTTAAAGGAATCAATAAAACTTGCCCTCAGACTATCAAACCACCTCATCACCACAGGCCCCAAGTTGGATGGGAATACCTTGCACATCAAAGGCTCATTCTTAGAGTGTACAACCATCCTTTGATTGAAGTGGCTAACGTGCTCCATAGGGTCCGTTCTACCATTGTACATGGTGAATGTGGGTTGTGAAAATCGCCGAGGAAGTCTCCCTCCCTTAATCCAACTCGTGAAAGGTGACCTAGAAATTTGGTTGAGTGCTTTACTCATGGCATCATTTCCCAGGCCAACTGAGGACGAATTCCTCTGTTTGCACTTGTGATGGTAATCCTCTTTGTACAAGAAAGACTCACTAGGTGGAGTTCTCGATCTTCGCTTATAGTTGCCATCCTCTTTACCATCAGAAGAGAGGTCAAAACTGGATGGAGCTCGCTTTCGCCGTTCGTTGCACAAGCTTTTCTTCAGGTGGTTAATCTTCGTCTGCATGTTCCTGACATTCTCTTCACGAGAGACATGGCTTTTACCTCGAGCTTGACGGTTACTGGTGTGGGTAGTATGTACATTTCCTTCTTGGTCTCTTTGTCGTTGGAGATCATGAAAATGATCTTGACGTTGAGACCCTATAGACTCTGCTTGATGTGGACTTGAACCTGCCATTGTTCTGCACTGGATTCACTATAACACTAGTAATTCCCACAGACGACGCCAATTGTAAGGACCAGATTTGAACTCCCAGCCCACTACGTTGATGGACTCAAGCTCAACAAGCCCAAAACAATGAATTTATAAAGAATGAGTTGGAAAACTGGGCTTTAATTAATCAGAAAAACACTAAAAGGGGTTCAGATCATCAGATAATCAAAAGAAATAGGGTTGTAATGAAGAAAAATCGTCTTCGACAAAGTCCGAGGAGGTCTGTTCTTATATATTGTACTCAAGTCCGTTTTACAAGTTTGGTTTTGGAAATTTACAGTCTTTTTCTTTTTCAATTTTTGATCCCCTGTCTTATTGTCTCTCATTTCTTTTATACTGTCTCTCCCTTTCATCCTCACCTTTTACGTGCATGTTGGATGGTTGGTGTTGATACTTGTCCCATCAGCCCTTACCACAAGTCTTCATGTAGTAGCTGTAAGGCTGGAATGCACTGCTCAGGTATCACCTCCACATTAATGCGGCCAGAAAGTTAGCTGCAGTGCATTTAATGTAGAGGTAACAGCTTTCTCTTTAGATATTTTAGTACACTTCCCAATTTGATGTCCTTGCAATGCTTATCCGCACTAATAGAACCTCTCGGAATGTTACCTTAGGTGGCAGATTACCTCTTCAGACCTCAGCCTTAGTTCACCGAGGATGCATTTATTCTTGGCTCATCCTGTTGAACCATTATGGCCAAAACCAACCTCTTTGTTGACTAGCACAGTCTCTTCCAACAAAGATTCCTCCTCCTCGGACAAAAACCTTGTCCTCGGCTTGGGCCATAGGCCCAATATCCAAATGGATAATGAACTTCTGGGCCCAATATCCCTACACATATATTTTATATGCTTAAATTTTAGCCTATATAGGTATATTAACCCAGTATATTAGCTTAAATAATATATTATACAATTATTTATTTTTATTATACTGTCTAAAACATTAATACCAACCTAAACACCTGAAAAATTTATAGTACAACTTGATATTTTATTTGATACTTTTCAGAAGGGTATTGATACTAGTTTAATGGTTGGTATAATATATATCACCTCACTACAGCAAAATAAGTCTATTACAACAAGTGTTAATTCAACAAAATTAGTGTGGTGGTATTAGGCACAATATCACATCTACAAATTAAAAGTTGTGCAATAGTAACTTAAAATAATAAATTATTGTATCAACAATCATTAGTTGCAATAACTTATAATTTTCAATTGAAATAGTGGCTTTAATACCTTACTGCACGAGAATAATTTGTTGAAATAACTAAAAATAAAGAGATCATTCCAATAACTTGATACAAATTATTTTTGCAATCTACCAGAACAAAAGTTTTAAAGCAATAGCTTATTGCAATGAATATATCATTATAATAACTTAATACCAGTTATTTTACAATCTATTGTAATCATAAATATAAAGAGCTACGATGAAGATATCATTGTAATAGATTGATATTAATTATTTTACAATTTATTTTTGTAATGAAAAACATAAAGTTGCAATGAAGATATCATTGCAATAACCTAATATTAATTATTTTGTAATCTATTTTAATGACAAATTTGAAACAATTATCTATTGCAAAGAATGTATTGTTGCAATAATTTGGGAAAAAATTGCCAAATGCCCTTTTTGGGCAAACTAAGTAGCGTTTTACCCTATTTTTCAAACTAATTAGGGAAATGCCCCTCTTTTGAAAATCGATTTTCTCAAAATTGAGTTAGGCCCTATAGCGACGTTTTTAAGAAGCCTATAGTGACGTTTTCAGTACTTATAGTGGCGTTTTGTAACTTGATTTATATAAAATCGAGTTATAGGTAAAAAAAAATTAAAAAAATTGCCTATAACTCGATTTAATGGAAGTCGAGTTACAAAACGTCACTATAGGTCCTAAAAATGTCACTATAGGTCCTTAAAAACGCCACTATAAAGCTCCAGAATTTTTTTTTTTATAACTCGATTTTGAGAAAATCGAGTTTCAAAAGAGGGGCATTTCCCTAATTAGTTTGAAAAATAAGGCAAAACGCTGCTTAGTTTGCCCAAAAAGGGCATTTAGCAATTTTGTCCCAATAATTTGCAATAAGATTTGTGAAATAATAATCTATAGTTACAAGATATTAGAAGGAGTAAATTGTTTATTGCAACAACTTGTATATTATTGTATCAAAGTTATCATTAAAATATATGAAGTTTATTGGAACTAAATTTTTTTTTTTGCATAAACTTATTGCCTCAAATTTTATTACAAAACATCGCAAAAACTATTACGATGATTATGATGTTATTGTAATTATTATTTTTTTGTTCCAATAAACATTTCTTCTTGTAGTATTTCTCTAAGAGAAAGTCTATAGACACAAAAAATTGACACTTGCTGATATGGTAGATTATTAATGGTAGGTAAAAAAAGTGATGTGAATGATTAGTTTAGATGAGAACCAATACTATACAAGCTTGCCATTGGTAAGGGTAAAAAATATTGTCAAATTTTTAATGTATGTTATTTCTTTCTCTAATCTGTCCATTTTCACAAGGTCTACCCACTTATATGATGTAATTATTTGATTTAAATCATTTTCGTCAATTATTTACAATCTATTACAATAAGATTTGTGAAATAATTAATAGTTTATTTTTATAAGACATTCGAAGTAATAAATTTTTTATTGCAAAATCATTAATATCATTGTATCAAAATTATCATTAAAATAACTGGAGTTTATTGCAAAGGAAGTTTTTGTTGTATAATTTTATTACCTTGAATTTTATTCCACTCACTACCTTTAAAACATTCTAAAAATCTTATGAAGTGATAGTGTTGCAAATGGAACTTAGAACATTCAAATTTACAACACAACTTTCAAATCCATTAAACCCATCACTTGAATGTCTCCAAAGAAATTGTTTAAATGCTATTGAACCGTATCATTTAAATTTAATCTCTTAAATTTAGTACCAAAGCTACACCTACTTTGGGATAGTTAAACAACTAAAAGGTTGAATTCAAGCAAGCAGGCCAACCATAGCTAAAAGCCACCTCTGAGCAATTCATAGCCCTCTTGTATTTTATATTGATGGATCAAACCCAATGCCCAAGTGCCACGAGTTGACGCTTCACCCAATACCATTTTAGCCATAAATATTAAATACAACAGATTGCATATGATGCCATGCATGAGATAAGCAGTACATGCAACCATTGGTTGTGTACACACTGCGTTCATACCACTATTTTCAATCTTCACCAACTTATTCTCGATTTCTTTGAAAACAGTTTGTCCGTCAATTTCATATTCTTTTGAAATTATATGATTAATTTTCATCGATTCTTATTCCGATTTAACAAGTCATTCATGAGTTCTTTATTTGTAAGTGACGTTTATTTGTCCTTTTATACTTTAAAAAGGAAAATTTGGGGCAAAAACATTTTCAAAATATCAAATTCCAAAACATTTGAATTGCTTAAAACCTGTTGGGATAATACTCTAGCCGAAATCGGAACAGTACTAGCAATATATAATGGTGATCGTTTAAATTGTTTGAGAATTGCAAAGTCATCTCATTTTCTCAGCCATTTATTAAAAAAGAAGAAGCAAAGTCTAGGAGTGGGAGTTGACTATAAGTACAACTACTTACTACTCAGCAATCTACTCGCAATTTGACATCGTGAAAGGCACGTCACACGTGTTATATTAAAATCTAGATAAGTCATGACAACTTTCTAGTTTGACTTGACAAGTACTTTCTCGGATTTTATTTTTTTATTTTTGGGGTGGGGATCACACGTTTTCTACTCGTCTTTGAATACAAACTGTCTTATCGATTACTTTAGCAAATAAATATATATTAAACTTTCAAAACAAATTTTAAATGTCAGATTTTTATTGGGGAGTTATTATTAATGTGTTAGAAATTAATTTTAATGATAAATTTAAATTAAAATCAATAACAATTTATTATATATAATTTATTGTAAAAATATTTTTAACGTTACACTAAAATATTAAATAGAAAAATATTTATATATCATGAAGTTAATTAATAAATATTAATAAGTACGTATAAACTCAAATTATAAGAATATATAAAAGAGAAAATACCTAAATTAATTATAATTTATTTAGAGTTAGAGCAATAGAGTGTTTTATCTAAAAAGAAAATTACTTTTAAAAATTACTTTAACATTATTTATGATTCTAAAAATCAAATAACAAGTATCCATTAAAATGTAGGATTTTAACAATTTATGTGGTAATATTAGAAGACGTAAAAGAAAAAAAGAAAAAAGTTAATGACCTTCATTCTATATTAAAAATTTAAATATATTTATAATGAGTTAAATGGGCAAAGCATGTCATTTGACACATTACACTTAGAGGGCATTTGGATTGTGTAATATTACATTGCATTGTAATGTTTGGTTCATTAGTTACACTAACATGTTACCCATGCAAATGCATGAATATATTTAAAATTAAACACAAATTTTATTATAAAAAATTAAATTATTACTCAAATTATTATATATATAAAAAAACCAGCATGCAACGTATGCATTAATTCATACATATAGACACATTTAAAATTAAACACAATTTTTATCATAAAAATATAGATAATTAGCCAAACTATATATATATATATATATATTTTAAAAGTAAACGTAAATAGTCACATATTAAAATTCTTACCTAAATTTAATACTATTTATGATCATTTTTTTTCTTCTAATTTTTAATAAAATAGAACATGTGGTGATTTTTTTGGTGGTGACTTTTATTGAGTATATGTGATTGTTTTTTTTTCCCCTTTTTTTTTATTATTTTAAAGTTCATTAATATTAGATTCTTAATATTTTGCATTCATTAACTCACTTGACACAGAGATTAAAAAACTTAAGTAGACACATGATACAAATTTAAGTGGATAATTATGGTGTGGTCTCCACATAAATTTTGACACATAGTGCAAACTTAGATTCTAATTTCAAATTCTAATTGAACTTTCTCTAAGTTTTACCTATTAATATATACATGTGTATAATCCATGCATATGCATGGTACAATTAAAAACAACACAATTACACATATATGAATTCAAATTATACCTTGTTTAAGTCATAGATATATACATTAGTTTTTAACTCTTTCTTTCTTCTTTATTATTTTATTTTATTTTATTTTTTGGATATAAACATGAGTTTACTCTTTTTTTATTGGGTTTATATATATATATATATATATATATTAGACTCTTCGTCTTTTGCACAACATTAACTCACCTAGAAGTTAAAAAAATGTATAGATAGGACACGTGATGCAAAATTAGATTACAATTTTAATATAATCTGAATTAGACTACAATTTTAATATAGAATGAATTTTCACAAATTTCCATTCAAATTACTAAACAAAATTATATTTTTAATAAAAAAAAAATTTATTTTACCTTCTTCTATTTTCTACCAATCAACTTAGATCTATAAAAAATAAAATAAATTTCTTGCACTTTCTCACCACTCAAACAATTGTAATCCATCATATTCATGAGCAAATAACAAAAAAAAAAAAAAAAAAAACAAAAACAAAAACAAAAACAAAATTTTATTACACTTTCTCACCAACCGAATGTCTACATGGCAAGAGAGACCTCAATTTGATTTTGATGCTTGGTGGCTTGTTGATATCTCTCCCAATTTATTCCAACTTATCGCATTAGAATGTGTTGTTGCATTACATTTAGCACAGTGTTTTTCAAGCCATTTGAGTTTGTTTGTTTGGTAGTGTGGTTAGGATTTGTTTTGTTGCTTAGAAAATGTGAGAGAAAGAGAGAGAGAGAGAGAGAGAGGGAGTGAGATAAGAAGAAATATACAACTGCAGTGGTTTTTGATGGAGTGGAGAGAGAGTTTGAGTGAGAAAGAGAATTATGAGAAAATTCTCTAGGGTTTGAATTTGGAGAGAGAGAGAGAATTTTCTAGGGTTTGAATTTGGCAAAAGAGTGAGGGAGAGAGAGGAAAACTAGATAAGGTCTGAAAAAAATATATGCAAGACAATTCGCAATTGAAAAAGTTATCATATTTCCGTAAATATGTAATATAAGATTACTATTGTTTAATAAGGTAATCAAATTACTTTCCCTTAAAATTTATCGTGGCTTTTGAATGGAATTGGTGGTGTGCATTTTTGTTAGAAACTCTTCCCCTCTCTCTTGTTTGTGTCATTGTGTGTGTGTTTGTTTCTAAAAAAAAAAAATGATTACCATAATTTATGGGTAATGTTAAAATGTTGGGAGTATTACATTATTGTAATGTTGTGTATAATAAATGAACCAAAAACTGTAATATTCACATTAAAGTATTGTGGTTGTAATGTTTATCACATTATGACAAACCAAAAGCTCCATTACGTTATACCACATGAGACAACAATTGCATAAACTGTTGGTTAAATCTGGTTTTGTATCTCATACAAAACACATAGCGGAAACAACAAACAAACATCTATTTCATTCATGATCGATAACTTGCACTATATAAATTTCAGAATTTAAGAACAAGATAGCGTACTTTGATGCGGTCAAATTCAAAACAAAAGATTAGAAGTACTTAGGAACACTTTTAATCTTCACTCCAATTCCACTTTACGCCCAAGAAGTGTGGTCTCTCAATCAGTTTCTAAGGGAGAATAACGAGTGGCTTCACTCACACATACACACCACTTCACAATGGTGTCTCACTTTTTCTCTAATAAAAATTCTGTATGTCTCTCCCTTTATATATAACTGATTATCTAATTGGGCCGGCCTATTGGGCCTTTCCAATTGGGCTTTAATGTGTGGCTTGGAGTGGGACCAAAAAGACCAATAAGACACTAGCTCTAATGGGCCTTGGGCTTTTCTGTCAACTCTTGACAAGTCCAAAGTTACCATCAATTATATTTAATACCACTATATAAATATAATTGCACTCTAGGCCTTATTAATAAATTATATCCCAAGACTTTATTATACATGCAACCCCTTCATAAAATATTCGTAGTAATTCAAAGTCATAAATATAGACTGTCACTTTGAAGATTACTACATCTTAATCCTTGAGTACCCGGTTTAATCCTTTTAAGTTATTCATCATATATTTATGAAATCCAATTTCATAAATATATACTTTAGTAATTTCTTACCAAAGTGGTTAGGCCTAACTCTCTGAATAACAAACCCATTAAACTTATCTCAAGGGAATATTTTGTATCTCCGTTAAGAGACTATGAATTCCATCTTGAAAATATATGTTCCATCAACACTAGATGTGGCTGCCCAACATACTGAGGTTTTGACCGTTACTTTAGATCTCACTCCTGATATATCAAAGCAACCTACATTTCATGATCAGGTCCATTATTCTCTCAGGATTAAGAGTTCATGCAAATATAAGTCGTGAGATTTATTATTCAATTGACAGTCGTTAGGAGGATAATAAATCTCACAGCGGTCCAGTTCAATATGTCTTAACTCTTAAAACATATCAACATATCAACTAGAAGTCACCACTTCCATGATCAAGACAAATCATCTTAGTTAATATGTTATAGTCTTCGCAGATGAAATACCCAATTTCATCACTGACTACGAACCAAATTCTGAGTTTACAAAGAACTTGTGACTTATATCTTTTGTGACTAAATCACATAAATCACATACTATGCATCTCATGGACTATATGATAATGTCCAAATATTCATGTTACCATTATTTCAGATAATAATAAAACAACTTTATTAATCACAACATTAAGTCATACATAATGTCATACATAGCATCATACAATAGGATTTAAGGGCATTAATCCTAACAATCTCTCACTTGCCCTAAAGACTATTGTGCACTAATCTAACTCCCATTCCTTCTAAATGTGACTCGAAGGTCCTTTGAGGCAAGGCTTTGGTAAAGGGATCTGCTAGATTATTTGCACTTTCAATTTTTGCTACCACCACATCTCCATGAGCAATAATATCTCTAATGATGTGATACTTTCTTTCGATGTGCTTTCCTTTCTTGTGGTTCCTTGGATCTTTTGATTGTGCAACTGCACCACTATTGTCACAAAACAATGTGATGGGAACTTGTTCCATTCTCATTACACCAAGGTCAGAAAGGAATTTCTTAAGCCATACAGCTTCCTTTGCTGCTTCACAAGCCGCAACGTATTCCGCTTCCATGGTGGAGTCTGCAATACAAGATTGTTTGACACTCCTCCAAGTTATGGCTCCACCTCCCAAGGTGAAAACACATCCTGATGTGGATTTTCTGAAATCTAGATCCGATTGAAAGTCTGAATCTATATAGCCAATAGGTATCAAATCCTCACTTCGGTAAACAAGCATATAATCTCTCGTTCTCCGTAGATACTTAAGAATATGCTTTACAGCTTGCCAATGTTTTGGTCCTGGATTTGATTGATATCGGCTGACCATGCCAACTGAATAACAGATATCTGGTCTAGTACAAAGCATGGCATACATGAGACTTCCTACTGCAAAAGCATAAGGAACTTGTCTCATCATATTTTCTTCCTCTTGAGTCTTAGGCCTTTGGTCATCAGACAGAGGAACTCCATGTCTGAAAGGAAGTAATCCCTTCTTGGAGTTTTGCATGCTAAACCGTTCTAGAACCTTATCTATATATCCAGTTTGTGATAAACCTAACATCTTATTCTTGCGATCTCGCCAAAGCTTGATCCCTAGAATAAAGTTAGCTTCACCTAAGTTCTTCATATCAAATTGGCTTGACAACCAAACTTTTACTGATGACATTACCCCTACATCATTTCCAATGAGTAGAATATCATCAACGTAAAGCACTAGGAACATTATTACTTTATCTCGATGTCTTTTGTACACACATGGTTCATCAAGATTTTGTTCAAAACCAAATGACTTGATTGCTTGATCAAATCTGATGTTCCATGACCTAGATGCTTGCTTAAGTCCATAAATGGATCTATTTAACTTGCATACCATATGCACTTGGTTCTTTGCTATGAAACCTTCCGGTTGCATCATATAGATTTCTTCTTCAAGATTGCCATTAAGAAATGCAGTCTTGACATCCATTTGCCAAATCTCATAATCATAATAAGCAGCAATGGATAAGAGAATTCTGATAGATTTAAGCATGGCTACTGGCGAAAAAGTTTCATCATAGTCAATACCTTCTTTTTGTGTATACCCTTTCGCCACTAGTCTTGCTTTAAAGGTTTCAACCTTTCCATCTATCCCTCTCTTTCTCTTGTAAACCCATTTGCAACCAACAGGTTTAATGCCACTAGGCGCCTTTACAAGATCCCAAACTTGGTTGGAATATATAGAATCTAATTCAGATTTCATAACTTTGATCCAATGATGTGCATCTATATCATTCATTGCCTCTTCATAAGTGTAGGGATCCGATTCAGCTTCTTCTGAGATAACTTCATAAGTTTCTCCCAAACCTATGAATCTTATGGGAGGCTGAACAATTCTCCCACTACGACGAGGCACCTGTGTACTAGTCATCTCATGAGTAATATCTTGTGGTGTATCTAATACAGCCACATCATCCCTAGTTTCATCCATTGGTTGTTCATTTACAGGTTCATTCATTTCAGCCAAAACAACTTTATTTCTAGGATCAAAATTATTCATATAATCATCTTCCAAAAATTTGGCATGTGTGCTAACAAACACTTTGTTATCTTTATGATTATAGAATAAATAACCCTTTGTTTCTTTTGAATACCCTAAAAACATGCATACTTCGGTTTTAGCTTCCAACTTATCAGACTTCCTTTTCAACACATGTGCTGGACATCCCCAAATGTGGAGATATTTCATACTAGGCTTACGCCCACTCCACAATTCCTTAGGTGTGTTAGGAACAGATTTTGATGGAACTAAATTCAAAATATGCATTGCAGTTTTTAGTGCATATCCCCAAAAAGAAACTGGTAAAGTTGAGTAACTCATCATGGACCTAACCATTTCCAAAAGAGTTTTATTCCTTCTTTCTGCTACACCATTCTGTTGGGGAGTTCCAGGTGCAGTCAATTGGGATATGATCCCATTTTGAGTTAAGTAATAATCCTTGAAATCCCCAAGAAGGTATTCACCACCACGATCAGATCGGATGGCTTTTATGTGTTTACCTAATTGATTCTCAACTTCAGCCCTAAACTCTTTGAACTTTTCAAAGGTTTCGGACTTCCGTCTCATTAGATATACATAACCATATCTTGAGTAATCATTGGTAAAAGTGATGAAGTACTCATAACCTCCTTTTGCTTGGGTTGACATAGGACCACATACATCTGTATGAACTAATTTAAGCAATTCTTGGGCTCTTCTACCTTTTGCATTAAAAGGTCGTTTGGTCATTTTACCTTCCAAACAAAATTCACAAACTGGAAATTCATCAAAGTCCAATGGCTCTAAGAGTCCATCTTTGATCAGTCTTTGAATTCTGTTTGGATTAATATGACCCAAACGCAAGTGCCAAAGATATGCTTCATTAGTAGAAGGAAACTTTCTCTTTAATGATTTTACATGAGAGTTATGATCTAATTCAGAATTGTATAATTCATGCTTATCAGGAGTTAAAATATAAAGACCATCCACAATATTGCCAGAACAGATAAACACTTTATCCTTCTTTATTACAACATTGTCTTTCAGGATAACATAATATTCATGTTTACCTAAATAAGTTACAGAAATTAAATTCCTACGAACATTAAGTACATACAGACAGTCTTCTAATATTAAAACTCTAGATTCAAAACATAAATTAAACACTCCAATAGCTACAACTGGAGTCCTGCTCCCATCAGCCAAGGTAAGAAACATTTCCCCTTCATTCAGTTTTCTAGTCTCCTGAAACCCCTGCAAGGATTTGCAGATATGATTAGTACAACCTGAATCCACACACCAGGAATCTGTGGGATTTTGTACCAAACATGTTTCAAGAAGAAATGTACTTTTCATACCTTTATTCTTGGCAGCCTTAAATATTGGACAATTCCTCTTCCAATGTCCTTTCTCACCACAATGGAAACACTTTCCTTTGGTTTTCTTTCCTTTATTGGCAACTCCTAAGGCAACTTGTTTACCATCTTTCTTGGAGAAGTCTTTCTTCTTCTTCTTCTTACCCTTGCCTTTCGACTTAGGTTGAGAAGTAGAAGCTTCAGCCATATTAGCATCAACACTAGAAGTACCAAGGATGCCTTCCGCCGCTACCAACTCATTCATCAATTCAGACAATGTATAGATCTTTTTGTTCATATTATAGTTAAGTTTGAATTCCTTAAATGATTCTGGTAGTGACTGGAGTATCATATCCACTTGGGATTCTCCATCAATATCGGCACCTAAAACTTCCAATGTATTCAGATTAGAGATCATCCTTAGACAATGCTCCCTTACTGAAGTACCTTCAGCCATTTTGGTATTATAAATCTGCCTCATAGTTTCTTGTCTTGTAGAACGGCCTTGCTCACCAAACATCTCCTTCAGACTTAGCATAATGTCCGAAGCTAGTTCTACATCCTGCATTTGATGCTGTAGAACATTTGAAATAGATGCTAGGATATATCACTTAGCCATCTCATTAGATTTCTGCCAACGATCATATCGCTGTTTTTCCTCAAGAGGAGCATTTAATGATGGAAAGCTAGGACATGGTTGAGTAAGCACATATTTGTGCTCTTCAGCAGTAAGAACAATGTCCAAATTTCTTTTCCAGTCAACATAGTTGGATCTAGTCAGTTTGTTTTGATTAAGAATAGCAACAAGTGGGCTAAATGATGCCATGATTTTAAATCTGAAATAACAAACATAAATATAATAAGTAAACTAGACATTATCAATTTACCATATAAACATATAATATGGAACCTTATAAAACCATAAAATAATATATGCAACGACAAACCAATCCATGTCTATAATTCCTTGGTAGCAAGTTTATTATAAACACATTAATTGATTGAGAACTATTCTCATTATTAGTGCTATCATGATAACTCTTATCATACACTAATAATATGCCGTATTAGCTTTAGCCTCTAAATGATAATGACATAGCTCCTTTGGGAGGTTAACATTACATTTAGTCTAGTGTACACCATTATCTAGAATCATGTGTAGTCACATTTCATCTCCCTTATAATGTTTAAACTTGTAGTACCATGGAACAAAACACCCTCCTTTGGGATCGCGAGGCATATACGCCAAGACGAGGTGCTTGTCCACACTACTTTAAACAGGTTAGTTCAATCTTGTAGTACTTGAAGTAAACACCCTCCTTTGGGATCGCAAGACATATACGCCAAGACGAGATGCTTACCCACACTACTATGAACCGATAATGGAGGCCGTGAGATCCAACCCTTGAATCTCTCTCCCACTAGATATTTTAAATTGAAGGTTTTTATGATCAAGAACCATAATAATGCTAGAAACCCTTGAAAACATAATCCTAATCTCATTAGGAATAAATTTCATTAAATGAATAATCTAATCCTAGCATTAATATGACAGCATATATAAATATATATAACGTAATAAAAACCCATATTACATTATAAACCCATATTACATTATATATAATATAATATATGGATTATAACATGTAATATATAATTATTACATTACATATAATATACGGATTCAACATGAAATAAAGAACTTGAATCCTTTATAAGCAATTTACATATAAACCCATATTATAATATATGACAATTATCACACCATATATATATATACCATACGGATTCAATACTTCCAAGGAAAGTAGTTTTCATGCTTATAATATAGTCATCAAGAACTTGCATATAAAACCATATGAAAGCATGTTACTGACAGAATGAAAATGTCATATAGATCCACGAAAACATGCAAGATCAAGAGCCTTATAATAATCAAACCATTCATGCCTTATATTTCCATATCCAACCGGTGCAATATCATAGTGCACTCACATGACAGTTATTTCAATAACTGTATCCGAACAACTAGAAGATTATGGCCAAGGATAAATATATAAGCGCTGAAGATGGAAAAATCTGCGCGCATTTATGACGGGCTACCTTCATGACGGGCCGAAGTCTTGATGGGCCAAATTTATGTGGGCTAGTTGAGTCATGAGGCCCACGGCTGGAACCCTAACGCCACTAAGATTTTATATGATATGCTCGTTAATGATTTCTCTCCACAAGGAAAAACCTTGTCCATCAAGTCTAGGATTCTATAAAGAAGAGTCCTATAAGGAAACGTTTCCACAATTTACGCATACAAGGATTCCTATATGGAAAAGACTTCTACTCCAAGAAAGGGAGTTCAACCCTCTACTACTATAAAAGCCTCGATACCCTCACAAATCAAGGTACGCATAATTTACCCTCTCTAGCACTCTAGAGTTGTGAGAACCTTTCTGACTTAACCTTCGGAGGGTATTCGGCCGGCACCACACCGCTGCTCTTCGTAAGGTTTTCTCTTCTCTTTGCTGTGCAGGTTCGTATTCGCGCGCGTAGGAATTGTGTGACTTACTGGTGAAATTCTCGACATCATCATGCGCCAAGCCATGTATATCATCTAGAAGTTTATAGAAACTTCAATCTATATAACCGAATGGTCTTCAATCATTGTTATATAACAAGGATTCAAATAAATCCTTTAAGATAACAACATGCAACCGTGGGCCAACATTGATCCTTTTGAAGACGGAATTCCATATTAAAAGGAATTCACTTCACATCAACGCAAAGTCAATCTCCAAAAATAAATTATGAAATCAAAAATCCTATAAATGTGATTATATAAAACAATCACGGCAGATTCAAGAATCCCATCATGCAAAGAAAATGATATTCTTTGATTCTTAAATTCAATCACATGTTATACAATCATGATATGAAAACCTGGCTCTGATACCAATTGTTGGTTAAATCTGGTTTTGTATCTCATACAAAACACATAGCGGAAACAACAAACAAACATCTATTTCATTCATGATCGATAACTTGCACTATATAAATTTCAGAATTTAAGAACAATATAGCGTACCTTGATGCGGTCAAATTCAAAACAAAAGATTAGAAGTACTTAGGAACACTTTTAATCTTCACTCCAATTCCACTTTACGCCCAAGAAGTGTGGTCTCTCAATCAGTTTCTAAGGGAGAATAACGAGTGGCTTCACTCACACATACACACCACTTCACAATGGTGTCTCACTTTTTCTCTAATAAAAATTCTGTATGTCTCTTCCTTTATATATAACTGATTATCTAATTGGGCCGGCCTATTGGGCCTTTCCAATTGGGCTTTAATGTGTGGCTTGGAGTGGGACCAAAAGGACCAATAAGACACTAGCTCTAATGGGCCTTGGACTTTTCTGTCAACTCTTGACAAGTCCAAAGTTACCATCAATTATATTTAATACCACTATATAAATATAATTGCACTCTAGGCCTTATTAATAAATTATATCCCAAGACTTTATTATACATGCAACCCCTTCATAAAATATTCGTAGTAATTCAAAGTCATAAATATAGACTGTCACTTTGAAGATTACTACATCTTAATCCTTGAGTACCCGGTTTAATCATTTTAAGTTATTCATCATATATTTATGAAATCCAATTTCATAAATATATACTTTAGTAATTTCTTACCAAAGTGGTTAGGCCTAACTCTCTGAATAACAAACCCATTAAACTTATCTCAAGGGAATATTTTGTATCTCCGTTAAGAGACTATGAATTCCATCTTGAAAATATATGTTCCATCAACAATAGATGTGGCTGCCCAACATACTGAGGTTTTGACCGTTACTTTAGATCTCACTCCTGATATATCAAAGCAACCTACATTTCATGATCAGGTCCATTATTCTCTCAGGATTAAGAGTTCATGCAAATATAAGTCGTGAGATTTATTATTCAATTGACAGTCGTTAGGAGGATAATAAATCTCACAGCGGTCCAGTTCAATATGTCTTAACTCTTAAAACATATCAACATATCAACTAGAAGTCACCACTTCCATGATCAAGACAAATTATCTTAGTTAATATGTTATAATCTTCGTAGATGAAATGCCCAATTTCATCACCGACTACGAACCAAATTCTGAGTTTACAAAGAACTTGTGACTTATATCTTCTGTGACTAAATCACATACTATGCATCTCATGGACTATATGATAATGTCCAAATATTCATGTTACCATTATTTCAGATAATAATAAAACAACTTTATTAATCACAACATTAAGTCATACATAATGTCATACATAACATCATACAATAGGATTTAAGGGCATTAATCCTAACATAAACGACCTTATTTTTGGTATGTAATACAATATGTATTAGTATATCACCAATCTAGTGTTTAATTTACTTGTAATTTTTTAAGATTAGTCAACACAAAACATAGAATATATTTTTTTTAAATATCAAAAATAAACTTTTATACATTTGGAAAATTTATTTTCATTAATCTATATATATATATATATAATAATAGATGAAGCTAAGAGAAACTCAAATTAAAATTCTAAATTAAAGTTCCAATTTTGCACCATGTGTCCTAAATTGTTTATTCGTAAAGAGTTTTATTTTTTAATTTTAGAATCAAATGTGAGATCATATCATAAATATTCATCCAAGTGAGTTATTAGGTATAAAAACCAAAGAATTTAGAATAAACTATCCTCTGAGCATGCGTGTGAGCGCGCACTCAGAAGCTCTTCTATTTTTTTGGGAAAAAGTTAATAATTTGCATCTATTATAATTTAGGATTATTACATTTTTCAATCACAAAAAAACTTATGGGTGTGATGAAAAATTATTTCACCTACAAACGCATAATACTCATCACACCCCTAGATTTTTATTTTTTTTTTGTGATTGATCTTTAATCCTAACATTTAGCCACTTACTACACATCCATAAAAAAAACAAAGTATAAAATTTTAATAGTTTTTATTTATTTGTGTTACGGTAAAAAGCTGCCATTTTTTTTGTGTTAGTATAGGAAAGCAAGTAGCAACGTAATTTCTAAAAAAAACAAAACAAACATGAATGGAAGCTATATTCCAAAAGAAGCTATAGAACAGTGGTATTAAATAGAATTTGGTGACAGAGATTTGGAAAAACATAAAAGCTTAAATTATTTGACATGAATGGAAAGAAAATGATGATTAAATACCCTTTTAAGTGGCTTACTTTGGTATGTTGTCACCTATTACTATTGTTCCTCTTAGTATAAAAAGTAGGGACTTGAGTATGGAGATGGTGAGTATTTTCTTTTTTATAAAAGAGATGGGAAGTAATTTGATAAAATTATAACTGCTGGGGAGATTTAAATTTGTTAGGTAGCAATTTGTGGAGTTGTGTGTGAGACTAAAATGTGGGTGTACGGTTGGTTTTTTTTTTTGGCAATAACTGTAGATGTATGTAAACACAACACCCACAGTTACGTGTGTTAGTTTTTTTTTTTTTTTAATCAGTACATGTGTTTTTTTTTAGAGAAATGATACGTCTACAATATTTCTACAACATTTTTACAACAAATCCTAAGTGGCAAGTTGTTACTGGTTGTTTTTGTTGGGGCAAAAAAGTAATCTTAGTGTTAGTTTTAAATTTGAACCAATAATAACCAACCACCTGTGATTTGTTGTAAAAATGTTGTAAAATTGTTGTAGGCGTAGCATCCCTCTTTTTTTTAACTATTAGTACATGGGGTGTTTTTTTTTTTTTTTTGATAAGGGGTGCTTTTTCTTTTTAAATAATAATAAAGTATTTTTAAAAAAACAATAAAAGTGGGTTAGTGGACATTTATGTGTGTTAGTATTTTTTTTTTTATCAGTAAATGTGTTTTTTTTTTTTTGTTTTGTTTTTTTTTTTTTATAACTATCAGTACGTGGGGTTTTTTTTTTTAAATAATAATAAAGTTAAAAAAAAAAAAACAATAAAAGTGGATTAGTGAGAGAGTGTTCCTATTTTGTAGGCAATATTTTAGTGCAAGTTAGACATGTATTTTACCAAATTATCCTTTAGCTTTATCTCTACTTAAACCTAGAGAAATAAGGATATTTTGGAACAAAAAAAAAAAAAAAAAAAAAAAAATCCAGTTCAAATAGAGGCAACTCCTTAAATAGTAGTATAGATGAATCATAAAAAAAAAAAAAAAATGCTTCACAATAATTTTTAAAAAAATATGGACAATTTACATTTTATACCTAATAATATCTTTACAAAATTTTTTAAAGAGTTAACAAAATATAAAAACGATTATCAATAGTATTAAATTATATCTATATATATATATATATGAATTATATTATGCATCTTATTGTATATATTTAAGTGTATTCATGCATATGCATGAGGTTACAAGTTAGTTTCTATAATTGAAGATATAGGTTTAAATTTGGATGATGTGATAACCCATGGCAATTAGGTCATGGGCTGCATCACATAAGCATAAAAAGTCAAGTACCTAATCCAAAATTAAGTACAAGAAGACTATACTCTGGACCATCAAGACCGACTTAATACCAGTAATATTGGTAATGTAGTCAGTCCAATGAACCCAAAAGAAAAATAGTCTAACCATGTTCACATTCATGAATGGGTTTTCATGTCCACGTCCAATTAATACCACGACCAGTTTTGGGAACTCGACTCTAAGAAAAGCATTAGAATTCAAATGCTGTGGTCTTACTTCTCAGCACACCTTTGACAAATGATCATGTTTGCTTATTGATTCAACCACAAGGTTGTTTGGGAAGTTATCATATATAGACTGCTTGACTTTTATATCAGGCCGAACATGTATAGCCGGCCCTTTTCGTTTAATCCAAGTTGAGTGATGCTGATTGGTCCAAAAATAGAATTGTATAAGCATAATGCCAAACAGATAGTCAAAGGAATAAACACGAGGTTTGACCTCTCGATAACCTTGGAGATTCTTTTTCAAAACCTCATGTTGGTCCAATGAACTTGAAATAATAACATGATTTTTAAGATGCTATTTATCTTCAACTTCTACAACTTTCACACGGAGCTTGAATAGTATTTTTACCATGTCCAATTACGTGATTGGATTGAAAAATGAAAAAGGTAAGAATAAGAGAAACAGAACTAAGACAAATATTTTTGTTTCTGCCCGGTCGTGCCCACATACCAATACCATCAACATGTTAGGAAGCTGTATGGTATCCGATCAGATCAAAACGTTGACAAGTTTTTTTTTATATATGCTCTTCTGGTCAAGGTTTCCTAGTAGCTCAAAAACTCAAAAATATTCACATAATGATGTCAATGTATAATAAGATAAAATTTGTAATATTAATATATATTAAGTACTCCAAAACATATTTATCTTCTTCTTCTTCTTTTTTTTATTTACCTTCAATTAATGTGTTTTTTTTTTTTTTTTGTTTTTAATTTATGCATGCGTTTACATTTAGGTCATGATCCATTATCAACAAAGTCTTGGTAGCCAAAATTCAAGATGAACCCTGAAGTTCTCTGGCTTCCCTTGTACATGAGAGTGACATAAAGTGTACTAATTAGGCATTCTTCTCCAGAGTTGGTGAATCAATATGGAACTTGAACTCTCCTTGAAAGGGATATTTGCGCACACAGAGTCTAAGAACAAATTTACTCTGGAGCTATGAAAGTGAACGAGGCAACTAGCTGATGTAAGGGAACCAACATTGATTCCCCCCCCACCCCCCCCTAAAATTGAAAAGTTTTTGTACTGAGAATACGTGATGACTGTACTCTGAAAGCGATTGGGGAACAAATATCCAGTGTACTACTGGAATTTTGGCAACTAATTTCTACGTTCACATATACATTTTCTTTTTCACATTTGCCTTCGTAATGGATGTTCGTGATATTTCTCATATCAGTCTGTATTGAATGAATAGTAAGACATGTAACCTTTTTTTTTTATTTTTTTTGGACAGTATACAACAAAATTAGCGGTAAAACTTAAGTATAATATATTAGGCGTAATACATAAATGTATTGAAATTTAATTATGCTAAAGAATAATATCAGTGTATTTGTATTTTATTGGTCAATACAATTATACAATTACATTATTGAATTTAGTTGTATAGCAAATATACTGCACTGAGCTACTCTTCCTTAATTTTATCCTAAAGTAGTGTAGTGTAGTTACACAATTTTAGTTCTATACCAAGTATAAAAAGCTTTTTTACCTCAAAAGAGAAAAAGAAAAAGAAAAGAGCTTCTTAAAAATATATATATATATATATATATATGTAACAAGAAGGCCAGAGCATAACCTACCATCCTTTTCAGAACCAGCCCAAGAAGGGAGAGGATATGCTGACAGGCCCAAATCTCTGACCAAGCACTGCTTGGCAAGCAGGACCATACTCTTAGGTTTTATTTATTTATTTATTTATTTTTTTTTACTGAACAACATAATCTTAGTTATGCTATGTTTAGAAGGTTGGAGAGGGAGGAGAGTAGAGGGGAATAGAGAGGATGAGAGCAGTGAAAAGGAGAGTACAGTAGAATGATTATCATTTACCTTGTTTGGATGTTTTTAAAATTAAATAAGAGGGGAAGAGAATAATTAACCATTCATTTTGTTTGGATATTATAAAAATTAGGATGAAAATGATTAAATATATTTAAAAAGATGAACCTTTTAGAAAATGGACTTTCAACATTGACCTATGATTAATACGATTAATTTGTTAGATTAAATAATTATATGTCTATTATTACTATTTTTTTTTCACTGCTACTCCTTACTGACCAAAAAAGGTTCAAGAAGTAGTTGATTAATTGTAGAATATATATTTCTCAAAAAAAAAAAAAAAAAAAAAGTAATGCAAACTGATAACGGTCAATTTTTTGAAATATAATTTGTAATGTTAAAAAATTATTTTGTAACGTTAAAAATTGTTTTGTAAAAGGGTCATTAATTTGTAACGTTACAAATTTTAATTTTTAACGTTAAAAATTTTTAACATTACAAATTAATTTTTTTGGTGCATGTCATTGGTGCAGCATTAAAAAACCTTTTTGGTGCATGTCATTAATTTTTTAACGTTAATTTTTTTTTTTGGTAAAAGTATAATTTGTAACGTTACAAACAATTTATACATAGTGAAGAATTTTTTGGTGCATGTAATTGGTGCAGTATTAAAAAAAAAAAATTACGTTACAAATTACTCTTCGCTAATGCTCCTTACAACCTTTCTACAAATTAGTTTAATATTAGTTTGTAATTTAATTAATATGGGGTAAATTGGGTAATTCATTTGGTCAAGAATTTTTGTACTCTACTCTCCCTCCAAATCTCTCCAATTTGGGGGAATTAAAAATGAGGAGTTAAAGGTAGCTAAAACCCCTTCGAGCCCCTTCAAACCCCTCCCTCTCATTCCTTAAAAAACTTTTAAATAAGGTAATTTAATTACTCTTTCACTCTTTACTCTACTACCCCTCCTTTCCCTAACATCCAAACAGAGCATTAATGTTACCTTCAAAAGTCATTTATCTTATGTGAGGTCCACTTCCCTAGTTTGGGACGGGAGTGGAGTAGGAATGCGGAAAAATATTTGTCACCTTAACAGTATCATCCAATAATCCTTGTCCCTAACTCGTTAAGTTAATTTAAAAGAAAATTCTAAATGGAAAAAAGCCAGGTAAAAACTTGGAAAAATATTCATATTATGGGAGTCTTTTACAATAGCTATTGTCGATACCGTATTTTATCCAGCTCCGATTAACGCGTTAAAACAAATATCAAAATCCAAAAAAAAAAAATAATAAAAAAAAGTGCAAATCAGGAGTTTCAAAGCCAAAAAAAGGGTAATAAATAAATACAACATGATCGGATGGTAAATAAAAAATTTGCAACAATTAAAACCCTATGATTAGAATTAAGACCAAAAACTTTAACTAGGGTGGTCAAAAAGTTGACTTTTTGATCTGATCGTCTGATTAGGCCGAATTTTGGACCATCTTATAGGACATATTTTTCCCTTCAAAATGATAGTTCACGAGCCAAAATCGGAGTTGAAACAGATGAGATATCAATAAAACTTCAAAACCTTAATTAAATGTTTCACTATTTTTTTTTTCCAGGTCAAAAGGGCTATTGTTCGACCAGTTTTGCGCAAAAATATTGTACCAATTGAGTAAGAGTTGGAGCAATCTGTTTAATCCAACTTGAAGTATGAGGTCTTGACTACCTCCCACAAAAAGGGCTCGACGATATTTACTACAAATTGGAAGAAATGAATTCTTCAAGGAAAAGTGTCATAGAATTTCATACATTGCATCACCTTTCTTCCTGATGCTTGCAAAGTTAGAGTTTATGGAAACTAGACATCTAGAGATTTTCATGGATATCGATTTTAAAGAAATCGGAGCTCAGAAAAGCCTTCAAATAACAGCGCGAATATCGAACCAAAAACTGAGAAAAAGACAAATAGCTAAAACTTTGAGGACAATTAGGAGGCTATGTGATGGTGTCCTGGAACACAATCACATAACCTCCACCCCCCATTTGTTTCTTTATAAATACCCCACCCATTTTGTATGAAAAAAAGTTTTAGTAAGTTTTTGGAGACTAGAAAATAGATTTTTAAGAGAAAACTACTAAAAAATTGGGAAAATAAATTCTCCCTCTTTAATTTAGGAAACCCCTCCCGAAATTTCAGCCCCTTTCCTTTTTTGTAATATTTTTGGTAAGTGGGTAAGTTGTATAAGGATGGGGTAGCTTCTATATAGCTACACCCATCCCTCATCTCCTCTTTTTCCTTTGTAATATCATACATTCCATATATGAAAGTACTCTTTTTACTTATTGTTTCCTTAGAATCTTGCTTTATATTTCTAGTTCTTTATTTTTGTTATTGTTTATATCTATGTCTCTATTTCCTTGTTCATGTTCTATTTGTTGGTAAATGTTTATCTTGTTATATTATTGTTGGTTTCTAGATGGGTATTGAACATTCACTTAGACATTTTATCAGAAGTACCCTTAGGGGGAAGAGGTCCCATCTCTTCTAGGCATCTAGGAACATTTTTTTTGTTCCATTTACTTTATTGCTCATTTAGTTACATTGTTATATATTTGTTACCCATTTACATTTATGTTCATCCTCATCCCCTTTATTTACTTGTCTTCCCATTTACATTTATGTTCATCTCCATCCCCTTTATTTATTTGCTTCCCATTTACATTTATGTCCATCCCCATCCCCTTTATTTATTTGTCATCCCATTTACATTTATTATCATCTCCATCCCCTTTATTTATTTATCATCGCATTTACATTTATGCTCATTCCCATGTGCTTTATTTATTTGTCATCCCATTTACATTTTGCTCATCCTTACCCCCTTTATTTATTGCACTCTTTATCTCTATTGTTCTATATGTCGACGCCTTGCGGCTGCTTGACCAACCATCACGGTAACACTTGCGCGCCTTTCTTGGTGTGAGAATATATGGATATGGAGGTGTGTCGTACCTTGAGTGTGTGACTAGAATATGAGTTGTTTTTAAGGAAATTACCAAGGGTAAGTGAAGTCGTTACCAATCATTGGGTTTTCTAAGGTGTGATTAGTCAACTGACTCTATTTGATTTTATCGATCCTAGGCTAAGAAAAAGGGCATTTTTCTTAATCTAATATGGATGGGTAAAAAATATTGATTCTTGAGTTCGGAAATCTAGTTATGTGTGTGGAAGGTGTTAGACACCCCATAACGCCTGTCCGTAGATAGTCCTTTTGTTTTGGTAAAATCATAATTTTTGGACATTAGCAGTTGAAAATGAGCTATTGGCATTAACTTTCAAGGCTTTAAACACATTGGGCTTTGAGGTTTGGTTTCAAAATGGGTGTGGTCTCGATCGATGCTTTCCAAGTGTGTTTGGAATCATTGCCAAATTTCCACGGCGAAAATTCGGCAGCATTTTGCCTTATTTTCATGGTGGAAATCTGGCAGCGCTTCGCCTTAGATGCGTCATAGCACACAAAATGCTATTCTCACCAAGATTTCGACGTGAGAATACGACAATGGAGATGCCCTATTTTTATGGTGAAAATCGGGTAGAGTTTTGCGTTTGGTGCGCTATGGCACACTGGCAGGGTTTCGTGCTTGTGTATACGACGTGTGCCAACGTGCTTATGCTAGGACGAGCTGGAGCCCCTCAAAGAGTTTAAACACATTGGTACATGATGCATACACGGGGAAATTAATGTCACTTGGTACATGGATTGGGACGATCACACCGCTGTGACTATGCACAGAGTATGACATGAATATGCACCTACAACAATCGCCTTGAGCGCATACTCATGCCACAAGGTCAAGAGCACTCATGGCCAGAGAGGGCCACTAATGTAACCATAAGAGTCCTTCATACAAAGTGCACAATCACCCACACACATGTAGGCACACACACACACACACACACACACACACACATACACATATATATATATATATATATATAGACACACACACACACACACATACATCATGCACAATGCTATCACACAGAGTAGGAAAGTAAAACATACATTACCATACCTAGGGAACGCAGCCCAAGCAAAGAGTAGGAAAAGATAAAGGGTACAAGGAGAGGGGGAACACTAATACATGCTCTAGAGAAGAGGCTTAAAGAGAGAGAGAAAGAGAAATCCACTCTGGAGGGGCTAGGCCCCATAATCTACTGAACTTTGCCCTTTATGGGCTTCCATTTTCTTTTTTGCATCCTCACCCTTTTTGCTTGCACCTAGGAGGTCACATCCTTGCGCCAAGTGTCCATGCTCTACGTGTGTACATGCAACAAACAAGGAAACAAGCTAGTAGACAAACAAAGAAAGAAACAAAGGAGATAGGGAGAGCATGCAAAGAACATACTAACAAAGAGAGCCAAACGGGGACAAACAAAGCATGCTAAGCATATGATAGGGCAAACAAGCATATTATCAAACAAAAGATGGTGTCCTAGGAGGACAAATATAGGTTTGGATCGAGTGTCCATAGATCCATTAGATTGGAGTATGGAAGACATAAGCAAGCAATGATGCGAAGAAGCAAAGAAAGACAAACGGGTGGCACAAAACAAGCAAGGCAAGCATATCAACATTGCACGGAGTGGAGAAAGGTGTGTATCAGGCACACCAACACCATGGAGGTGTATCTCACAAGTGGTTACATCCAAACAAGCCCTAGGAGAGATAAATGTAACCAAACAAGCAAATGGCCCCAACAACTAACAAGCACAAGCCCACGGAGGACACAAAGTATGGTAAAGCTTAGATCTAGACATGCAAACATGGAGATAAAGCATAGAAGCAAGCAAGCAAACATACTTAAAGGAAATGATCCAAACCCTTTGATATAGGCCTAGGTGTACAGGTGTAGGATTAGACCACGGGATCTAGATCTGCACCCCACCAACAAGGGCCAAAACACAAGAAAGAGAGACATCAAGGAGCAAAAGGGTTTTAGAAGCACATGGCATAGCAACCTAAGTACATAAACATGGCACGAAGGACATAAACACATGGATCTAAGTATAGGCTCGTAGATCTAAGCATAAACATGGCAAAGAAAACATAGGCATGTAGATCTAAGTATCAACATGGCAAAGAGCCTAAAATCATGTGGACCTAAGCACAAACATTAAATTTAGACATATCCTAGCCTTCTTAGGCTAGGCCAACAACATCAAAGTGGTAAATCATGGCAAAAAGCAAGGAAACATGCTAGAGAAACCATGAAACATGCTAGGAAAAGCAATAAAGCATATTATTTAAAAAGAAAAAGGTAGAAAAAGCTATAAAAATAAAAGGGTGTGAATTGTAGCTAAAAAGCTACATCCATACCCCTAAACCTCAAATCCAAGGTATGGAACTAAGGAGAGGAAGATTGGGTGCAAGAACACTACCTTGTGATTGTGGAGAAAAGAGAAGAATTAAAGGTGTTTGGATGTGTTTGGATGTGTTTAGGAGAGAAATTAGAGAGAAAAGAGAGAGAATCTATCCAGAAAGCTACCCAAAATCTTTATTTTTTTTTTTTTGGCAAAATGAGGGGTCTAGAAGCATTTATAGTTGAATTCTCACCCTTTCGCTTCCGGCAGCCGTACAATATGTGCCAGCCATCACCGTCAGCCACACAAGGGCTGCTGGCCACCTCTACTAACATCAACAGTTCTAGTTTTTTCTAGTTTTGTTTCAGATGTGTATTTGAAGGTCTTCCCAGACTTGGAATGAGCTGATCATGGTGTCCTTGCAAATATTTGGATGTCTAGTTTCTAGAACACTAAAAAAATTGGAAATCAGATGGTTAAATCAAAAGTTATGGTCTCGAGAAGTGTACTGATGCGCTTTGCATGGGTTTTTGGATATCTCAATCGTTTTAACTCCAATTTTAACCCATGAATAGTTGTTGGAAAGGGAATTTGATAATCTTTGCAATGGAGTTGGTCATAACCCATTTTGATGGTTGAATCAAAATTAGGGTTTTTGGGGCCCTTAAGAGTCAATGTCAGGTCAAACTCGATTAAACTTGGTCAAAGTTGAGAAAAATCTTCGAGTGGCTCAGGTTTGATGTAAAAGCATGAAAAATAATGTTTTGGGTGGACTTTGAACTTGTTTGACTTTCGGTCAACCTGGGGTTAATGTGGGGCATTTTGGTCAATCTGATCGGGAAAGGCACTTCGAGTGCTTCGATGCTCAAACGGGTTGAGCCATGTCAAGTTAGATGTTTCCGTGGCCCTATGGAGAAAAGATAATATTTTTGGAATTTCTGTGGTTCGACACGCAAGTCGAGGGCAAACAAAATATGGTATTTACAGCTGCCCCTTCTTTATTTGGAAACTTAGGATTAAATGATTGCCATCGAATATAAACCTTGAAAGAGATGGATAGGATTAAACAACTGCTGCCAAATATAAACCTTGAAAGAGATTAAACGACCGCCGCCAAATATAAATCTCGAAAAGATGGATAGGATTAAACGATCGCCACTGAATATAGACCCTAAAAGAGATTAAACGACTGTTGCGGAATATAAATCTCGAAAAGATGGATAGGATTAAACGACTGCCACCAAATATAAACACTGAAAGAGATAAAACGACCGCTGTCTAATATAAATCTAGAAAAGATGGATAGGATTAAATGACTGTCACTGAATATAAACCCTAAAAGAGATTAAATGTCCGCCACCAAATATAAATCCTGAGAGAGGCATTTTGAAAACTTGAATACTTTTGAGGCAAAAGAGATAGGATTAAGTGACCACCACCGAATATAAATCCTAAGAGAGAGGCATATTGAAAACTTGAATACTTTTGAGGCAAAAGAGATAGGATTAAATGACCTTTGCCGAATATAAATCTTGAGATAGGTATTTTGAAAATTTGAAAACTTTTGACGCAAAAGAAATAGGATTAAATGACCACCGCCAAATATAAATCCTAAGATAGGCATTTTGAAAACTTGAATACTTTTGAGGCAAAAGAGATAGGATTAAAAGATTGCCACAAAATATGAATCCTGAGAGAGGCATTTTGAAAACTTGAATACTTTTGAGGCAAAAGAGATAGGATTAAATGACTGCCGCCGAATATAAATCCTAAGAGAGGAATTTTGAAAACTTGAATACTTTTGAGGCAAAAGAGATAGGATTAAATGACCGCTGCTGAATATAAATCCTGGAAGAGAGGCATTTTGAAAACTTGAATACTTTTGAGGCAAAAGAGATAGGATTAAACGACCGCCGCTGAATGTAGCTATACATGATTCTAGACAATGGTGTACATTAGACTAAGTTTAATAGTATTCTCTATGTTGAGTTCTTGCTATTATTACTTAGAGGCCAAAGGAAGAGCAGAAAATTATTTTTTTTTGGTAAGAGTTACCATGATAGCATTAATAATGAGAATAATTCTCGCCTGATCATAGTGGTTATATTCACTCTATGCTAAGGAATATTAATTGCGGGATTTGGTTGTCGTTGCACCTAATATAATATGGTTTTTGGGTTTCATACTATATGGTTATTGATGCAAAATATAATGTCCCTGTAATTATGTTCATAGTCTCAAAATAAAATTGTCATAAATTTTGTTCTCTAGCTACTATTTTAAGTGAATCACATTAACTAAGAAATAATTTTGGACATGGTGCTTAAACAAGCTGAAGTACATATTTATGTTTTCATTCAGCATTGTCATAATTTCATATACATGATGCATTTATGGAAGATAGCTTATGATATGATCATAGTCTCCATTGAAATGCTAATATGTTATATTGGCTTCAATCTTAATTGTGCTACTGCATGAGATGCAAGAGTTAGTACTAGACTTAGACTTTATATTAAGTCTAAATGAGATGTTTGGTATGAATCATATTGAGTGCTAAGGAAAGTTTAAGGAGTTCCAATTCTATATCATTTAATGAAAGTGTTTTAATTTTAAAATGAATTGGAATTCTTGGATGTAGAGATTAAATGTTAATCTCATATGGATATGATCCACAAGTCCTTGTTAGAATCATTTGATCAATTCAGATTGTTTTGAAAATAAATTCTTTTTATGTTATTTGAATTGATGAGTGAGTTCTACACAACGGAAGACATCCTAAAAGCTAAGGCTAGGATCAGTATGATTTAATTCAAATTCTTAGCTTGAACCGAAAGGTAAGGGTGATAAAAAGAGGAATTAAAATACCAAATAGTTGGACAAGTTAGTTGCCCTAGTAATTGCCAAAAGGAAATTAGTCTCAAAAGCATGACCAAAAAGAAATTGTTTCTATTTTGGTAAAGCTAAGCATTGTCCATGATTGTTTTCTAGATGGAAATTTACATGTTTTACTTTTTAAAGAGAAAGTTTTCATCCTTTGGTTTTGTATGTTTTGGCACTTATGTCTAGATCTTATTAATTTAAATGGTATTCAAGATTGGTGAAAGATGGGCTTTTAGAACCATTATTTTGTTATATTCACAATCTATGAATTCTATTTAAAGGATAATATGATCTAGGGCTCCTTTTCGTAAAGGAATGAAGTTCCAATGACTTCTTTAAATTAGTGCATACATAAAGGAGGAATATGGCTCTTTTAAATGTAGATTGTTCTAGAAGAAAAATGTCAGAATTTGTTGTAGGACAACTACAAAATACATTTAGAAATGAGATGGTTGTATTAGATACACCACAAGACATTATTTTGTAGATACAATATCGTAGTGGGAGGATTATTAAATAAATTCATACTTTCGGAATAAACTTTTGTAGTCATTCCACAAGGATATGAATTTGATCCTCGGTCCTACGTAAAGGCAATAAATGATATGAATATGGATTACTGGTTCAAGGTTATGTGAATAGAATTAGATTCTATTTAAAGTCCAGAACTTGTAGAGGTGCTTTATTGCATTTAAGCCTATTGTTTTCAAATAGGTCTACAAGAAAATGAGATTGATAGATTTGAAGGTGCAAACCTTCAAAGTCAAGACCAGTGGTGAAAAGATTTTTTTAGAAAGAAATGGTTAGACTATGAAAAGATTTTTTCACCAATAGTCAAGTTTAACTCTATCTATATTCTCTTATTCATTATTTTTCATTTGGATGAAATATGACAATGAATATCAAGAAAGCTTCTTTTAGTAGCAATCTTGAGGAAGACATCTATATGATGTAACTAGACTTATTCATAGCAGAGAACCAGTAGTGTTTAGTATGCAAGTAGCTTAAAGTCTATTTATGGACTAAAGCAAGCATCTAAATCATAAAATATCATATTTGATCAAGCAATCAAATTGTTTGATTTTGATCAAGTATTTAAATGCCTTATGTGTGTAAAAGTTATATAGAATAATAAATTTTTTAATGTATGTTGATGATAATCTAATCATTTAGAATGATGTAGAGTTATTGTCATCAATTGAATTTTTTGTTGTCTAGTCCAGTATGATATAAAGTACTTGGGAAAGATTGGTCACATCCTAAAAATTAAACTTTGTTAAAATTCAGGAATTAGGATGTGGGGTCTATCTCAAACTGCTTAAATAGATTAGATTCTAGCTAAGTATATCATGTATTATTTCAAGAAAAGGATTATTTCCTTTTAAGTTTGAAGTTCTTTTATATAGGACTATAGTCCCAAGACATATAAAAGGAAGAGCATATTAAGACGGTTCCTTATACCATATCAAAAGGAAGTCTTTATGCTATGCTATATGCTAAGCTAAATATCTATTTTGCGGTGGGCATGGTAAGAAAATATCAATTGAATCTAAGATCACTTAATTTAGTGGGAGTAAAGCATATACTCAAATATCTTAGGAGAATGAGGGATTATACGCTTGTCCACAAAAGTGAAGTTTTGATGTTTATTGAATGTACAAATACTGACTTGTAGTTTGATTGTGAATCATGAAGTTGGACTTCAAGATATGTGTTCATCCTAGGTGGTGAAGATACACATTAAGCGTAAATATCATCTCATTAGAGAGATATGAGTACATGAAAAGTAGCAGTAGAAAAAAATAATTTATGTAATAAATCTGACTGAAACTTGTTTTCAAATCATGCCTTAGAGTGACTATGAATTACTCTAAAGGGAGATAAGTGTCGGATATATGATAAATTGTCTTTAAGGGCAAGTAGGAGATTGTTAGGGTTTATTCCCTAAAATCCAATTTATTGGCATGTCATAAATAATTAAATTGTTTAATTATATGAGACTATCTATTTATGAACTAATGGGACATTATCTTAGTCTATGAGATGCATAGTATGTGATTTATGTGAAAAGTCACAGAAGATATAAATCACAAGTTCTTTGTAAACTCAGAATTTTAGTTAGTAGTCAGTGATGAAATTGGGCATTTCATCTGTGAAGACTATAACATATCAACTAAGATGATTTGTCTTGATCATGGAAGTGGAAACTTCTAGTTGGTATGTTGATATATTTTAAGAGTTAAGACATATTGAACTGGACCGCTGTAAGATTTATTATTCTCTTAACAACTGTCAAATGAATAATAAATCTCACGACTTCTATTTACATCAACAGTAAATCCTGAAAGAATAATGGACCTGATCATGAGGTATAGGTTGCTTTGATATATCAAGAGTGAGATCTATAAGTTACGGTCAAAACCTCAGTATGTTAGGCAGCCACATTTAGTATTGATGGAACATATATTCTCAAGATGGAATTCATAATCTCTTAACAGTGATATAAAATATTTCCTTGAGATAAGTTTAATGGGTTTGGTTATTTAGAGTATTGGGCCTAACCACTTTAGTAAGGAGTTACTAAAGTATATATTTATGAAATTGAATTTCATAAATATATAATGAATAACATAAAGGATTAAACCAGGTACTTAAGGATTAAGATGTAGTAATCTTCCAAATGGCAGTCTACATTCATGACTTTGTATTACTACGAATATTTTAATGAAGGGGTTGCATGTATAATAAAGTCTTGGGATATAATTTATTAATAAGACCTAGAGTGCAATTATATTCTTATAGTGGTATTGAATATAATTATTGATAACTTTGGACTTGTCAAGAGTTGGTAGAAAAGCCCAAGGCCCATTGGAGCTAGAGTCTTATTTGTTCCCTTTGGCCCCATCTCAAGCTACAAACAAAAGCCCAATTGGGTAGGCCCAAAAGGCTAACCTAATTAGAGTCTTATTTTCATGTACGTATGATGAAAAGAAAAGAAATCAGTTTTTCTCTACAAGGAGAAGAATAAGGATTTTTCTTTGAGAATTTATGTACAAAAAGACTAATTGAGAAACCACACATCTTGGGCACCATGTGGAATTGAGATGAAGATTAAAGGTATTCTCAAGTTTTTTTGTTTTGATTTTCACTGCACCAAGGTATGCTTTCTATTCTTTGTTATATAATTCAAGGTTACATGTTATCTCTCATGAATGAAGTAGATCTGTGTTTGTTGCTTCCGTTGTGTATTTTGTATGAGATACAAAACTATATTTTCCAACAAGGTTTTGGTGTGGTACAACATCCATACTGAGGAGACTCAGGGCCATATCCGTGCTACGAGTTTTGAGCTCGTCATCCGTCTGATGCCTCAGAGGCCCACCGGTGCTGTCTTTAGCACAGACCCTAGCTGAGAGGTGGTGCGACACTACCCACACCTTCCACATTACTAGCCGGGAGATGACTATCACACCCATGGCTTCCACCACATGACTAGCTTGCAGTTTAATAGGGTCCCGATTAGTCTGGAGGACGAGTTGGGAATTTAGCTGGGTGTGGAATTGCTGGGGAGGAGGTATGCTACTGAAACGATCCGCTATATTTATCTTAAAGAGGACTTCATGCATCGTCCACAGGGGACGGCTAAGGAGTGCCTTCGGATGGCTAAGGTCTTTCTGTTGTACCTGTTAGGGGCGTACCTATTCGCCAATGGTGGGTAGACGATGTCTTTGAGGTGGTTAGTCCTTTTTCGAGACTTTGAAAGGGCTTAGGCTGCCAACTGGGGGTTGGTGTGCTTGGCCTACTTCTACTCCTCCTTGGATATACTCAGTCGGGGGACACTGCTTCAACTAGTGGGGCCTTAGAAGCTACTTGAGGTTAGTTTATCTCTCTCTTCTTTTGTAGTTCTTGGATTCTCATTCTTATAGTCATATATCCACGTGCCATATAGGTTAGGACTATGTACCATATTCTTGATAATTGCATCCATACCCATATCTTGCAAACTGTTACCCTACCATATATGTGTCTTGCAAACTATACCATGTCTAAACCTTGCAAACTATCATCTTGCAAACTGTACCATAACCTCTTTCAAACTGTTATCTCTAAATCTTGCAAACTATCACATCTGAATCTTGCAAACTGTCATACCTAAATCTTGCAAATTGTCATATTGCAAATTGCTATTTCTGAATCTTGTACATTGTCATATTTTAGAGTTGGGCCATGGAGTATGGTCTCATAGCTTGGGGGGCTGCGTTGGACTTGAGGAGGGTTACCTCGCTTTGGGCTCACCTTGATAGGCTTTCTCCCGATGATGTAAGTTAGAAACATATACTGCTTTCCACTATTTGCATGCTTTTTAAGGTTCTCTTTCTAACCCCATGTGTTGTCACAAATCATGTGGAGTCCTTGGGCCAGAGCTGCCTCTGTATTGAGCTTGGGCTTAGAGGTATCTACTATAGTTGCTTCTAATCTCTCTTAGCCCCTTGAGGGAGATGGATTGAGGGTGATTTACTTGGCAGAGAGGGTGTGTTGCTAGCTGGTGGGTGAAGGTGTGCCTCGGGTCCCCATAGATCCTCTAGTGTTCATGCTTGCTCCTCATTCCATGATCAATGCGGAGTACAACCTGTGTGGGCTAGACATCGCCTTTATTGATCAGGTCATAGATGAGCTAGACTATGACGAGTTCAGCGGGACTCGCCTTATGCCTTCTCTTATCGTTCCAGTATGTTTTCTTACTCTTCTCATTTTCTTTAACTAGTTATATCACCTGCATTCTTGTACATTAGTGACCTTTAAATGAAACATTTGTGTTAGGAGGGCTTTATTGTCGATGCTTTTATTGATCCTCCCCATTTGCCTTGGTTAGTCTATGCTTACGGATCTGATGGCTTTGCTCTGGAGCGCCTTATTAGCCGTAATACAAATGTGGCTACCCTTTTCCTGAAGGCACGCGGGCAGTGAGTTATCTTTCATCCTTGTTCTCTTTCCTTTCTACTCTTGCATACCAACACTTGTTTTAACAACCTTTCCTTCAAAATTTAGTCTACTGTTTAGTAGCATGAGGAGCTCGTTTGGCTTGCGGGAAACCTTAAGCTGGAGTTGACTGAGTACTCTCGGTAGCTATATGGTGGGGGATGCCGGTGATGACGATGATGATGTTGGCGATGATGGTGAGGGAGGTTCAGAGTTGACTTCGAGCCATTAGTTAAGGAAGAGGCGCTTTATGTGGCCTTGTAGATAGACAGACAAATTAACACGGACACAGCATAGCATACTTTATTTTTGTTGCTTTTACTATATTTTTTTTAACATACATGCTTGCATTTTATATTTGGTTTGAGACATTGGGTTGTATTTTAATAACACTTTTTACATTTATGCTTTTTTAGGGATATGTACTTAAATTACAAATTTGTGAAAACTTTATGCCATTCTGTTATTCTTAGAAACCTTGTGCTTGAATTGTGCCTTGAGTAGTCTCTTTAGTCTCTCCCTTGCACCTTCTGATATCATCAAGATAAAATGGATGAATCTTTTCTCATCCTAGCGAGATTCCTCTAACTTTTTCATGGATTGCCATTTGGTTTTTAACCCATCGAGGCTCCTTATATTGTCTTTGAACTTATTATTATTTTATACTTTTCTTTCTCTTTCTTTTCCTTTCACTCATGCCTTCTCCCCCCTTCCCTTACTTCTTCTAGATATGGCCATATGAGAAACTCCAATTGTTTCACCCAACTTTAGGACATAAGAAATGACTTAAAGGCAATCATGCAGTGGGTTCACATAGTTGAGAAAGCTTACAAAAAGCCCAATCAAAAGAAAGAAAGACTAATCGACCACCTTTATATGCCCCAAATTTTACTTTTCTGCACTTTATGATTCTCATGTCTTTTCTTACGAATTTAATAAAGAATTGGAACATTCCACATCCTCTATAAAAACTATTTATCATCTTTTAATTTGAGCAATGAGAGAACCACCCATTTATTATCTTTGCCTATTGTCATTATTTTTTTTTTCTTCTTTTCTTTTCTTTTTTCCCATGCCATGTAATTTTTACCCATGATGTCCTTTGAGGAATTTTTTCCATGCCCATGGTCTTTGTCCCTATCTTTTAACTAGATCGCCCTTTCGGGTTTTCAACTTGACGAGGTCCTTTTGCCTTAACTTTTGCCTAGGCCACCCTTGCGGGTTTTCAACCTAGCAGGCGCCTTTTTTTTTTTTTCCTTTAAATGTTGTATCTTTGGAGTCTATCCATGTTGTTTAGGCAAAGCATCTCTTCCCTATCCAAGTCTATAATTCTAGTAGCACCTCCTAACATGATCTTCTTAATAATAAAAGGCCCAGACCATTTTGGCTTAATCTTTTCTCCAGAATCAAAAGTTTCATCTTTAAGCACTTTTAGAACCAAGTCCCCTTCTTTAAGGTTTCTAGGTCTCACCTTTTTGTTGAATGCTTTAGCAATCCTCTTTTGGTACCCTTGTGCATGGTATTGTGCCCTAGCTCTTTTCTCGTCTATCAAAGTCAATTGCTCGTATCTTTGTTTCACTCAATCTTCCTCTAGGACTTTGGATTCCGCTATTACTCGCAAAGATTGTATCTCCATATCAATGGGAAGTACTGCTTCACTATCGTAGACCAAAAAGTAGGGGGTTGCCCTAGTTAATACACGGATAGAAGTTTTGTAACCCCATAAGGCAAATGGAAGCTTCTCAGTCCAATCTTTGTATGTCACTACCATCTTGGCTAGGATGTTCTTGATGTTTTTGTTGATTGCTTCTACAGCCCCATTGGTCTGTGGTCGATATGGTGAAGACTTGTGATGCTCAATGTTGTATAGTTCCATGATTGTTCTAACCTCTCCCTTAAAGTGTGAACCATTATCAAAGATGATCTCTTGGGGTATCCCATACCAACAAAGGATGTTATTCTTTATGAATCAAGCCAGATGCTTGGCTTTTAACACAGAGTAAGAGGCTACCTCCACCCCACTTGGTAAAGTAGTCTATTGCCACTAGGATGTATTCATGTCCATTTGAGGCCTTAGCAACTATCCTTCCAATCACATCTATGCCCCAGTCTAAGAAAGGCCATGGAAAGGTCATGCTGTATAGCTCACTAGGTGGCACGTGATTCAAATTTACTTGTGTTGGCAATCATGGCAACTCTTCACAAAGTCTACACAATCAGTCTCCATTGTGTTCCAATAATACCCTATTCTCAAGATCTTCTTGGATAACATTCTCCCATTCATGTGAGGACCACAAATCCCTGGATGAATTTCTTTGATAACTTTCTCGGGTTCTTCTTTCTTTAGACAACGAAGATGTATACCATTATAGGGTTTCCTATAAAGTTGTTCTCAGCATAAGATGTATTGCATTGCCATCATCCTAATCGAACGATGCTCTCTCTTGTCGACACCATCCGAATATACCTCAAACTCCAAGAATTTCATGATGTCATAATACCAAGGATTCCCTTCCTCCTTTATAACCAAGACTAAAGCTTTGGCCTTCTCTTTGTGTACTATCCTATAACTTTGTTCAATTTTTAAGGGTCATGTCCATACTCCTTTGGGTATTTCAACAATGGAAGCTAAGGTAGCAAGGCATCTGTAAACCGATTCTGAGCTTTAGGGATGATTGTGTACTCAATTCTATCAAAAGTTTTGGTCAAATCCTCTAGATACTATTGATAAGGTTTTAAGTGCTCCTCCTTCACTTTCCATCACCTTTGCGCTTGAGCTATTATCAAAGTCGAATCTCTAATGACCTCGGCCTCTTTTACCCCCAACTCTCGGAGAACTTCCATTCTGGAGATACAAGCCTCATATTTTGCCATGTTATTGGTTGCCTTGAAGTTCAACTTAATTGCTAAGGGTATATGAGATCCTTTGGGAGTGATCAAGAGTACTCCTATCCCATTTCCATATTGGTTCATGACTCCATCAAAATACATCATTCATACCCCTAACTCTATCCAAAATATCCTCATTTGGAAAATCTTCTCTACCATCCTCTCCTTCCACGAGGTTCTTGGCACAAAAATCTAATACAATACTCCCTTCGATGGTTTTTCTCGCCACATACTTCAAATCAAATTCCGCTAGTAGGATCAACCTTCTCAACAGTCTTCCATTATAAGCAAGATTTTCAAATAAGTACTTCAATGGACCCATCTGAGCTATTACCCATATATGGAAAGGTAGGATAATGTGTCTCAACTTTTGTACGGCCCACACGAGTGCAAAACATGACTTCTCTATGGGGGAGTATCTAGTCTCATAATCATGGAACCTTTTGCTCAAATAGTACGTTGCCTTTTCATTCTTATCATCATCCTCTTGTGCAAGCATACTTCCAACCATATCTCCTATGATAGAGAGGTATAGTAGTAATGGTTTTCCATGCATCAGAGGTACCAAGATAGGTGGATGGAGAAGATATTCCTTAATGAGGTCAAAAGCTTCCTAACACTCATCATTCCATGTTTGGGGTTCATTCTTTCTTACGAGTTTGAAAATGGGCTCACAATTAAAGGTGAGTTGCAATGAATCAACTGATGTATTGTAACCAACCTAGGAATCCTTTTATTTCCTTCTCATTCTTGGGTGGAGGCATTTCTAATATGTCTTTGATTTTTAAGGGGTCAACTTCTATCCCTCTATCACTTATCAAAAAGCCTAACAACTTCCCTGCAGTTACTCCAAAGGTACATTTCTGCGGGTTCAATCTCAGCCTATTCTTCTTGATCCTTTCGAAGAACTTCCTCAAGTTAACAATGTGACCCTCTCTTTTCTTGGATTTCACAATCATATCATCAACATGCACTTCTACCTCATTGTGCATCATATCATGTAACAAGGCTGTGACCATTCTTTGGTAGGTCACACCCACATTCTTGAGCCCGAGTGGCATTATGGTGTAACAATAAATTCCTCATTCTGTGGTGAAGGTAGTCTTGGTCATATCCCTAGGAGCCATCTTGATTTGGTTGTATCTCGAGAAACTATCCATGAAAGACATTAAAGCACCACTGACTATGTTATCCACTAAGACATCTATGTGAGGAAGAGGGAAGTCATCCTTAGGGAAAACTTTATTTAAATTCCTAAAAGCCACACACATTCTTACCTTCCCATCTTTCTTGGGCACGGGCATAACATTGGCTACCCACTTGGCTTGGTGTACGGGTTTGATGAACCCTACCTTCAATTGCTTGGTGATCTCTTCTTTGATCTTTAAAAGCCATTCGGTTCTCATACACCTCAACTTTTGCTTGATGGGCACCATGTGAGCATGAGTGTCAATGTGATGTTGAGCTATCTTGGGATCAATACCAGGCATATCTTCATAGAACCATGCAAACACCTCTTGAAATTCGTTGAGCAACTCTTTGAGATATTTTCTTTCTTTTTCATTTAAGGTTGGGTCAATTTTAATTAAACGTGGAGTCTCACCATTGCCTAAATTAAGAGTTTCAAAAGTTGGTTCCATAGGTTCAATTTTCCTTTCCAATTGTTTATTAATTTCATTTTCAAATTTTTTTGAATCATTTAAGTGCAGAATTTCAATATTATGGGACACATTAAAATAAACCAAATCAGAATTCATCTTATTAAAAATGTTGAAAAGTACATTAGGACTTGCATTACACACTTTCTTTCCCACATTTTTAGAAAACCTAACCTAAGTCTAATTATTAAGTTGCCCCACGACAAGCATTACACACTTAGATCCTCATTGGTGATGGCGAACACATCCCTCTCCATCTTCAGCATTGTCTCCATTGCTTCAACATCCATGTAATCCACTATTGATACCATATTTTGTTTGCCCTTGATTTGAGTGCCAGACCCTGAAAAATCCAAAAATATCATTTTCTCTCTACGGGGCCATGAGAACATCTAGAATGACATAGCGCAACTGTTTGGGCATCAGAGCACCTGAAGTGCCTTTTTCAGTCAAAATGACCAAAATGCCCCTGATTCGCCCAAGGGTTGATCAAAGATCAAACGAGGTCCAAACTTCCACAAAAAAATGTTTTTCATAGCTTTACACCAAACCCAAGCTCCACGGAGATCTTAGCAACTTTGACCAAGTTTGACCCGAAGTCGATCTCGGGTAAGCCCAAAAACCCTAATTTGATTCGGCTATCGGAACGGGTTGAAACCAATGCTATTGTGAAGATTATAGAATCCTAGTTTCAAAGACTATTCATGGGTTGAAATTGGAGTTAGAACAGTCGAGATATCCTGAAAATTGGGATGGCGCACCGATCGCTGCACCACAAACTTCTGAGAGCCATAGCTTTTGATCCAATCGTTGGCTTTTTGAGTTCCATACCTTTTTAGAAACTGAAAATGAAGATCTATCCAAGGGTGTCAAGATTAGCCAAATCAAAGGAGGTTTGAGGCCAGCGGCCCTTGAAAGGCCGTTGTCTTGATTTTCATGCCTAGGGTTATAAATAGCCCCAGGTACCCATCAGATGGGGGAACACACATTTTTTTTTTCTTTCTAAAATTTTCTTTTTGCCCAGTTCCTCTCTACTTGTTTTCTCTTTTCCAAACACCCGAAAAAAAAAAAAAAAAAAAAAAAAAAAAAAAAAAAAAAAAAAAAAAAAAAAAAAAAAAAAAAAAAAAAAAAAAAACCTCTCTGAAAAACACATCTAAATCTCTTGATTCTTCCCTCTTCACCAAGAACACAAGGTATTGCTTTTGCACCCAATATTCTTTTCCTTGGTTCTACGCTTGGGATTTGGGGTTTAGAGGTGTGGATGTAGCTTTTTTAGCTATTATCCACACCCCTAACCTTTTAGATCTCTTTTCTAGCATTTATCTTTCTTTTTACTAGAATAATATGTTTTATTGCTTTCTTTGACATGTTTCTTGCTTTATCTTGTTTCTAGCATGTTTTTAACTTAGATTCGTGTTTTTTTTTTTTTTTATTCTTGTTCACATGTTTATTTGTCCCGATCTACATGCTCAGGGTTTTTATGCCATGTTTTATGCTTAGATCTACATCCATTCATGCTTATATGTTTAGATCTATATACTTAGGGTTTTATGCAATGTTTCCTTTGTTTCGTTCCTCTCTTTGCTTTGTGTTGATGTTAGGGTTATGTGCTCACATACTTGATATCATGTCTATGGTTATGCTTTGCTCGGATCTATGTGTTTGTATGCTTTTTGTCATGTTTTATGCTTAGATCTGCGTTCGTACATGTTTATATGCCTAGATTCATGTTCTTCCATGTCTATGCGCTAGCTTTCATGTGCCCACACACGTGTTGCCATGCCTATGCCTAGATCTATGTTTATGTGCTTAGATCTATATTTTCACATGTTTGTGTGCTCGGATCTATGCTCTGCTTGCTTCATGCCATCTTCCATATGCTTGTGTGCTCCATGCCATGTTTGTCTGCTTAGACCTAGGCTATGTTTGTCTTGCCATGTGCTATTGTAGCCCTTTTGTCCTTTTACCTCTCTTTCTTGTGTTTTGGCCTATTGGTTCGAACCCGATCTAGACCCTATGGTCTTTGTCATCGTCCATACACCTTGGCCCATATCAAAGGCTTGGATCACCCCTATTTGCATGTCTGTTATTGCTTGCTTCTATGCTTCATGCTTGTGTTAGCCTCTCTTGTTCTAGGCTTTACCACGTTTGATGCCCTTAGCGGGTATGTGGTTGTGTGGTTGCATCCAATGCCTAGGAGACCATGTCTGGATGTAACCACTCGGGAGGCATCTCCAGATGTTGGGTTGCTCCATGTGCACCCTTCCTTTTTCCGCTCTGCGCTATGATATGCTTGCTATGCTTGTTTGCACCACCCATTGGCTTTCTACGCATCTTTACACCATTGCTTACATGTCCATGCATGAGTCTTGCTTGCTAGTATGCCATCCATGCTTCAACACAATGAAGCTATGGACATCCGATCCAAACCTACATTTGTCTCTTGCGGACACCACCCTTTTTTGCTTGCTATCTTGCCTCGTTTCCCTTTTTGCTCGCATCCTGGATTCTATGTTTGCCATGTCTATCATGTTTATCTACTTTATGCCCTTTTATTGTGCTCTTTGCATCTTTTCCTTCCATGGCTTGTTTGCTGGCTTCTTGGCTTTGCCTTTGCATGTATGTACATGGAACGAGGACACATGGAGCTAGGGCACGGTCTCCTGGGCGCAAGAAAAAGGGGCAAGGATGTGAGCACGCAGATATGAGTCGAGCGGCTATAGTTAGTAGGTTTAGGAGTTTAGCTTTTCCCTTTGGTTATGTACTCTTTTAAATCCCCTTCTTCCTCCTCCCTTTCTCCCTTAGATGGTTTGTATTAGGTATAGAATGCCTTGTACCATTCATCCTCATCTCTAGAGTATGGCGACCTCTGTTTACTTTCCCGCACCTATATTTTGGGCCATGCTTTAGGGATGTAGACATTTACTTTCCTGCTCTGTGTGCTAGCATTGTGCACGATGCATTTATATATATACTTGCTCATCCCCCTCTGGTGTGATTGTCATAATTCGTGTCACCTAAGGCAGGCAATGCCTAGTTTCCACCGTGAAAGTAAGGGGACATGTCACCAGATTTTCGCTGCGGTAATTTGGTACTTGGCTCGAATGCCATAGGAAAGTATAAACTGGGACCACACTCTTTCAAAAGCCAAACCTTAAAGCCCCTCCATGCATGCAAAGCCCCAAAAGCCAATGCCAAAATCATGTTTTTACTACCAATCTCCGAAAATTAAGGTTTTATCAAAACAAAGGACTGCCCTTGGATAGGCGTTGTGGGGTGCCTAACACCTTCTCCACACATAATCAAACTTTCGAACCTAAGAATCAAGATTTTTTTTGCCATCCATATTAGATTAGAAAAAATGACATTTTTCTTAGCTTAGAATTGGTAATAAAATCAACTAGAAATAGGTGACCAATCACACCTTAGAAAAACCCAATTGGTGGCGACTCCACTTACCTTTGGTAATCCCCTAAAATTTGGCCTAGATTCCTGCCATAACGCCAAAGGTAGACCTACCTTTCTCCATTGAGAGAGTGAGCACCTGAATCTTTGTGCGAAACACACACGCATACACATCGAAAGGGGCCCTCCAATGGGGCCCCGCGCGCGCGTGAGTTGTCGGCACGACGACGAAGATTTTTCCGCTTAGCCAGTTGAGGCCGGGTGTCAACAGAATGACGGCTCCGCTAGGGACCGATGAGAGTTTAGCCTTTAGAGCTTTTGATAAAACCATAATCTTTGGACATTGGCTTTCAAAAACACAGAAATTGGCATTGACCTCTGGGACTTTCCTTTTGAAAAAGGCTTCTACTATATCCTAGTAGACCATTTTCAAAAGAGAAAAAGTCTTTTTCCAAAAAATCCTTTGCCAAAAGGGAGGTACTGAGGTATTTCCACTTGGGGCTTTACCACTTTCCTCACATGCTTTACCACTTTCCTTCACATGCAAACATAGGGTAGCAAAGTTTAATTTTCGCTACATCTTATCTGCTTTTCACATATATATATATATTGATAGTTCCTCGAATATCAGTGGACTAAAAGCTCCGGGCGTTGGTAATCTGGTAAGTGAACTCTGAAAAAACAAACAAGAATCAAAAGAGACCGGTGGGGGGCCGGTCAAGAACCCTCCGATGACAAAGTCAGTAAATCTGGAATTCCAGAAAGTAAAGAGAGTATTTTTCTTTTGGAAGTATCTGAATGGCTACCTTCATGTAGAATGACCTTTATATAGTGTCCGTTTGAAGCAGTTATTTCTCCAACCATCGTGAGGTTTTAGAGAATTCAGAGATAACTTCCATAACCACCGTGGAAGTTATCTTATTTGTATCGGTGTATTGAAATGGTAAATCTAGGAGACATCGTTCCATTGTTCCAATGTTTACGATATGATAGGGTCGTCCTATGGACGAACTAGCTTCGTCCATCCTCAATGAGGGTGGACGAATATACCTACAAGTTTAAGGACGAGTAGACTTTACTACTCGTCCATCCTTAATAAAGAATGGACGAGTGAGCTTCGTCCATCCTTTTATTCCTTACGGACGGCTGAGCTTCGTCTCTCCCTTTATTCTTCACGGACGGACCATACGGACAAGATAAGACTTAGTGCTTTAACTGCACTATTAGTTGCCCCCCAGTCCGTGGGTCGTTCGAGAAAATACAACGTGTTAGGCAAGACCAAATATGCCACGTGTCACAGTTTCATCGGTGATTAGTCGCGTTGGTTCATTTTTTCGAGACGCTTGCCACATGGCTGCTTTTGTTTGGTGGTGCCATTTCCGAGGTTATAATCCACTCCCTATAAATAGTGGAATCTCTCTGATACCCTCTACATTTCCCAAATTTTCTTCTCTGACCTTCCTCGTCTAGAGCCTCGTCTAGAAGTTTCTGCGCCCTTAGTCCTCTTTCGTCTAGAGCCAGGTATTCTTTTCCCTCTAATTTTTAGGTTTTCCTTACAGCTTTCCCTAGGATGTCTTCAGATGTGAATTCCTCGTCTGGTAATAGTTTAGATCAAGCTATAGACGAGTATCACGATTCCACTAGTTATAGTGGTTCTAGTGATAGCTCTGACAATAGTAGTATGGGAAATACCACGGACGAGGAATATGTTTCTGGCATCCCTGGATTTCCTGTAGAAGTCATTCGTGAACAACTTAGGGAGAGGACAGCCTCTGGGCTTCAAGCTGGCACCTCAACGAGTATTCCCTCGTCTAACCCTTTGGACGAGGAAGAGACCGTTTACAGTTGTGTGGTTGGTGTCCAATCTAAAACTGACGAACAGAGGCTGACTAATTTGAGGAAGTGGTACCAAATTCTGGACGAGCTTAACCCTAGGTTGGCCGTTCGTGGAGAATGGTGCTGTAATCCTCGTTTTGGGGTTGGTGTCTATGAAGCCTATTTTCTAGGTGGGCTGAGATTACCTTTGAATGCTTTCGCTAGGGAACTGCTCACAAAGTTAGGCTTAGCTGTGTGTCAATTCAATCCCAATGCATGGAGGTTGGTCATTTCTATGCAGATCTTGTGGAGAGAAGTATTTGAGGAGAGTCGTCCTCTCACTGTGGACGAGTTTCTCTTCTGCTATAAACCTTCTGAAATTAACCAATCCTTAGGTTTCTACCAATTTACAGCTAGGGGCGCAAACTGTAGGTTAATAAAATCTTTACCCTCGTCTGACAGAAACTGGAAGACGGAGTTTATCTTCGTCTCCGGTTTTTGGGCTGGAAATCCCGTGGACGTGGGTAGAGATCCTTTTCCCCCTTATACTGGGGACTTGGGGAACCTTCGTCCTGAAGGTATGCCCTCTCTTATTTCTCGTCTCTCATCATTCATTTTCATTTCATTCATTTCATTTTTTTTTATGCATGTACTTAACCTTTACTTGTTTATTGTTGTACAGCTGCTGGACGTCCTACCTTGAGCAAGCTTTACCGTGACCGCATCCACAGAGCTCGTTTGCACATAGAAAGGGACTTTCATTCTTTGGTTACCCTTAGACGTCTTGCCAGGTGGAGACTTGGTCCAGAGCTAACTGACGAGGCTATCGCACATGAGGTTACAATCCATAGACGTAAGTTTGTACTTAATAAAACAGTCGTTTTTTTTTTTTTTTGTATATGTTCAACTTTAATTGCTTTTCAGGAATGGCGACTTTAAAGGAAAACAAGGGTAAAGAAACTGTGGACAAGGGGAGCCAGCCTGCTGCTGGGGAGAAGCGGAAATCATTATCAAGGAACCTTGACTTGGGAAATCTTCCCAGTCGTCGGGGTAAGAAGGCCAGGCAGGGCTCGTCCAAGGTGGGAGTTGTCCAGACAAATGTTCCTTCACCTCAGCTGTCCCTCCAGATCTTTGATGTGGATTCGTCTACTCCAACTGAAACCACTCCTTCCAAATCCCCCTCGTCCAAAGCTCCTTCATCCAAAGCCCCTCCATCCAAGGCTACTGGGCCCACCTCGTCCCAAACTCAACGTGCTCCAATGAACCTCATTGAGAATGAAGACGTGGCTTGGGAACGTTTCCAGAAAGTTGTGCTGGAGGAGGACATAGCTGTGTGCTATGACATGTCCTTGAAAGACTTTGAACATTCTGGTATTCATGATCTTTTCAAGGTATGTGTTTTCACTTTTCCTTCTCTTCTTTTTTTTTTTTATTTCCCTTGTCTGACCACTTCTCGTCTATCGTTTTCATAGGGAATGTCAAAGTTCATTGCCGCGTCCAGGCAAGCTACAGAGCTGGATAAGACGAGGATCTTGCTGGAGAAGAGGATCTAGGAGGTGAGAGATGACAGTAAGAAGTGGGCAGAGGTGGCGTCCAAGGCCAAGGGAGAAGTTAATGAGTTGCAGAGCCAAGTCGAGGAGCTGAAAGCTGGTGCCATTGAGAAGGATGCTCGTCTTGAGGAATTAAAGAAGAAGAAGAACGAGTTGAGTACCCTTCCCTCTAAGGCTAAGGAAAATGCAGTTGCTGAATTTCAGTCGTCCAAAGACTTTAAGGACTTACTGGATAGTAACTACGCAGCGGGCTTTGAGGATTTCAGGATGGACGTTGCTGAAAACTTCCCTGAAGTGGACTTCAGCTCCATTAAACTGAACTTAAATGCTGCTACAAGCTCCCTTCTCCAGACTAACTCCGAGGACATTAACATTGAAGACGATACAAGCACATTGCCCCCTCAGGACGGCTCTAATGTGGGCACCCCTCCGTCATAGAAAATGTTTACCTTGTTTTTTCTTTGTTTTGTTATCCATTTGGTCCCTTGTTTAGGACCTTTTTAATGTATCTCAAATACAATTATCTCGTCCATGGTTTTGGGACGAATTCTTAAACAGTAATTGTAAAGGGTGTTTGGACGTAGGTCGTCTGCCCTTAAACAACTAAATGAATGCTGTTCCTCTTTGCGTATGGACGAGGTCTTTTACTTTTGCATTTATTCACTTGTCTAGTTATTATTATTTATTTATTTTTATATAGTTTTACCATTTTCAATTGGAATTCCACTAAGTGTAATTCGTTTGTGTAAAATGGCAATTACCAGCTTTACTCGTCTTTAGACGTAGTTGATTCTCATGTCTAACGAGGATAAAATCTCGCTTTTAGCTCGTCCATGAGCTGATGCTTTAGTAGGTGCCTTAAAGAACACTCGTCCATGCATTTTCTCGTCCATGGTTGAACGGGTAATACTCCTTACCTCGTTCATTATATGGACGAGTATGTCTAGGGGCTTTTGTGAGTTGTAGGCATAGGCAATGCCTCGTCCAATTATTTGGACGAGAGTGCCTTGATTTTGCTTTCCCCTTAGGAAAGGTTAACTGACGTTACATTGCCTCGTCCATAGAATTTTCTCGTCTTTGGCTTTTTAGCCTTCTCATGGTTTAATTTGAACAGTAGTATGGAAATCAGGGATTCACACAATACTATGTACATTGCATATATATTGTTCACAGACGAGGCACATGCTTATGAGCTAGTGCCTTTAGGAGTTAAACAAATACAAGCAAATCCATAACTTTGTCCATAACCACACATAAAAACAAACTATTTATATATACATAAAAAAAAAGTAAACCTAATTAAAGTTGATCTCGTTCAGGATAACTGTCGTCCATGAAGTTCACCCGGGCTTGCACTTCACTGGTAATACCTCCTTAGGTGTTCAACATTCCAAGGATGCTCCAGTTTCCTCCCATCTAAGGCCTCCAAGTAGTAGGATCCTTGTCTTTTACAGTTGATCACTTTGTAGGGGCCTTCCCAATTTGGTCCCAATTTCCCATGAGCTGGGTTCTTGGTTGCCAAGGAAATCCTCTTTAGGACGAGATCGCCTATGTTGAAGCACCTTGGTTTTACCATTGCATCATGTTGCCTAGCCATGAGGTTCTTGTACTTGGCTGTCCTTTGCTTTGCACCTGTCCTTACCTCGTCTATTAGATCGAGGCTCAAACGGAATTGCTCCTCATTATCTTTATCTTGGTATGTCGTCACCCTGTGATTAGCCATGTGCACCTTTGCAGGTATGACAGCTTCACTTCCATAGGCTAGCTTGAAAGGAGTTTCTCCTGTAGGAGTTCTTATTGTCGTCCTATATGCCCACAGAACTCCTGGTACTTCATCTGGCCATACTCTCTTTGCTCCCTTAAGCCGAGTCTTGATTATTTTTAACAAGGATTGGTTTGCAATTTCAGCTTGTCCATTTGCTTGTGGGTGGGCAGGTGAGGAATAGTGATTCTGAATTCTAAAGTGTATGCAAAAATCTCTAAAAAGTGCATTGTCAAATTGTCGTCCGTTATTGGATACCAGCACCCTGGGGACGCCAAACCTGCATACAATGTTCTTCCACACAAAGTTCTTGATATTTTGTTGTGTGATATTAGCTAAGGGTTCTGCTTCTACCCATTTGGTGAAATAATCGATATCAACTGCAAGAAACTTCATTTGCCTTATACCTGTTGGGAAAGGGCCCAGGATGTCAAGTCCCCATTACGCGAAGGGCCATGGGGCCGTCATTGGGGTTAGGTACTCTGATGGTTGCCTGGGGATATTATTTAACCGTTGGCATTGATCGCAGACCTTGACATAGGCCTTGGCATCGGCTTGCATATTTGGCCAGTAATATCCTGCACGGACGATTTTATGGACGAGTGACCTGGCTCCTGAGTGATTGCCGCACGCTCCCTCATGAATTTCTCTGAGTACATAGTTCGCTTGGTCTGGAGCCAGACACCGGAGATAAGGCTGGGAAAAGCCTCTTTTATACAGAACCTCGTCCATAAGAACGTACCTGGCTGATCTTACCCTCAGCTTCCTTGCTTTGTCTTTTTCTTCTGGAAGTTGTCCCTCCTTCAGGTACGATACAATGGGAGCCATCCAATTCTCTTCGCTCTGCACTTGTTGTACTTCTGGGATGTCTACGCTTGGCATGTACTGAATCTCATCAAACTTGTCGGCGGCTTCACTCGCCGAAGCTTCTTTTGCTAGTGTATCTGCTTCTATGTTCTCTTCCCTTGGGATTTGAACGAAGTTAGTTTCCTCAAACTTTCTTATAAGTCGCACAACCCTGCTAAGGTACTTCCTCATTCGTTCTTCCTTAGCCTCATACACCCCATTCACTTGGCCCATGATTAGCTGAGAATCTCCCAAGACAAGTATTGACTTAGCTTCCATGGACTTGGCCAATTCTAGCCTTTTGAGAAGAGCCTCATACTCAACTTCATTATTGGTTGCTTGATACTGCAGGCGAACTTTGTGTTTTAGTTTATCCCCTTCTAGGGATTGCAAAACCACGCCTATCCCTCCAGTGTGCTGTGTAGACGATCCATCCACATGGATGATCCACTTTTGGTTACCTTCTTACTTACATCGCCATGACTGGGGGTGAACTCTGCAATAAAGTCTGCCAAAGCCTGAGCTTTTATGGCATGCCTAGGTTGGTACTTTATGTCGAACTCACTGAGCTCGACAGCCCACTGAACCAATCGTCCTGCAGCTTCCAATTTGTTCATTGCCTTCTTGAGTGGGTGATCTGTCATGACGTTGATGACATGAGCCTGGAAGTAATGCCTTAGTTTTCTAGAGGCTGTCACTAATGCGAAAGCTAACTTCTCCATTAGGGGATATCGTCCTTCCGCTCCCCTCAGTGCTCTACTTGTATAGTACACCGGTTTTTGTATTTTCCCTTCCTCTCTTATCAATGCTAAGCTCACGGCATGCGGGGTTACTGCCAGGTATAAAAATAGCTCTTCTCCTACCACGGACGGACTCAGCAATGGAGCCGTGATGAGATACGTTTTCAAGTCTTGAAAGGCTCTCTGACACTCGTCTGTCCAATCAAATGCTTTCTTTAAAACCTTGAAAAATGATAAACACTTGTCAGTAGCTTTAGAAACAAACCTGTTAAGGGCAGCAACCCGCCCGGTGAGGGATTGGACTTCTTTAACATTGCATGGAGGCTTCATGTCTAATATTGCTCGAATTTTATCAGGATTTGCCTCGATTCCTCTATGGGAGACCATAAATCCAAGGAATTTCCCTGACGACACTCCGAAAGCACATTTGTTTGGGTTTAACTTCATGTGGTACTGCCTCAGTGTGTCAAATGTCTCTTTCAGGTCGTCCAGATGTCCTTCGTCATCCTGACTTTTTACCAGCATGTCGTCGACGTAGACCTCCACATTCCGCCCGATCTGTGAACGAAACATATGGTTAACTAACCGTTGGTATGTCGTTCCAGCATTTTTCAAACCAAAGGGCATTACTTCATAGCAGAATAATCCCTGACTGGTAACAAAGGACGTCTTCTCTTGGTCTGCTTCGTCCATCCTTATTTGGCTGTATCCTGAGAAAGCATCCATAAAACTTAGTAGTTTGTGGCCCGCAGTAGAATCCACCAGTTGGTCAATACGTGGCAGTGGGTAATTGTCCTTGGGGCAAGCCCTATTTAAATCAGTAAAGTCTACACACATCCTCCACTTGCCGTTCGCCTTTTTCACTATTACTACATTGGCCAACCATTGGGGATAGTACACTTCCTGTATAAATTTCGCGGCCAAAAGCTTTTGTACTTCGTCTTTAATAGCAGTATCTCTCTCAGAGGTGAACACCCTTTTCTTCTGTCGCACTGGCTTAGAGGAAGGATCTACATTCAAGCAGTGTGTAATAACACTGGGATCTATACCAGGCATGTCTTCGTTACTCCAAGCAAACAGATCAACATTTTTCTTTAAGAAATGGACAAGGTCCTTCTTAATTTCATCTCTCAGGTCTGCTCCAACCTTGGTACATTTTGCTCATCCATGGCTAGCATGGCCAGATAACACTCTCTTGCTGCCAATTGGTCTCCTTGTACTAGCCCCACTCCATGTTCTGTTGGGAACTTCACTGACAAGTGATAGGTAGATGTGACCGCCTTCCAACTGTTTAAGGTCGGCCTTCCAATTATGGTGTTGTAAGAGGATGGACAATCTACTACAAGGAAGTTCACATCCTTGGTGATTTGTTGCAGGTATGCCCCTACTGTCACTGGTAAAGAAATGGTGCCTATAGGTTGTACCTTCGTCCCACCGAATCCTACTAGAGGAGAGCCTGCTGGATGGAGCTGATCTCGTCCCAACCTCATCTGTTGAAAGGCTGGATAATATAAAATATCAGCCGAGCTCCCATTATCTACTAACACCCTTCTAGTTTTGTAGTCAGCAATAAAGAGGGTGATGACAATAGCATCGCCATGAGGGTGATGGATTCTCTCAGCGTCCTTGTCTGTGAAAGTGACTGCTTGTTCGTCCATGGTCCTTGCCTTTGGTGATCGTCCTGAGAGTTAAACGCTCTGCACTACTTTTAGGTATGCCTTCTTTGATTTGGACGATTGTTCTGTTGAATTTCCCCCTACAATGACTCTTATCTCTCCAAGCGGTGGTCGCGATGATTCCTCTACTTTCCCCTTATGCTTCTCGTCCTTCTGGTCTCGTCCAAGGAAATTTCTCAACTTCCCTTGTCTAATGAGATTTTCAACCTGCTGCTTTAGATCAAAGCATTCGTCCGTATCATGACCATGATCCCTGTGGAAGCGACAATACTTGTTTCTGTTACGTTTGTTGGGATCTCCCTTCATCTTCTCTGGCCACTTCAAAGAAGGCTCATCCTTAATTTGCATAAGGACTTGCTTGAGTGGTACATTCAAAGGGGTGTACTGCTGATTCCGCGCTGAAGAACCTGGTTTCTTATTATCTCGGTCTTTCTTATCTTCCATTCATCCCTTCTTTGGACGAGGGGCTTGCTTAGGGTGACGAGGGGGATTTGCTTCCATTCTTTCAATTCTCTTCCTCTTCTTAGCTATGATCATGTCTTCTGCGTTCATAAAGTTTTGGGCTAAGTGGACGAGTTCGGCCATGGACTGAGGCTCTTTTTCATAAAGCTTATGTATGAACAAATCAGAATTGACCCCGTTATGGAAGGCAGCCAACAACAGCTTGTCATCTACCTCGTCCATGGTCAATGCTTCTCTATTGAAGTGTATGATGAAGGAACGCAGGCTTTCATTCTCTCCTTGCTCTATGGTTAGCAAGCTAGACGAGGAACGTTTATGTCTCTGACTTCCAATGAAATTATTAACGAATAACTTGCTTAACTCCTCGAAAGAACTTACTAAGTCAAGGGGTATCTTACTGAACCAAGCTCTTGCAGGCCCTTTGAGGGTGGTTGGAAATGCTCTACACATTATCTTATCCGGAACCCCTTGAAGATGCATGGTAGTCTTGAAGGTAGCGATATGGTCAAAAGGGTCACGCGTGCCGTCATATGAATCCAAAGAAGGCATCTTGAACTTTGGTGGCAATGGATGGCCATTGATAGATGCTGTAAAGGGTGAATCAGTTTTGTGAACCAAATCTTCTACAGGATTAGTCCTCCTCATGTTCTCCCTCATCTCAGCCATAGCCTTCCTTATCTGGTCCACCTCCCTTTCCAAATGCGGCACCCTCCGTGAAGCGGTACCCCTTGATTGACTTTCTGGTTCAACATTTCTTTCATCTTCCTGACTTTGTTCTCGCTCCTCTTCACGGGCCTCATGCCGTTGCCTCTTGAGATTAATCTCTCTTCGCAAATCTTGATTCTAGCGAGTTAGTTCTGCCATGGCAGCGACCATGGATTGCATGTGTTGGGTTGATGAAGGCTGCATAGCAGGCGCCGATTGACGGTCACGATGAGGGTTACTAGAGGCATCTCTGCTCTGTTGAGGGCCAGGACTGGTGGCCCTCGATCTTGTTCGAACCATTTCAGCCCTTTATCGGAGAAAGAAATTGCAGAATTCAACGATGAAATTTAAACGTAAAAAATTCTACAGTATTATGTTCCCACAGACGGCGCCAACTGATAGTTCCTCGAATATCAGTGGACTGAAAGCTCTGGGCGTTGGTAATCTGGTGAGTGAACTCTGAAAAAACAAACAAGAATCAAAGGAGACCGGTGGGGGGCCGGTCAAGAACCCTCCGATGACAAAGTCAGTAAATCTGGAATTCCAGAAAGTAAAGAGAGTATTTTTCTTTTGGAAGTATCTGAATGCCTACCTTCCGTATAATGACCTTTATATAGTGTCCGTCTGAAGCGGTTATTTCTCCAACCATCGTGAGGTTTTAGAGAATTCAGAGATAACTTCCATAACCACCGCGGGTTATCTTATTTGTACCGATGTATCGTAATGGTAAATCTAGGAGACATCGTTCCATTGTTCCAATGTTTACGATATGATAGGGTCGTCCTATGGACGAACTAGCTTCGTCCATCCTTAATGAGGGTGGATGAATATACCTACAAGTTTAAGGACGAGTAGACTTTACTACTCGTCCATCCTTAATAAAGAATGGACGAGTGAGCTTCGTCCATCCTTTTATTCCTCACGGACGGCTGAGCTTCGTCTCTCCCTTTATTCTTCATGGACGGACCATACGGACGAGCTAGGACTTAGTGCTTTAACTGCACTATCATATATATATATATATATGTTGTGCCTTGAAAAAGTCTTTCCCCTTCATTAAGAATTGCATGAAATATACACCCTTTTGAGCCGAACCTGGGCTTTACACTGCTGGCAAGGTCTCACCTCTTTTGGGGATTTCATCACCCCATCTGTAGGTGTATGTACAGAATATCAGTAGTGTTACCCATAGTTAGCTTTAGGGCAGATGTTGTAGGCACTTCTGGGTCCATGGGTAGACAGGAGTTGCTGAAAAGGCCCCCTCGATCCTTCCTACCTCATAATTTCCATAAAGGGACGGGTATGGTGATTGAGTACCCTAGGATAGGAACCACCTACCAGGTAAGCCTTTGCATACAGTTGGCCTACTTATGTCAAACCCGTGAGGACTAGATCAAGCCAGAGCCCATCAAGATTAGGAAAAGTCCAAAGAGTGAATATCCAAGCCTAGGAAAGGATACCCTTCTAGGGCTAGAGGCCAGGGGAAGGTGTCTTGTAACAGGTTCGCCCTTTTTGCTTATGCCAAAGAAATTATGCTCTACTCCAGGTTCCTTCTATCTTGCTTGCACAACATTCATGTTTAAACCCCTAGGAAAAGCAACCCCGTTGCTTATACATGCTAGACCATACTGAAAGCTCGAAAATGTGTTGAAAAACACAAGAGCTGTTTAGACCCCCAAATAAAAATTACGGCTCGATAGATTTTATACAACTTTAATACAAAGTGCGGAATAGTGTAAAAGCGAGCGGATGAACAAGTAAGCTACTCTAATCCATAAACTAAGCAACACAGCAGTATAATGGAATTAAACAAGAGTAGGGAAGAAGGATGCAAACACAGAAAACACCAAGACGTGTTCTCGAAGAGGAAACCGAAGAACTCGGCGAAAAACCTCTCCGCCGCCCTCCAAGCGGAAATCGATCCACTAGACAATCAGTTGGGATACATGGGTTAGCAAAAGACCCTCCAAGCCTAGTCTACCCGCTGTACCTAAGCCCTCCAAGCTCCTACTCCAACAAGGCTTCTCGAAACCGTGTCTTGTCCTAGTTATCCGGATCCCGCAACAAGCTCCATGTTGCATTTGCCATCCTTGGCTTCTTCCAATGCTTCCCAATAGCTCCAAAACACTCTCTACACTCTGAATGTGTGTGGGTTGTGTTTGGGTATAAATCTCCTCTCAAGGTATGATAATAGGAGAGGGATGGAGAAGAGGCTATAATGATTTCTCACTAAGGAGGAGTAGCTCTCTCTCAAAAGATGGGTGGGTGAGTTGTAGAAAACCTATCTAGGGTTTTTCTCTTTGAATAGCCACACCACATATGTGGGTAATGAGGGTATATATATAGAGTGGGTAAAGGGTAAGAAGGTCACTCATAAAAATCCTCCAGGCAGAAAGTTTCGCGACTGTCTCGCGGGAAGGCCTTACCAGCGAGACACTCGCGAAAATGACAGCCTGGCATGACTCTTCAGCTTCCAACACGTGCAGGGCACATGCACCATTTCGCGGGATGCTAAGTAGCGAGATACCCGCGAGAATTCTTCAGTCTTCAAAAGCTTGAGTCTTCACACACACTCTCTATCACACAACCCTTACAACAAATCCCACAACAAATACAGGGTTTAAACGATTGAGAATAATTACAATCAAATTTGGCACGGAATAAAAGCCAACAAAAACATAGTTGTAAATTACAACTTTACAATCTCCCCCTTTGGCTATTCCGTGACAAAACCCTAAAACAGACTCTAGACTTAACCGTGAGTTTGGGAACAAAGGCAAAACTCACTCACACCTAATTCTAGATTCTGATAAGCTCTTGAAACATATGAACAAGTAACTCCTGAAACACAACAACACAATAACATCATTGTATGCAGAAAACTTGAAAACATATGGAGCAAATAATAGCATGATCGAGCAAAACGAAATAGAAACACTAGATCATGGCAGGATCAAACAAGTAATCACTATACATGAGCAATTACTATGCTCATTCACACATGGAACGAACATCTGGATTTGCAAGAAGATACGCTCAATTGAAGAGAGTCACTTGCAACTCCAACACTCAACCAATGCGAAATACACGAAGTATTTGCATCTAGGAACAATCCTACTAGGGCACAAGAGTGTTCATCACTCAACCAATGCATAGAACGTATATGCATCTAGGAACAATCCTACATGGGCACAAGAGTGATGTACTTGAAGTAAAATGCATGACATTGAACAACAAGCAAACATGCATGAAGGTTGCATAGGCAAGGTATTGCAAATGCATGGCACAAACCACAAAGACCTACAAATAATGCATGAAACAAACCCTTAAAGCTTACAAAAGCAACATGGGTACAAAATATAAAGTACTTCCCTATCATATCACTCCCCCTATCATGAATCATGGGAGTTGTGATGAACTTGGAACATATATACCTGTAACCTGAAACACTTGCACAAAACACATTAGACCCTCAGGGTAAAGCAAGTAATAAACGGACAAGTATAATGTAACAAGTAAATTGCGATCAAGTAATCAAGATGTGAAACATGTGAGCAACTTGATCAAACACCAAAACAGTCATATGGAAATGACTACAATGATCATATAGCAAAGAAAGTGATCATCCGAACATGCAACCAATAAAGCATAATAGCATAAGGATAAAAGCATGTCCAACACATAAACACAATGCAATGAGAGCAACAAAGCATATCAAAGCATCATAAAGCAACGAGAAAACAAGCATGAAGTAAATCAAGGTTTTCTCAAAAAGAATGTCTTCTCCCCCTTGGCATATGCATCTCCCCTATGGTTTTCTCCCCCTACGAATGTGCACAAAGTAGAATTTCTCCCCCTAAGAGTGTGCACATGAGTCATATAGAAATGACGATACTCTCCCCCTTTTTGTCACGAATAGACAATTAATCAAGAGGAAGGAGGGAAAGAAAAGAAGATATGAAGATGATGCATGAGGAGTGCAAAATGAATGAGAAAATGAAGCTCAAACATAATACAAACATTAAAAAAATGCTACAAAGCATAAAGAACATGACATGCTAAGGACGATGGAACATGATATGGACCTAGACATGACATGGACACAAGAACATGTTATATGTGCTAAAAGGTCTAAAAAGACTTAACTAGCATGAGTGAATGTAAAAACATGTCAAGTGTTAGAGTGTGTGCAGCAAATTGCATCTAGTGTGCATCTAGTGTGCATGTGTGATGCATGACTAATGCATGAGTAAGGCACTCAATGGGCAAAGTGTACAAAACACACCACCAATGATCAAAACATGATAAACATGAATAATCATGGTGATTCCCAAAGTTTGGAACTCATCGGAGTCCAAAATAGCGAGAAAATGCCATTTGGGCATTTTATCAAACACTTAGAGTGCACACACTACACATGTATGATAAACAATGCAAGAACATATGAAAATCTTGCCTATATACATGTTATTTTTGCCACAAAGGGCCAACAACCAAACCAAATCATCATTTAAAACAAAGCCCAATCAAAAAGATTGACAAGAATTAAGTTTTCCAACTCCCATTTGAGAAAAAACCCAACTATGAACATAAAATTCCCAAAAACGTAATCTAAGGCACAAAATCAACGAAAAGAGTTAAAGATTACCTTAGAGATGTTTATGGAATGTAAAACACTTGAAATTAGTTGGGTTTAGATGTTAAAACCTTAAAACAGGGGTTTGGGAGAAGATGGGAGAAGTTTAAAACAAAAGACCCACGAAAAGCCCTTTAAAAAGCTGATCTGGAAATTTTCACGGGAAGCTGACTCGCGAAAGTACTCGCGAAAGTACTCGCGAAATTTTCGCGGGTAAGCCTTACTCGCGAGATACTCGCGAAACACTCGCGAAACTCTCTGTCCAAAGCTGAAAAAGCTTTAAAATTAGGCCATTTAACTCCCAGTTGAGCCTATACATGAAATAGGTCACAAAAACACCCAGAAAACATGTTTTTCACACAAAAACACTTTAAAAACTTTGAAAGACATGGGAGATACAAATCACTTCCAAAATCAAACAAAAAGAATAAAAATCCTTTTTTTTTTTTAACCGCATATGGTTGAGCACACACACATCACATTTGAGCATGTACAAACACACAAATGAAATAGGCATTCATTGAACAAAAAAACTTGTGTGTTGTGTGTGAGAATCAAGTGTGGAATAGTCCTTAGACCAGAGCGAAGCTTCAATGATCAATTCAAATGAGTCATACACAACTGATACGAAATCAAGTGGACTATCTCTATTATAGAAATGAGTATATATGACCTCCCACACATTGAGTACATAACTTAGAAGCTTTTCATTTGGCTTCTTCATAAAGCATAACAATTGGTCCATTTTGTTTTGTATGGACAAAACATCTCATTTTGAGGAAGGTGCTTGAAATTTATGATATTTCAACATTGATGAGAAGTCTTTGGCTTTTTGAGCACCATAACATTTACTTTAAAAGAGTCGCTTTCCCTTTTTCCTAGTCAAATACTAGTATGTGCGACAGGCTTTTGCAGCTCAATATCTCTTTTCATTTGGAGATTTACAATTGGTGAGCTCTTTTTGCAAAAACATAAAAATAAAGTGGGAAGAGATATAGACACAAGACTATGCAAGTATCAAGACCAACAAAACTATTGACCAATCATTCATGACAAGCTTGAAGATCTATTTACAACAGTCACACATAGTTTTCAAGATTTCTTCCACATAGAAATAGGTGCATACATAATAAGCTAAGCTCGTATTGCTTGTAGTCACAGGACTAGCTTCATCGTCAGTACAAGAGGGGATTGCCATCATTCTTGTTGTTCGAGGTTTTGATCCTCTTATTTTGCCAAAGCCTGCCTCAGGAATCTCTGGGTATTCGGCTTAAAAGCCCTTGAAGCTATTCTGCTAAGTCCGATGGTCATTAATCTGAAGACGTTCTCTATAGCACCCAATCTATAAACTCAGGAGGGCGTTATCATTCACATGCTGAGGTCATTCCCTTATGAAGATAGTCATCGTGTCCCCTGAAAATACGATGTGTTCTTGATCTCTACTAGGAGAGGCCGTTGCTATACTTCCGAAGAGTTGGAAAAGAGAAGAAAAGAGATTGGCAAGGGTATAGCCAAACCCGTTAGGAACAGAGTCATGACCGAAGAAGCTGAGGAGTTCTTGAAAGTTATTAGGAACTCAGAGTACAATGTGATTCAGCAACTAAACAAGTTGCTAGCTCAGATCTCTATCTTCGCTTTACTGCTATCCTTTGAGGTCCATTGCAATGCTCTCTTGAAGGTCTTGAAAGAGACATGTGTTCCTACAAGAGCTACAGAATCCGCCTTTGAGGGTATGGTCTCAACGGTATTGGCCACCAACCAGATTTCCTTTACGGATGATGAACAACCACCAGAAGGTAGGGACCACACTTTCCCTATGCACATTATAGTAAAATGTGAGGATATGATCATCACCAGGGTACTGATTGATAATGGGTCGACCCTGAATGTTTGCCCGATGTCCACTCTAGAGCGTTTGAATGTGGATACTTCTCTTATCCGCCTTACCACCATGACCATTAGAGCTTTTGATGGCATTCTCCGGGAGGTGCAAGGCGAGATCGAGTTAACCATTAGAGTTGGCCCTATGTTCTTCACGGTCAATTTCCAAGTCGTCAAGATGGATTCCCCTTATAACATGCTTCTAGGAAGGCCTTGGCTACAAGCCACGGGCGTGGTTACTTCTACTCTTCATTAAAGACTAAAGTTCCCATCCGAGGATTTGATGGTCACTATTATGGCTGAGGAACCCTAAATTTCTTCAAAGAGACTTTTGTCCCCTACATTGGCGCTAACGCCTTCCCGGAGGCAACCTTTCACAGTTTCAAGCTAGTCTCCATGATTTCTAGAGTTTCAGAACTTGAGTCAGCATGACCCTTTGCTACTCTAATAGCCGCCAAAGAGATGCTTAAATTTAGCTATCAGTTAGGCCAAGGCCTCGGCGCCGTAGGACACAAGAAGGCTTCTTTGGTCAAACTCTTGGACAACAAAGGAGGTTTCGGTCTAGGCTACGAACCCTCCGATGAAGGACTTTTTCAGGCTTCCAAAGGAAGGAAGAGGAAGTGCATTGGCTAAGGGATGTCTATTCCCCACATCAAGGTCACTTTTCTGGCTCCGGTCGAGGTCATCAGATCAGAAGTAGCATAGGAATCATGTAAGGAGGAATTAGATTTGGCATGCCTCATCCGTCTTTTTCTAGAAGAATTCTCAGTGAATGCCATCATATCCCCAAGGGATGATCTGACTGATACTATCAAGCCTTATGTGCCAGGCGAGATAGTAGGCCATTGGATTGCTGAGCCTTACTTTGTGGTTGCACCAGCTGAGTAAGGAGTATTCCATTATCGTGTGGTTGGGTCCTCCAATTGCCCGAAAGAGTTGGAATAGCATATCTAGTTTGTTTTGCATGTTTATTTCTTGTTTCCCACATTCCTTGTTTGCATTTTCCAGTTTATTTTCCAAAAAAATATTTTCCCTTTTTATCATTATCAGGCATGAACTTTGATATTCCCTTATCTATAATCCACTAATGAAATTATCTAGCGTATTATTCAGGAAATCTTTGCATTTATTTCTTTACTTGCTTTCTTATGAATATGCGTGGGCAAATTATCTTATGTTTCCCTATATATGTTTCATTCTATAGGATCTATTCTAATTCCTAAGAGGGTACATCGTCCTGTTGCTATAATGAGGATATTGATGACATGAATAAGACAATAGAGTTGGAACATGACATTGAAGGATTAGAGGAAATTTCGAGTCTGCCTCGTGATATTTTGAAAGCTCTAAACAGAGAGAGCGAAGGGTCCAAGCCCAACATAGAAGAGACAAAAATAGTTAACCTTACCGATGAAGGCGAGAATGAAAATCCGTCAAGATTGGGGTAAAAAAGACATGAAGCCCAAGCTTATAGTGATACTCGAAAAGTTCAAAGAGATCTTTGCTTAGTCCTACTAAGATATGCTAGGGTTAGATACTGAGATTGTCATGCACAAAATTCCAGTCAAGCCTGAATGCCTTCCAGTATGGCAAGCCCTTTGAAGAATGAAATCTGAGATCATTTTTTAGATCAAAGAAAAGGTAGAAAAGCAGTTGAAAGCCAGTTTCCTTACTGCAATAGCCTATTCAGATTGGGTCGCCAACATTGTTCCCGTGCTTAAGAAAGATTGGAAAGTATGCATGTGTGTTGATTACAGGGATTTGAACATGGCTAGCCCCAAGGATAATTTTCCGTTGCCACACATCGATACCTTGGTCATTAAGACCACTATCAATAGGTTCTTCTCCTTCTTGGATGGTTTCTCGGGCTATAACCAAATCAAAATGGCCGAGGAAGACAAAGCCAAGACAGCATTCACCACTCATTGGGGAACCTATGCATATGATGTCAAGCTATTCAGTCTAAAGAATGTAGGTGCTACTTATCAGCAAGCCATGGTTTCTTGTTCCATGATATGATGGATAAAGAGATTGAAGTCTACATAGATGACATGATTGCCAAATCCCACACTACCAGGGATCATATAATGGATTTGAGAAAGCTGTTCAAGCGCCTCGTTAAGTATAGATTAAGACTAAACTGTAACAAGTGCGTCTTTGGAGCTAGTTCAGGGAAATTACTTGGCTTCATAGTCAGCCAAAGAGGAATCGAGGTGGACCCAACAAAAGTTCAAGCCATCCGGGATATGTTGACACCACAAACCGAGAAACAGATTTACAGCTTCTTAGGCAAAGTCAATTACGTAGCTCACTTCATCACGCAATTGACTGCCACATGTGATTTGTTGTTTACACTCTTGAAGAAAGACGCCAAGATAGAATGGATAGATGAGTGCCAAGCAGCCTTTGACAAGATCAAGCAGTATTTGTTGAACCGTCCTGTTTTGGTTCCCCTAATGCTAGGATATCCGTTGATCCTCTATCTAGCGGTACAAGAAACCTCTATGGGTTGCATGTTAGGCCAAGTGGTTAAACTCAACTAGAAAGAAAAGACTATTTACTACTTAAGCAAGAAGTTTACCAGTTGTAAGATCAACTACATCGCCATTGAGAAGACGTGTTGCACCCTAGCTTGGACATCACGCAAGTTGCGACAATATATGCTCTACTTCACGATGTGACTCATTTCCCGCATGGATCCCATTAAGTACATCTTTGAAAAGCTAGCTCTCACGGGGAAGATCTCTTGTTGGCAAATGCTGCTCTTCGAGTTCGACATTGTGTTTGTAACAAGAAATGCCATCAAGGGCTAGGCCATAGCTGATTACCTAGCAGATTAGCCACTGAACGATCCAAAACTTTCAGAATCCCTCTTCCCTGATGAGGATGTCATGGCACTAGAGTCAGAACCAGATAGTGTAGAACCGTGGTGTTGGAAGCTTTATTTTGATGGAGCAGCCAATTCTACCGGAAATGAAGTGGGAGTAGTCTTAGTTTCCCCCTAAGGCCAGCAAATCCCTATTTCAGTTAAGTTGAATTTGGTTGCACCAACAATGTCATAGAATATGAAGAATGCATAGTTAGCCTGCAAGTGGCCTTAGAGTTTGGCGCCTATGACTTGAGCGTCTTTGGAGATTCCCTGTTGATCATCTCCCAAATCGAAGGAAAGTGGCAAGCTCGAGACACTAAGTTGATTCCGTATCAGAAATGTGTCAGCCGCTTGATTTCAAAGTTCTGAAACATCACATTTTCTTATTTTCCCCGAGCTCACAACCAATTTGTAAACGCCCTGGCTACCCTGGTTAGCATGGTTAAGTTATTAGAAGGAGATGATATGTTGCAATTGTGCATAAAAGTTCGTGGTGTCCTAGCCTATTGAATGAACATCGAAGAATGTATGAGTGTCGAAGTCGAAGCCGATAGAAAGCTATGGTCAAGGCTTATATCAAGAATAGTGAATACCTACCCGGTGCAATGAACAGTGAAAAGAAGTTCATCTGGTGTATGGCCTACCAATTTTTCCTGAGTAGGGAAGTCTTGTCCAAAAGGAGCCATGATTCTACCTTGCTCCAATGCGTAGATGCCTCTGAGGCTAATCATTTAATGGAAGAGATGCATGAAGGATTGCTTGGAGCTAATACTAGTGGACCCCTGTTGGCTAGCAAGATTATGAGAGCCGATTATTACTGGCTTACCATGGAAAATGATTACATTAAACATGTGAGGACATGCCACAGATACCAAGCCTATCAAGACAGAAAGAATGCTTCTCCTTAGCCATTGCACTTTCTAGTGACACCATGGCCCTTCTCAGCCTGGGGTATGGATGTCAACGGACTTGTGATTCTAAAAGCCTTAAATGGTCACAAATACATCTTAGTGGCCATCGATAACTCCACGGGTGCGACCCCGTATTCACTGTTATATGGCATAGAGGTTGTCCTCCCCGCAGAGGTAGAGATCCCATCTCTTTGGATTTTATCTCAAACAGAGCTGTCAGAAGCTTAATGGGCCTGTTCTCGATATGAACAACTAAACATGATAGATGAGAAGCACATGACTGCAATGTGCCATGGACAGTTGTACCAACGCCACACTGAGCGAGCATTCAACAAGAAAGTTAAACCCAGAGTCTTTGAAGAAGGTGACCTAGTCTTGAAGAAGCACAACTAGGCCCTGCCTGATCATAGAGGAAAGTTTGCCCCAACCTACGAGGGCCCATACGTGGTAAAGAAGGCCTTTTCCGAAGGAGCCTTGATTTTAGTCGATATGGATGGGCATGACTTCAATATGCCCACCAATTTTGACGCCGTCATACGGTACTTTGTATGAAGGAGCCTTCTAGGGCATCTCATTTTTATGTAAAAAAAAAAAAAAATGTGAAAAGGTAGATTGAAAACCCGAAAGGGCGGTCTATGCATAAAGAGAGCCAAAGAAAGTGTGTGTGAGAAAATGCAAATGGTAGATTGAAAACTTAAAAGGGTGGTCTACGCAAAAGGAGAGAAAAAGAAAGAGTGTGAGAGAGCCTACTAGATTGAAAACTAGAAAGGGCGGTTTAGGAAAAATTTAAGACAATCAAAAAGTCAGTTGAACTATGTGATGACCTGATCCTTCCTCGTGGAGGTACGTTGGCAGCCATCTTGGTTCGGTTACATCTTAAAAGAAAAATCAGTTAGTTACACTTGCTTGAATTTCTACTAAAGATCAGAAGATTAAAGGGATCCAGCATCTAGGTAAAGATATAAAGACGCCTTCGAGATTGCTCTTTGTCTACAATACTGCCATGACCTAGTAGTCTACTCAAGATGTTCTGGTTCATGACAATAGGAAATGTACCTCAATGGGAAAAGGCAAAGATCCTTTTAGAACAGGATGTGTCCTTGGAAAAATAAGATATTGATATGCCTATATTGTGCCACTCTGTTTCTTTCATACATTCTGGTATCAAAACATGAAATCTCATCTCATATATATATATATATATATATCCTTTGAATATCCTCATAAACATATCTCTGCAACATCTCTCAGTTTCTAAGCATGCCTAACAGACTAGACTATGCTTTAAGAACTCAAAACAAGAAGCGGAAGGCCTTGTGTAATTACCTAGCAATTTATGAAGAACCTTTCCATACATGGTGAAATACTAACTACATAGCTCATATGCAGAAATAAATTAAACAGAAAAAGATATTAGTAGAACAAACATGGCCCAGATGATCGGACACAGCCTAGCACAGCCTCCCAAAACTAGTGAGGAAGATCGGGTCATCCTGAGCATAAAGATGAAGCAATCCGACTGCATCAAAGCCCAGATCTCTGGCTACCTTTCTAAGTTTGTCATGCGAATGTTGAAGACAGACTAACTCCCGCTCCATCGTGGGATTAAAAGTAGAGCTCTGCCTCTCTGTCTTTAGCAAAGCCTGCAAGGTGCTCACCTTTGCAGTAGCGACTCTTAGGGCCTCCTCTCTCTCGGCCAGCTCAGTTTGAAGGCAATGGAAAGCCCGTTGTGGCTTGCTAGGCTCATCGCTCTCTCGTCCATACTCTATGTCCAAAGCAGCGTGAATATAAGACTTCACCTGCGATAGCACCAGTGCTAAATCATCAGCTTGGCTGCTAGCCGCAACCTTTCCAGCCTCCAAAGCGGCTCTCTCCTCATCCCAAGTGTGATCCATAGCAACAAATCTCCGAGTAAAAGTCGCAAGCTTGTCCCCCAAACCTACGACCTGGGATCTAAACTGGGCACACTCTGCCTTTGTGCCTAGAGGGGCTGGCCCCCTCCGATCGAGCTCTGACTTGAGAGCAGTAAGCTCACGCTCCTACACACTGCTTATCTTCTTGATGTCCTCCGTGAATGTATCAGCTAGCTCTCTGCAGCAATCTTTGTCCCTGGCAACCTCTCTCAAGCACTCCTCCAGGTCTGCAAGGGCCCTCCTAACCCTGATCTCGAACTCTAGGGTATAATCTCTCACGATGTCCGATGAAAGTGAGATATCAGTCGAAACTGGCGACGACAAGTCAAACACAAAGACAGTGTGTCTTGCCATACCCTAAACTCAGCAGAGAACCAATCCTAGTCGTCCTTAAAGCAGAGAGGAAAGTTAATACTCAATTTGCGCGCTTCCCAAAACTCCAAGCATGCCTTACTATTGCTATGTCAATGTCCAGCAGCCCATACTCACAAGTGTCAGCAGAAAGATCACTGTGTCGAGGGATATGCTAGATGCCCTCAAACTGCCTCATGGCCATACCAGGGAAATACCTTGTGCACCCCTAGACACCTACCAAGGGAATATCGAGCAAGCCGACACAGTAGGTCTGCCCTTGCCACCTGGTAATACCCCACTTGACCCTCCAGGTCTAGTCAGTAGGGCTTAGGCTGCACAGATATCTCAGCCAACCATCAGTATCCACAAAGCCCATCGGCTGTTCCCTAGCGATGGCACTCAAATGGCTATAGAACCATAACTGCAACATATGGACGCAACTGCCTAATCTACCCCTACCAGCCTCTCGACACAAAGATAAAGACCTAATAGTCTCAGAAAGTAAAACAGGAATGAAAGAAAAGCCATGGGGCAGGACACTCACTAGAGGAAAAACAGTAAAACTGATAGCTTCTGATGGTGAAGGGAAGAGTAACGCGCTGAAGAAGGCCACCAGGAAAGCCTAACGCCAATAGGATGACCATCGCTCCTCCAAATCCATAAAATCATCTCGGTAACCAATAGGGCACTCTGATAAATGGAACTGATCGTGTAGGAACTTAAAGGACATGCTCCCCCTACCCCGTTGCCACGCCAATTCAGCACCTCCACAATGGGCTTCTTGAAGCCCATCACATGAGCAAGTCGTTTGTGGTAGCGTATTCGCACTGGTGGGATAAAACAGTGGTCACATGAGTAGAAAGAGAGAGGAAGCAATCGTACTCCTCCAAAGTGGGCACTAAATCAGCGTCCCTAATGGTAACACACCTCAAAATAGGATCCCAACAAGAAGTGAAGACCTCTAATAAGTGCCAATCAAGTGTAGTGTGGAGCGAAGTGGCGGCATCTCCAATAAGCTATTGGAGGAGTGCCCAGTCATCGCAAGAAAAAGAGCCCCCCACTTCTTGAGCTTCCTCTTATGGTACTCCTCCCTTTCAACCTCAACCAAGGTATCATAAGAATGAGCGCCAAGAACCTCCATAAGCAAGTCCTACTCAATCTGACAATCTGATGACGATTAATGCAAAAAACGATGAAGAATGGTGTTTTCTAAGTGTTTTGAGTGAAGAAAGGGTAGGAGAAGACTAAAAAAAAAATTCATAGAACCGAATGATCTAGGGTTGGGCCAACAAAATTTGAAATCATGTCCTTTATCCGACACCTCTCATTGCACTCGAGATGTTATATAAAGAAGGGGCAACTGTTGATACCGTATTTTGTTTGCCCTTGATTTGCGTGCTGGACCCCGAAAAATCCAAAAGTATCATTTTCTCTCTATGGGGCCGTGAGAACATCTAGAACGACGTGGTGCAACCTGTTCGGGCATTAGAGCACTAAAGGTGCCTTTTCAAGTCAAAATGACCAAAATGCCCCTGGTCGGCCCTAGGGTTGATCAAACATCAAATGAGGTAAAAACTTCCACAAAACAATTTTTTTCATATCTTTACACCAAACTCGAACTTCTCAGAGATTTTTAGCAACTTTGACCAAGTTAACCCGAAGTCGATCACGGGTGGGCTCAAAAACTCTAATTTTGATTCGGGTGCCAGAAAACCAATGCCATTGCAAATATTATCGAATCCTCATTCCAAAAACTGTTCATGGGTCAAAATTCAAGTTAGAAAGGCCAAGATATCATGAAAATCAGGATGGTGCACAGATCGCTGCATCGCAAACTTCCGAAAGCCGTAACTTTTGAATCAATTGTTGGATTTTTGAGCTCCAGACCTTTTTAGAAACTAAAAATGAAGATCTATCCAAGGGTGTCAAAATCAGCCCAATTAGATGAGGTTTGAGGCCAGTGGCCCTTGAAAGGCTACCATCTCAATTTTCACGCCCAGGGCTATAAACAATCCCAGGCACCCATCAGACAAGGGGGACATAATTTCTCTCTCTCTCTCTCTCTCTCTCTCTCTCTGTGTCCAGTTCCTCTCTATGTTTTTTCTCTTTTCCAAACACCAAAATAAAAGCCCAAAAACACTCCAAAAAATGCATCAAAGTCTCTTGATTCTTTCCTTTCACCAAGTGCATAAGGTTTTGCTTTTACACCCAATCTTCTTTTCCTTGGTTCTACGCTTGGGATTTAGGGTTTAGGGGTGTGGATGTAGCTTTTTTAGCTATCATCCACACCCCTAACCTTCTAGATCTCTTTTCTAGCATTTATCTTTCTTTTTACTAGAATAATATGTTTTATTGCTTTCTTTGACATGTTTCTTGCTTTATCTTGTTTCTAGTATGTTTTTAGCTTAGATACGTGCTCTTTTATGCTTGTTCACATGTTTATTTGTCCCAATCTATACACTTAGGGTTTTTAGGCCATGCTTTATGCTTAGATCTACATCCATTCATGCTTATATGTTTAGATCTATATGCTTAGGGTTTTATGCCATGTTTCCTTTGTTTCGTTCCTCTCTTTTCTTTGTGTTGATGTTAGGGTTATGTGCTCACATACTTGATATCATGTATATGGTTATGCTTTGCTCGGATCTATGTGTTTGTATGCTTTTTGCCATATTTTATGCTTAGATCTGCATTCGTACATGTTTATATGCTTGGATTCATGTCCTTCCATGTCTATGCACTAGCTTTCACATGCCCACACACGTGTTTCCATGCCTACACCTAGATCTATGTTTGTGTGCTTAGATCTATGTTTTCACATGCTTGTGTGCTCGAATCTATACTCTGCTTACTTTATGCCATCTTCCATGTGCTTGTGCACTCCATGCCATGTTTGTGTGCTTAGACCTAGGCTATGTTTGTCTTGCCATGTGCTATTGTAGCTCTTTTGTCGCTTTACCTCTCTTTCTTGTGTTTTGGCCTATTGGTTCGGTCCCGATCTAGACCCTATGGTCTTTATCATCGCCCATACACCTTGGCCCATATCAAAGGGTTTGGATCACTCCTATTTGCATGTCTGTGTTCGCTTGCTTTTATGCTTCGTGCTTATGTTAGCCTTTTTTGTTCTAGGTTTTGCCACGTTTAACGCCCTTAGCGGGTATGTGGTTGTGTGGTTGCATCTAATGCCCAGGAGATCATGTCTAGATGTAACCATTTGGGAGGCATCTCTGGATGTCGGGTTGCTTCATATGCACCCTTCCTTTTTCTGCTCTGCACTGTGATATGCTTGTTTATGCCACCCGTTGACTTTCTACGCATCTTTACACGCTTGCTTACATGTCCATGCATGAGTCTTGCTTGCTAGTGTGTCGTCCATGCTTCAACACAATGAAGCTATGGACATTCGGTCCAAACCTACATTTGTCCCTTGTAGACACCACCTTTGTTTGTTTGCTATCTTGCCTTGTTTCCCTTTTTTCTCGCATCTTGAATTCTATGTTTGCCATGTCTATCATGTTTATCTACTTTATGCCTCTTTATGGTGCTCTTTGCATCTTTTCCTTCCATGACTTGTCTGCTGGTTTCTTGTCTTTACCTTTGCATGTATGCACATGGAGTGAGGATGCATGAAGCTAGGGCACGATCTCTTGGGTGCAAGCAAAAGGGGCAAGGATGTGAGCATGTGGATATGAGCCGAGCAGCTGCAGTTAGTAGGTTTAGGAGTTTAGCTTTTCCCCTCGGTTATATACTATTTTAAACCCCTTCCTTCCTCCCTTTTTTCTCCCTTTCTCTCTTAGATGGTTTGTATTAGGTATATCGTGCCTTGTACCATTCGTTCTCATCTTTAGAGTATGGCGACCCCTATTTACTTTCCCACACCTATATTTTGGGCCATGCTCTAGGGATGTAGGCCTTTACTTTCCTGCTCTATGTGCTAGCATTATGCATGATGCATGTATATATATACCTGTTCACCTCCCTCTGGTGTGATTGTCATAGTCCATGTCACCTAAGGTAGGTGATGCCTAGTTTCTGTTGCAAAAGTAAAGGGACATGTTGCAGGATTTTCATTGCAGAAATCTGGTACCCCGGCTCGAACGGAAATCCAGTACTCAGCTTGAATGCCATAGGAAAGCATAGACTGGGACCACACCCTTTCAAAAGCCAAACCTTAAAGCCACCCTGCATGCAAAGCCTGAAAGCCAATGCCAAAATCATGTTTTTATTGCCAATCTCCAAAAATTAAGGTTTTATCAAAACAAAGGACTATCCTTAGACAGGCATTGTGGGGTGCCTAACACCTTCCCCACACGTAACCAAATTTCTAGACCTATGAATCAAGATTTTTTTCCCATCCATATTAGATTAGGAAAAATGACATTTTTCTTTGCCTAGGATTGGTAATAAAATAAATTAGAAATAGGTGACCAATCAGACCTTAGAAAAACCAATGATTTGTGGCGATTCCACTTACCTTTGGTAATCCTTTAAAATTTGGCCCAGATTCTTGCCATAACGCCAAAGGTAGACCTACCTTACTCCACCGAGAGAGAGAGCACCCGAAGCTCCGCGTGAAACACACACGCATACACATCGAGAAGGGGCCATCCAACGGGGCCTCGCGCACATGGGAGTTGTCACCACGGCGGGTGGTCTAACGAAGGCATAGTGGCGGCGGTCTTTCTACTTAGCCAGTCGAGGCTGGGCGTTGACATCCACCTAATCGACTTCTTCTTGAACTTCCTTGATCACCATGGTAAGCTTCTCCTTTAAGGTGAGCTTCTCATTAAGAATATCTCCTAACCTGGATACACCTTTCCATCCTTACTTGCCCAAAGTTCAGGAAAACCATAGAAAGGGAAGCCTCCCCCTTCATTGATTCTGTCATAGCCTTCAAAGAATCCCAAACATCCCTTGGTTAGTTGAGTCTTGAAATTAGGGAATTTAGCCACCCATTTTCCTTTTTTTCCAAGACCTATACTAGGCATATAGATGTTCATCATCATTGTAATTACCTAATGGCTACAATATGGGACTAGATCTGAGGTATATCTTTCATCCTTCAATCCATAATCAGCCATGTTCACAAATTCAAATCCACTCATTTGGAGCTCACCTCCTCATTCCTTAAGTCCACAAACTGGTGCTAGGATCTTACCATCACTGAGCACTACAACAATTCCTCCCTTCCATGGGATCTTCTTCTTTTGGTGTAGAGAAGAGGGAATAGTCCCAATAGGATGAAGCCATGCCCTTCCTAAGAGAAGGTTGTAGTTAGGAGTGATGTCCATGACATGGAATTCAACAATTGTCTCTATTGGGCCAATCTTGCAAGGAGCTTTGAAAGTACCCATAACTTTCCTTGAGGTATTATCAGATGCCCTAACAGTCAAAGCAGAAGGTATGATGGTCTCTATGTCTATGTCATTAGTAAGGGCAGTCCTAAAAAGGCATACATTCAATGCGGATCCATTATCAATCAACACCACAGGAACTTTGGTGCCCATGCACCCAATGGTGATTTGTAGAGGTCTAGTGTGAGTGGCTCCTTTAGAGGGAAGTTCCTCACTAGAAAAAGGTGAGAAGAGGATGAGATAAGACCTTAACTCCCATGAAGGATAACACCTCCCGTGGTGTAGGTTCTATGAGTACCTCCTTTCCATTTAAAGCATCTAAGAGAGCACTACGATATTTGTGAGAAGCCATAAGCATGCCCCATATCGATACATAAGCTTGAGTTTTCTTCAATTGAGTCAAAACTTGATCTTCTTCCTCTTTCTCTTCTTTCCCTTTAGGTTCTGTGGGCTTGGACCTTTCTCCTATATCCCTACCAAGATGATCCTTCTCCAAAAATGATGGTTTGTAGTGTTTCCCACTCCTATTAGTATTGGCCATATTATTCTCTATGACTCTTTTCTTTAGCTCGACCAATCCTTTGGGAAGTATCCCCCACACAGCCATCGCATTCTTTAAAACCTCATCTTTTTCGTCCCATATTCCTTGGACTTCTATGGAATTAACTTCCATGGTCTCTATCAACTTTTAACAATCCCATTCAATCTTATCGATTTGCACCCAATTCTGATGTGGAGGAGGAGTTCTATGATAATCAGGTAAAGGGTTCTTCCTAATGCTAGGCTCAGTGATGATATTGGGGTTTAAGAGAGTTCCATTGTCTATGAGGTCTTGTATCTTATGTTTGAGACAGAAGCAATTGTCGGTTTTATGGCCGAATTTCTGATGGAAGTGGCAATACTCATTAAGGTTCCAAGTAGGAGGTACGGGATCAGGCATGGGTGTGGGATCCAGAGGCTTGATGAATTGTTTGGAAAATAAATTCTCATATGCTTGGGCAAGGGTCGTTCCAAGGTTGGAAAATTCTCAGTGGGCTTTCTTTGTGAAGCTTGGGTAGGTTAAGGTTTGTTGAGGTCTTACGTTCATGGGATTGGGAGCTTTAGAGGTAGTCGCTCCTCCTCCATATGTCTTCTTGATTGGAGGTTTGCTGTCACCCTTCTCCAATTGTCCATTGTTGATGGCATCCTTTATCCTAGTTCTACAATCACATAACTCTCCAAAATAATTAATAGGCAATGACAAGAGCCTACTATTATACGCCGGAAGCAAATTCTTGATAATCATGTTGATTTGATCCTTTTCATTTGGCCTATTAACCATCTTGGATGCCTTTCTCTTAAAGTCACATCATTCATAGTATTGAAGATGAATTGATCCATAAATAAATCTACTAGCTCATTCCATACCTTAGTCATGCTAGGATCCAAACTATAGTACCATCTTGATGCACCTCTCGTGATTGAGAGAGGAAATGCATGCAAAGTTTGCTTCTCATCCAACCCTTTCATTTCAGTGATGCTTAGATACCTCCTAACATGTTGCTTTGGATCTCCAATTCCATCAAATTTTTCTACATTGAAAATCTTGAACTTTAGAGGTAGTGCAATGGGAGTCTTGGAGCTTATGCCTCCCATGTTATAGAGGAAATCATCCATCCCTTGGGCTTTGTAAAAGGCTAGTTGCATCTTTTCCATCTTTTCTTTCATGGCCACGGTCTCTACAGCAAGCCTCTCAAATTGTTTGTTCCTCTCAAAATTAGCCTTATCTCTTTCATCCCAATCTTCCACTTCTTCTTCATCAAGAACCTACTCATGGGTTTGGCTTCTTCAACTTGGCTTCCTCGAGCTTAGTGAGGTGACTCCCCATCTTTTAGAGAATGTTACTTTGTTCTTCCATTGCCTTAAATACCTTTTGTGCAATTTCATCACTAATTGGAGTGGCCATTGTTGCTTGAAAGGGTTCCCCTACTTGGAACTCTTCTTCTTGATGTGTGTCCTCAATTTTGACCAAATGCCTTCCATTCTTTTCTCGAATCCAAATTGTAGTGGGGATGTGTTTTCTTGATTTTGTTGGTGCAATGGTGCTTGAAAAGAAGTCCCATTTTCATTAAGTCCACGTCCCATTTAAAAGGTTCCCTTTATTTTTAGATGTTTTTAGAAAATATTTAAGTCCATTTTAATGAAGGCCCAATTACAAAATCTCTCCCTTTCCTCTCACACACCTTGCCCCTTATTTCATTGAGCTTCGGCCCATTTACAATAATACTCTCATCTTACTCTCATGGACTTTCATTAAAATTGTACTTAGATATTTTCAACATTTTTTCTCAAACATGGGCTTACAATATATTCATCACCTTTAGGCTCTTCTCTTTTCATTTCATTATCATAATTTTTTTTGAAGTAGCCCTTTAGCTAGAATATATTGTAGCCTTCCACTCAAGGCCCATGAAGTTCTCATCATTTTGGGCCTAGGCATACAACAAAGAGGCGCAAGATTAGGGAAATCCATATTGACTTTGTAGGATCATGGATACTAGGTCCATAGCATACTCGTTATCTTAGGCCCAAAGTCCCTTTTTTTAAAAGGGCTTTTTGGTTTGGGCTTATGATAGCAATTAGGATATGGTCTTATGAACCTTTCAAGTTAAGATATACCTTTGGATTTGGGGATAAGCCTCTTACATGTGAGGACCTTTTTTCTTTTATCCCCATTGTCTTAGGGTATGCCATAACTTTAGGGTCATCCTTCCATTTTTTACATCTTTTATTTTTCCTCTAGAATTAGGTGATCACAAGATATATGGTTAAACAAACAAGAGATAAAAAAGTACCCTCTTTTGATAGGATCTATGATCTTTCTAAGTGTAGGTAGGCTTCCTTAAGGCTAAAAGGATAGATAAGTAGGTCACTAACAACTAGGTGAGCCATGATTCCAACCGAGGGCCTAAGTGGACCTTTGTGGATTGGTGGCAAACCTTTAATGTACTCAAAGCCCATTATAGGCGATGGCACCAATTATGAGTTGGTGGGATGAACTTCGAAAGACTTGGGCCCGAATAGAGCCCTCCATCTTCCCATTAATCACCAACCAAAACAAAGGGACAAAAGAACCAAGTGATGTATATGCAAAAAAATATTGAATGAGCCTTTATTTAGGCTAAGACATAGGACATATAGGAGTTAAACTCACAATCCTAATGGACTCACCAGTGTGGACACAACAGAAATGGGAGTCACCACCTAGTTTTTACAATGGTCTAGGAACCGTATATATAGCGTCCTTTCAAGGAAGGACCATTGATCTTACTACCAAATATATGGGTTCAGAGTTAAGATACAGTCTTGGGAAGGTGTTAGGCACCTAAAATTAGCCAACCCTAAGGTTGGCTTCCTCTCATTGTGTCTTATGTCTTGACCTTATTAAAGGTACACTCAATGTTGTTATCTAACTCACACACAGACTAACATGTATCTAAACACATAACATGGCATCAATCATCCCTAACCATACATCTATCACGCTTGTCAAACAAAGCCTAACATTCATCTGATCAAGCATCTCATCTAGTCATAGACCCTAACGTTCATCTAGCATACATGTCAACCAACCTAGCATCCATGTAGTATGGCATGACATAAACCCTAGCATGTTACTATCATCATGTCATCATATCCATTCAATGCAGAAACATAGGCAGGGCAAGCAAACATAGATCATCACATGTATTCCAAGCTTTTAGACATGAAATCAAACATCAAACAAACACATTACATCATTAAAATGCATGTTCATACTGATGCGTGACTTACCTCACTTATCTTGCAGCAACTCAGCACCAATGGCATTATGCATGAGCATGTGAATGCATGTTAATGGTATCAAACATGGAAAACACAAGATAACCCAAATTCTAACATGTAAAAAGCAAACAAGCAAACAAACATGTGAAACAGAGACTTAGAACCATGAATTACATGAAAAAGGATCTAAATAGAGGTATATATGTGAAAGCAGAAGCAAAAACAGACAAAACAAAATTAAGATTTTTTGGGTGGGTTCCTATGCACGCATGAACAAGCATGCGTGCTCACAATTAAGCTTGTGTGTGTAGGCAAGATTTTGCGCATGTGGGTTTCTGCTCAAAAACCTTAGAAACATAGCAAAGATTTAAAACGCTAAATCTAACATCCTAACATGCTCTTTAAACATACAAAAACATAAACGTAGACTACATAAACATGTTAAAACATAAAACAAGCAAAGAAACAAACAAAAGAGGAATTAAACTAAAGAAAATAAAAGAAAAAATTTAGAACTATACCTGAAAGAGAAGCTCTTCAAGATTGATTTTTGACCATTCTCTTTAGTCAAATCTATTCACAATTCAATAAATGAGTGATTAATAATCTTAAACTCAAAGATCAAAGCGAGAAAAGCCTTAATCAAAAGAAAATTGACTTGAGGATGTTTTGTGAAAAACTCTCTCTTTGATTCACTATTTCTAGTGAATCTTAGCGTTTTCCCGTGGGGTTTCTGTGTCTTTTGAAAATATACCATGTAAGGCTACTTATAGTGTGAAAATAGGGGTTTGGAACGACTTCCAGATGGTGTGGATTTATTTCAAACCTCAACATTAAAGCAAAAAACTTGCCTTGTTTAGTTTCTAGAATTCACTATGTGTGTAGGATCGTGCCCGCATGCGCAGGCCGATTCTTGCGTGCGCATAGCAAGGGTTTCCTTGGCCTCACTTTTCCAAAAATAGATTTATTTGCTCATTAAAATTTAAAATTTTCATTTTAACATTTCTCAAGTCAATTTAACATCTGATTAGGCCTTAAACCAACCTTGGGTCTTAGAATTTAGCATCATTGGGGAATGGGGGCCTGAGTTGTAAGAGTTACAAAATGTGGTGTCTATAGTAGTGAGTTTCTTAAATTGTTTGTTCCTTTCTTATTCAGCCTTATCCCTTTCATCCCAGTATTTGCCCCCATCTTCATCATGTATCTCTATATGTATGGGCTTTTTGAGCTTGCTTTCCTCTAGTTTGGAGAGACGACATCCTATCTTTTTATGGGCATCGCTTTGTTCTTCTATTGCTTTGAATATCTTTTGTGCGATCATGTCATCAATTGGAGCAACCATTTCTTCTTGAGATACTTCCTCTAGCAATGTCTCTTCTTGATATGTATCCTCAATTTTGACTAAATGTCTTTCATTCTTTTCTCGGACCCAAATTGGAGTGGGGACGTGCTTACTTGATCTTAGTGGTGCAATGTGTAGACACTGTATTTTTTCTGCCCCCGATTCGCATGTCGAACTCTGAAAATTCCATGTAGACACTTGATTTTCCACTCATAATTTAATCTTGGGAGATGTCTAGAATGACCATTCATATACCCAAAAATTATAGTTGCATTAATTCATTCATTTCATATCATAAAAATGATCTTGAGATTTTAATGGTCGCAACGATATGCCTGATTCCCAAATCGGACCGTTGGATTGAAAGATATACATGATCAAATTTTCATGGTTTGCATGCATTTTGTTTGGGTGGAATCGATCACATGATTGGTTAAACAATTAAAATTACTTAAATAATTTTGCGATTGGTTGTTGGTTTCTGTAAAAAAATAAGCTTGCTTGCATGGGAATAAAATGGATAATCTGATAACAAGAAACTTGTTGATAATTAAGTTTTTTTAGAATATTTATCTATTAAATAATTGTTACTTTAAAGACCTAATTATCAAGTTATAAGGGATTAATTTTAGAATAGGAATTAAAAACGCGTCTAGGTGCAATTTTTGGCATTAAAATCCTCAAAAAAAGAAAAAGAAAAAAAAGAGTCCAATTTGAACCAAAATTGGAAGAGGGGCCTGACATCAAAGAGGGTCACTCGACACTCTTGGAATGCCGATCGGCACATGGCAAGTGTCAATCGGCACTTCCCAAGTGCCAATTAGCACAAATTTGAGGCCCAGCTCGGAACCTTCTAATTAATATAAAACCTATCCTTTTCGAATTTTTGGGGATTACTACGCATTCCAATTTGTATATGATCTTATTCAACTTATTTTTCAAGTGTCCACCCTCTATAAATAAAGGAAAAAGATCAGAAATCAGGGCTTTTTTTTCGAAATTCTTTGCTCCCCTTACGTTGAAGATGTTTAGGAAACCTTGATTTTAAGAACTTCTTTTTTGTATGTAAAATATTTTAGATCTCAAAGAAAAAATTTCTTTGATTTCTAAAGTATTCTTCCATTGAAGGGTACATTGATGCAAGTAGGTATTTAATTTCGTTCTTGTGTTTATTTTTCTTTTTTCTTAATTGATATGTTTGTGTTGTTCATTGCATGTTTTCTTTATGAATATATGTCTGATGTCATTGTCAATACGATCTTGATCACAATTTATATATGCCCTGTTTATATGTTTAGTTGGAATTTTCTTTAGTTGATTAACAAGTTAATGATTTAATTCTTCTTTAATTTTAAAATTTGCAATTAATCATTACACCTTTTTTTTTTTTTTTAAACAAAACAGATTTGTATTTTCATTAAATATAGATCTAAAAATTTTTCTAAAACAAAAGCAGGTCTGTATTTTCATTAAACACAGATCTGAAAATTTTTTTAAAACAAAAAACAGGTCTTTATTTTCATTAAATATAGATCTGAAAATTTTTCCAAAACAAAAACAAGTTTGTATTTTCATTAAATACAGATTTGAAAATTTTTCCAAAATAAAAAAAAAGTTTTTGTTTCAGAAAAAATTTCAGATTTGTATTTAGTGAAAACACAGATCTATTTTTATTAAATACAGATTTGAAAATTTTTTTGAATCAAAAAATTGATCTGTATTTTCATTAAATACAGATCTGCAATTTTTTAAGCATACAAAACTGGTTTGTATTTTCATTAAATACAGATTTGGAATTTTTTTATGATAAAAAATGGTTTTCTTCTTAAATAAAAATTGCAGATTTTGAATTTTTATAGAGTGAATTAATATTGAATTTAGGGATTTTAATATGTCATGGTAGTGTCATGCATCTTTTGAAAGGGTATATAATGGTCATTTAGAGTCATAAAGACCAAACTCTGTCTGGGCGAAATGAATGCCTAACACCTTCCCATTCCATAACCTAGCCCCTGAACTTAGGTTTTTGGATAGTAGACTAGTGTTTTATCTTTTGTTTTGGTAGATTGTGACTAGGATCAAAGCTTTGTAATTTTTGCATAGATTGTATTTGGGACCAAAGCCTTGTAATGATTATTTGACCAAGATTTGTATTTACATAATTAATGAAATTTGATGTATTTGATGTAAATTTTATATTTATATTTTTCTTATTTTACTTATGTTTTTCATATTTTTTGTAACAAAAAAATAATTGGCGACTTCACACAATTACCCAAAAGAGAGGTGCCTTAAGCACCCAAATCTCTTTTTGAGAGCACCCCTAGGAAGTTTTCCGATCTCTTACAGTGGCGACTTCGCTAGGATGTTGAGGGCTAAACTTCATGTTAGACTTTAAATGACAATTATATAACCTTGTTTTTTGTATGATGTTTTTGTTTGTTTGGTTGCTTATGTCTTGATATGTTTGTATGATATTTTGTTTGAGTTTGCCATGTTGATTGTTGAAAGCTTTCCTTAACTGTCATAGTGTGTGCCATCAAAACAACAAATATACATGCACCCATCTTAACATATAGTGGTAGTAACCATGGATCACCAGTCTTCATTAGATTTGGGTAGCCAGTGGTGAACTCACTAACTTATAGCCCAAAGTCACTAGATCATTTCCTGTTGACTAAAAAGGATACACCATGCCGTTTGGACCAATGTAATGTTCATTACATTACAAGTTGGGAGGTGTAATGTCCTAGCTATGGGAAACAATAAAACAACAAACCCACCCTACAATGTAATGACTTAGAACCTATCCTTTGGCCGGTCCATGTTAAAATTGTATTGCATATTATGTGTGTTTGGACCATTGTTTGAGCTATGGTGAGCCCAAGTTCAACACTTGGGTCCATCATAATTTTTTGAATTTTGTGTGCTTTATAAACCTAATTTTGTTTTACTAGAAAGAAAGGTGTGTCATGTGTATGTGCAGTTTGAGCCCAAGCTTGCTAAGCCCAAAGTCCATCAAGCTCATCAAGACTCAAGCCCATTAAGTTCATAAGTTCATCAAACTCAAGCTTATCTAGCTCAATGAGGATTCAAGCCTAATCCCATCAAGATCAAGTCATCTTCCTCGAGGTTTAGGCCTACCAAGGTCCAATTTTTAGAATTTCAACTCAAACATCCACAATGGACCAAGAAGAAACAAGCAGCCTGACTTTGCCTCATTTCACAAGCAGTCAAGCCATATTTGGGTTATTAGGACAATTGTATATCTTAAATTTTGTTGTTTACTACATGTTTCTAATGAGAATATTTGTTGAGGTTTATTGTATTTTTGTTGATTATCATGTGCATTTTGTTAAAAAAAAATCCAAAAAAAAAAAAAAAAAGATTTCAAAAAAAGAAATTGAAAAAAAAAAAAAACAGAAAAAAAAAATTTCAAAAAAAAAAAAGTTTTTGAAAAAATTGAAAAAAAAAAAATCTTTTGGACTGAGGGGCATTGGGCCTTCAAGTCATTTCAAATCATTTAAAAAAAAAAAAATTTAGTAACCTTTTTCCAAAACCCTTTTTGTTCTTTCAGAGACCCTAATATTTTTCCCAAGCCTCCCTTTCAAAGACTCCAAAAATTTCTTTTTCAAAAGCCTTCTTTTCAAGAAAATACAAGAAGATCCATTTGATAAAAATTTTTCCAAATCATGATTATTAATTGCTTTACCAATCAAGTTGTTCCAAAGAGGGATTTAACTTCACTCAATCCATGTAAAGACTTTTGCTAAAAGTTTAAAATATGATAAGAAAATGTCCTAAAAGGAAATCAAAGAAATTCATCCATTCATCCAAATTCCTTAAACCACATACACTCAATTCCAATCTCTACAAAAATTTTCACATCGTTGGAGCATTTATGCTTGTATTCTAAGATTAATTTATTAAAAGAGTTTAAGTCATTATGCTTACAAGAAAGCATCACTAGGGATAGGATGCCACCTTCGGTAATCCACATTATTCCTTGACACCTATTACAATAATTATCCATTGCTAGCCAACATGAGCCTTTAAACAATTAGCTTGTTTTTCAATGAACCCACTAAAAACTTAAACCTTGGGTGGGGAAATTAAGTATGCATGCTTAAATCTCAAGATGAGGAAGTATTGACCTTATGGATTCAACACCACTTGGTAAGGTCCTCAATGAAGACAATGAGACTGGTTCAAAAGAAGGAAAAGATGACGAGTTCATCAAGTTTAGGAAAGAGTTTTCACCAAAGAAAAGTGAAAGTTCAATTCATTAAGATAGGAAGGAAGAAAAAATCCATCAAAGAGAGATAAAATGCATCAAACTGTGAAAAAAAAACTTTAACAAAAAAGAGAGAGAGAAGTGAATGCAAGAATTTTCATCAAGTTGTGAGAGAATATTGATTCATTAAAAAGACACATGAGACATGAGAACTCTTGAAAGATTCATTTGAGTTGAAAGGGATGAGTGAAAAATGAAGATTTATCAAAAGCATAATTCAATATAATTTAGGAAGATGAGGAAAAGAAAAAGTAAGATACATTTCATCAAAAAATTGCGTTCAATCAAGTAAAGAAAAAAATGAATGAGAGTGCATTAGAAAGGATAAGAGGATATCAAGGAGAAATGAAAATTTCATCCAAGAAAGATGAAAGTTTGTCAAAAGCCCTAAAAAAAAAAAACCCCTGCTAGATTGAAAATCCGAAAGGCAAGTCTAGGAAAAATTAGGGCCCAAGAAAAAAAAAAAGCCCACTAGGCTGAAAACCCGAAAGGGCGGTCTAGGCAAAAATTAGGGTAAGAAAAAAATATTTAAAAAAAAATGAGAGTGAGTGATCTGACCACAAGATAGGATGCTAAGAAGACCAAAAAGAGGAAGTTGTCAAGCTAAGAAATCAAGACAAAATGGAAGGAACCAATGAAGACCAATGAGAAGATGATGAACATGACAAAGGATTTTAGCACAAGAGTCAATAATGCAATATATGAAAAACTCTTCCAATGCTAGAATTTAAAGTGTTGCATACTTGGGGAAATATCAAAAGGGTTTTGAGCCTTTATATCCTTCTTTTCAATAACCTAAACCTGGCCTACATTACAACCTTTGAATAAAGACCTCTTTGATGTCTTGCTAATTGAAGGCGCAACTTTAGCTTTGATAATATTTTCTCTTGAATTAAGAAGGAAAACTGCTCAAGATTATCAAGCCCCATTGGTTGATATTTTCCAAAGACAAAATTTCATAAATTCTTAGGTGACTAAAAAAAAAAAAAAAATTCTAAGCTCCAAACACTCCTTTTCCAAACACTCCCTTTTTTTGCCTCCAACAAAAAATAACTCTCAAGAGAATAACATTTCCAAATTCTGAAAAATTTTCAAATCTTCAAACTTGGGATTTTTCCCTTTCTTGCTTATTCCCAACATATGCGATTCCCAAGCATTTCATTTCTTCGATTGTCTTTAAAGACTTAATCTAAAAATTTTAGAATGAAGAAGCAAATTTGTTTACATGTTTTTACTATTTTCAAATCCTTCCTTGCCAATGAGATCGAGTTAACAATTAAGTATTATGATTCATCAAAGAGGTTGTTCAAAGGATCACCTTTTGTTCATTTGAAAAAGATAAAATTTGAAAAAGTCTCATTCTAACTAAATTGCTTTTAAAAAAAAAAGACTCATTTCAACAAAAAAAAAATTCATTTTTCAAAACTTTTTTTCGAACTACGTCTGGACTTGATCCTTTGTGAGAGAGGTATGTAGACTGCCTTTTCAAAGGCCTAATCACAATCACTCAAAAGAAACTTCATTTCAAAAAAGAAGATTTTTTAAAACTTCATTTTTCAAAAAAAATTTTCGAACTACGTTTGGACCTAATCCACTATGAGAGAGGTACATAGGTAGCCATTTCAAAGGCCCCGTCACAATCACCCCAAAAGAGACTCATTTAAAAAATATTCATTTTTCAAAATTTTTTTTTCGAACTATGTTTGAACTTGATCCTCTATAAGAAAGGTACGTAGGCAGCCTTTCCAAAGGCCCGATCATAGTCACTTAAAAAAAAAAAAAAAAAAATTTTTTTTCAAAGGCTCAAAATCAAGACATTTCTTTGTGTGAATTTAGGCTAGGAGCGTCTGTTTTGCGTTAAGCATATCATCAATTTTCTATGCAAGCATGTGTAAACTAGGGACATTGGCCCAAAACATTTTTTTATAATAACTGATTACTAACAAGCTCATGGAAAGAATCTTTTGCAATAGTTGGACATGGATCTTTCATCCACTCAACATTCACCATCAATCTTCAGTTTATATGCTACCATATGTTCTAGAAAAAAGGCTGAAAATGGGACAACTAGACAAGGCTCAAGATGTGCTAATCAGCACTCCAATAGTGTCGATTGGCCCAACACCTTGACAATCCTTGTTTTGCCCAGTTTTGTGATTTTTGATCTTGTTTTACTAAAATTTTTCTTTATTGAAGGTCCCTATACAATAAGATTTTTCAAAATTCACATTGATTGTTGAACTAGGGGCATTCGGTCATGCCTTATTCATTTTCCACAAAAAAAAAAAGAAAAAAGAAAAAAAGATCATCATCATCTTTTCAAAAAAAAAAAAAATTTAAAATAAATAAATCAAGATTTCCAAAAATCATGCATCAATTTCTAAACTAGGGGCATTCGGTCATGCCTCATCCATTTGAAATAAAAGAAGTCATCTTTTCCTCAAAAGTCAAGGTTTTCAAAAGTCATGCATCAATTCGCAAACTAGGGGCATTCGGCCATGCCTCATTCATTTAAAAAAAAAAAAAAATCAAGATTTCCAAATATCATGCATCCATTTCTAAACTAAGGGCATTCGGCCATGAATCGTCCATCTTGAACAAAAAAGAAATCATCTTTTTCTCAAAAGTCAAGGTTTTCAAATTCATGCTTCAATATGTAGACTAGGGGCATTCAGCTATGCCTCATTCAGGTAAGATCCCCATGTCAAAACTTGTCAGGTAAATTCAAACCTTTGCACCACAAAGCTTCATTAGGTAAAGTCTAAACTTTTCTGAATCAAGCTCTTACAAGAATAAGTCCATACATATCGAAGTCATCAAATGCAAAGATCAAAGAGTGGTAGTTCATGAGTAATACTAGTTAATTGACCAGAAATCAACTCTTGTTTTTCTTGCAGTGAGTTAAAAGAGGAAAAATCTCCTGAACTTCAATCTTCAAGGGATAAATCTCCTATTCAAAATTTTCAAATGGACAAATTTCCTGAATAAATCTTCAAAGGACAGATCTCCATGAATAAATTTTCACAAAAAAAAAAAAATTAAAATAAAGGTTTTGCAAAGATGATAAAAAACTCAAGGATTTGAAAAGATATTTTGAGAGATGGAAGAAATCAAGTTTGAAAGCCTTGAGAAGTGATTTTCTAAGCAAGAAATGGTTTGGAAATGAAGGAAATGCAAAAGGAAGAAGCTTGTGAATAGTGACAATGAAGGATGAAAAGAGAGTGAAGAAGAAGAAGCAAAAAAAAAAAAAAAAGAGAGATGGAGATAATAAAGGGGGCCAAAAGTTGCCCCCCCCCCCCCCTCCCGCCCCCTCTTTAAGTGGTCACATGAGTTGCTGAGTCAACTCATGTTTGATCGAGTTGACTCGGTTAACTTACCACAAAAAGAAAAAAACAAAATTTTTTTTATTAAAAAAAATGAATGAATGAATGAAAAAAAAAAAAAATGAATGAATGATAAAAAAAAAAAAAATGATGAATGATAAATAAAAAAAACTTCCCAAGGGTTTACAAAAATAGATGATATCACTTTCAAGAAAATTTCAATTTTTGAAGGAAGAAAAATAAAATTTTTTCTGAAGGATGTCCAAGAACAAAGGGTTTCATTTTTAGAAAGAGAATTTCAAATTTCAAAATAAAAATGACGAAAAGAAAGTTTTTCAAAGGACCATAAAATTAATGGTTTTTCCTTTTGAAGAAGAAATTCAAATATTAAAGCAAAAAAAAGGGGGAAAAGAAGAAGAAGAAAAATTGCACATCTCAAATAATGGAGCAATAAAGCACCAATCCCTTTAATTCTAATTCAAGACTTTTGTCTTTTGTAGGAAAATCTCAGACCTAGACCGAGATAGAGAAACCTTTTAGTCACCCCAGATCCAGAACAAGATAGAGAAACCTCTCAGTCGCCCCAAATTCAGACCGAGATAGAGAAACCTCTCAGTCACCCAGATTCAGACTGAGATAGAGAAGCCTCCCAGTCACCTTAAAATTCAAATCGAGATAAAGAAACCTCTCAATCACCTTAGATTCAAACTCAGAATGAGAAACCTCTCAATCACCCCAAATTCAAACTGAGATAGAGAAACTTCTCAATCACCCAAGATTCAGACTGAGATAAGGAATCCTCTCAGTTGCCTCAAAATTCAGACCGAGATAGAGAAACCTTTCAGTCACCCCAGATCCAGAACAAGATAGAGAAACCTCTCAGTTGCCCCAAATTCAGACCGAGATAGAGAAACCTCTCAGTCACCCAGATTCAGACTGAGATAGAGAAGCCTCTCAGTCACCTTAAAATTCAAATCGAGATAAAGAAACCTCTCAATCACCTTAGATTCAAACTCAGAATGAGAAACCTCTCAGTCGCCCCAGATTCAGACCGAGATAGGGAAAACTCCCAGTTACCTCAGATTCAAACCGAGATAGAGAAGCCTCTCAGTCGCCTCAAAATTCAAACCAAAATAGAAAAACCTCTCAGTCGCCTTGATTCAAATCGAGATAGAGAAGCCTTTCTATCGCCTCAAAATTCAGACTGAGATAGAGAAACCTCTCAGTTGCCCCTGATTCTGATCGAGATAAAGAAACCTCTCAATTTCCCCTAATTTAGACCAAGATAGAGAAACTTCTTAGTTGCCTTTCAGACTGAGATAGAGAAGCCTTTCAATCACCTTAGATTTCTAAATCAAGCGAATACAATTCTCGATTGCCTCATCCACATTTAAAATTTAATTCAGGTTCATCAATAATCAAGTAGATCAAGTATTCATAGTTCTCATTTTTCAAGACAATACAACACTAGCTCTATGTCCTAAGCTTTTAGGTTCTAGGGCTAGGAAATCATTGAAAAGTCAATCTCGATTAAATCATGATCGCTAAAATCAGTGTCTTTGTTTTACATTGACATTCGCTTTGCAAGCTTTGCCAATGAGGGGCATTCTGTGAACACTCGATTTTGCACCCATAATTTAATTTTGGAAGATGGCTAGAATGACCATTCATATAACCAAAAATTAGAGTTGCACTAATTCATTCATTGCATATCATAAAAATGATCTTAAAATTCCAACGGCCATGACGGTATGCCCGGTTCCTAAATCGGACCGTCGAATTGAAAGATATCACATAATCAGATTTTCACGGTCTACATTCATTTTGTTTGGGTGGACTCAATCACGTGTAATTAATTTAAATTATTTCTAATTGGTTAAACAATTAAAATTAATTAAATAATTTTGTGATTGGTTGTTGGTTTTTGTCAAAAATAAGCCTGCTTGCATCAGAAAAAAATGGATAATCAAATAACAAGGAACTTGTTGATAATTAAGTCTTTTTAGAATATTTATCTGTTAGATAATTGTTACTTTAAAGACTGGATTATCAAGACAAAAGGGATTAATTTTAGAATATGAATTAAAAGCGTGTAAAGGTGCAATTTTTAACTAAAAAATCCTCAAAAAAGAGTCCAAATCAAACAAAAATTGGAAAAGGGGCCCGGTATCCAAGAAAGCCAGTTGGCACTTTCGGAGTGTCGATCGGCACATGGTTAGTGCCGATTGGCACAAATTTGAGGCCCGGCCTTGGAACATTCTAATTAAGATAAAACCTATCCTTTTCGAATTTTTGGGGATAAGGACGCATTCCAATTCGTCTCTGATCTTATTCAGCTTATTTTTCAAGAATCCACCCTCTATAAATAGTGGAAAAAGATCAAAAATCAGGGCTTCTTTTTCAAACTTCTTTGCTCCCCTTACATTAAAGACGTTTCGGAAACCTTGAATTTAAGAACTTCTTTTTTGTAAGTAAAATATTTTAGTTCTCAAAGAAAAAATTTCTTTGATTTCTAAAGTATTCTTCCATCGAAGGGTACATTCATGCAAGTAGGTATTTAATTTCGTTCTTGTGTTTATTTTTATTTATTTATTTTCCTCTTAATTGGTATGTTTGTGTTGTTCATTGTATTTTTTATTTTTTTTATTTTTATGAATATGTGTCTAATATCATTATCAATATGATCTTGTTCACAATTTATATATGCCATGTTTGTATGTTTAGTTGGGATTTTCCTTAGTTGATTAACATGTTTATGATTTAATTCTTCTTTAATTTCAAAATCTGTAATTAATCATTACACCTTTTGTTTAAACAAAAACAGATCTGTATTTTCATTAAATACAGATCTGAATTTTTTTTTTTTGAAACAAAAGCAAGTTTGTATTTTCATTAAATACAGATCTAAAAATTTTTCTGAAATAAAAACAAGCATGTATTTTCATTAAATACAGATCTAATAATTTGTTTGAAACAAAAACAGGTCTGTATTTTCATTAAATATAGATTTGAAATTTTTTCCAAAATAAAAATAGACTTGTGTTTTCATTAAATACAGATCTAAAATTTCTTTTTGAAATAAAAACAGATCTGTATTTTCATTAAATACATATCTGAAATTTTTTCTGAATCCAAAATCTGATATGTATTTTCATTAAATATAGATCTAAAAATTTTCTGAAACAAAAATAGATTTCTACTTTCATTAAATATAGATCTGAAAATTTTTCTGAAAAAAAAAAAAAAAAAAAAACTAATCTCTATTTTCATTAAATACAAATTTGCAATTTTTCAAGCATACAAAACTTATTTGTATTTTCATTAAATACAAATCTGAATTTTTTTTTTGATAAAAAATAGTTTTCTTATTAAATAAAAATTGAAGATTTTGAATTTTTAAAGAGTGAATTAATATTGAATTTTGGGACTTTTATATGTCATGGTAGTGTCATGCATCTTTTGAAAGTATATATAATGGTCATTTAAAGTCTAGAAGACCAGACTCTGTTTAGGTGTAATGGGTGCCTAACACCTTCTCATTTCGTAACCTAGCTCCCGAACTTAGGTTTTTGGATAGTAGACTAGTGTTTTATCTTTTGTTTTGGTAGATTGTAACTAGGATCAAAGCTTTGTAATTTTTGCATAAATTGTATTTAGGACCAAAGCCTTGTAATGATTATTTGACCAAGATTTGTATTTACATAATTAATGAAATATTTGAAGTAAATTTTATATTTATATTTTTCTTATTTTACATATGTTTTTATTATTTTTTGTAACAAAAAATTAAGTGGCGACTCCACATAATTACCCAAAAGAGAGGTGCCTTAAGCATCCAAATCTCTTTTTGAGAGTACCCCTAGGAAGTTTTCCGGTCTCTCACATTCCAAAAATGTTATCTTTTCTCCATTGGGCCGCAGAAACATCGAGATTGATGTGGCACAACCCGTTCGGGCATTGGAGCACTCAAAGGGCCATTCCAAGTCAAATTGACCGAAATGCCCCTAGTCAACCCTAGGTTAACCGAAAGTCAAAGTTAGTCAAAATCATTATAAAACAAAATTTTTCATGTTTCTACATCAAACCGGAGCTATTTGGTGATTTTCGTCAACTTTGACCAAATTTGACTAGGTTTGACCCGAGGTTGACCCACAAGGGCACCAGAAATCCTAATTTTGATTTAACCATTAGAACAGGTTGGGACTAGTACCATTGTGAAGATTATCGAATTCCCTTTGCAACGACTATTCATGGGCTGAAATTGGAGTTAAAATGGTTGAGATATCCAGAAAATCATTTCAAGTGCATCAGCATGCTACCCAATGCCATAACTTTTGATCTGGCTGTCATATTTTCAATTTCTTTAGTGTTATAGAAACAAAAATCCAGAGCTTTCCAAGTACACCAAGATCATCTTAATTAGATTCTGAGAAGGCCTTCAAATATACGTCAAAAGCTAGACCAGGAAAAAGCCAAAACTGATCAGGTCAGCAGGGGCGGCCGGCGGCCTTTGTTTGGTAGCTAGCGGTGGCCAGCGGCCATACAAGGTGCACCGAAAGTTGAAGGGTCAGTTTTTCCTCGTAAATGCCCCCAGACCCTTCATTTTACAAAAGAAAAAGAAGATTTTGGGCAGTTTCCTGGGCAAATTCTCTATCTTTCCTCTCTTTAATTTCACTCCTAAACACATCCAAACACCTTTGATTCTTCTCTTTTCTCCACAATCACAAGGTAATGTTCTTGCACCCGATCTTTTTCTCCTTGGTTCCATACCATGGATTTAAGGTTTAGGGGTGTGGATGAAGCTTTTTAGCTCCAACCCACACTCTTTTCTTTTTATAGCTTTTTCTAGTTTTTTCTTGTTCAATAATATGCTTTATTACTTTTCCTAGCATGTTCTTGCTTCCTAGCATGTCTTTATAGTTTTTCTAGCATGTTTCCTTGCTTATGCCATGATTTATTGCTTTGATGTTGTTGGCCTAGCCTTCTTGGGCTAGAATACGTCTAAATTTAATGTTTGTGCTTAGATCCACATTATTTTATGCTCCTTGCCATGCTTATGTTTAGATCTACATGCCTATGTGTTCTTGGCCATGTTTTTGCTTAGATCTACATGCCTATGTGTTCTTTGCCATGTTTATGCTTAGATCTATGTCCCTATGCTTAGATCTATGTGTTTATATGCTCTGTGCCATGCTTGTGTACTTAGATCTATGTTGGTTGTAATGCCATGTGCTTCGGTAGCCCTTTTGTCCCTTGATATCTCTCTTTCTTGTGTTTTGACCCTTATTGGTAGGGTGTAGATCTAGATCCCGTGGTCTAGGCCTACATCCACACACCTAGGCCTATATTAAAGGGTTTGGATAATTTTCTAATACATGTCTGTGTTTGCTTGTTTATTTCTATGCTTTATGCCATTGTTAGCCTCTCTAGATCTAGGCTTTGCCGTGCTTTGTGCCCTCCCATGGGTTTGCTTGTGTGGTTGCATCCATCCCTCCCAGGGATTGATTGGGTGTAGCCGTTGGTGAGATACTCCTCTGTGGTATCAGCGTGCTTGATACACACCTTTCTCAGCTCTATGCAATGTTTATATTCTTGCCATGCTTGCACTGTGCCACCCGTTTGGCTTCCTTTGCTTCCTTGAATCTTGTTGATGCATGAATTTATGTGTCTTCCATAATCCAATCCAATGGAACTATGGACACTCGATCCAAACCTACATTTTTCCTCTTAGGACACCATCTTTTGTTTGATAACATGCTTGTTTGCCCTTTCATACGCCTAGCATGCTGTGTTTGCCCCCGTTTGGCTCTCTTTGTTAGTATGTTCTTTGCATGCTCTCCCTATCTCCTTCGTGTCTTTCTTGCTTGTTTGCTGTCATGTTTCTTTTGCCTATGCATATACACACATGGAGCATGGACATTTAGAGCAAAGGTATGACCTCCTAGGCATAAGCAAAAAGGGCAAGGATGCAAGCAAGAGGATGCAAGCCCATAAAGGGCAAATGTTTAGTAGATTAGGGGGCCTAGCCCCTCTAGAGTGGTTTTCTCTTCCTTTCTCTTTAAGCCTCTTCTCTAGACCATGTATTAGGGTCCCCCTCCATGCACCCCGTTTACTTTTCCTATTCTTTTCTTGGGTTGTGTTCCTTGGGTCTGGCAATGTCTGTTTTACATTTCCTGTACCCTGTTTGGCCATATCCTTGGAATGTTGGCAATGTTTATTTTACTTTCCTGCTTTGTGTGATAGCATTGTGCATGATGTATGTATGTTTGTCTATATATATATATATATGCTTGCGTGTGTGTGGGTGATTGTGCACTTTGTATGATGAACTCTTATGGTTACTCGAGCGACCCTCACTGATCACAAGTGCTCTTGACCTTGTAGTGTGGGTATGCATTAAAGGTGATTGTTGTAGGTGTATATTCATGCTACATTGTGTGCAGATCATCACGGTGTGATTGGCTTGATCCATGTCATTAAGTGACATTGGTTTCCCTGTTTATGCGAAACACATCAACATGCTTGATGCTTTGAAAGGCCTCAGCTCATCATTGTATGAGCATGTCGATGCACGCTATATAAACAGACATGAAACCCTAGTGCACCAAATGCGAAATCTTTGCCAAATTTTCACCTTGAAAATTGGGTAGCCCTATTGCCGTATTCTTACGTCTAAATCTTGGTGAGAATAGCATTTTGTGTGCTATGACGCATTTAAGTCTAAACATTGCCAGATTTCCGCCATGAAAAAAAGGCGAAATGCTGCTGGATTTTCACCGTGGAAATTTGGCAATGATTCCAAACACACTTGGAAAGCATTGATCGAGTCCACTCCCATTCTGAAACCAAACCTTAAAGCCCAATACTTTTAGAGCCCCGAAAGCTAATGCCAATAGCTCATTTTTAATTGTCAATGTACTTAATTATGATTTTACCAAAACAAAGGACTGTCTACGGATAGGCATTGTGGGGAGCCTAACACCTTCCCCACTTGTAACCAAATTTCCAAACTCAAGAATCAAGATTTTTTACCCATCCGCATTAGATTGGGAAAAAAAAAAAAATTCTTAGCCTAGGATCGGTAATAAAAGTAAATAGAGCCAGGTGACCAATCACACCTTAAAAAAACTCAATGATTAGTGGCAACTTCACTTACCCTGGGTAATTTCCTTAAAATCGACTCAGATTCCAGTCACACACTTGAAGTACGACACACCTCCATATCATATTCTTGCACTGAGATAGAGAGGCGCGAGAGTGTTGTCGCAATGGGTGGTCGAACAGCAGCAAGGCGTCGATAGACTGGCAACTCCACTGGGGATACTTGGAGTGTTTAGCCTTTAGAGCTTTTGATAAGATCATAATCTTTGGACATTGGCTTTCAAAAACATTAAAATTGGCATTAGCCTCCAGGGCATTCCTTTTGAAAAATGCTTTTACTATATCCTAGTAAACTATTTTCAAAACTTAAAAATTTTTTCCAAAAAATTTTTTCAAAATGGTTTTCCAAAAAATAGTTTTGAGGAATTTTCATATGTGTGAAGCTTTCCTGCTTTCCTAAGCATGCTTTACAGCTTTCCTTCACATGTGCGAACCTAGGGTAGTAAGATTTAATTTCTGCTACACCTTTATCTATGCCTATTTCTGTTGTGCTTGGAAAGTCTTTCCCTTTTCATTTCAAAATGCATGACATCACCCCTCATTTTGACTTGAACTTGGGCTCAGCACTTTAAGGTTTCCACCTTACGCACAAACCATAGATAGTTATTGGGCGTTGATTTGTAGGCATTTCTGGGTCCATAGGTGGACAGGAGTAGCTGAAAGTGCCCAATTTCCGTTTGCAAGTTTGCCCTTTTTGCTTACGTTAAAGAGTTGTGCTCTACTCCAAGTTCTATCTATCCTGCTTACATTGCATTTGTGATTAACCCCTAGGGAAAAGCAACCATGTTGCTCACACATTAGATCATACCTAATCCTTAAGGGTTTCCAACCCTACAGGGACATGCATGCATACACTAATGGCTCCATCATGTAAATGTGTACAGATAAAATTTGTGGCAAGTAGCCAAAACTCTACACCAAGGAGGACATTGCAAAAGTTTAGGATCTTCTTCGAGAAGGTAAAGCCATTCAGAATGAAGCCTCTTCATTGTAAATTTGAATTTCCATGTATTGTAAAAAGCCCACTGTTGGAGCCATTGTCTATAGCCCATGATCTTGGGGCATTGTAAAAAGTCAAACTATGTAAAAGCATTTCCATGTAATCAAAAGAGAAGGGTCCATCCCGCAATTTCAAGCATGATATGAAAGTTCTAGTTACTTGCCAAGCTTGTGCATCAATTCTGCATCACTATAGAAACTGACCATGATAAATACCTAATCAAGGGTCGAAGCCAATATTTCGAAAATGATAGGTGCATTTTAAATAAGCAAGAACCTAAACTAACTTTGTGTTCGTTTTTTGTTTCCACATTGTCAAATTTTCAAATGTACCCTATTTCTCTCCCATCCCATTCTTTTCCTTTCAAGGATCCTAAAATGAAAATATTGCTCAAAGGAAACAGTCCAAGTTACCATCACACCGTGATCCTACCATCACTAGGTCTCGTGCTAAAGAGATGTCTATTGGTGGTCCTTCCCCCATGAAGAAAAATACTCACAAGATCGCTCTCCTAAAAGAGTAGATGGCAGCAATGATGGGCATGATGCAACAACTAGTTATAAGGGGGAACCGAGAATCATATTGTACCACTCCAGAGGGCTTTGCGCCCCATTCTGAAAATGAGAACTGGCCACCACCAGATCTAAACTAATGCTACACCATGCCACCATTCACCCCACAAGAGAATAACCAGGAAGTGGATCGTCCTAAGGATAAGACCTCAGAGTCTGGTTACGATCATGTCAAAAGTCAAGTAAAGACTCTGACTGAGAAGACCCATATCAGAGAGGGCTCTAACGCTCGAGGAATTGTTGATTTAGATAGTTTGACCAATTTCCCTTAGGTCATTATGCCTCCCAAGTTCAAGGCACCCAAGTTTGTCAAGTATGATGGCACTAGAGATCCTTACACCAATCTGTGCATGTTCTGTAGGAAGATGGCACCCTATGGAGACAATCACCCTTTGCACTGCCAGATTTTCCCTGATAGCTTGACTAGCCCTGCAGCCACATGGTATGTAAGATTGGAAAAGACCTCTAGCTAGAAAGAGATGGCCAATGCATTCTTGGAGTATTATTGGTTTAATACTAAGAAAACCCCTGACCACACAGTTCTTTAAAGGACAGCAGATATCAATCAAATCCAAGACCAAAACATTGGCAAATTGTAAAGCATATTCTTAAGTATCTACAGAGAACGAGAGATTATATGCTTGTTTTACTGATATAAGGATTTGATACATATTGGTTATACGGATTCAGATTTTCTATTAGATCTTGATTTCAGAAAGTCAACTTCAGTTTTTGTATTCACCTTGGGAGGTGGAGCCATAAGTTGGAGAAGTGTTAAGCAATCTTGTATTGTTGACTACACCATGGAAGTTGAATATGTTGCTGCTTGTGAAGTGGCAAAGGAAGTTGTTTGGCTCAAGAAATTCCTTTCTGATCTTGGTGTTGTGAGAGTGGAGCAAGTTCCTATCACATTGTTTTGCGACAATAGTGCAGTGGTTGCACAATCCAAAGATCCAAGGAATCACAAGAAAGGAAAGCATATTGAAAGAAAGTACCACATAATTAGAGACATTATTGCTCAAGTAAATGTAGTAGTAGCAAAGATAGATAGTACGAATAATCTAGTAGATCCCTTTACCAAAGCCTTGCCCCAAAGGACTTTTGAGCCACATTTGGAGGGAATGGGAGTTAGATTAGTGCACAATAGTCTTTGGGCAAGTGGGAGATTATTAGGAAATGTGCCCTTTAAATCCTATTGTATGATGCTATGTTTGACATTATGTATGACAATATATATGACATTATGTTCTGATTAATAAAGTTGTTTTATTATTATCTAAAATAATGGTAGCATGAATATTTGGACATTATCATATAGTCCATGAGATGCATAGTATGTGATTTATATGATTTAGTCATAGAAGATATAAGTCACAAGTTCTTTGCAAACTCAAAATTTTAGTTCATAGTGGGTGATGAAATTAGGTGTTTCATTTGCAAAAACTATAACATATCAACTAAGATGATTTGTCTTGATCATGGAAGCGGAGACTTCTAGTTGATATGTTTTAAGTGTTAACACATATTGAATTGGACCGCCGTGAGATTTATTATTCTACTAATGACTGTCAAATGAATAATAAATCTCACGACTTCTATTTACATCAATTCTTAATCTTGAGAGAATAATGAACTTGATCATGAAGTGTAGGTTATTTTGATATATCAGGAGTGAGATCTAAAGTCACGATCTAAACCTCAGTATGTTGGGCAGCTACATTTAGTGTTGAAGGAACATATATTCTCAAGATGGAATTCATAATCTCCTAACGGAGATATAAAATATTCCCTTGAGACAAATTTAAGGGGCTCTATTATTCAAAGTGTTAGGCCTAATCACTTTAGTAAGGAGTTACTAAAGTATATATTTATGAAATTAGATTTCATAAATATATGATCAATAACTTAAAGGATTAAACATGGTACTTAAGGTTCTTCAAAGTTGCAGTCAACATTCATAACTTTGTATTCCTACAAATATTTTATGAAGGGGTTGTATGTATAATAAAGTTTTGGGATATAATTTATTAATAAGGCCTAGAGTGCAATTATATTTATATGGTGGTATTAAATATAATTAATTGGTAATTTTGGGCTTGTCAAGAGTTGACAGAAAGCCCAAAACCCATTGGAGCTAGTGTCTCATTTGTTCCCTTTTGGTCCCACTCCAAGCCACATACTAAAGGCTAATTGGAATGGCCCAAAAGACTAACTCAATTAGATAATAAGTTATAAGGAGAAAAACATATAGAATTTTATGAGAGAATGAAATGGTGTGTATGTGAGTGGAAGCCACTCTCTTTTTCTCCCTTGAACACATACATATAAACTGATTGAGAGACCACACTTTTTGGGCACAAGTGGAATTAGAGTGAAGATTAAAAGTGTTCTCAAGTATTTCTAATCTTTGGTTTAGAATTTCATCACACTAATGTACACTCTTTTGTTTTTATATTCTGAAATTTATATAGTACATGTTATCAATTGCGAATGAAGTATATACATTAATTTTCAGCTGCTTATGTTTTGTATGAGATACAAACCATGATTTTCCAATAGAGTTGCCTCCAAGAGGTAATGATCATACCTTGGCCATGCATATCGTAGTCAAGTGTGAAGACATGATTGTCTCAAGAGTGTTAATCGATAATGGATAAGCCCTGAATGTCTGCCCGATGGACACTTTTAAGTGCCTGAAAGTGGATATGTCTCTTATGAAGCCTTGCACTATGATCATTAGAGCTTTTGACAGCACGTGCCGCGAAGTGCAAGGTGAAATCAAACTAATCATTGAGATCGGCCCGAGATCCTTCGTGGTTAACCTCCAAGTGATTAAAGCGGACTCTCCATACAATATGCTTTTAGGGAGGCCTTGGTTGCATATAGCAGGTGCAATCATGTCTACCCTCCATAGAGGACTTAAGTTCATCTCTAAAAATCAATTGATCACTATTATGGCTGAAGAGCCCATGACTATCTTCTAGGAGACATCTATCCCCTACATCAATGCCAACGCCTTCCCTGAAGTGTTTTTCCATAGCTTCAAGCTAGTTTCCATGATTCATAATGCTTTAGAACCTGAGTCTAGTTGGCTTGCAGCAGTTTTGATGGCCTCAAAGGAAATGTTCAAGTTTGGGTACCACCTAGGCCAAGGCCTTAGAGCCGTAGGACATGGGAGCCCTGCTTTCATTGAACTCTCAGATAACAAAGGAAGATTAGGTTTGGGGTATAAACCCACTTAGGAAGAACTCTTTCAAGCTTCTAGAGGTAAGAAAAGGAAGAGTGACACTTCAGGGGTGTTTATTCCCCATATTAGAACCACTTTTCCGGCTCCGACCGAGGTCATTATGCCCGAACCTTTTAAGGAATTGGAAGATGAGAAGTCTGATCCGGTTTGCATTATTCAACTCTATCCTAAAGAGTTCTCTGTGAACGCTATCATATCTCCTGAAGATAATCCAACTTCTACTATCCGACCAGGGATGCTAGGTGAGACGACAAGCCTTTGGACCATTGAGCCTTGCTTTATGGCTACACCGGCTGAGTAAGGAGTATTCCATCATCAAGTGATTGGGCCTCCCGATCACCCAAGAGAGTTCGAATAGCATATGTAGTTTTTTTTGCATGCTTATGATATTTCCTGCTTTATTTGTATTCCTTGTTCATTTCCCCAATTTCTTTTCCCAAAATAATAATAATAATAATAATAATAATAATAATAATAATAATAATAATAATAATAATAATAATAATAATAATAATAAAGAAAAGAGCATTTCCCTTTTATCATTATTAAGCATGAACTTTTTTTTCCCTTACCCATAATTCATTAATGAAATATTCAGTGTATTATTCAGGAAAATTCTTGAATCTCTCTTTATTTTCTTTCCTAAGAATATACACTTGCAAATTATCTTATGTTTCTCTACATATGTTCTGTTCTATAGGATTTGTTTTGATCCCTAAGTGGATACAAAGTCCCTTTGCCATAATGAGGGTGTAGATGATGTGAATGAGAAAATAGAGTTGGATCATGCTATTGAAGGAATGGAGGAGATCCTAAACTTACCTTAAGACATCCTAGAAGCTCTAAACAAAGAGAGTGAAGGGTTTAAGACCAATATAGAAGAGACAGAGGTGACAAACCTAGCCGATGAAAGAGAGATAAAAAAACCTGTTAAGATCAGGGTAAAATTTCCCAAAGACATGAAAGATGAGCTTATAGCTCTATTGAAGGAATTCAAGAAAATCTTTGCTTGTTTATATCAAGTTATACCAAGACTGGATACCAAGATCGTTGTCCAAAGGATTCCAATTAAATCTAAATGCCCCCTAGTGTGGCAAGCTCTCCGAAAGATAAAGTTAGAGATTATCCTGAAAATCAAAGAAAAAGTAGAAAAGAAAGCCGGTTTTCTTACCGCCATAGCCTGTTCTGATTGGGTTGCCAACATTGTTCCCTTGCAAATAAAGATTTGAAAGTATGAATGTGCATCGATTATAGGGATCTGAATCGAGCCAGCCCAAAAGATCATTTTCCCTTGCCACATATCGATACCCTAATTGATAACACCACAACCAACATGTTCTTCTCCTTTATCAATGGGTTCTTAGGTTATAATTTGATCAAGTACAGGTTAAGGCTTAACCCTAACAAGTGCATCTTCAAAACCAATCAGGGAAATTGCTCGTCTTCATAGTTAGACAAAGGGGAATAGAAGTGGACCTAGCAAAAGTCCAAGCCATCAGGGACATGCTTGCACCGAAAACCGAGAAACAATTTTGAAGCTTCTTAGGAAGGATCAATTACATAGCCCGCTTCATAGCGTAGTTTACCGCCACGTGCGATTCTTTGTTCAAGTTCTTAAAGAAGGATACAAATATAGAATGGACAAATGAGTGTCAAGCGGCCTTTGACAAGATTAAGCAGTATTTGTTGAACCCTCCTATTCTAGTTCCCTTGATGCCAGGACATTCGTTGATTCTTTACTTAGCGGTATAAGAGACATCCATGGGTTGGATGTTAGGCCAGCTAAATGAACCCAATCAAAAAGAGAAGGTGATTTACTACCTAAGTAAGAAGTTCACTAGTTTTGAGATCAAATTGCCATTGAGAAGACATGTTGCGCCCTAGCGTGGGCCTTACAGAAGTTGCAATAGTACATGCTTTACTTCACCACGCAGTTTATTTCCCTCATGGACCCCATCAAGTACATCTTTGAAAAGCCTACCCTTACAAGGAAGATCTCCCATTGGCAGATGTTGCTATCTAAATTCGATATCGTGTTTCTAGTGCGAAAGGCCATCAAGGGCCAAGCCATAGCTGATTACCTGGTAAACCAGTCGTTAAATGATCCAGAATTCCCAAAATTCCTTTTCCCAGATGAGGATGCCTTAGTAATAGAGCTAGAACCAAGCAATGTAGAACCATGGTGTTGGAAGCTTTATTTCGATAAAGCTGCCAATAGCACTAGAAATGGAGTGGGAGTAGTTCTAGTATCCCAAAGGGCCATCAATCTCTGTTTCAATCAAGTTGAATTTTGATTGCACGAACAATATCATAGAATACAAGGCATGCATAGTAGGCTACAAGTTTCCTTAGAGTTCGATGCACATGATCTAAGCATCTTTGGAGATTCCCTTGATCATTTCCCAAATAAAGGCAAAATGGCAAGCCCGAGACACCAAGTTGATTCCATATCAAAAGTGTGTCACCCGTTTAATCCCAGAGTTTTGGAACATCACCTCTGCTTATTTGCCTCAAGCACACAACCATTTTGTAGATGCTTTAGCAACCCTAGCTAACATGGTTAAGTTTGCAGAAGGAGATGAGATGCAACAATTGCGCATAGAGGTCTATAGCGTACTGGCCTACTACATGAACATCAAAGATTGCATGAACACCAAAGCTGAAATTGATGGGAAACCATGGTACCACGATATCAAGGTTTATATCAAGAATGGTGAATACCCGTCCAGAGCCACGGATAGTGAGAGGAAATTTATCAGGTGCATGGCATACTAATTCTTCTTAAGTGGGGAAGTCTTGTATAAGAGGAACCATGATACAACTTTGCTTTTATGCATAAATGCCCCCAAGGCTAACCATTTAATGGAAGAAATGCATGAAGACTTGCTTGGAGCCCATGCCAATGGACCCCTGTTGGCTTGAAAAATGATGAGAGCTGGCTACTATTGGCTCACCATGGAAAGTGACTGCATCAAGCATGTCAAGACGTGTCACTGTTGCCATGTTTACCAGAATAGAAAGAATGTTCCTCCCCAACCTCTACACTTTCTAGCAGTGCCATGGCCTTTTTTAGCCTGGGGAATGGATGTCATTCAACTTGTGATTCCAAAAGCCTTAAATGGGCAAGAGTATATCTTGGTGGCTGTCGATTACTTCACCAAGTGGGTGGAAGCCACTTCCTACAAAAGCGTTACCCAAGCTGCAATGGCCCGATTTGTGAAACAAAAAATCATTTGCTGCTGCAGCATACTAAGAGAGCTCATTACCGATAATGGGAAAAATCTGAATAGGAAAATGAGCAAGCAACTTTGCCAACAGTTCAAAATCGAACACGAGAATTCGATTCCTTACTGTCCTCAGATGAATGTTACAGTGGAAGCCACCAACAAAAAAATAAAGAAGATCTTAGTGAAGATGGCAGACATCTATAAGGATTGGCACGAGTTATTGCCATTTGATTTGTGTGCTTATTGCACTTCTGTTCATACTTCCATGGGTTCAACCCCATATTCCTTGGTCTATGGCATAGAAGCCATCCTCCCCACAGAGGTAGAGATCCCATTTCTCAAAATCTTATCACAGACAAAGTTGTTAGAAGCTAAATGGGCCCGTTCCCAATACGAGTAATTGAACATGATAGATGAGAAGTGCATGACTGCAATATGCCATGGACAATTGTACCAACGCTGCGTCGAGCGAGTATTCAACAAGAAAGTTAGACCTAGAGTCTTGAAGAAGGTGACCTAGTCTTGAAAAAGCGCAACTAGGCCATGCCTGATCATAAATAAAGTTTGCCCCGAGCTACGAGGGCTCGTATGTGGTGAAGAAGGACTTCTCTAGAGAAGGATTAATCCTAGCCGACATGGATGGGAATGACTTCAATATGCCCACCAATTCTGATGTTGTCATACAGTACTTTGCATGAGAGAGCCTCCAAGTGCACCCTCTTTTTCTAAATTCCTATGTAAACAGGAAAAAAAAAAAAAAAAAAAAAACAAAACAAAATAAACACAAAATAAAAAACAAAATAAACACAAAATAAAAAATACAAAAAAACTATAAAAAGGTAAATTGAAAACCCAAAAGGGCGGTCTAGGCAAAAATTAAGGCAATAAAAAATGTGTCTGTTGAACTATGTGATGACTTGATCCTTCCTAGTGAAGGTATGTAGGCAGCCACTTTGGCTTGGCCACATTTTAAAAGAAAAATTAGTCAGTTGAATCTGCTTGGGTTTATGATCAAGATCAAGAGAAGAAGCATGCACTCTCTTGGGTTGCTTTATGTTTGCAACCAGTGTGGCCCACAATGGTTTTATTCAATGATGTTATGGCCCATGCCAATGGAAGGTGTACTCCAATGGGAAAGGAAGAGATCCGTCTAGAATAGGATGTATCCTTTAGAACCTGGGATAGTGATTTGCATAGAGTTACATTTACCATTTTATTTGTATGATCTTGCATTTTCAAAATATTTGCACACATATTCATTAAACATGACTGTTTTGTGCCTTTCTAATCCTTTCATGCATTCATCATTATGCATCTAAACATAAATCCTGTAAATATCTCCTGATAATCAATATACGCAAAAACATCTCTATTTCCACTTGTTACCATTTTTATGCATGCCTTACAAACTAGAGTATGCTTTAAAAATGCAAAAGTGGAAGGCCGTACGCAATTGCCTAGCAATTTATGATGGACCTTTCCATACATGATGGAATACTAACTACATAGCTCATGTGGAGAAATGAAAAGAAACAAAAAAGACTCCAGCAAGTCAAACATGGCCTAAATGGTTTGAAACCACACTACCTAGCCTCCCAAAACCAATGAGAAGAATCGGATCATCCGAGGAATGGGTATGGAGCAACCCTGCTACATCAAAGCCCCAATCTCTCGCAATTTCCCTAAGTCGGCCATACAAATGTCGAAGACGAATCAACTCCCTCTTCATACTGGTACTCAAGGTACAACCCTACCTCGTTGTATCAAGCAAAGCCTACAAGGTGCCAACCTCTATAGTAGCAACTCTCAAAGCCTCCTTCTTCTTGGCTACCTCAGCTTGAAGATGACGAAAAGCCAACCACAGCTCACTTGGCTTATCAGCCAGTCCATACTCAAGACTTAAAGTAGAATGAATGTAGGACCTAGCCTGCAATAGCTTTAGGCTAAATCATAAACCCTACTGTTCACCTTGGCATGACTAGCCTCTAACGTGGCCCTCCTTATCTCTCGTCTGATCCAAGATGGTAAATCTCTAAGTAAGGTCTACCAACTCACTCTCCAAGCTAGTTACTTGGGATCTCAACTGGATGGACTCAACCTCTATGGCTAAAGGGGCTGGACCCCTTTACTCAAGCTCTGCTTTAAGGGTGGCAAGCTTAACCTCATAGGTCCTCCCCATCTCATTATAATCCTCCATAATGGCATCAAAAAGCTCCTTGCAACAATCTTTGTCCCTAATATCCTTTGTCAATTACTCTCTCAGGTCCCTAAGAGTACTCTCAACTCTGACCTCAATCTTAAGGGCAGTTCAGCAATGAACTAATTCGTTTGGAGATTTTTTGCACAAACTAAGACCACACAAACCCTACACTGGGGTAGTTTATCTTTGCGCGTCTTGTCCATCATTTTAGAATATCTTGAACCTCATTTTCAAAACCTGATTTACCTAGTTCAAGGATCGGTTTAGCCCCCATCTCTAAAACGAGTAATAAGATAGTGCCAAGGCGATTTCTAATCACTAGTAGCAATCCATCTAGCATGGTATGAAGATCGCAACGATTAGTTCTTATAAGGAACCTTCCTCGAAGCATTGATTGGTTCAGTCGATAGTCGGGTCAGTTAGTGCATTCCACCACGCGACGAGTCCAAAATCTTGCTAAGGAAATCCATGATTATCATTAAGGTTGTTAAGAAACCCATATCGCCCAGTGCGATTCTAATCCCACTTTGAGTCGGTTTATCATCTTAGAACCACGTAAAACCCTACACTGGGGCAGTTTATTTTGCATGATTCAGTCTGTTTTTGGCTAACCAATATGCTTAAGAACGGGCCCATCTCGCTAGGAACCGTTCCTCTCATGATAAGAACAGCATATAACCTACATTGGGGCAGTTTAATTTTATGTTTTCTTTCCTCTTTCCATGTCCCTCAATGGGTCAATCAATGTCAGATTTTAATGTTAAAGCCATGAAAATACGGTATGATGTGAATGAAACAATGCATGAGTAAGAACGGTGGTGTAACTGGCTCATAAATGCTAAAGTGCTACTGGCAAACATACATGTAAGACCTACCAAGAGGCAATGTTCATCATACATCAAAAGCCTACCAACAAGCAAAATCTAGAAACATACATGTAAGGCCTACCAAGAGGCAATATTCATCATACATTAGGAGCCTACCAACAAGTGAAATCTAGAAAAATAAATGTAAGGCCTACCAAGAGGCAATGTTCATCATACATTAGGAGCCTACCAACAAGCGAAATCTAGAAAAATACATGTAAGGCCTACCAAGAGGCAATGTTCATCATACATCAAAAGCCTACCAACAAGCAAAATCTAGAAACATACATGTAAGGCCTACCAAGAGGCAATATTCATCATACATTAGGAGCCTACCAACAAGTGAAATCTAGAAAAATAAATGTAAGGCCTACCAAGAGGCAATGTTCATCATACATTAGGAGCCTACCAACAAGCGAAATCTAGAAAAATACATGTAAGGCCTACCAAGAGGCAATGTATCATACATATAGTCCAAAAGCCTACCAAGAGGCAATATCAAAATACAGTTTGGGCCCGTTATGAGGCAATATAATACCTACATATCTAGCCCACCATGGGGCAATGTTTACAAAATACAAGAATTTCTACAAAGTAAAAAAAAAAAAAAATGAAACATACCCATGCAGGGGCTACATCATCATAGTACAACATACATAACTAGCCTAAGGGGAATTATCATCTCTAACGACATCATCAGCAAAGCACCCAGTGCTGCCGTCATTGGCATCATTACCCGCAACGGGACCTGCAGAAGGACTGGTTCAATTTGTCGAAGAACTTGGGGCATATCCCAGAGCCTGAAATGTTGCCTAATCTGGTATAGGGCCCCATGCCCAATCATCCAATGGGGCATATCCCTAACTATCGGTTGGTCCTAGAGTAGCAGGCATATAGTCTAACTCATCGCCGATGTACCCACGGAGCATGCCTAGCTTAACCTGGAGCTAAACTTTCTCTCTCTCTCTCTCTCTCTCTCTCTCTCTCTCTCTCTCTCTTTGTGGTGATGGCATGGGCCTTCCTCTCTCTCTCTGCCATCGATCCCTCTTTTGGGCTAGTGATCTGGCAATCTCCTCCTACACATACCCTCTCTCTAGTGGCGGTCGCGCCCTTAAGCTTTCTCACCCTAGCCTATAGGGTATCTACATGTAACCTCAAGTGGGCCTCTAAAATCCGATGAGTGTGTACAATGCCACCAAGCACTCTGCCACCACTCACAAGGTAATCGTCGATGATAGGTCTAGCTAAGGACTGTATAAACAAGGTGACATAATTAGTATCCTCCGTGACAAAGCCCTTGAAGGAACTTGACCCATAGTCAGGGTCATCCAAAATCATCGTGGAACAAGAAAGCTCACGAGGTAGATCCCAGGGTACTCTGAAAATCAGCATAATGTGATGGTAAGTCCTCTCAGCTAAGAAGAACTCCTAGCTTGATAAAGCCCAGAATCAATGCCGCACACGCGACTTAACCATAGCAAGAGTAACCTCATGCTTGGCCAACAACCGCCCATCATAGGGGTTGTTGAGTACCTCACCCCAGGTGACACAATCTAGCACAGTGTTGATGGTGGACAGCTTTATCAAAATAACTATGGTGATCATGTAGAGGGACCAGGTGTATGCCCTAGGATATATCTCTAAAGAAAGGCCAGGATACCACGGACACAAGGCTGGGATATGCTCATTTGCCCACCATGTCAAAATCTGCCAACAACCCTTGAGGCTTCTAAAGCTGTATCGCGAAGCTTGCCTCAAGAAAGTGATAAAGAATCCATAAGAAAGGGGCCCCCAATCATAGGCCCCTATATCTAACACTACTATCATGACTCTCAGTAGCCTGCAAGTTAGCATTGAAGGGTTGTTGCTAAATAGGCAATTACCGATGAAATAGAACAAGAATCGCCTGAAAGCAATGTTTTTTGGCTCTACCTCCTAAGGTATGTTCATATTTCGCCACTCCATCTGGATCTGAGGCTCCTTGGTAGGTCTAAAATATTGTCTTAACGCCTGAGTAAGGGGATAGCGAATGCACAAGAGCTTGGTCACGACGTCAAAATCCATAAACTCAATTGGGATCGGATACTCACCGAATCTAAGGCCAAAATGGTCGTCCAGTCGAGGGGAAAGGCTGCATACTTCCCACAGCTCAGATAAAAGGTGCCAACCTCTGCGTGGAATTGCTACACCAAAGTCTCTAGTAACGTATGCCTCATGGTATAGGGCGGAATCCTCAGGTACTCCTTAAAGCCCTGTCCAATAAAAAATACACAAAGCGCGCATCCACCCTGGGTCAAATAGATGGAGGAGAAATGAAGACCAAGCTCCCAGACCACGAGTCATATTGGCAGTCTGCATTCGAAATCAGAAAAGCTATTAGTTAGCATGAATATCTACATATGTAGAATTGACAAGTGAAAAGAAAAGGGAACATACCTGAGCCTTTCGAATCTGAGCGGAAGGATGCCTCTTCGAACCATGCTGAAGATGAGTATCATCAATGCTGTCATCAATCTCCCCAGTGTAGACCTCGGCCTTGGCCAAACAAGGCGAAAACCTCGATCTACGACTACGGAGCCTCGTTTAATCCTATCTATCTTTTCGAGGTTCAATTCGACCGTGTTCATTTAATCTCACGTAGATTCAATTTGGCCATGATGGTTTAATCCTCTCTATCTTTTTTAGATTCAATTCGACCACGTTCATTTAATCTCACGCGGATTCAATTCAACCGTGACCATTTAATCCTATTTATCTTTTCGAGATTCAATCCGACCATGTTAGTTTAATATCACGCGGATTCAATTTCGCCATGACCTTTTAATCCTACGTTTTCCCAAAAAACTATTCTCATTCAAAATTGCATTGTTCCCACATTTTCGATCTCCCAAAACTTCCCATTTATCATGCATAGTTCCTCATATCTACCTAGCTTTTCTCTTATTTTTCATAGTTTTTCATGTGTTTTCATAACATCCCACATATGCAGGCTTGCCTATGCTACTTAAACATGTGAACATATATTTTTTTCTAACAACATCACTGCACAAATAATAAAAGCAAAAAAACACATATACAAAAATACCAAAAAATATAATAAATTCTAGCATGCTTTCCAACTTGCTTTGCTACTAACATATTTGTAGAAAATAAAAAGGAAGAGAAAATAGGCACTAACCTTAAGTGTAGAACTAGAGACTAAAGCTGCAGACTGAAGCTGAAAGCTGGACCTGCTAGACCACGACTTACTCCAAAGAAAATTTTAGAAGTGAGAATTCAAAGATATGAAGTTAGAATGGTCAAAATGGAGCTTTAGGGCCCATTTATAGGCCTTGTACGGCTTGGGTAGCCCAGCGCACCTTCTATGGCCATTAGCTTTGCTTGGCACACCAACAAGGGTCACTAGTCAACGTTGACCAGTTGACCTTTGAACCAAAAAAAAAAAACCAGAGTTTCTTGCTCAATTCCGAGGACCAAGTCAGAAATTTTCTTTGGACCAGTTGCCACAATTCAACCTTATCAGGTAAAACTGGTCTCAATCTAGGAACAGTTCAGTTTCTGCACGCAATTTTGGGGTAACAAAATGCAGAATCACATTCTTTATCCAACACCTCTTATTGCACTCAAGATATCATATAAAGAAGGGGCAGTTGTAGACACCGTATTTTGTTTGCCCTCAATTTATGTGCCGAACCCCGAAAATTTCAAAAATAGTATCTCTGTCCATGGGGCTGTGGAAACATCTAGATTGATGTGGCACAACCCATTCAGGCATCGAAGCACTAGAAGTGCCATTTCATGTCAAATTGACCAAAATGCCCCTGGATAACCATAGGTTGACCAAAAATCAATGTCGTTCAAAATCATCCCAAAACAACATTTTTCATGTTTCTACATTAAACTCGAGCTATTTGGTGATTTTCGTCAACTTTGACCAAGTTTAACTTGAGGTTGACCCCCGAAGGGACCAGAAACTCTAATTTTGATCTGACTGTTAGAATGGTTTAGGACTAGTGCCATTGTGAATATTTTCAAATTCCCTTTCCAATGACAATTCATGGGTTAAAATTGGATTTAAAATGGTTGAGATATCTAGAAAACTGTTTTAAGCGCGTCAGCATGCTTCCTGATGCCATAACTTTTGATATGATCATTGGATTTTCAATTTCTTTAGTGTTCTGGAAACTAGACATCCAGATATTTCCAAGGACACCAAGATCAGATCAATTTGATTCTAGGAAGGTTTTAAAATATGCATCCAAACCTTGACCAAGAAAAGGCCGGAACTGCTGATGTTAGCAAGGGTGGCCTAGCCTTGCTTATGCCATGATTTATCTCTTTGTTATTGTTGGCCTAGCCTTCTTGGGCTAGAATATGTCTAAATTTAATGTTTGTGCTTAGATCCACTTAATTTTAGTCTCCTTGCCATGCTTATGCTTAGATCTACATGTCTATGTGTTCTTTGCCATGTTTTTGCTTAGATCTACTCACCTTTGTGTTCTTTGCCATGTTTATGCTTAGATCTATGTCCCTATGCTTAGATCTTTGTTGGTTGCAATGCCATTTGCTTCTATAGCCCTTTTGTCCCTTGATATATCTCTTTCTTGTGTTTTTGCCCTTATTGATGGAGTGTAGATCTAGATGTTGTGGTCTAGGCCTACATCTACACATCTAGGCCTATATCAAGGGGTTTATATCACTTCCTAATGCATGTCTATGTTTGCTTGTTTGTTTCTATAATTTATTCCGATGTTAGCCCATCTAGATCTAAGCTTCTCCATTCTTTGCGCCCCCTATGGGTTTGCTTGTGTGGTTGCATCCATCCCTCCTAGGGATTGAGTGGGTGTAGCTATTGGTAAGATACACCTCTGTGGTGTCAGTGTGTTTGATGCACACCTTTCCTCGCTTTATACGATGTTTATATGCTTGCTATGCTTGCGTTGTGCCACCCATTTGGCTTCCTTTGCTTCCTTGCATCTTTGCACGCTTGCCTACATGTTCATGCATGAGTCTGTGTGTGTTCATTCTCCAATCCAATTGAACTATGGACACTTGATCCAAACCTACATTTGTCTTCCTTGAACACCTTCTTTTGTTTGATAATATGCTTGTTTGCCCTTTCATATGCCTAGCATGCTTTGTTTTCCCCCATTTGGCTCTCTTTGTTTGTATGTTCTTTGCATGCTCTCCCTATCTCCTTTGTGTCTTTCTTGCTTGTCTGCTACCATGTTTCTTTTGTCTTTTCATATACACACATGAAGCATGGACATTCAAAGTAAGGGTGTGACCTCCTAGATGCAAGCAAAAAGGGCAAGGATGTAAGCAAGAGGATGCAAGCCCACAATAGGCAAATGTTCAGTAGATCAGGGGGCTAGCCCCTCTAAAGTGGTTTTCTCTTCCTCCCTCTCTCTCTAAGCTTCTCCTTTAGAGCACATATTAGGGTCCCCCCCCCCATGTACCCCTTTTACTTTTCCTGCTCCTTTCTTGGGCCACGTTCCCTGGGTATGGCAATGTCTATTTTACATTTCCTATAACTAGCTGGGTCATACCATTGGAACGTTGGCAATGTCTTTTTTACATTCCTGCTCTATGTGATAGCATTATGCATGATGTATGTGTATATATATATATGCCTGCGTGTGTGTGTGTGTGTGTGTGTGTGTGTGCACTTTGTATAATGGACTCTTATGGTTACATGAGCGACCCTCACTAATCACAAGTGCTTTTGACCATGTAGTGTGGGTATGCACTCAAGGCAATTGCTTTAGGTGCATATTCATGCTATATTGTGTGCACGATCATCGCAGTCTAATTGTCTTGATCCATGTCACAAAGTGACATTGGTTTCCCTGTGTATGCCACATGCCAACATGACTGATGCTTTGAAGGGCCTCAGATTGTCATAGTACGAGCATGTCGATGCATGCTATATACACAAACATGAAACCTTGCCGGTGCTCCATAGCGAACCAAACACGAAACTTTGCCGAATTTTCGCTGTTAAAATGGGGCATCCCCATTGTCATATTCTCACATTGAAAGCTTGGTGAGAATAGCATTTTTTGTGCTATGGCGCATGTAAGGCAAAGTGTTGCCAAATTTCCACCATGCAAACGAGGCAAAATACATAATATTTACATAATAGTCTCAGCCAACACCACACACACATTGTAATAACACTTAGAACAAATTATATAGGGACATATACACACACAACATACATAATATATATAGGGAACCCACCCCTATCCTGTATTACTTAATCTCAAGTATAAAGGAAACCCTTTTACAAGCCTAGAGAATTTCACAAAATTTTCCTAAGACTAGATACACTCAGCTGTTGACACCCTAACAACCTTAGGGTTAAATACATAGAATTAACTGCATTGGCAGTTACTGCCTAGGTGTTGGACAATTTGCCATTTGTGTTTTGGCTTTGGACACCTTCAACTGATGAAGTTTTGGCCTACTCTCCACATTTCCAGCCCCTATGCAGTAGGTTTGATCATTAGTATAGGAACTCCTTGATAATTGCTTGGTAACTGCTATTGCACATGCTGCACATGCATAGCTCATGTCTTAGCAGACCATGGGTCTACCCATCCTCCAGCAGCCCACACAACATGTTCTCACACGTTCTAAGAGGCTTGACCCATGCTCAAGGCCTCCTCATCAGCAATACAACCCACATAGGATGCCCACATGCAGCACACAAAGTAACTGCCATTAGCCCATTAGCATTTGTCCATGCATTTAGTCAGTGCCCACTAGCCTAATGCTTTGCACACAGCATTTGATCATCATAGTAGCCCAGCCCTGCCTTGCACTTATGCCACCAAGGCCACACACAAGAAACCAACAACTAAGCCATCAATGCCATGCACCACTACATAGGGTCAGCACCACCTGCTATTGCCCATCATTAAAATCCATCTCTGCCTACCATGGCCCTCCTTTGCTATGGCCTTGGGACATCATGTGGAGCAAGGTGCCTACACATACTACCTCTTCATCCTGCTCATCGATCCAACTCAAGTAGGGAGATTGGGCAGGTCCCCCATAAAAAGCCCTTAGGAGTATCACTTGTCTAGCATGAGGAGCCATAAGTGTGTTGAGAAAACATGAAGCCAAGTGATTGGCCCAATATTGCCCAAGCACCCTCATTCCTTATGCCATTATCAGCAACAAGTAAAGCTCCTAACAAACCACCCCTACTAGAAGAAGTCGACGTCCTCGTCTATAGGGTATCTTCAAATGCCTACACTTCCTTTTCAAACTACCATAAAGTCAATGCCTTCTCCCAACTTGCTTCTGTTTCAGTTGCCCCTTTCGACTTCACTAAGTAATAAGTTATTATATTTACATCCTTTCGATAACCTATTATATTCTTGTCAAGAATTATGTTCACTTCACGGTTAAACTATACCATAACAATATGTGGGGCATGCCTTGCCTTATTCCTTGTAGGATCTTGCTCATGCCAATGATAAGGCTTTAGAAAGCTCACATGAATTGTTGGGTGAATCTACAACCTTTCAAGCAGTTTCAACTTGTAAGCAACAATACCAACTCTCTTCGCAATTTCAAAGGGACCATCATACTTTGGAATTAAACCTCGGAGCACACTCTCACTTCTAAACTTTCTTCAAATCTATGGAGTTAGCTTCAACAGCACTTTGTCATTAACCTGGAACTTAAGAGGCCTCCTCCCTTTATCAGCATACTTCTTCATTCTTCGCTATGCTTTCAACAAACTATCTTGTGCTTCCTGCATCAACTCTTGCTTGGCAATAGCAAATCTGTATGCTACAGGACATCTGCCCTCTGAACGTTGCTTTACAATCTCATGCGGTGTTAGGGGCTGTTGCCCTATTGCCAACTCAAATCGACTCATTCCCATTGAAGAAGACTTATGTAGATTATAAGTAAACTGTGCTGAACCCAACAAGTCCAGCTATTTTTTGGGTGATTAACAGTAGAAAAATTCAACTATGAACCCAGCAACCCAAACAAAGCTGTCCAAAACCGATCAGTGAAATGAGAGTCTCTATCACTCACAATATCTTTAGGCAAGCCAAAGTACTTCACCATATTTCGATAAAATAGATCGGTAGCTACCTCTACTGTGCAAGTACTTGGTGCAGTCATAAACACTACATACTTTGAAAACTGATCAACAACTACAAAAACTAAACCCATTCCCTTTACTTTAGGCATAGCAGTATTTAAATCCATTGAAACAGAAATCCATGAACTTTTCGGTATAGGAAAAGGTTGTAGCAAACCAGCTTCCTTTTGAGTTAACCCTTTGTCTTGTTGACAAACTAGACCAGTTTTAACATATAACTCAATGTCTATCTCCATTTTAGGCCAATAGTAAGAATGGGACAGTAAAGCATACATTCTTTCCTTACTAGCATGTCCTGTCTATTGTGGATCATACATCTCTTTCAGCAACTCTCTACGGATCTTCCCACTAGGAACAAAGAGCTTGCCACCCTTTGCATACAGCAACTCATCTTCAAGCCAGCAGCAACGAACTAGGCCTGCAGTCACATCTTGCACCAATTTCTGGTAGGTGGCATCAAGCTTTGAACTTTCTTTGATCCTTTCCACAAAATCTGACTCAACTCTAGTCAAGGTAGCAACATACTCTTGTACTTATTTTTGGCTAAGTGCATCTACTTTTTGGTTATGCTTGCCAAGCTTGTACTCCCACACACAATCATATTCTTGCAGCAACTCTTGCCACCTAGCTTACTTAGGAGACAGCTTCTTCTATATGTTGAAGAAGGTATTGGCTACATTATCAGTTCTCACCACAAACTTGGGCCCTAGCAGATACACTCTTCATGCCTGTAAACAATGAACCACAACAATCATTTCATTCTCATGTGCTAAACATTTCTGTTCTGCTTCATTCAACTTCGTACTTTCATAAGCAACCGAATGTTTCTCTTGCACTAGCACACCACTAATTGCTTTGTCAAAAGCATTAGTATGGACTTCAAATGGCAACTCAAGGTTTGGCAAACTCAGCACCGACTCACTCGATACAGTAGCTTTGAGTTTCTTAAAAGCTTCTTGGCATGCATCTGTCCACACTTATTTCTTGTCCTTTTTCAATAAATCTGTAAGAGCAGTAACCTTCTTGGAATACCCTTGAACAAACTTCCTATAATAGTTGGCCAATCTAAGGAAAGAATGTAACTTAGCAACTTTACTTGGTGGAGGCCAATCAAGGATAGCCTGCACCTTCCACTCATCCATCTTCATAAGACCTTTGCTAACCTTATGCCCTAGAAACATAATCTCTTACTGGAAAAACTCATACTTCTCTTTGTTGACATATAATTGATGTTCTCTCAATTTGGACAGCACCTTCCTAAGATGTTATAAGTGATCCTCCAAGGACTCACTATATATTACTATATCATCTAAGCAAACCACAATAAAACGGTCTACAAAGTCATATAATACATCATTCATCAAATTGCAGAATGTAACAGGGGCATTTGTTAAACTCAAAGGCATAACTAGAAATTCATATGAATCGTACCAAGTTACACAAGTTGTCTTTGGTTCATCCCTTTCAGCAATCCTCACTTGCCAATAACCTAATCTCAAGTCTAGCATGGTGAAGTAAGTGGCCTTGCACAGTCTGTCAAACAGGTCTTGAATCAAAGGAACCAGGTACTTGTTTTTCACTGTTACTTTGTTCAAGGCTCTATAGTTGTCCTGCCTCAAACCCAAGTAAGAGCTAGGCACATGAGAACAGCCACGCACATAAAGTTTACACCCTACAAGTGTGTAAGGCCCTCTTAACAAATAAGAATTATCCTCAAGAAAATTTCATCAATAAATTTGAAAATATCCTCAATAAAAAAATTCTCAAAAGATCTCTAAATAATAATCTTCCAACATCAAATAAAAATAAATTAAATCCTTTAAATCCAAAGGACAACACAAATGGTAATCTTAAGCATAAAAGTTCAAATCTTATTCCATTGATTTCCTAAACTTCACTCATGTGCACATCCCAGCGGAAGCCCATATATATGATACTCTTCTTGATCAAAATCTGAAAGGTGAAAGAGGGGGTGAGTTGACAACTCAGTAAGTAACCAAATCCAAATAAGTTCTTTCCAGCAATAGATCTGTAAAGTAATAAGATGTAATATGTGTTTTCAAAAGTTATAATATGCCATGGGTTTTCAAAAATAACTAAAGAAGTTCCATAGTCTTAAAATAATAAGTTGCAAATAGATCACATACTTTAATCTTACAAATATATCATAGACGGTTTAGAAAGTAGTCCGTTTTCCAAACCTATAACTTACAATAAGTTCCAAAAATACATAAGCAATTTTAATGACCCAAAATAGTTCAAATATTCAAACATAATTCATATTCTTAACAATCTTATGATTATGGTCACGCTATATCCCCGTAACTGGGCATCAGAGTACCAATGAATAACCCCCATTGGCTGGGTATCAGAGTATCAATGAATAACCCCCATTGGTTTGGGCATTAGAATACCAATGAATAACCTCCATTGGCTGGGTATTAGAGTACTAATGAATAACCCCCATTGGCTGGGTATCAGAATAAATTAATAATCAGATTGTTCATAATCATATATATGAAATCATAGTTTCTAACAAAAATATATCTTATTCAAATATATATATATATATATATAATCATATATTCAATATTCAAATCTATTTGTGATATTTCTATAATTCTTTACTTTAAATCAATATAGCTAAAAAAAAAAAACAATTAAATAAAAATAAATCTTATATTCAATGCTCATATTCATTGGTGGCAATTCTTCATTCTTTACTGTTTACTTTGAATAAGTATAGCTAAAGACAATTAAATAAAATACATCATATATTCAGTAATAAGATATATTTGTGATAATTCTTTACTTGAAATAAAAAATACAATAGAAGTAAATTGTAACAACTGTAAACAAATTTTCAGCAGTTAAAATACGCAAAGATAAAACCAATTAAGATTAGATTACCTACCTCCAAAAGCTATTCCAAAAGAAACTTGTCCCTAACACTTCCTCTAAAATCCTTAGATATCACCTAGAATAATTTTCAAATATTTTTACTTAATAATCAAATAATTAAAAAAAAAAAAAAACTTATAACAGTACCCAGCCAATAGAGAGACTACTAAATATCCAATAATTTCACTCTATTATCTCAAAATAAAAAGAAATCCATGTATTCAAAATATATATATATATATATATATTCTACTACCACTAACAAAGCCTAGGATAGCTAACATTATTTAGAGTCAAAAGCATTGCCTATGCCATCTTCTATAGTTCTTCACGTGATTCTTCTTCTTCTTCTTCTTCTTCTTCTTCTTCTTCTTTTTTTCTCCTTCCTATTGCCACTGCCACCTCTAGTTTTCCTTTTGCATGAGGACAAATCTTTGACACAAGATTTTATTGGACTCTATTCCTCCTCTACCAAGTCAATAAACAATAATAATATATTAGAAAGAAATTGACATTCCTTCTTTGCATCAAGCATTTTTTTTTTTTCATCAATCAATCCAATTCAATTCCTTTAAGAGAATTTCGTAGAACATACCTGTGCAGCCATGACTAAAGAAAGTCTCACTATTGGCCAAAATACTTACATAAGAAAATATTCTAATACCTCATAAAGTCTAAATTTGACAAAAGAATAAGATTTCTTAAGCTCTTACCTCAAGAGTGTAGTCAATTCTTCTCCACTTCAGTCCTTTGAGAAGTCTTCCCTCTCAAAACATCTGTCAGTATATGCTGACTTAAAATTAGACTATATAAACTAGGGTTTCAACCTTATTTCTAAAAAACCCTTTAGCAATATTAATTATAAAAGTTGACCACATAAACAAATTTACTTAAATACCCCTCCTTTTATTTATTATTATTATTTTTTTCCGGGTATTACATTCTCCCCCCCCCCCTTAAAAGAAGTTTAGTCCTCTAAACTTGACATACCTGTTTCCTCAAAAAAGATATAGGTATTTCTCCCTCATTTTATCTTCTAACTCCCATGTAGCCTCTCTCATAGACTGGTTCCTCCATTGAACCTTAATATAATGTATGGTACGACGCTTCAACTCTTGCTCCTTCTTGTCCACAATTTTAACTGGTTGCTCTTCATAAGTTAAATCATCTCTTAATTTTAGAGGCTCATAATCCACTACATGACTGGGGTCTGGAACATATTTCCTCAACATTGAGACATGGAAAACGTTATGTACCCCTGATAAAGAAGATGGTAAGGCGAGCCTATAAGCAACTTTACCCATCCTCTCCAAGACTTCAAAAGGTCCTACAAAACAAGGGCTCAACTTACCTCGAAAACCAAATCTCATAACTCCTTTAGTAGGTAAAATCCTCAAGAACACATGATCACCCACTTGGAACTCTAATTTCCTTCTTCTAACATCTGCATAACTCTTCTGCCTACTCTGAGCTGTTTGGAGCCGCTCTTTAATCACTTGAATTTTATCTACTGTTTGTTGTACAATCTCAGGACCCAACAATCTTCTTTCTCCAACATCATCCCAACATATAGGAGACCTACACTTCCTACCATACAAAGCCTTATATGGTGCTACTTTAATACTTGCTTGGTAGCTATTACTATATGCAAACTCCACCAAAGATAGTTGCTCATACCATGAACCTTTGAAATCAATTACACAAGCTTTCAGCATATCTTCCAATGTTTGTATAGTTCTTTCTAAAAGTCCATCTGTTTGAGGGTGAAAGGCTATGCTAAACTTCAAGTTAGTACCCATTGCCTTATGCACACTCTCCCAAAATTAAGACACAAATCTTCGGTCTCTATCCGATACAATGGGTGCAAGTGCACCATGCAATCTCACTATTTCATTGATATACAATCTAGCTAACCTTTCGAGCGAGAAATCCACCCTAATGGCCAAAAAGTGTGCAGATCTTGTCAACCGATCCACAATCACCCAAATTGCATCTTTACCAGTAGGGGTTCTAGGTAGCCCCATCACAAAGTCCATAGTAATGTCCTCCCACTTCCGTTCTGGAATAGGAAGAGGTTGCAAAAATCCAGCTGGTCTTTGATGCTCCATCTTGACTTGTTGACACACTAGGCATTGAGCAACATATTGAGCAATCTCCTTCTTCATGTTGTTCCACCAAAAAGTCTCCCTTAAATCCCGATACATCTTAGTGCCTCCTGGGTCTGGGTGTATCGTGTAACTTGTGTTATGAGCCTCATTTAGAATTTTTGCCTTAAGGTCTGGATCATTTGGTACACAAAGCTGACTACCAAACCTTAAGGATCCATCCTCATGAATGCAAAACTCAGATTGAGAGCCTAGATTTATCAAATCTCTTATCTTCTGCAACTGTGGATCATTACTTTGTGCAATCTTTATCCTTTCGATCAAGGTAGGCTGAACTCTAAATTTTGCCAGATGTGCCTCTGCTTTATGAAACTATACTTCTATCCTTATTTTCCTCAAATCTTCCAGGATGTGTTTTTGTGTAGTCAACAATACTGCCAAATTTCCTGCAGACTTCCTACTTAATGCATTAGCTACCACATTGGCTTTTCCAGGATGGTAACTAATAGTCAGGTCATAGTCCTTTAATAGCTCCAACCATCTTCTTTGTCTCATATTCAACTCTTTTTTAGTAAAGAGGTACTTGAGGCTCTTGTGGTTAGTGAATATCTCACATTGTTCTCCATACAAATAGTGCCTCCAAATTTTTAAAGCAAAAACCACCGCAGCTAACTCCAAGTCATGTGTGGGATAATTTTGCTCATAAGGCTTCAACTATCTAGAGGTATAAGCCACTACCTTCCCATGCTGCATAAGAACACACCCCAAGCCTTTCCTAGAGGCATCACTATAAATGGTGAAACCTCCGCTACTTGAAGGTATGGTGAGAATAGGTGCTGACACCAACCTTCTCTTCAATTCCTGGAAGCTTTCTTCACACTTTCTGGTCCACTCAAACTTAGCTCCCTTTTGGGTCAAGTGAGTTAAAGGCATGGCTAAGTGAGAAAATCCTTCAACAAACCTCCTATAATAACCAGCTAGTCCCAACAAGCTATGAACCTTTGTCACACTGTTCCGTCTATTCCATTCTACTACTGCTTCCACTTTCTTAAGGTCAACAACAATCTCATCTTTAGATACAACATACCCAAGGAATGCAACACTGTCTAATCAAAATTCACATTTTTTAAGCTTTGCATACAACTTCTTCTCCTGCAATAGTTGTAGTACAAGCTTAAAGTGATTCTCATGCTCCTCCACACTCTTGGAATATATCAAGATATCATCAATAAAAACCACGACAAATTTATCTAAGAAGGGTTTAAACACCCTATTCATCAAGTCCATAAAGGCTGCCGGTGCATTGGTTAAGCCAAAAGGCATCACCAGAAATTCATAATGACCATATCTTGTACGGAAGGCTGTCTTGGGCACATCAGCAGTCTTAATCTTCAATTGATGGTAACCAGATCGAAGATCAATCTTAGAGAAAACCTGTGCTGCTTGGAGTTGATCAAACAAATCCTCTATCCTTGGTAAAGGGTATTTATTTCGCACTGTCACCCTATTCAGCTCCCTATAATCAATGCAAAGTCGCATGCTCCCATTCTTTTTCTTTATAAACAACACAGGTGCACCCCAAGGGGAAACACTAGGCCTGATGAAGCCTTTGTCAAGCAGCTCTTGCAACTGTGCTTTTAATTCCCTTAACTCAGCAGGTGCCATTCGGTATGGGGCTTTAGAAATTAGGCTAGAACCTGGTAGTAGGTCAATAGAAAACTCTATCTCCCTATCTGGTGGTAACCCTGACAAGTCTTCTAGAAACACATCTGGAAACTCTCTCACTACAGGAATGTCCTTCAGCTCAATTCACCTTGTTGTGTGTCTCTCACAGTGGCCAGATATCCTTTACACCCTTTCTTCATCATACGTCTAGCTTGTAAAGCTGAAATCACCCGTGGAGAAGTATATGCCCCACTTCCCACAAAACAGAACTCAATCTCACCAGGTATTTGGAAAATTACCTTCTTCCTATGACAATCAACTATGGCATAATGGGCAGCTAACCAATCCATCCCAAAGATTATGTCAAAATCCTGCATCTCCAACAAGGTTAGATCTGCTAGTAACTCTCTATCTGCTATTTTGACAACACAAGACTTGCAAACACTATCAGTAACTGCTACACCCCTAATTGGGGTATCCACACATAATTCAGACTCCAAAGGCTCAAATTTAAAATTTTGTTTCTTTGCAAAATTAGAAGATATGAAGGAGTTAGTGGCACCAGGATCAAACAATGCATAAGCATAAGTTGTGGAAACCGGGATAATACCTATTACCACAGCATTAGAAGTGTTAGCATCCTGTTGAGTGAGTGCATAAACCCTTCCTTGGATCTTGGGCCTTTGGCTTGCTCCCTGATTCTGTCCTGTTGTTAGTCTTGGAATGGTCTGAACCTCCTTCTATTAGGGACACTCAGCAATCCTGTGACCCCGTTGTCCACATGAAAAACATGCTCCAGTATTCTAGTGACAATCCTTATCTGTATCAGGTCTACCACATCGAGAGAACTTTGGCAGTGTCTTGGAATCAACACATTGTGTTCCTTGTTTCTTGGCTTGAAAGCTAGAGCTTTGCTCTCCTTGCCTAGGCCTCTTCTTCTAGTTATTATCCCTATCTGCTTGAGCCTCATTAGGCCCCATCTCCACTAGTAAAGCCTTACTCACCACCGCCCTAAAGGTAGTCAACTTAAAGGGCACAACTCCTTGCTTAATTCGGAACCTTAATCCATCTTCAAACCTTCGAGCCTCAGTTTCTTCATCCACCACCATTGTCGGAGCAAATTTGGCTAACTTAGAAAATTCTGCTTCATACTAAGCAACTGTCATTTTACCTTGTGTTAGCTTGATAAACTCTTTGTCCTTCTGAAAACATATGCTCTTAGGAAAATATTTCTCATAGAATACAGATTTAAATAACTCCCAAGTCCAAGGTTCAGTCTCTTAGCCACGTTTGTCTTCTTCCAACCGCCACCAGTCATAAGCATCTCCACGCAACATATAGGCTGCATAAACCACTTTCTCACCCTCAAAGCATTCAAGAACTCTGAATACTTTCTCCATCTCAATGATCCATTTTTCTGCTTCCATAGGCTCAGTAGTCCCCTCAAAAGTTGGAGGAGACAACCTCTTGAATTCAATCATCCCACTATGATGACCTCAGCATTGCTCTATCATCCTAGCCAGGTTATCTCCAGTAGTGACCTGTTGTTGGACCATTCCAACCAAGGTTTGCGTCATCTGGATCATCTCTGGTGGTTGGCCTTGGTCGTGCCTAAAGTCTTGGTTCCCATCTTGCTGATTCCTACCATTGCCAGAGTTGTTGGGAGTGCACCCAGTGTTTTTGTTGCGAGGTGGCATCCTAACCTCTGTTCATTATGCACATGACAAACTAACATGTTATCAAACTTCTAATTCATAAAAAAATAATACAGATCAAAAACTCATCTAGTATATATATCATACAACGTATCCCCAAATGCCTAATTTCTACCCCTCTCACCATTTAGTTTCATAAATCAATGCCTAAGGATCCAACCTAGAGCTCTGATACCATAAATATTGTCACGCCCCGAACCCAAGTAAGAGCTAGGCACATGACAACAGCCACACACTTATAAAGTTTACACCCTACAAGTGTGTAAGGCCCTCTTAACAAATAAGAATTATCCTCAAGAAAATTTCATCAATAAATTTGAAAATATCCTCAATAAAACAATTCTCAAAAGATCTCAAAATAATAATCTTCCAACATCAAATAAAAATAAACTAAATCCTTTAAATCCAAAGGACAACACAAATGGTAATCTTAAGCATAAAAGTTCAAATCTTATTCCATTAATTCCTAAACTTCACTCATGCGCACATCCCAGCAGAAGCCCAAACATATGCTACTCTTCTTGATCAAAATCTGAAAGGTGAAAGAGGGGGTGAGTTGACAACTCAATAAGTAACCAAATCCAAATAAGTTCTTTTCAACAATAGATCTGTAAAGTAATAAGATGTAATATGTGTTTTCAAACGTTATAATATGCCATGGGTTTTCAAAAATAACTAAAGAAGTTCCATAGTCTTAAAATAATAGGTTGCAAAAAGATCACATACTTTAATCTTACAAATATATCATAGAGGGTTTAGAAAGTAGTCTGTTTTTCATATATCAAACCTATAACTTACAATAAGTTCCAAAAATACATAAGCAATTTTAATGACCCAAAATAGTTCAAATATTCAAACATAATTCATATTCTTAACAATCTTATGATTATGGTCATGCTATATCCCCGTAACTGGGCATTAGAGTACCAATGAATAACCCCCATTGGCTGGGTATCAAAGTACCAATGAATAACCCCCATTGGTTTAGGTATCAAAATACTAATGAATAACCCCCATTGGTTGGATATCAAAGTACCAATGAACAACCCCCATTGGCTGGGTATCAGAGTACCAATGAATAACCCTCATTGGTTTGGATATCAGAATACCAATGAATAACCTCCATTGGCTGGGTATCAGAGTACCAATGAATAACCCCCATTGGCTGGGTATCAGAATAAATTCATAGTCTGATTGTTCATAATCATATATATGAAATCATAGTTTCTAACAAAAATATATCTTATTCAAATATATATATATATATATATATATTTAATCATATATTCAATATTCAAATCTATTTGTGATATTTCTATAACTCTTTACTTTAAATCAATATAGCTAAAAAAAAAACAATTAAATAAAAATAAATCTTATATTCAATGCTCATATTCATTGGTGGAAATTCTTCATTCTTCACTCTTTACTTTGAATAAGTATAGCTAAAGACAATTAAATAAAATACATCATATATTCAGTAATCAGATATATTTGTGATAATTCTTTACTTGAAATCAAAAATACAATAGAAGTAAATTGTAACAACTGTAAACAAATTTTCAGCAGTTAAAATACGCAAAGATAAAACCAATTAAGATAAGGTTACTTACTTCCAAAAACTATTCCAAAAGAAACTTTTCCCTAACACTTCCTCTAAAATCCTTAGATATCACCTAGAATAATTTTCAAATATTTTTACTTAATAATCAAATAATTAAAAAAAAAAAAAAAAAACTTATAACAGTACCCAGCCAATAGAGAGACTACTAAATATCCAATAATTTCACTCTATTATCTCAAAATAAAAAGAAATCCGTGTATTCAATATATATATATATATATATTCTACTGCCACTAACAAAGCCTAGGATAGCTAACATTATTTAGAGTCAAAAGCATTGCCTTTGCCATCTTCTATAGTTCTTCACGTGATTCTTCTTCTTCTTCTTCTTCTTCTTCTTTTTTTCCTTCCTACTGCCACTACCGCCTCTAGTTTTCTTTTGCATGAGGACAAATCTCTAACACAAGATTTTATTGGACTCTATTCCTCCTCTACCAAGTCAATAAACAATAATAATATATTAGAAAGAAATTGACGTTCCTTCTTTGCATCAAGCTGTTTTTTTTTTTTTTTTTTTCATCAATCAATCCGATTCAATTCCTTTAAGAGAATTTCGTAGAACACACCTGTGCAGTCATGACTAAAGAAAGTCTCACTATTGGCCAAAATACTTACATAAGAAAATATTCTAATACCTCATAAAATCTAAATTTGACAAAAGAATAAGATTTCTTAAGCTCTTACCTCAAGAGTGTAGTTAATTCTTCTCCACTTCAGTCCTTTGAGAAGTCTTCCCTCTCAAAACATCTATCAGTATATGCTGACTTAAAATTAGACTATATAAACTAGGGTTTCAACCTTATTTCTAAAAAACCCCTTAGCAATATTAGTTATAAAAGTTGACCGCATAAACAAATTTACTTAAATACCCCTCCTTTTATTTATTATTTTTTTTTCCGGGTATTACAATAGTCTACACACATACGCAGTGATCCATCTTGCTTCTTTTGGAACAAGACGAGAGCACCATAAGAGGCTTTAAAGGGCTAAATGTAGCCTACATTAAGCAATTCAATCAATTGCTTTCTTATCTCAGCCAACTCCATAAGGGACATTCTGCATAGAGCCTTCAAATGAGGCTTTGAACCAGGACCCAACTCATTCTTGTGATCAATAGCACGCCTTGGTGAAAGGGTTTTAGGCAATTCAAGAGGCATCACATTAAAAAATTCCTCCAACAGTCCAACAGCAACATCTAGAAGAACATCAACAAACTTGTCTTGCTTAACTTCAATCATTGCAGCCAAGTAAGTAATCTCCCCTTTCTTCAGCCTATGCTCAACTTGTATGGCTAACACCATTGGTTCTTTCCCCTTGCTAGTCTTGCTATTTCCTATCACATGCCTAGCAAGAACATAACATGGTTGCTTCTTGTCAAAAATCAGCATCACTCTAATGAATGGCAGCAAGGCAGCCTTAGCAGCCGCAAAGAATTCATCACCCAAAATTACATCAAAGTCATCAACTTCATAATCAGGAAATTCACATTTCTTGTCCACTCGCTAACCTTGAACCTCACACCAAAAGCAATTCCAAAAATAGCTTTTACTTTTGAGTTTACTGCCTTGATCTTACTTGGACACTTTCTCACTTTTAGACCAAGTTGTTGGACCATACGTTCATAAAAAAAATTGTGGGTAGCACCAGTATCAAGCATTGTCTCAGCCCTATTCCCATTCATCTTTACTTGCACATAAGACAGCCCCTTAGAAGTATCTCTTGCACTAAGTGCATTCAGTAATTGTAAGGGGTTCACCCAGCTGGGAACTTCTTCATTAGACTACCCCCTATCATCATCTACAACCATTGCATTAAGCTTCTCATGCTTAAGGCAATCTCTTACTCAATGAAGGCCATTGCATATGAAGCAGCTTGCATTTAACTTTAGGTTGTTCTTTGCTTTGTTGAAAGGTAGAACTCTCTCCTTTACTCTTGTTACCCCAAATTTTCTTCTACTTATCCTTGTTCTTCTTGCCATCTTTCTTCTGCTTGTCTTTGCCTTTGTCCTTGGACTTACGATTTTCATCATCCCTACTAGGCTTATTGTACTTGTAGTCCACTAAGGCATCTGCAACAGACATAGCAACGAGCAGATCGTGCACTGCCTACCTATTTAACTCCAACTATGCCCAAGGTTGCAAGCCAGACATGAAATTGAACAGCTTATCTTCCTCTGACATGTTCTTGATATCCAGTATCAAAAAACTAAATGTCTTGACATATTCTCGCACTGTACCAGTGTGCTTCAATTTCTTTAAGGAGTCTTTTGCAACCCAGGCAGTGTTGGTAGGCAAGAATTGGTCCTTCAACTCTTTCTTTAAGGCTTTTCACAAGTCAATCTTCTCTCTACCAACATCTGCATCATCTTTTACATGGATTCTCCACCATAACTTGGCATCCCCTGAAAGATACATGCTAGTGATATTTACCATCTATTGATTAGGCACCTTTGCAGCCTTGAAGTACTGCTCCATGTCCCAAAGAAAATTCTCCAAATCCTTGGCACTCCTAGCACCCTTAAAGGGCTTTGGTTCAAGCACCTTCACTTTGGGGGCCACTTTCCCTACCCTAGGTAAGCCATGCATTGCCCCTTTTTAACAAGGCAATTTCTGTCTCAAGTTGGCTTTGGGTCTCTCTTGCTGCACTTCCCAGGGCATCTAGTGCAGCAGCCAACTCTTCTACACGAATTAGCACAACATCCCTCTATTTAGTAATTTCATTCTGCATCACAAAAGTTTCTACAGAAAGTGCATCCAATCTGTCACACATAGAAAGTTTTTCTCCCTCTACAGGAACTCCAAGTATGGTTTCTAAGACAGTCACCCTTGCCTTGGTGTCCGAACACATTGCAACCAGGCTTTGATACCAATAGTCATAAGGTCAAATTTTTCACTCAAATTTTCTGTTTGTGATGGCCCTAAGTCCCTGACTTAGTTTCAGCCAACACCACACATACACTGCAATAACACTTAAAATAGATTATATAGGGATGCATACACACATAGCACACATAATATTTACAGGGAATCCACCCCTAACCTTTATTACTTAATCTCAAGTACTAAGGAAACCCTTTTACAAGCCTAGAGAATTACACAGAATTTTCACAAGGCCAAATACACTCTATTGCTGACACCACCAACAGCCTTAGGATTAAATATATAGAATTAACTGCTATGGTAGTTACAGCCTAGTAACTACTTGGGTCTTGGACAATCTGCCACTTATGTTCTGACTTTGGACGCCTTCAACTAATGCAGTCTTGGCCTACTCTCCACGTTTCTAGCCCCTACACAATAGGTTTGATCATCAGGAAAGCTAGGAACTGCTTGATAATTGCTTGGCAATTGCCACTGCATATGTTGCACATGCATAGCCCATGTCTCAGCAAATCACATTCTCACACATTCTAGGAGGCTTGGCCCATGCTCAAGGCCTCCCCATTAGCAATACAGCCCATACAGCACGCCCACATTTAGCACACAAAGTAACTGCCATCAGCTCACTAGCATTTGTAAATTCATTTAGCCAGCCTCCATTAGCCCAATGCTTTGCACACAACATTTAATCATCATAATGGCCCAGTCCTGCCTTACACTCAAGCCACCAAGCCCGCACATAAGAAAACAGCAACTAAGCCATGCCATGCACCACTGCATAAGGTCAACACCACCTGTTGTTGCCCATCATCAAAATCCATTTTTGCCCACCATAGCCTTTCTTTACCATGGCCTTGGGGCATCATGTGGAGCAAGGTGCCTCCACATGCTTCCCCCTCATCTTGCTCATCGATCCAACTCAAGTAGGGAAACTGGGTAGGTCCCCCTCAAAGAGCTCTTTGGAGCATCACTAGTTTGTTATGAGGAGCCATGAGTGTGTTGAGAAAACATGAATCCAAGTGATTGCCCAATGCTGGCCAAGCACCCTAATTCCTCATACCATCATCAACAAAAAGTAAAGCTCCTAACACCTTGGTAATTTCCTTAAAATTGACTCAGATTCCAGTCACACACCCTAGGTACGACACAGCTCTATATCATATTCTCACACCGAGATAGAGAGGCGTGTGAGCATTGCCGCAATGGGTGGTCGAGCAACTGCAAGGCGTCGACATAATGGTGCCTGAAAATAAGTCCCATTTTATTAAGCCCATATCCCAATTAAAAAGGATCTTTTTATTAACTTAGGTGTTCTTAGAAAGTCTTTAAGTCCATTTTAATGAAGGCCCAATTACAAAATCTCGCCCTTTCCTCTTATGAACCTTGCCCCTTGTTTCATTGGGTTTTAGTCCATTTACAGTAAACCTCTCATCTCACTCTCATGGGCTTTCATTAGAATGTTCTTAAAGATTTTCAACCTGTTGTCCCAAACATGGGCTTACAATGTATCCATCACCTTTGGGCTCTTCCTTTTCCATTCATTATCATCATTTTTTTTTAAGTAGCCCTCTAGTTAGAATATATTGTTGCCTTCCTTTCAAAGTCCATGAACTTAACATCATTTTAAGCCTTGGCATACAACAAGAAGGCCGAAGATTAGGGAATTTCATATTGGCTATGTAGGATGTTGGATGCTAGGTCAATAGCATATTTGTTACCTTAGGCCTAAGGTTCTCATTTTCAAGAGGCCTTTTGATTTAGGCTTATAATAGCAACTAGGCTATGGTCTTATGAACCTTTCAAGTTTTGATATACCTTTGGATTTTGGGACAAGACTCTTATATGTGAGAACTTCATTTCTTTCTTCCCAACATCTTAGGCTATGCCAAAACTTTTAGGTCATCCTCAAAATTTTTACATATTTTATTTGTCCTTTAAAATTAGGTGAACACAAGATATATGGTTGAACAAACAAAAGATATAAAGGATACACTCTTATTGATACTCTCTAAGTGTGGGTGGGCTCCCAAGAGCTAAAGGGATAGATCAGTAGGTCACTCATAACTAGGTGGGCCATGATTCCAACCTTGGGCCTAAATGGACCAGAGTGGATTGGTGGCAAACCATTAACGTACTTAAGGCCCATTATAGGCAATGTCACAAATTATGAGTTAGTGGATAAACTCCGGAAGACTTTGGCCCAAATGAAGTATACTCATCTTCCCACTCATCACCAATGGGGGTGAAAGGGACAAAAAGAACCAGGTGAAGTGTGTGCAATCAAATATTGAACAAGCCTTTAATTAAGATTAAGAAATAAGACACATTGGAATCAAACTTTCTATCCTCAGTGGAGTCATCACTATGGGCACAACGGGAAGGGGAGTATGCCTCGGCTGAGTGGACCGAGGTGGAGAAGGAAAATGGAGTCACAACCTAGATTAGTTCAAGGAAACATAAATATAACGACCTTTGTGGAAGGACTGATCTACTACCAAAGCACGTGTCTGGAATTTAGGTGCGGGGATGGGAAGGTGTTAGGCACCTAACCCCATCCGAACCGTGGATTGGCTTTCACTTATTGTGTTTTACATCTTAATCTTATTAAAGGCACATTCAACCTTTATCATTCTAGACTCCCTCTCTCACACACACATACACTAGCATACATCTAAGCATACAACATGGCATTTTCATACCAAACCCTAACATACATCTATCATGTATCTCATCATATCTCAAACCCTAGCATACATCTATCATACATGGCATTATATCATATTCAAGGAAGAAACATAGACACGGCAGCAATCAAACAACATGTTATAGGCATCTAAACATCAAGAACACATCATTCAACCAAGCATGTTCATACTCATCCTCAAGGTAAAACCATATGCATGTCCACATGAATGCATGAGTCACCTCACTTACCTTACTGCACCACAACACCTATGCATCAATGCATAATCATGTTATATGCATGACAAAGCGAATAGATTAAAACCCTAAACTCTCATACCAAGGGAGCATAAAATAGACAAGGCAGAGGCATATTCTATAAGTAAAATAAAGAAATAGGAGCAAAAAGGTTCAGATTAGGGTTTATGAGCATAAGTATGCATGGCCTACGTGCGCAACCCAATTGTATGCGTACGCATACTATGAGTATGTGTATGCATGCAATGACACAAACAAACAAGAACATGACATAATAGAAATGTTGAATATAATAATTTAATCTAACACTCCCCCATTTGCGTGTAGGCCTAAACTGTCCTTATTAAGTAAGGTTCACCACCGCATACCCTTGTTGCGGTGGTCACTCCACAAGTATAAGTGCTTGTGAGGTGTGAGGTGTGGGGTGTGGGAGAGAAGGGCTGGGGTTTAAGTTTTTTGGAGAGATTTTCACACACGTATACACTTAGATTAGGCTAGAGTAGAATTTTTATTTTGTATAAAAAAAAAAAGTAATGTTCAACACGTGGGATTTTTTTTTTTTTTAAATGAGGGTAAGGTGAAGATAGGGTTTGAACCCAAAATTAATAAATAAAGAATTTAATCATATAATTTAATTTAACAAGAAAGAAAAACTGATAAATGCCATACAGAAATGAAATTGGGCATTGATGAAATAGAGAATTACAATCTAGGTATACAAGTGAAGGGTTCTGAATGCGCTTCAACTCCTTATATACATCTGATTCTAGAATCTCCTTTGTCATTTCCCTCCATGGAATGTTCTTCTTCTCAGCTGTATTGTTTCACCCATAATCACATCTGTCATGTATAATAGGATGTTAAGTGCACTAAGGGGCAAACAAGCATGTTATCAAACAAAATGGGTATCCTAGAAGGACAAATGTAGGTTTGAATCGAGTGTCCATAGTTCCACTGGATTTGAGTATGGAAGACACGCGTGCCATCAAGCAAAATTCCTAAAAGGGACTTAGGGTATCAAAGATAGGTGTAAACCTGCACAAGATAGTAAGAATTAGGCTTGATGACAAAAGCAATCAAGGACTCATGCATGACCATGTAGGCAAACGTGCACAAATGCAAAGAAGTAAAGAGAGCCCAACGGGTGGCATAAAGCAAGCAAGGCTAGCATATCATCACACGAAGCGGAGGAAAAGGTAGGCGTCAAGCAAACTAGCATCACGGAGATGCATTCTCACAAGTGGTTACATCCAAACAAGCCACAAAAGGGATGGATGCAACCACACAAGCAAGTGGCCCTAAAAACCATCAAGCACACACCTACGGAGGATACAAAGCATGGCAAAACCTAGATCTAGGCAAGCATAGATGGATATAAAGCATAGAAGCAAGCAAGCATACACATGCAAAAAGGAAATGATCCAAACCCTTTAATGCAGACCTAGGCATATAGATGTAGGCCTAAAGCATAAGATCTAGATCTACACCCTACCTAAGGGCCTAAAGCACAAGAAAATGGCATAAATAAGAGATATAGAGCTATAACAAGCACGAGACATAGCATCCAACCAAAGCATTAAGCATATGGACTGGGCAAGAAGCATAAACAAATATACAGAAGCTATAAAGCACTCAAGCATAGCACATGATTATTTCATCCAAAGGTAGGCACGATGCCACAAGCATGAACATCACATAAGCTACAAAGCAATTATCTTAAATGGAGACAAGCAAAAAGTGTGGATTTAACCCTTTTAAACCAAAGTGGGCTGATAATTTATAAAATATGAGATGGGTTTGAAAGGAAATGAGGCCAAAGCCAAAACATGTGAACAAAAGAAGGGCCTAAGGCCTCAAAAGGCTTAAAGGCTGGTGGGCTAGTGAAATGGCCCTAAGGCCATGCATAGATCAGGCTTGAAGCCCTAGACTTAGGACTGGACCAGGTAGGAACCAGGCCACACGGATCGAGTCACAAAGCCTAGCCTTCTTCTTAAATTTCCCTAAACCCTAGCCATACTCCTTATGTTGTCTAGAATCTTCCTCTCTCTTACCTTCTACTTTGAGCTTCTCCATCGGACCTCCATGGCTTGAGCTACTTGAGCTCACCTCTTTGAATCAACATCGCCACCACAGGCGGTGGATTGCTCCTCATCAAGAACCCTTACCAAGATCTCACTAAACCCGAGCTCTCTTTAATCTCTGAAACTCTCCCCCAAACCTGGGTTCTCCCTTATCGGACCACCATGGCCGAGCAAGCCCTTGAGTTTAGACTTCAGTCTAAGCCTACTTTTATTTCTAAACTTTGACTTCTTTCTCTTCTATCCAAACGAGGCATGACCTCCCTATTCCATAAAGGAACCTAACCAACCTAACCATGAGGATGGTTTCCTATATCATCACTTTGACCTTCTCTTCATCTAAACCTAAACCAAGATCTCACTGAGTCTCTCTATCTCTGATTTTTACTCTCTCACTCTCAACCTCAAAATCCACTTTTGTTCTACCACCTATGAGGGCACTAGACGACACGTGATTAGCTAAACAAGGGCATGGAAACCAAGGTCGTTTTAGACCAACCAAGCACTGAGGTGATGGTGGCGTGTGGACTCAAAGACCAATGTGTGTACACATGAATAGCACTAGACCGAGGGTAAGGTGCTAATTTTGTGTTGGTGTTGTGAGGCTTTATGAGCATTAAAGTTTGTGTGTGTGTGTGTGTGTGTGTATGTGTGCGCGCGCATGTGAAAAAGAGATGCTATGAAAGGAAAGAAACAGAGAAAGGAAAGGGGGTTTTGGGTTTACCCAGTTATTGTGTTCTTTACTTCTCGTTTTTTGCCTTTGTTCTCTTTGCTTTGATGCTTGATGGTGGTTGTTCTTGCTGTTGTTGGTTTAGGCTTGTAGTTGCTTCTGTTGTTGCTTAGCTGAAAGGGAAACACAATAAGTAAGTTAGATTCTCAAGTTAAGCAAAAAGAAAGAGAAAATTAGAAGAAAAAGAGAGGAAAAAAGCACTGATCCTTTGTTATTGTATCTGCTTCTTCTTTTTTCTTTTTTTCTTTTTTTCTGTCTTTTGTTGTTCCTTTAGGGTTCTTACAATAAGCTTTTAAGATTTTTGGAGTGATTTTGTTGGGTTTTTTTGGGATGCTTCTCTTAGGTTAAAGAAGGAGGGAAAAGGGAGAAAAATGAGAGAGGGCTAGAAAGGATTTTCTTCTCTCTCTACCTGTGGGTTTCCAAGGGATTTTCTTGCTATTGTCCTCCTGAGGTAAGGAATTTGTGTGTATCCTTAAGTCCTACATACTACCCAAGCATACATTGTGTGCTGGCCAAGAATGAGCTGGCAGTGTTGGTAGATATGTCCAAAATTGGTCACTTTGGAATACTCTAGAACCAAATACAAATCATTTCTCATCAATCCATCATTTTTGAAACTAATCAATAATCAATAGACCTTAAACACACTCAATAAAATGTTAGGATAGTTAGATAAATTCATCAATTGATAAACATCATGGGACCAAGTTAAAATAAATGTGAAATTGTCAGACCCAATTAAAACTAGTGATGAGCATTTCTTGATAAATCTTACTAACTTCCTACACCAAATGGTAATTCTGAGCATGTGCTAAGATTAATTTCTATCCTAAATGCAGCTCACCATGGCAATCCTGCAAACTCCAGTAATACTTTAGATATGATTTTTAATGATTTTTAATGCATCTCGAGACGAAACAATTATTAATTTAAGAAATAAAACACATTTTAATGGCAAACACTAAATTGACAAATTTCTCATTTTCACAACAAATCAATCAACTCAAACATAATTTTTTCCTTTGGATGTTAAAATGAATGGAATTTTGATATGTTCAATGTCATTTCAAAATAAAACGATGAGACCCTTGATTTAAAACTTAGGTTTCCAACCAAATTTGAGGTCAGACAAAAAGAATTTTATACTCCAAAAATGGGGGCTTGGAATGGCTTCCAAACGATGTGGGATTGATTCCAAAACCAAACTTTAATGGAGAAAAACTTTCCTTTCATAGTTTCTAGAACCCTAGCATGCATACACATGCTCGTGTATGCGTATGCATGCATGAAGATTCACTAGAAAATAGTGAATCAAAGAGGGAGTTTTTCACAAAACATCCGCAAGTCAAATTTTATTTGATTGTGACATTTTCTGGTCTTGATCTTTTAGTTCTAAGTTTACTAACTCATTTTTGAATTGGTTGTAACTAGATTAAGAACAGTAAAAATCAAGCTCTAGAAAGTTCTAGAGTTAGGGTAAAGTTTCTAACTTTGGCTCTTCGCTTTTCTTTGATTTTAATTTGATTTTGTGTTTATATATGTGTTTTATTTTCTTTAATATGTTTGTTTAGCTTAGGTTTATTTCCTGTTCATGTTTAAAGCATGTTAGGTTGTTAGATTTCTTATTTTTTGAGTTTTAGTTATGATCTTTCTAGGTTTTAGTGTTCTGGGCGTGTATGCATACACATGCTTCATGCATGTGCACACATACTCATGATATGAGTATGCATACAATTGAGTTGCGTATGCATGCTTTATGTATGCACACACATATCCTTGCCTAGAACATCCTAGTCCCTTATGCATGCTTTCCTTTTGTTTTATTCACATTTTCTAACTACTATTTAACCTGTTTTATCTATCCTTGAGTCTCTATTTCTTTGTTTTGTCTTGTTTTATCTCTTCTATGTCCATTAGAGTTTTGATTTGATTGAATACCATGAACATGCACATGAATATGAACATGCATTGGCGCATAGGTGCTATGATGTAGTGAGGTAAGTCATGCACTCACATGAACATGCATTGGTTGGAATATGAGCTTGATATGCCTAAATAACATGAATATGTTAGTTTGAATGTCTATGCCCTTGATGTCTAGATGTTTTAACATGCTTGTTTGATCCTACCTTGTGATGTTTCTGCCCTTAGAGATTTATGTTTAAATGCCATTGATAGGTCAAGAATGTATTGACCCCTTATGGTAAATTAACCAATTAATTAGCCAAGTTAATTAATTAAGTCACTTAACATGCAATAGCGCGTGGTAGTACAAACAAATCACCAAATAACTAAATATAGCGGAAAATAAATTTGACACGGTGATTTGTTTATGAATGGGGAAAACCTCCAAGGCAAAAACCCCACTAGGCGAATTTAAGGTCAGCACTCCTGAGAATCCACTATTATCAAAACAAGTGGTTACAAGTAAAGGAATTCCAGTACCTTATACCAACCTACAGTTGAACCCTTACCCCAATACATAATTGGACTTGTTCTGTAGTGAAAATCTCTCCTTTCATGCACGGCTCCCAGTACGTGACTAACCGATCGATGCACGGATCCTAGTACATGACTAACACACCAACTTGAGAAGGATGTTGGCTACCAAGATGAAGATCAAGAAGCTCCTTGATCACAAAACCCTACGGTGTACAAACGCAGCAGCTTCTTCAAGAGAAAGATGAATTAGGGCAAATTGTCTCCGATCACAATATACTTGCAACAACAAGTGCAACAACCTCATGACGGCCCTTAAAATAATCCTTATATATGTTTAGGGTTGTGAAAGAAGAAAAACTAAACACATACACATGGATATGCATGAAATCAAATCTAAAAAACTGATTTTCGTAATTCTCTATAAATACAGCTGTCGAGCTTTACATTTTAAATCTCGAAAGACACATCTGTCGAGCTTTAAAACACAGCACTTTTTCTCTTGATTCTTGGATAGATTTGCATGGTTTCAATACTTGGACTTGAACTCTTGTTCCTTGAAGTATTAAACACATCCTAGATCTATCCAATTACAAGTAAAGTGTGTTTTGTCAAAAGATTAGCCAATTTTAAATGACATATGTTCTTCGCATGATTCACATATGTCCTAACAATCTCCCCCTTTAGAAATTCGTGACAAAACCACAACAAACAAATAAAATATGAGAGAAGTCATAAATCACTCAACTCATACTCACTTGTTAAATATAATAAAATCTACCCTAACACAAACTCTTGAGAAACTTTGCAATAAGAGAGTTCATGGCATGGAAGACTTTGACAACTTGTATTTCTGAAACACTTTAAACAAAACTCATCACAGCATCTTAGTGTGAAACAAAAATATAAAAGATTGCATACAATTAATAAGAAGCATGTGCATAAAGAGAGAAAAGAAACAACATATGAAGAGATAGGTGAAACTATAATAACAACCTTAATATATATATATATATATATCAATAATGAGTACAAGGTTTGCTATCACGAAGTGGTCACAAGACTAATGTACAAAAACAATGTATCTAAAAGAGAAAGAAAAGAAAAGATACAAAAAGCCCTTACTACATCCCTCATAAAAATAAACACTCCCCTTAACAAAAATGTCATATACTTTCATACCCCAAACTACTCTCCCTTTTTGTCACAAATGACAAAGGGTAAGTCACTGAGAAGCAGTCATCTCATCGTCACTGGAAGAGCTAGCATCCTCATCCTCATCCTCATCAGCATCACCACCATCAGAGTCACCATCATTGTCCTCGTCCTCAGATGCCTCTGGAGAATGAGAGGGAGACTCTACGAAGCCACCAAGGCGAGCCTGTCGTTGTGCAATACGACTGACACGGGTGTTCACCTACACAACTCATCACTAAGAGTGTCAAGGTGAGCATATTGAAGCTGCGCTATGACCGCCTCAAGGGTCACACCACCCGCAGAAGAAAAAGAAGGGCCGGAGGTAGATGGAGTTGAGTAAGCTAGAGGAATTGCCGTCTTAGTCCGTGGCCGTTTTGGTCAAAGCTAGGCCTCGCTCTGTCTAACGGACCCGCTACTGATGGCACCTATGACAGAGAAGTGAGGAGACTCGGGATAGGAAACAGATGGGTGGCGAATGATCCTCATGATAGCGAAAGGGAAAATAAGCTTATCATGGGTCGTTGTATCCTTATAGACATCTATAAGGAAGAGTATGAAGTGAGAGGGAAAGTCAATGGTATGCCTCTTAAGAAGGGATAATAAAAATCAAGCACGAGGCTCTATAATTGAATTATAGTGAGACAAGGGATGTAAAACAAATGTCATTACCATATTTAGGAACCTCGGACCTTTTGCAAAGCTTGAGCAAGGGGTGTTTTAACGGTCACCCCAAGATGAAGGTGTCTTATAGAAGAAAGACATGAGTTCATCTTTGGACACAGTTCACAAATGAGGACGTCGGGGTAATCAAGATGCGATACCCTCGAGACACGTAGCACATCGGAGATAAGCTTTGGAGTGACTACTATACTTATACCTCGAACCAAAGTGAGAAAGTGAGGTATGGAAGAATCAAATCCATGAAAATTGGAGTAAAACTCTTGTATAATCACAGAGGGACAGCTGACCGGGATGTCACAAAGGGACTCCCAACCCCTACTATGAATAACAGTGGGTAGATCAGTATTAGAGAAGTCAAAAAGAATGACTTGGCATTCCGAATGAATGCCACGTTGAGAAAAGTTCTCCAAGAAGTCCTAACGGGCCTTCTCATCATTGAACCTGACATGTAGAGGGGTAAAAATCAAAAGCAAAAGAAGATGCCTCGAAACGAAGAGGGTTCCGGGACGGAGTAGTTTTGCGCTTAGGTACGTATGCATGAAAAATGCATGAACATGTGACATGCAACAAAATAAACATCATGGGCTCAGCCCAATCCAAACCTACTAGCACACATGATTTCAACATATAAAACACACTTCTAAAATGCATGAAACATTGTGAAAATGCAAATGTGATGCAATGCATGAGCATAAATGATCATTTAAACAAAACCCAACCCAAAAATTTCATAAAAACCTCAACAATTTTGAAAAACCCCCAAAAATTTTTCAAAAACCCAAAAACCTAGGTCTAAATGAATGAAATGCATGATAAAAGAGAGAAATGTGATCATACCAAATGAAGAACACAAGGTTTGGGCCGAAGATCAGGTGGGGAAGGTGAAGAGGTTGAGTGAGAAGTGTTTGGGAGAGAGAAAAGTGATTTTCTATCGAGAGAAATTGGAGAAAAATGAAGGAAAAATCGTGCTGAGGCTTTATATAAAAAAAACACGAATATCGATGGATCGAGAGCTGTCGAGCACTAAATCTGTCGAGGTGCTATCGAGAGCTATCAGTGGCAAAGAAACTTCGATGGATCGAACAGCTATCGAGCAGACAGAAAGTTTCTCAATGGGTCGAGAAACCGTCAAGAAGCTATCAAGCCAAATACAAGAAAGCTTTGATGGATCGAGATTGCGTTAACTTTTATCGAGAAAGGAAGATCAAAGATCTCGATGGATAGCTAGCTATTGAGAGCTATCGAGAAGCTGTTAAGATGTGAAAAAACAGTTTTTCAAAGAAGAGAAAAACACAAAAATGAATGCTATCAAGCAAGCTACTTAACCAAAGATCCGAACAACATTTTAAGCTCTTAAAAACATCTCTCAACAAGAAAAATGTCAAGCATTTAGATCTAAAACACACACACACACTAAACAAGTCTAACCAATTTTAAATTTCAAAAACAAGTCAAGACAGTTTAGTGAGCACACATTAACACATGTATTCCTTGTGATGGCCAAATCACATTATACCTGCACATGTATCAAAAGTAGCAAAGAATTTGTGTGTTGTGTGTGAAAAACATCATAAGATTGCATAAGTTTCTACATATTATGAAGATTTAAGATGTGAGAAAATCAATTTAACTCACACACAATCATAATTGCTTGATGGGGACTATCACCTTCGAGGTACATCCTATAACTCCCACATCTCCTAGAAGACATGCTTGCAATTATATATAAAGCATTTTGATACTTTTTGCTTTTATTTTCTTTGCATAATTTTCTTTTGTTAAGCATATCATGCATGGGTATATAAGAGAGAGAAAATAAATACCCAATTATGTTAAGCTTTTAACATTACACTTTTGCTATGCCAAAGCATACAGATGTCATTTCATGATTGGCGAGCAACAGTAGTGAGATGGTTATTTATGCTTTTCTCTTAGGATATTCTAATCCTACCTGTCAAAAAGAGTGATATGAGTTTTAAGTACAAGAGATTACTTAATCTTACTCATCATAAACACGAGCTACAAAGCTCACTTGCTTAGTTATGCATAGAGATGCTTATCTAAGTTACAAAAGATACAAAGTTTAGAAAACTTTGTTTCAATGTCCATCCAAGGTACACAAGTACCAATGTACACAAAACACACATTGTTTTTGTATTTTTCTGATTTTTCATTTTTTTTTTTTTTGAAAAAAAAAAATGTGAAACAAAGCAAAGCATAAAAATAGACTGACTTAAACAAGAAAGAAAAACACACAAGTAATGCAAACAAAAGAGAGGGAGAAAAGAGAGAGAGAAAAGTGACTAAATCACTTAGAGGCTTTTTCCTTACACACTTTAGAAGAACCTTTCCGTTTAGCGAACCCTTGATCTGGCAGTCAGGGGGAAGAATTGAACCTGTTCAAGTTCGAAAGGAACATGAGGGGTTTAAGAAAATCTCCAAGAGGAGCAAAGAAAGAGGGAAACTGATTCTAGTTTTCGAATGAGATCATATTGTTGCTCTGTTAAGTGGCTAACCATTTATAGCAATTAGGTCGAGTATGTCCAGTAGCTCCACAGTGATGACAAAGATGTTACTTCTTCTATTTAGGCTTTTGGTTATTGCCCTTCTTAGCCCTAGGTTTTTTATTCTCTTTCTTGTCAAGCTTAGAGGGTGCTCTTAAGATAGATTTACCCTTATCTATGTTTTCACTAGCTAAAACAATTTTCACATCATTATTCTTAGATTCAACATTATTAGCAGGTGAAACAAACACAGTAGTACTAGAAAAAGCAATTTTAGAGGAAGATAAATCATACCCTAAAGTTGTTCGATCATAAGTAGATTTTCGAAAGTTAAGCATCTCATCAAGCTTTGCACTTGAAGTCCTCTCCAACTGAGCTCTAACTTGAACCAACTTCGCTTCAAGCTTCTTAGTTTTCTCAGCCAAGAAATTATTCTCAAATCTCAGTGCTCCAATGGTCTAATTAGCTTTATCAAACTTTGTGGAGATTTCTTCTCGTTCAACTTCCACATCACTGAACTTCTTGGTGGCCAACCTATACAATTTCTCATGCTTTTCAGAGACCTTGTACAATTTAGCATAGGCTATATGGATGTCATCTTGTTCATCAATCTTTTCAAATTTAGACTTCACCAAGTCCTCTTCTTCAACAATCCCCTTAGTAGGATTTACAGTGGTAATGAAGGCATTCAAGATTCCATCATCCTTATTATCTGAATCATCCTCAGGTTCGGTGTCACTTAATGTAGTAGCAAGGGCCTTGCTTTTCTCAATGGTCTTGAGATAAGTTGGACATTCTTGTTTCATGTGTCCAAAACCTTGACATCTTAAGCATTTTGGTCTGGAGGGAACAGTGTACTGACCGCCATCCCTAGCATCCTTCTTCCATTAATCTTGGCTCTTGAACTGTGAAGAACTAGATTGCTTTCGGTCCTTGTCAAATCCTTTCGCATTGGCATTCTTCATGAACTTTTTGAACTGCCTTATGATGTAGGATTTCACTGCTCTTGGCTTTCAATGCCATGCTCTTATCCTTACTAGATTTCCCAATCCTAGTCAACCCTAATTTATAGGTTTGCAAGTTGCTAACCAACTTTGTCAAAGGAATTTGATCAAATTCCTTTTATTCCTCAATTATGGTGATCTTGGCATGAAATCTCTCAGGTAGCGATTTGACCACTTTTCTAACAATCTTGGGTTCGGGAATGGTTTCCCTAATATTAAAGGCAGAGTTCACTATATCCTTAAGTTTGAAATAGAACTCATCAAATGACTCATCCTCCTCCATCTTAATCTCTTCAAAGTTTGTAGTAAGCCTCTAAAACTTTGAACCCGTGATAGCCTTAGTTCCTTCATAGGTTGTTCGGAGGATGGTCCATACTTCCTTCGCAGTTTCAGTGGAGGATATCTTCTTGAACTCCTCATTCATGACCCCATTGAATAAATCATTCAATGTTGTGCTATTAAAGTTGGCTGCATTGATCTTTGCATCATCCCAATCAGTCAACACTTTCTTTGGCTTAGTCCAGCCTATCTCCACAGTTTGCCACACTTTCTCATTTAAAGACTGCAAGAAAACTCTCATGCGTACTTTCTAATATGCATAGTTAGTGCCATCAAATAAAGGAGGAATTGTTGGGGACATATTTTTATGTAATTGGTATATCCTTTGACAAAACGCATTTTACTTATATTTGGACAAATCTAAGTAGGTTCAAGATGATCATTACAAGTGGTTAAATTAAAGACATGAAGACTACTCAAGAACTGTTCAAGAAAAGTACAAATCTGTAGGTCTCGATACCTGCTCGATAGAATCTCGATCCATCGAGATTCATTAAAGCTCGACAGCTGGTCAATCGATCGAGCTTACAAGATTTTGTCTATAGCCAACAACGTTTTATTCTAAGAAGGCTATTTGTTTATGGGTTTGCATAATCCTTATTGGACTAGGAAAGCCCAAGGTTTGTGTAAACCTATTTGGAATAGGAGAGCCCATTAAGCTCCTATTTAAAGGAGGTGGGAAAAAGAAAAACCTAACCCTAGAGAGCTTCATAAGGTTTTCTTTTTAAAACCCTAGCCTCCTTCTACAGAAGACAGAGTTCTTAATGTGTTTCTTGTACGCCTTTGGGTTTTGTAACCAAGCAAAGTCTTTTGCACCAACATTGAAGATCTTATTGGTGTTTCTATGTGAAACTGCTGCAAATCAACTATAACAATCAAAGGGTTGCTGTGGAGTTAGTCACGTACTGGGATTCGTGCAAAGGAGTAAGCCGCGTACTGGGATCCGCACATCAAATTGGTTAGTCACGTACTTGGGAGCTGTGCATCAAAGGTGGGAACTATCATTATAGATCAAGTCCAATTAGGTATTGGGGTAAGGGTTCAACTGTAGGTTGGTAAGGTACTTGGGATTCCTTTACTTGTAACCACTTGATTTAAATTGATTAATTAATAACTTGGCTAATAATTAATTGGTTTAATCACAAGGGGTCATTCAGTTTGTGGCCTATCAAATGGTATCAGAGCAGGCACACTCTGATTAGGTTTTAATCTTTGTTGTGTTGATCCATTGACTCCTGCTGTCATGGAAACTCTTGATTGTTTTAATTTGTATGATCTTATGTTGAATGATGATAATGATATTCAAGATACCTATTGCAAGCTTTATAATTTTTGTATGAAATCTCTTGAATATTCTACAAAATTAAAAGCTAATTTTAAAATGGTCAAGCTTGAAAAAGATGATTTGATTGCAAAATTGGATGAAGCCAATAATTTGAATGAGAATTTTAAAAATCAAATTTCATTTCAGGTGGACAAAATTAAAAGTTTGGAAGAACAACTAGTTGAATTTAAAACTGAAGTTGAAAAATTAACTAGTGCCAAACTTGTTGTTGAGCCTAACTCAAAAGAAAAAGATTTTTATATTCCCCCATTTAAAAGGAATAATGAAGAGTTGAAGGCTAATATTGCTAGGATAGACAAAGGTAAAATTTCTAATGTTAACGCTGAAGTTTCTAAACCTGTGTCTAAAACTCCTCCTAGGTTGAATAAAAATTCTGAATTTGTCCCCACTTGTCATCATTGTCATATTGTTAGTCATACTAGGCCAAATTGTCCTAAGTTGTCAACCTCTAAGGTTAAACCTCCTTCTAGGAAGCCGAGTAGCTCTAAAACTACTCATGTTTGTCACCATTGTGGTGATTCTGGTCACACTCGCCCTAATTGTTTCAAGTTGTTTCCTCATAAGCGAGTGTCAAATAGGTCTCATCCTTTGTCTAAAGGCTCTATACCTATTCTTGGTGAGTTATTAAAAGCTTTGAGCTTTTTGACTCAATTTCAGGAGAATTATAATTCCTCTATGTCCTTTAGTAATCATACTAGGACACATGCCTTTTCATCTTCATGGCCAAAGACTCGTGCTGTGTGGGTGATAAAGGATCCTAAGACTTAATTGTCTTTTGTGTTTGTCCTCTACTTTAATTCTTTCTATCTAAAGTAGGACTCTCTTTGCTTGATTTCTAATCTGCTTTTGGAATCATGCTTTCACGCATTTGCACCATTCTATCATGCCTTCATGCATATGCATCTTTCTTTCTGCTTAACATGTTTTTGTTTGTTTATTTTCAATTCTGCATATTTTTGTTTTTGATAAAAAAAAAATATATATATATATATTTGAAAATTTGAGAAATACAAAAACAGTGTGTGTTTTGTGTACTTTGGTACTTGTGTACCTTGGATGGCCAATGAAATAGAGTTTTCCAAACTTTGTATCACTTGTAGCTTAGATGAGCATCTCTATGCACAACTAAGTAAGTGAGCTTTGTGGCTCTTGTTTGTGATGAGTAAGATTAAGTTATCTCTTAAAACTTAACACGCATATCACTCTTTTTGACGGGTAGGACTAGAAAATCCTAAGAGAAAGGCATAAATAACCATTTCACCACTGTTACCCGACAATCATTAATGACATCTGTATGCTTCGGCATAGCAAAAATGTGATGTCAATGACATTTTTGTGCTTCGGCATAGCAAAATTGGAATATCAAATATCAATGGGTATTTCTTTTCTTTCTCTTATATGCCCATGCATGATATGCTTAAAAAGAAAATATATAAAGAAAATAAAAAGCAAAAAGATCAAAAATGCTTTAAATATGATTGCAAGCGTGTATTCTAGGAGATGTGGGAGTTATAGGATGTACCTCGAAGGTGATAGTCCCCATTAAACAGTTATGATTGTGTGTGAGTTAAAGTGATTTTCTCATATCTCAAATCATCATAACATGTATACACTTATGCAATCTTGCGATGTTTTTCACACACAACACGCAATATTCTTTGCTACTCTTGATACATGTGCAGGTACAATGTGATTTGGCCATCACTAGGTTTACATGTGTTAATGTATGCTCACTAAACTGTCTTGACTTATTTTTGAAATATAAAATTGGTTAGACTTGTTTAGTGTGTATGTGTGTTTTTGAGGATTCATGTGCTTAAAATTCCTATTGAGATATAATTTTGAGAGCTTTATATGTTGATTGGATCAATGGTTGACGTGTATGTTGGATTACATTCATGTCTGTGTTTTTCACTTCTCGAAAAACTGCTTTTATCTGCTGGCTTGACACCTCCTCGACACCTCCTCGATACCTTGTTATCTGTCGAGCTTCTCAAGCCTTTTTCTTATCGCAATCTTGACACCTCTTCGACACCTAGTGGATCGATCGAGAAAGTTTCTGTTTCCTCGATACCTTATCGATCGATCGAGCTTCTGTTCTCGTTCCTGGTGTTTGTTCCTCGATACCTCCTCAACACCTCTCGATCCATCGAGATTCCCTTGCATGCATTTTTTTTTTTTTTTTTGCATTTTTTTTTGCATTTTTTTGTCTATAGCATCTTGTTATTCTTTTTCTTGTAGGTCTATGGTTCCTTGTTCTCCTCATTTCCCTCTTTGTCAGTTTTCTGTCTGTCTCCTGTCATGTCTTTTGGCTTATTATGCCTTTTGACAATCATGTCAAAAAGGGGGAGAAATTTGAGAATTGAATGTCATTCCTCAGGGGAAGTAATAGACTTAGGGGGAGAACTTCATGTTAAAGGGAAGAATGTTTTTGATGTAACTAACTAAGGGGGAGAGTTAGTTTGATACACTTTGATATTGATATATTTTGTGTTGTGTATCTTTTGGTTTTGTAATCACTTACATACATCATGTGTTGTTTCTATATTTGATAATGATGTGTGTGTTTCACTCTTTATCTCACATGTGTTGTTTCTTTTCTCTCTTTATACACATGTTTCTTGTTTATTTAACTTGTCACTATTTTCCACATGGTGCCTTGATGTGTTTTGTTTAGTGCCTTTCAGGAAAGACAAGTTAAAGCCAAGTCAAGATTCCGAACCTTCTTCTTGCAGCAACTTCCAAGGCTCAGATCTTTTAGACTAGGCTTTTTTATTCTATAATCTTGAGTAGAATGTATTCTAGGACATTCAATGTACTCTTGTGGTTTTGTCACGGATTGCCAAAGGGGGAGATTGTTGGGGACATATTTTTATGTAATTGGCATATCCTTTGACAAAACGCACTTTACTTATATTTGGGCAAATCTAAGTAGGTTCAAGATGATCATTACAAGTGGTTAAATTGAAGACATGAAGACTACTCAAGAACTGTTCAAGAAAAGTGCAAATCTGTAGGTCTCGATACCTGCTCGATAGAATCTCGATCTATCGAGATTCATTAAAGCTCGACAGTTGGTCAATCGATCGAGCTTACGAGATTTTGTCTATAGCCAGCAACGTTTTATTCTAAGAAGGCTATTTGTTTATGGGTTTGTATAATCCTTATTGGACTAAGAAAGCCCAAGGTTTGTGTAAACCTATTTGGAATAGGAAAGCCAATTAAGCTACTATTTAAAGGAGGTGGGAAAAAGAAAAACCTAACCCTAGAGAGATTCATAAGGTTTTCTTTTTGAAACCCTAGCCTCCTTCTATAGAAGAAAGAGTTTTTGCTGCGTTTCTTGTATGCCTTTGGGTTTTGTAACCAAGCAAAGTCTCTTGCACCAACATTGAAGATCTTATTGGTGTTTCTATGTGAAGCTGCTGCAAATCAACTACAACAATCAAAGGGTTGTGTGGAGTTAGTCACGTACTAGGATTCGTGCAAAGGAGTAAGCCGCGTACTGGGATCCGCGCATTAAATTGGTTAGTCACGTACTTGGGAGCCGTGCATCAAAGGTGATAACTGTCACTACAGATTAAGTCCAATTGGGTATTGGGGTAAGGGTTCAATTATAGGTTGGTAAGGTACTTAGGATTCCTTTACTTGTAACCGCTTGATTTGATAATAGTGGATTTTCGAGAGTGGTGACCTGAAAATCACCCGATGGGCTTTTTGCCGTTAGGGTTTTCCCTATTCGTAAACAAATCACCGTGTTATTTAATTTCCGCTGCTTAATTAGTTTATTGGTGATTTGTTTGTGCTTCCACGCGTTTGCATGATAAATTGATTAATTAATAACTTGGCTAATTAATTAATTGGTTTAATCACAAGAGGTTATTCAGTTTGGCCTATCAGGAATAATAATAGACTGTCCTTTATCCATGACAAACAGGGGTCAAAGGATCACATAGCAAAGATTAACCCTAATCAGAGTGTCCCTGCACTGATACCACTTGATAGGCCAAGAATATATTGACCCATTGTGGTAAATTAACCAATTAATTAGCCAAATTAATTAATGAAGTCAATCATCATGCAATAATGCATGGTAGCACAAACAAATCACCAAATAACTAAATGCAGCAGAAAATAAATTTGACACAGTGATTTGTTTACGAATAGGGAAAACCTCCAAGGCAAAAACCCATCAGGTGAATTTAAGGTCACCACTCCCAAGAATCCACTATAGTTGAACCTTTACCCCAATACACAATTGGACTTGTTTTGTAGTGACAATCTCTCCTTTCAATGAATGGCTCCCAGTACGTGACTAACACACCAACTTGAGAAGGATGTTGGTTGCAAAGTTCTTCAATTCATCCACATGATGAAGATCAAGAAGCTCCTTAGTCACAAAACCCTATGGGGTACAAGCGCAGCATTTTCTTCAAGAGAAAGATGAACTAGGACAAATTGTCTCTAATCACAATATGCTTGCAACAACAAGTGCAACAACCTGATGATGGCCCTTAAAATAATCCTTATATATGTTTAGGGTTGTGAGAGAAGAAAAACTAAACATATACGCATGGATATGCGTGAAATCAGATCTGAAAAACTGATTTTCATAATTCTCAATAGATACAACTGTCGAGCTTATATGTCGAGCTTCACATTTTAAATCTCGATAGATATATCTGTCGAGCTTTAAAGCACAACACTTCTTTAGTTGATTCTTGGACAGATTTACATGGCTTAAATACTTGGACTTGAACTCTTGTTCCTTGAAGTATTAAATATATCCTAGATCTACCCAATTACAAATAAAGTGCATTTTGTCAAAGGATTAGTTAATTCTAAATGACATATGTTCTTAACATGATTCACATATGTCCTAACAGCCATGATAGATGAGTGATTAGGTTTGGGATGATTGTGCTATGTTGTGTGTCTTAGATGCATGCTAGTGTATGTGTGGGTTAGAATAACATATTAAACTTGACTTTAATAAGATTAAGATTTGGAACACAATGAGTGGAAGCCGGCCTATAGGCTGGGTGGGGTTAGGTGCCTAACACCTTCCAATCCTTATACCTAAACTCTGAACATGTGGTCTAGCAAAAGCTCAGTCCTTTCATGAAGGGCGCTATATTTATGGTTCCTAAACCTAAACTAGGCGGAGAATCCATTTACACCCTCCGCCATGGTCCATCCTATGCCAAGATGTACTTCCCAATCGCGAGGATATCACCCGTCACAGGCGCTTATGCCTATAGTGGCGACTCCATTAGGGATAGAGAGTTTGATTCCAATGTGTTCCATTTCTTAATCTTGATAAAGGCTTGCTTAATATTTTTTGTACACACTTTCACTTAGTTATTTTGTCCCTTTGCCATGGTTAGTGATGAGTGGGAAGTTAAAGGCTCCATTCGAGCCAAAATCTTCCGAAGTTCATCGCACCAACTCACAATGCGTGTCGTCGCCTATAATGGGCTTTGAGTACATTAACAATTTGCCACCAATCCATTACGGTCCATTTAGGCCTAAGGTTGGAATCATGGCCCAACTAGTTGTAAGTGACCTATTGATCTATCCCTTTAGCTTTAAGGAGCTTACCCACACTTAGAGGGATCCTAGATCCTATGAAAAAAGGGTACCTTTTATATCTCTTGTTTGTTCAACCATGTAACTTGAGTATAGCTAATTCTAAAAGATGTATACAATTCTAAAAGATGTAACCATGTAACAAATAAAAGATGTATACAATTTTGAAAGGGTGACCCAAAAGTTATGCCATGCCCTAAGATATTGGGATGAAAAGAAAAGAAGTTCCCACATATAAGAAGCTTATACTAAAGTCCGAAAGTATATCTTAACTTGGAAGGTTCATAGGACCATGACTTTGTTACTATCATAAGCCCAAAATCAAAGGCCTCTTGAAAAGGAGAACCTTGGGCCTAGGTAACAAATATACTATGGACTTAGCATCCAACGTCCTACATAGTCAATATGAATCTCCCTAATCTTGGGCCTCTTTGTTGCATGCCAAGGCCCAAAATTTTGAGAGATTCATGGGCTTTGAGAGGAAGGCCACAATGCATTCTAGCTAGAAGGCTACTTCAAAATTTTGATAATGAATATAAGAAAAGAATAGCCCAAATGTGATGAATACATTGTTTTCCCATATTTGAGACAAAGGGTTAAAAATCTCTAAGCACGTTCTAATGAAAGCCCATGAGTGTAAGATTAAAAGCTATATTGTAAATTAAAGAAGTCCAAGGAAACAAGGGGCAAGGTTAATGAAAGGAAATAGAGTGATTCTTGCAATTGAACCTTCATTAAAATGGACTTAAAGACATTCTATGAACACCTAAACTAAAAGAACTTTGGTTAAGGAATGTGTGCTCATACTTTTAATGGCTTCTCCCAGATTTTCCATGTACCACGATGTTAGGCTACACACCTCAAGAGAAGGATGATCATGTGATGATTGAAGAAGTGGATCATGTGCTTTACCTGGTATTGAAGCACATTCCTGGACCATGGACTTTCACAAGGAGTGATGTCAATGACTTTTCTAAAGTAGGAAGTATGGGATTTTGGGAAGATCATGACTGGCCAAATTGGACTTCGATGGTTAGGAAAACCAAATCGTCCCCACTCACATTTTGATCAAACAAGACACTACCTCACTTCCCGATGAGGGACTGTACTTCATCTTGGCCCAAGATGAAGATGATGAGAAAGAAGATAGGGACGAGGAGTTTGGTTACTAGAGTGAGAGTGATTATGACAAGTCCGCCAAAAAGGAGGATGACACCTTCTCCACCAAGAATGGAGTCTCATGGGATATAGCTGAAGCCATACATGTGTGAGGTCCCTTGGAAGATGAAGATTGGTCTGCGGAGCTAAAGACTTTGTTCAAGGAGGAAGATAACAACATTTAAGAGGAGGAAGGACAACATTCATCATGCCTACTGATGGGCAACTTAGCAATTGGACGTGGGTTGGGTTTTCAAATAGCATGGAAAAGATATCTTTTAATGCAAGTTCCAATGTACTTTTCAACATTTTTAATAAGATGAATTCTGATTTTGCTTATTTTGATGGATCCTATAATATTGAAATTCTACACTTAATTGATTCTAATGAATTTGAAAATGAAATTAATAAACAATTGGAAAAGAAAATTGAACCTATGGAAACAATTCTTGAAACTATTAATTTGGATAATGATGAGAATCCAGGATAATTAAAATTCACTCAACTCTAAGTGAATAAGAAAGAAAAGATCTCAAAGAGCTTCTTATAGAGTTCCAAGAAGTGTTTGCATGGTCTTATGAAGATGTGTCTGACATTGATCCAAAGATAGCATGACATCACATTGATACTTATTCTCACATAGTGCCCGTCAAGCAGAAATTGAGACGTATGAGAATTGAATGGCTTCTTAAGATCAAAGAAGAAGTCACCAAGAAATTGAAAGTAGGGTTCATTAAACCCATGCACCAAGCCGAATGGATAGCCAATGTTGTACCCATACGCAAGAAAGATGGAAAAGTGAGAATGTGTGTGGATTTTAGAGATTTAAATAAGGCTTGTCCTAAGGATGACTTCCCTTTGCCTCGCATAGATGTCTTAGTGGATAACACCGCTAGTAGCTCTTTAATGTCCTTCATGGATGGTTTCTCAAGATATAACCAAATCAAAAAAAAGGCATGACCAAGACTACCTTCACCACTAAATGGGGGATCTATTGTTACACAGTAATGCCATTTGGACTCAAGAACACAAAAGCAACCTACCAAAGAATGGCTATGACCTTGCTACTTGACATGATGATTAACGAGGTAAAGGCATATTGCTAACTTCAGAAAAGGCCACATCGCTAACTTGAGAAAATTTTTTGAAAGGATCAAGAAGTATAGATTAAGACTAAACCCATAGAAATGCACCTTCAGAGTAACTGTAAGAAAATTGTTGGGCTTCCTAATGAGTGATAGAGGGATAAAGGTTCACCCCACAAAGATCAAAGTCATATTGGACATGCCTCTACCTAAGATTGAGAAGAAGATAAGAGGATTCTTAGGCCGTTAGCAATACATTAGCCGATTCATTACCAAACTCACTTCTACTTGTGAACCTATCTTCAAACTTCTAAGAAAGAATGAATCCTATACATGGAATGACGATTGTCAGAAAGCCTTTAAGCTTATCAAGGAGTATTTTCTCCACCCACTTGTCTTGGTACCTCAAAAGCTTGGAAAAACATTACTCCTCTACCTCTCGATCATAGGGGATGAGGTAGGGAGCATGCTCGCACAAGAAGATGGTGATTAGAATGAGAGAGTCGTGTACTATTTAAGCAAGAGATTCCATGATTATGAGACTAGGTACACGCCCATAGAAAAGTCATGCTCTACTCTCATATGGGCCATGTAGAAACTAAGGCACATTATCTTACCCTTTCAAGTATGGATATTAGCTAGGATGGACCCATTAAAGTATCTGTTTGAGAAGCCTGACCTAAGTGGAAGGTTATCAAGATGGTTGATCCTATTGGTAAAATTTGACTTGAAGTATATGGCTAAAATGACCATCAAAGGAAGCATCGTGTAAGACTTTTGTGTCGAGAACCCCATAGAAAGAGAAAATGGTAAAGAGGATTTCCTAGATGAAGATATTTTGGACATCGAACTAAGGGCATGGAAGATGTATTTTGATTGAGCCATGAACTAATATGGAAATGGAATAGGATTACTTTTGACTGCCCTTGATGGATCTCACGTACCTTTGGCCATTAAATTAAACTTCAAAGCAACTAACAACATGGCAACATATGAGGCTTGTATCATCAGAATGGAAGCTCTCTAAGAGCTAGAGGTAAAGAAGTCTTAAGTCTTTGAAGATTTGACTTTGGTCATAGCCCAAGCACAAAAGTTATGGAAGGTAAGAGATGATCACCTAAAGCCTTAAAAATAATACTTGGAGGAATTAACCAAGACCTTTAACAAGATCAAATACATTATCATCCTTAGGGCTTAGAATCAATTCGCAGATGTTTTAGCTACTTTAGCCTCCATGGTTGAAATACCCAAAGGAATATGGACTCGACATTTGGAAATTGAACAAACTTACGAGTTAGCACACAAGGAAAACGAAGAATCATCTGTCTTAGCCATAGAAGAAGAAGGAGTCCCTTGGTATTACGACACCATGAAGTTCCTAGAGTTGAGAATTTATCCTGGCGATGCTGATAAGAAAAAACGTCATTGGGTTAGGATAATGGCAATGCAATACATCTTATGTAGAGGTCAGCTCTACAAAAGGTCCTATGATGGTGTACACCTTCATTGTCTAAAGGAAGAAGAAGCCGAAAGAGTTATGGAAGAAGTTCATCAAGGGATTTGTGGTCCTCACATGAATGAGAGAATGTTGGCGAAGAAGATCCCAAGGATGGGATACTATTGGAATACAGCAAAAACTAATTGTGTGGACTTTGTGAAGAGTTGCCACGACTACCAAACACATGCAAACTTGAACCATGTACCACCTAATGAACTATATAGTATGACCTCTCCATGGCATTTCTCAGTCTGGGGCATAAATGTGATTGGAAGAATAGCTCTTAAGGCCTCAAATAGGCATAAGTACATCCTAGTGGTGATTGACTACTTCACCAAATGGGTAGAGGCAGCCTCCTACTCTGTACTGAAAGCCAAGCATGTGGCCTAATTCGTAGAGAACAACATCATTCGTAGAGAACAACATCATATTCGACAATGGTTCTCACTTTGAGGGAAAGGTCTGAAGGATCATGGAATTGTACAATATTGAGCATCACAAGTCTTCATCGTACCAATTGTAGACTAATAAGGCCATAAAAGTGGCCAATAAGAATATCAAGAACATCCTAGCCAAGATGGTAGTGACATTCAAGGACTAGGCTGAGAAGCACCCTTTTGCTTTATGGGGTTATAAAACTTCTATCCATGCATCAACTAAGGCAACCCCCTACGCTTTGGTTTATGGGAATGAAGTAGTGCTTCCCATTAAGGTTAAGATATAGTCTTTAAGAGTGTTGGTAGAAACCAAGGTCCTAGAAAAGGATTGGAAGAGAGAAAGATATGACCAGTTAGCTTTAATAGATGGGAAGAGGATGAAAGCTCAATATCATAAACAGGGTTACTAGAAGAGGATTGCTAGAGTATTTAACAAGAAGGTGAAACCTAGAAACTTTAAGGAAGGTGATCTAGTCCTAAAGGTGCTTAGAGATGAAACTTTTGATCTAAGAGGAAATATGAAGCCAAGATGGTCTGGGCCTTTTTTTTATCAAGAAGATCATGGTAGGAGGCGCTATAAGAATTACAGATTTGGATGGAGAAGAGATGCTTCACCTAATCAACATAGATAGGCTCCAGAAATACAACATTTGAAAAAGAAAAAAAGACTGCTAGGTTGAAAACCCAAAAAGGCAGCCTAGGCAAAAGTTAAGGCAAACAAACCCCACTAGGTTGAAAACCCGAAAAGGCGATCTAGGCAAAAGGTAGGGGAAAAGACCATGGGCATGGCAAAAATTCCCACAAGGACGTCATGGGAAAAAATTACATTGCACAGGAAAATGAGAAGAAAAGAAAAGACAATAAGCAAAGATAATAAAATGGTTGATTCTCTTATTGCCCAAATTAAAATATGATAAATTGTTATTTTAGGGAATTTGGAACATTCCAATCCTTTATTAACTAGAATAAAAAGACATGGAATTATAAAGTGCAAAAAAGTAAAATTTAGGGCATATCAAGGTAGTCACTCAGTCATCTTCCTTTTGTTGGACTTCTTGTGATCTTTCTCTTCCCTGTGGACTACTCTCATATCAGTGGATAACCAATCCTTGTATCCCGAAATTGGATGAAGAAACTGAAGGAAATGGGTATTCCTATTCATAGCCCTTTGCGGCCAAGTCTCGTGGATTCTGCCTAAGATTCTCTCTGTGAATGCTAGGGTATGGAAAGAACCATTGCCACAAGGAACCCCTTGACAGTCACTAAACTATCTTGCAATGCGACGATAGAATAGTAAGAAGAGTGGCGAAGCCCAACCAAAGGTACACAATTCTTCTCAAAACCACAGTTAGACATGGCCTCGATGCGCCACTATTCTACCACCTATTGGACATCCAAGGAAGTAAGATGCTTCAGCTCGACGGGATCCATCACTTTGTCTTTGAGCTTGCGATCACAATAATGCATTGGTTGATACCTACTAGGAGCAACTAAGGGAGGGTAAAGCAACCTGAGTTTCTCATATAGCCATATCTGAGGGAGAGAAAAAGAAAGTATGAATGTTGAAAGGAAAAATGAGAGATAAATAGGAAAAAGGGAAAGAAATATTCAAAGATGATATAAAGAGCCTCAATGAGTTGAAAACCGAAAGGAAATCCATGCAAAAATTAGAGGAATCCCGTTAGGTTGAGTACCTAGGCAAAATTAAGGATCATACTTGAAGAATAAGGGGACTCCCCGCAAAGAATATTGCCTCTTCCCTATGAACAGCATCCAAATCATTGAGGGTTTTAGCCAAGATAATGGCCATTGGGCTCGCACTCTCTAGATTGTTGACCACAAGAAGTATTCCTAGATCTAACAAGGTGTCTCATGAACCAAAAATAACCTTGCAAGGATGCAAAAGCAAAAAGTGTTGGGATGATAAGAACGCTTTGCCCTGGTGAAAGGGACATCCATCTTGGAGAAATACTTGAAAACCATAAAGGCATTCAATTTGTTGGACTTGCACTATCTCTTAGCCATAGTTAGAGGAACACCCTAAGAGTTAAGCTTGTTAATCCATGGCAAGACCACTAAAGGATTGAATTTTGCCATTGGGGACCTTATAGAATGTTTCCTTGGCTTAAAACACATTTTGTGAAGGTTTGGAAGCCTCTTACGGTTGTTTTATAGTAAAGGAATTCAGTTAGGATTTTTCCTATCTGGCGGCATGCGCATGCATGGTCAATGCCTGCATATGCACTTAAAGTGCTCATGCATGCGCATGTTCATTAGGGTTTCAGATTCTTTTTCCTATTTGGAGTGTGATTTCCTTACCAAAGCTTTTATCATGACTCCTATGGCCTAAAGGAGTACTCAAGACAAATTCAAGTTCAAATTTTCATACATCAAAGAGGAAAAGGGAAATGAAAAAGCAAGATGATATAAGGTGCATACATATCTATATATCCCATAAGTTGTAAAATAAGTACGTGTCCTAAAATATATATATATATATATATATGTTCTTAAAATACAACCCAATGTCTCAAATAAAATCTAAAGTGCAAAAGAGAATGCTAAAAAAGAGGAAAAAGAAAAAGCTAGAAAAAATGTGTCTGTCTATGTGTGTCAGAACTGCAGGAGCATCATTGGTAGTGCCTCTTCCTCGGCTAGTAGCTCGGAGTCGTCTTAAGGTCATTGTCACCATCATCATCATCATCACTATCTTCACCCTAGCAGGCATACCCTTCAGGCCCGTAAATCTGCCTAGAATACTCGGTCGCCTCCAACTTGGGGTTCCCAACAAGCCAAACAAGCTCCTCGTGCTTCGCCACAGTGGGCTAAATTTAAAAAGAAGACAGTATTAAGACATGTCTAAGAAATGCAATGAAAGAAAGAGAAGGATAAGGAGAACTCACTACTCGTGTACTCTAAAGGAAAGGATAACCTATGACATTCGAGTTATGTCCCACAGGATGCTCCCAAGCAAAGCCATCAGGACCATAAGTATAGACCAACCAAGGTAAGTGGGGAAGGTCAATAGAGCCACCTGGGGTAGGACTAGCTACATTCTGACATGATCAGCACATTTAAATATCATCACATACGACATAAGCAAGATAAAGAGAAAGGAAAGAGGAAAGAGAGAAGATACATACTCCAATGGGAAAGGAGGGCATGAGACGAGTCTCACTAAACTCATCATAGTCAAGGTCACCCAAAAGCCGCTAGGCGTAGGGTATGCCATTCCTTCACAATTGGTACTCAGCATCCGTCGTGGAGAGTGGGGCTAGCATGAAGGGGGAGTTTCCATCAAAACCTATGGTGTATCCTCACCCACTAGCTGACAAGAGACCTTTTCAGCTAAGTAGAGGACCCTTAGACCAACACCTTCCATAGGTTTGGTGATCCTAGAAGAGATGATAGCAGCTACCTCCAAGCCTAGATCCACAGTAAGAGGAGCACTTACCCAAGGACTCCAAGCAATTTGCAGAAGCATACAAGGTTAGAAGAAAAACCTTGTAGAACATACAAAGACAATAAAAGGAAGAAGATTTTGCTACTTACATCCTCAGAAGAAAGGCTGTTGAGATAAGCTCGAACTGAAGAGAAGCTCCTCTAATCCACCTTTGCTCAATAGGTAATGAGGCCATAGTTCACGGCCCACCGCTGCAAGATAAGAGAAGAGACAGTTTGCAAGATAAGAGAAGAGACAATTTGCAAAATGATAGTTTGCAAGATGAGAGAAGAGATAGTTTGCAAGATAGAGATAGTTTGCAGGATGATAGAAGAAACAGGTTGCAAGATGATAGTTTGTAAGATAAGAGAAGTGATAGTTTGTAAGATGACAGTTTGCAAGGTAAAAGATAGACATAGTTTGCAAAAGCATGGAATGTAGTTTGTAAATCTAGATGACATGAGAATAAATACAGTTTACAAGAGTAGGAAATACATACTTGTAAAGCAACATAAGAAAAGGAAGAGGGTCTAACCTCAAGGAGCATCCAAGGCCCTACCAATTGGCGCGGAGTCCCTCGACCAAGTGTGTCCAAGGATGAGTACAAGTAGGAAAGAAAAGCCTAACCCTAATTCACCTCTTGAGTTTGCCCAAAGTCACAAAAGAGAGCCAACCACCTTAACAACACCATTTTCCCTTCATTGGTGAAGAGATACACCCTCAATATATACAGCAAGAATGCCCTAGCCATCCAAGCACAATCATCAGGCGTTGCTTGAGACTAAGGCCTGTAGTCTGCCTCTAGATCGAAATAGCAAGTGCTGCTCAAGTATCTATGCCCAGTATGTTTATGCTCAGTTAAGTATCTAACTCGCCCTCTATAGACATTCGATTTTGCACCCATGATTTAATCAAGGAAGATGACTAGAATGACCATCCATATACCCCAAAAATCATGATTGTATTAATTCATTCATTGTATATCATAAAAATGATTTTAAGATTCTAACGCTCACAACGGCGTGTCTGGTTTCCAAATCGGACTATCAGATCGAAAGATATCACATGATCAAGTTTGCATGGTCAACATGCATTGTGTCTAGATAGAGTCGACCACGCATGATTGACTTAAATTAATTCTGATTGGTTAAACAATTAAAATTAATTAAATAATTTGTGATTGGTTGACAATTAGTGTCTAAAATAGGATTGCTTGCATAGGAATAAAAGGGATAATTGAATAATAATAAAATTGTGGATAATCTGAATTTTATCAAAGTTTATTTTAGGATATTTATCTACAAGATAATTGTTCCTGAAAAGACCTGAATTATCCAGAAAAGAGATAAAAATCATAGAATACGGATTGAAAACACGTCTAACTACAAGGACTAGCTCAAGGAAACCTAAAAAAGGAGTCCAAAATGCACCCAAACACAAAAGTGCGATCAACACCCAAGAGTACCATTCGGCACTTTTGGAGTGCTAATCGGCACTTTAAAAGTGCCGAATTGCACTCTTTTGGGCTTTGGCCCAATTCTTTTCAACACCCCCTTTTCGACTTTTTCGCAGAAAGACGTGTCCCAATTTGCATTCTACCCGTGGTTGCTTATTTTTTAAGCATTCTGATCTCTATAAATAGGAACTGAATCCCAAAATTTAGCACATTCTTTTAGGCTTAAGTAGACACCCTTTCACACTTTCAAATTTTTCACTCCCCTTTTCTGGAATTCTCACTTAAACTAGGGTTTTTAGGTTTCAAAGATAATTCATAAATTTCTTTAAATCCTAAAATATCATCTCAAGAAGAAGAAGTGCTTCATGCAAGAGGTTGTTTCTGATAACCCTTTTTCTTTATGCTTCTCTTTTGTGATGATGCATGTATCTTTTTTTAGTTTAGTTGTTTTGAATATCCATAACATGAATTGTTAACTATTGTTTTGTTTAAAGCATGATCTTGAATCTTTTATAATTCTTATGATCCCTTTCTTAATTTCAAAGATCTGCATGTAATTAATTCTATTTCTTAAAACTAAAAATTGATCTACATCTTCATTAGATGTAGATTTGAATTTTTCTTCAAAATAAAACGGATCTGCATCTTCCTTAGATGTAGATCTGAATTTTTCTTCAAAACTAAAAACAAATCTGCATCTTCATTAAATGTTGTTGATACCGTATTTTGTCCACCCTCAATTTAGGTGTCGAGCCCCAGGAAATCCAAAAATATCATTTTCTCTTTACAGGGCTGTGAGAAAATCTAGAACAACGTGGCGACATCCGTTCGAGCACAGGAGCACCCAAAGTATCTTTTTCAACTAAAATGACCAAAATGCCCCTAGTCAGCGCTAGGTTTAATCGAAAGTCAAACATGGTCTGGACTCTCACAAAATGACATTTTTCACAGTTTTACTTCAAACTCGAGCTTTTAAGAGATTTTTAAAAAGTTTGACTCGAAGCCGATCTTGGGTGGGCCCAAAAACCCTCATTTTGATCCGGCTACCGAAATGGGTCAAAACCAACACCATTGCAAAGACTATCCAATTATCGTTCCAATGAACTATTCATGGGTCGAAATCAAAGTTAAAACAGCCGAGATATCATGAAAACCGAGATGACATACCGATCGCTGCACCACAAACTTCTGAGAGTCATAACTTTTGATCGAACCGTTGATTTGTTAGCTCCATACCTTTTTAGAAACTGAAAATCAAGATCTATCCAAAGGATTCAAGATCTACCCAACTGTGCTCTATGTTTTTTCTCTCTTCTATACACCTAAAACACTCCAAAAAAACACATTAAAGTCTCTTGATTCTTCTCTTCACCAAGAACAGAAGGTATTGGTTTTTTACCTAATCTTCCTTTCCTTGGTTCTACACTTTGGATTTGGGGTTTAGGGGTGTGGATGTAGCTTTTTTTCCTAGTATGTCCTTGCTCTTTTTGCCATAATAACATGATTTATTGCTTTCTTTAGCATGTTGCTTGCTTTATGTGGGTTTCTACCTTAGATTTCATGTGTTTGTTTGCTCTTTGCCATGTTTTTTGCGTAGATCTATGTTTCTACATGCTTATATGTTTAGATCTACATGCTTAAGGTTTTATGCCATGTTTATTTTGTTTTATTCCTATCTTTGCTTTGCGTTGATGTTAGGGTTGTGTGCTCACATGCTTGATGTCATGTCTAAGGTTATGCTTTGCTCAGATCTATGTGTTCGTACGCCTTTTGCCATGTTTTTTGTTTAGATCTGCATCCGTATATGCTTATATGCCTAGATCTATGTGTTCACATATTTGCGTGCTTGGATCTATGTTCTATATGCTTTATGCCATCTCCCATGTGCTTGTGTTCTCTATGCCATGTTTATGTGCCTAGGCCTAGGCTATGTTTGTCATGCCACGTGCTATTGCAGCCCTTTTGTCGCTATATCTTTCTTTCTTACATTTTGGCCTAATGGTTCGAACCCGATCTAGACCCCATGGTCTTTGTCATCGTCCATACACCTTGGTGATAGGCCACAAATGAATTGACCCCTTGTGATTAATTAACCAATTAATTTAACCAAGTTGATTTAATTAAGTTGATTAACATGCAATTGTGTGGTAACACAAACAAATCACCAATAAACTAAATATGCAGTGGAAAATAAATAACACGGTGATTTGTTTACGAATAGGGAAAACTCTAACAGCAAAAACCCCATCAGGTGATTTTCAGGTTACCACTCCCGAAACTCCACTATTATCACAACAAGCAATTACAAGTAAAGGAATCCCAAGTACCTTACCAACCTACAGTTGAACCCTTACCCCAATACCCAATTGGACTTGTTCTGAAGTGACAGTTTCCACTTTTTGATGCACGGCTCCCAAGTACGTGACTAACCAGTTTTGCTCCCAAGTACGTGACTAACCAGTTTGCGTGGATCCTAGTACGCGACTTCAATCACCAACTAGAAAGAAAGGTTGGCTGCAAAGTTATTCTGTTCATACACATGATGAAGATCAAGAAGATGCTTGGTCACAAAACCTAAAGGTGCACATACATAGCAACTTCTTCAGAAGAGATGAACTAGGTTAAGAACTTTGTCTCCGGTTACAAATTGCTTGAACAAAGTTTGCTCCATGCTTATGCAACTTGTATCTCTGTTGACGGCTTTTAAAACAATCCTTTTATATGTCTAGGGTTAGGAGAAAAGAAAGCCCAAAGACACATTCATGGATCCCAAGAAATCAGATCAAAATTCTGATTTTTATAAACCTCAACAGATAGAAGCTATCGAGAAGCTGTTGAGCAGGTGTCGAGCTACAGACTTGAGCAGCTTGCTGAAGCTCGATAGATGCAGCTGTCGAGCTTTAATGAATCTGCACTTTCAGCTTGTTTACTTGAACAAACTTGAAGGTTTCAATACTTGATCTTGAAACATGGTTTCTTGAAGTATTTCAACACATCCTAAATCTACCCAAATACAAGTAAAGTGCGTTTTCTCAAAGGATTAGCCAATTACATAAAAGTATGACATATGTTCTTAACATGTGAACCACATATATCCTAACATTTGGCCCATATCAAAGGGTTTGGATCACCCATTTTACATGTCCATGCTTGATTGCTTCTATGCTTTATGCTTGTGTTAGCCTCTCTTGTTCTAGGCTTTACCACATTTGACACCCTTAGTGGGGTGGTTGTGTGGTCACATTCAACACCCATGAGGCCTTGTTTGGATGTAATCACTTGGGATGCATCATTGTGATGCCTATTGTTTCGTGCATACCCTTCCCTTTCCCACTCCGTGCGATGCTATGCTTATCATGCTTCTTTGCGCCACCCATTGGCTTTTTTTGCATCTTTGCATGCTTGCTTACATATCCATGCATGAGTCTTGCTTGCTAATGTGTTGTCCATACTTCAATATAATAAAGCTATAGACATCTAATCCAAACCTACATTTGTCCCTAATGGACACCACCTTTTGTTTGTTTGTTTGTTTGTTTGCTTACTTTCTCATTCATTTGTGCATCTCACTTGCCCTATCTCCTATCACATTCTATGCTTGCCATGTCTATCATGTTTATCTACTTTATGCCTTTTCATATGCTCTTTGCATCCTTTCCTTCCCTTGCTTATTTACTGGTTTCTTGTCTTTGCCTTTGCATGTACACACATGGAGCAAGGTCACGTGGAGCTAGGGCACAGTCTCGCAGGCACAAGCAAAGAGGGCGCAGGCGAAAGCATGTCAATATAAGCCAAGCGGCTGCAGTTAGTAGGTTTAGGAGTTTAGCTTTTTCCCCTTTGGTTATGTACTCTTTTAAAAACCCCCTCCTTCCTCTTCCCTTTCTCCCTTAGATGGTCTGTTTTAGGTATATCATGTTGTGTAACATTCATCCTCGTCTCTAGAGTATGGCGACCCCTGTTTACTTTCCTGCTCCTATATTTTGGGCCATATTCTAGGGATGTAGGCATTTATTTTCCTGTTTTGTGTGCTTGCATTGTGCATGATGTATATATATATATATACCTGCTCCCCCCTTCGAGTGTGGTCTTCACAGTCCATGTCACCTAAGGCAAAGCAATGCCTAATTTCCGCTGCGAAAGTAAGGAGATGTGTCACTGGATTTTCGTCGTGGAAATCTGGTACTTTGCTCGAATGCTATAGGAAAGCATAAATTGGGACCACACCCTTTCAAATGCCAAACCTCAAATCCCCCATGTATGCAAAGCCCCGAAAGCCAATGCCAAAATCATGTTTTTACTGCAAATCTCCAAAAATTAAGGTTTTATCAAAACAAAAGGCTGTCCTTGGACAGGCGTTGTGGGGTGCCTAACACCTTCCCCATATATAACCAAACTTCTGGACCTAAGAATCAAGATTTTTTTACCATCCACATTAGATTAGAAAAAAATGACTTTTTTCTTAGCCTAGGATTGGTGATAAAATCAACTAGAAACAGGTGACCAATCACACCTTAAAAAAACCCAGTGATTGGTGGCGACTCCACTTACCTTTGGTAATCCCTTAAAATTTCACCCAGATTCCTACCATAATGCCAAAGGTAGACCTATCTTCCTCCACCGAGAGAGAGAGCACCCGAAGCTCCATGCGAAATGTACACGCTTACACATTCGAGAGGGGCCCTCCAACGGGGCCCCGCGTGCGTGGGAGCTATTGCCATTGCCATGGCGGAAGATCAAACAAAGGCATGGTGGCGGTAATTTTTCTGCTCAGCCGATCGAGGCTAGGCATCGACAAACTGGTGACTCCGCTGGGGAACGATGAGAGTTTAGCCTTTAGAGCTTTTGATAAAACTGTAATCTTTGGACATTAGCTTTCTAAAACATAGAAATTGGCATTATCCTTTGGGCTTTCCTTTTGAAAAAGGACTTCTGCTATATCCTAGTAGACCATTTTTCAAAAGGGCAAAAATATTTTTTCCAAAAATCCTTTTCCAAAAGGGTATTTTCACATGGGGCTTTACCACTTTCTTCACATGCTTAACCACTTTCCTCACATGCTTTACAACTTTCCTTACATGCAAACATAAGGTAGCAAAATTTAATTTCCACTGCACCTTTATCTGCTTTCCATATATATATATATATATATATGCTATGCTATGCTTTGAAAAAGTCTTTCCCCTTCATTAAGGATTGCATGACACATACACCCTTTTGACCCGAACTCGAGCTCTGCACAGCAGGCGAAGTCTCATCTCTTTTGGGGATTTCATCTCCCCATCTGCAGGTGTGTGGACAAAACATCAACAGTGTTACCCATAGTTAGTTTCGGGGCTGATGTTGTAGGCACTCTTGGGTCCATGGGTGGACAGGAGTAGCTAAAAAGGCCCCCTCGATCCTTCCTACCCCATAACTTCCATGAAGGGAGGGGTATGGCAATTGAGTACCCCAGGACAAGAACCATCTACCAGTTAGGCCTTTACATATAGTTGGCCTAGTTATGTCAAACTTGTGAGGACTAGATCAAGCTAGAGCCCATCAGGACTAGGAAAAAACTAAAGAGTGAACATCCAAGCCTAGGAAAGGATACCCTTATAGGGCTAAAGGTAACAGGTGCGCCCTTTTTGCTTGCGCCAAGGAAATTGTGCTCTACTCTAGGTTCTTTCTATCCTATTTGCATAACATTCATGTTTAAACCCCTAGGAAAAGCAACCCCGTTTCTTGTACATGCTAGACCATACCCTATTCCTAAGGGTTTACAACCCTACAAGGGCACTCATGCATACCCCAATTGGTTCCATCACCTAATTGTGCAAAGATAAAATTTGTGGCAAGTAAACGAAACTCCGTTTAAAGGGGAGGTGCTTCCGAAAAACCGTCAAAGATCCAGAAGCCCATGATGTCCAAATTGTCAAAAGATCTGAACTGCCAAGATGTCAAAATTGCTAAAGGTCCTAGACATCAAGAATACAAGGGCTCCCCCAAGAAATCACAAGGTCCAAGAAATCCACATTGTCTAAAGGTCCAAGAGCTTCCCTTAAAAAGTCCACATTATCAGAAGCCGAGCTTTTCCTTGCAGTTACGTTTCTTGTATTGTAAAAGGCCCATTATTGGAGCCGATGAACCCATCATTGTAAAAGAAAATTTTGTACAAGCATGTAATCAAAGGATGAGTCCTTCCCGCATTGTTAAAGATGTCATGAAAGTTTCAGTTACTTGCCAGTCTTGTGCATTAATCTTGCATCATAGTAGAAACTCACCACGATAAATACCCGATCAAGGGTGCAAAGCCAATTTTTTTTGAAAATGGCAAATGCATGTTAAATAGCAAGAGCATAAACTAACTTGATTTTAGTGTTGTGTTTCCACTTTGTCAAATGCACCCGTTTCTTTCACCTCCCACTATTTCTCAGATCAAAAGATTGCTAAAAAGAAATAGTCTAAGCTGCCACGACATCATGATCCCATCATCACTAGGTCTCACGTAAGAGAGATGTCTACCAGTGGTACTTCTCCTTATAAGGAAACTGTTTAGTAAGTCGCTCTTTTGAAAGAGCAAGTGTCAAAATTGATGCACATGGTGCAATAACTAGTTGTAGGAGGAGGACAAAACTCTTCTAGTCATAGCCAAGGAGTTCCCTAAACCGAGAAAGAAAATTGGCTTCTGCCAGTACAGGAATAGGGCCACCATGTACTACCCCAGGGCAATGACTAGAAAACAAACCCTTCTAAGGACAAGAACCCCAAATCAAGGTATAGCCAAGTCAAGAGCCAAGTGGAAACTTTAGCTGAGAAACTTCATATCATAGAAGGCTTCAGCATCCATAGAAGCATTGATCTAAACAGATTGACCAACTTTCCTCAGGTCATTATGCCTCCCATATTCAAGGCACTAGAGTTCGTTAAGTATGATGGTACAAGAGACCTTTACACGCACTTGCGCATGTTCTGTAGAAAGATGGCTCCCTATAGGGATAATCACCCTCTGCTCTGCCAGATTTTCCCTGATAGCTTGACCGACCTCACGGCCACATGGTATGTGAGATTGGAAAGGACCTCTAACTGGAGGGAAATGGCTAACTCTTTCCTAGAATATTACCAGTTCAACACTTAGATAGCTTCCGACCGCACCGTTCTTCAGATGACAAAAAAGAAGAGTAAGGAATCCTTTTGTGAGTATGCCTAGAGGTGGCGTGAGCTAGCTATACAAGTGCAACCCCCCATGATGGAGAATGCAATGATCAAGTGGTTCATTAATAACCTTAAGCCTCCTTATTATGAGAAGATTATCAACACCCAAGTCACTCATTTCGCTAGCCTCATCCCTATTGGGGAGTGCATTGATGAGGATATTAGGAGCAAGAAGATCATGAATGCTAAGTCCCTGAGCTCCATGGTTGAGCAACAAGGTAAGAGAATGATTGGTCGTAAGACCAAGGAAGCCGATGTTCATAAGGTCGATAGTGCATCAAAGAGCCCTAGAAGTGTTGCTTCTACCTCGGCTGCTAGGCCTTATCAGCAACATAATCAGTCTGCTCAAGCACCTAATAGAGCCTTTAATCAAAGAAGGAGGCCAGATCTACCGTGTCCCCCTAGGAGGGGAAACCGGAAGTACCCTCCGTCACCTATGCCTATGGCAGATCTCTATGCTTACCTACTAGAAAGGAAGTTAGTGACCCCACTATTTCAGAGGCCCAGAGAAGGCCCTCTCCCACCGGGATTAATCCATCCAAGAAGTGCAAACATCATTTTGGGGCTAAGAGGCATACTCTAGAAGAATGTTTCCAGTTGAAAGACCGTGTCCAAGATCTTATAAACAACAAGTTGATACAGTTCGATAATGTAGCCGCTCCGAACATTATCACTAACCCTTTACCTCTCTATCAGGAAGGGAATGTGAATGCCATCATCACGGTGGAAGAAAGGGTTTCAGATTTCTCCTCACCGTCATTCCCATGGAAGGCTATGTTTCGAGCCTTGGTCCAAGAAAGCCACCTCGATCTTAGGGGTTTGGGAACCCCAGGATTTGATTGGGGAATCTGCTCATTCTGTGATGGTGAAGACAACCATGCCTTATTTGATTATAAAGTGCTTCGAGCACAAGTGCAGAGTTTAGTTAAACGTGGTATCATTTAGGTTGAAAGGGAAATTGTGCAAAGAGGTAACTGTATGGCAGCCAGCTTATGCCCTTTAGCTACCAATTACAATGCTATATCAATTGGGTCCAAAAAAGAGTGGGATGAATATTTACTGAAACACCTTGGCCCGATTGCTTCAACACCATCCTCTTCAGTGGTCATTGAGGAAATCGTAGAATCACCTGGGGATTTAGGTTCATCAGATTTAGGGAAAGGGCAAGTCTCGCTAGCCATCAAGAGATTCACTCCTCTAGTTCTTGCATTGCCTGCAGCCGCAGGGCCAGCTTCATCATCATTTTTGGAGGGAACTGCCATCGTTCCCACTATCCAAGGTTTTGATCCTCTTATTTTGGTCAAGCCTACCTCGGGAATTTTTGGGGTATCCGACTCAAAAGCCCTTGAAGCTATTCTGCTAAGTCCGATGGTCATTAATTTGAAAACATGCTCTATAGCGCCCAATTTGCAAACTCGGGAGGGTGTTATCATTCGCATGCCAAAGCCGTTCTCCTATGAAGATAGTCACCGTGTTCCCTAGAAATATGATGTGTCCTTGATCTCCACTCAAACTGGAAAGGAGGAGGTCTGCTCCAATATCTCCTCAGGTCTATCTAGGCTTACTAGGAATGGCCACTGCTATACTCCCGAGGAGCTAGAAAAGAGAAGGAAATACATGAGTAAGGGTACTACTAAACCCATTAAGAATAGAGTCACAACCAAAGAAGCAGGGGAATTCTTGAAAGTTATCAGAAACTCGGAGTACAATGTGATTCAGCAGCTAAACAAGTCGCTAGCTCAGATCTCCATCTTGGCATTACTACTATCCTCTGAGGTCCACCGTAACGCTGTCTTGAAAGTCTTGAAAGAGACACATGTTCCTACAAGTGCTACAGAATCCGCCTTTGAAGGCATGGTCTCAATAGTGTTGGCTGCCAACTAGATCTCCTTTACAGATGATGAACTACCACCAGAAGGTAGAGACCACACTTTGCCCATACACATTATAGTAAGGTGTGAGAATATGATTATCGCCAGAGTACTGATTGACAATAGGTCGTCCCTGAATGTTTGCCTGATGTCCACTTTGGAGTGATGGACATATACATGTTTGCCCGATGTCTACTTCATTCGTAATTGATAACATGTACTATGTAAGTTTCAGAATATAGAACAAGATAGTGTACCTTGGTGTAGTGAATTTCAAAACCAAAGATAAATTCTCAGTGAATGCCATCATATCCCTAAGGGATGATCTAACTACTACTATCAAGCCCTATGTGCCAGGCGATGCAGTAGGTCATTGGACTGCCGAGCCCTACTTTGTGGTTGCACTAACTGAGTAAGGAGTATTCCATTATTGTGTGGTTGGGTCCCCCAATTGCCTGAAAGAGTTGGAATAGCATATCTAGTTTGTTTTGCATGTTTATTTCCTGTTTCCTGCATTCCTTGCTTGCATTTTCCAGTTTATTTTCCAAAAAAATATGTTTCCTCTTTATCAATATCAAGCATGAACTTTGTTATCCCCCTTATTTATAATCCACTAATGAAATTATCCAACGTATTATTTAGGAAATCCTTGCATTTATCTCTTTATTTGCTTCCTTATGAATATGTGTGCGCAAATTGCCTTATGTTTCCTTGTAAATGTTCCATTCTATAGGATCTATTCTTATTCCCAAGCGAGTACATCGTCCTGTTGCTATAATGAGGATATTGATGACATGAATGAGACAATAGAGTTGGAACATGACATCGAAGGATTAGAGGAAATTCTGAGTCTGCCACATGATATTTTAGAAGCTCTAAACAAAGAGAGTGAAGGGTACAAGCTTAACATAGAAGAGCCAGAAATGGTTAACCTTGGTGACAAAGGCGAGAACGAAAAACCCATCAAGATTGTGGTAAACTTTCCTAAAGACTTGAAGCCTAAGCTTATAGCACTACTCAAAGAATTCAAAGAGATCTTTGTTTAGTCCTACCAAGATATGCCAGGGTTAGATACTAAGATTGTCGTGCACAGAATTCTGGTTAAACCTGAATGCCCTCTAGTGCGACAAGCCCTTCAAAGAATGAAATCTGAGATCATTTTGAATATCAAAGAAGAGGTAGAAAAGCAGTTGAAAGACAGTTTCCTTACCGCAATAGCCTACTCAGATTGGGTCGACAATGTTGTTTTCGTGCCTAAGAAAGATGGAAAAGTGCGCATGTGCATTGATTACAGGTATTTAAACTGGGCCAGCCCCCAAGATAATTTTCTGTTGCCACACATCGATACCCTAATCGATAATATTGCTACCAATAGGTTCTTCTCCTTCATGGATGGTTTCTCGGGAACCTATGCATATGATGTCATGCCATTCGGTCTAAAGAATGCAGTGCTACTTATCAACGAGCCATATTAAACTTGTTCCATGATATGATGCACAAAGAGATCGAAGTCTACATAGACGACATGATTGCCAAATCCCACGCAGCCAAGGATCATTTAGTGGATTTGAGAAACCTTTTTAGGCGCCTTATCAACTACAGGTTGAGACTGAACCTTAACAAGTGCATCTTCGGAGCTAGTTTAGGGAAATTACTCAACTTCATAATCAGTCAAAGAGGAATCAAAGTGGACCCATCAAAAGTCCAAGCCATTCGAGATATGCCGACACTGTAGACCAAAAAACAGATCCGTTGTTCAAGCTCTTAAAGAAAGATGCCAAGATAAAATGGACAAACAAGTGCTAAGCGGCCTTTGACAAGATTAAACAGTATTTGTTGAACCCTCTTGTTCCGGTTCCCCCGACGCCGAGATATCCATTAATCCTCTACCTAGCGGTACAAGAAACCTCCATGGGTTGTATGTTAGGCCAAGCAGCTGAACCCGACCAAAAAGAAAAGGTGATTTACTACTTAAGCAAGAAGTTCACCAGTTGTGAGATTAACTACATCGCCATTGAGAAGACATGTTGAGCCCTAGCTTGGGCATCGCGCAAGTTGGGGCAATATATGCTCTACTTTACCACGTAGCTCATTTTTAATGCGGATCCCATTAAGTACATCTTTGAAAAGCCAGCTCTCATAGGGAAGATCTCCCATTGGCAAATGTTGCTCTCCAAGTTCGACATTGTGTTTGTAACAAGAAAGGCAATCAAGGGCCAAGCCATAGCCGATTACGTAGTGGACCAGCTGCTAAATAATCCAGAATTTTTAGAATCTCTCTTCTCAGACGAGGATGTCATGGCAATAGAGCCAGAACCAAATAGTGTGGAATCGTGGTATTGGAAGCTTTATTTTTATGGAGCTGCCAATTACACCAAAAATGGAGTAGGAGCAGTCTTAGTTTCCCCTAAAGGCCAGCAAATCCTTGTTTCAGTCAAGCTGAATTTCAATTGCACCAACAACGTCACCGAATATGAAGCATGCATAATCAGCCTGCAAGTGGCCCTAGAGTTTAGAGCCTATGACTTGAGCGTCTTTAGGGATTCCCTATTAATCATCTCCCAAATCGAAGGAAAGTGGCAAGCCCGAGACACTAAGTTGATTCTGTATCAGAAATGTGTCAGTTGCTTGATTTTAAAGTTCTAAAACATCACATTCGCCTATTTGCCCCGAGCTTACAACCAGTTTGTAGACGCCTTGGCTACCCTGGCTAGCATGATTAAGTTATCAAAAGGAGATGATATGTGACAACTATGCATAGAAGTCTGCAGCATTCTAGCCTATTGCATGAACATCGAAGAATGCATGAGTGTCGAAGTTGAAGCCGACGAAAAGCCATGGTACCATGATATCAAGGCTTATATCAAGAACAGTGAATACCCGCCTAGTGCAACGGACAATGAAAAGAAGTTCATCTGGCCTGCCAATTTTTCCTGAGTGGGGAAGTCCTATACAAAAGGAACCACAATTTTACCTTGCTTTGATGTGTAGATGCCTTTAAGGCTAATCACCTGGTGGAAGAGATGCATGAAAGTTTAATTAGGGCTCATGCCAGTGGACTCCTATTGGCCTGCAAGATTATGAGAGCCGGTTATTACTAGCTCACCATGTAAAATGATTGCATTAAACATGTGAGGACATGCCACCGATGCCAAGCCTATCAAGACAGGAAGAACGCTCTTCCTTAACCATTGCACTCTCTAGTAGCACCATGGCCTTTCTCAGCCTAGGGTATGGATGTCATCGGACTCGTGATTCCAAAAGCCTTAAATGGTCATGAATACATCTTAGTGGCCATCTATTATTTCACAAAGTGGGTGGAAGCCATCTTGTACAAGAGCGTCACTTAAGTCGTGGAAGCCCGGTTCTTGAACATAACATTATTTGCCACTACGGCGTGCCAAGAGAGCTCATTACAAATAATGGGATGAACCTAAATGGAAAAATGACCCAACAACTATGCCAATAGTTTAAGATCGAACATAGAAATTTAGTTCCCTATCGCCCTCAGATGAATGGTGCAGTGAAAGCCGCTAACAAGAACATAAAGAAAATCTTGGTAAAGATGATAGACACATACAAGGATTGGCACGAATACTTACCCTTTGTTCTGTGCACATATCACACTTCTGTTCGCACCTCCACAGGTGTGACCCCATATTCACTAGTATATGGCATGGAGGTTATCCTCCCCGCAGAGGTAGAGATTCTGTCTCTCAGGATTTTGTCTCAGACAGAGCTATCAAAAGCTGAGTGGGCCTGCTCCCATATGAACAATTGAACATGATAGATGAGAAGCGCAAGACCACAATGTGCCATGGACAGTTGTACCAACGCCACGCCGAGCGAGCATTCAACAAGAAAGTTAGACCCAAAGTCTTTGAAAAAGGCGATCTAGTATTGAAGAAGCACAACCAGGCCCTGCTTGATCATTGAGGAAAGTTTTCCCTGATTTGCGAAGGCCTATACATGGTAAAGAAGGCCTTTTTTGGAGGAGCCTTGATTCTAGCCAACATGGGCGGGCATGACTTTAATAGGCCCACTAATTCTGATGTCGTTATATGGTACTTTGCATGAAAGGGCCTCGTAGTGCACCTTGTTTTTATTTCTATGTCAAAAAGAGGAAAAAAAACAATATATATATATATATATATATGTAAAAAGGTAAATGGAAAACCTGAAAGGGCAGTCTGCGCAAAAGGAGGCCAAAAGAAAGAGTGTGTGAGAAAATATGTAAAAGAGGTAGATTGAAAACTTGGAAGGGCGGTCTATGCAAAAGGAGAGAAAAAGAAAGAGTGTGAGAGAGCCTACTAGACTGAAAATCTAAAAAACAGGTCTTGGCAAAATTTAAGGCAATCAAAAAGTTAGCTGAACTATATGATGACCTGATCCTTCCTCGTGGAGGTATGTAGGCAGCCATCTTGGTTCAGTCACATCTTAAAAGAAAAACCAGTCACTTGTGCTTGCTTAAATTTCTACTCAAGATCAGAAGATTAAAGGGATTCAACATCCAAGACAAGATATGAAGACGCCTTCGAGATCGCTCTCTATCTACAATAATGCCACGACCTGTAGTCTACTCGAGATGTTCTAGCTTATACTGATGGGAAATGTACTTCAATGGGAAAAGGGAAAGATCCATTCAGAATACGGTGTATCCTTGGAAAAATAAGATATTGATATACATGGATTTTATATTTATAACTTATTTGTATAGTCTTGCATTTTCAAAGCATTTTCCTGCATATTCATTAACATACCTGTATTATGCCATTCTGTTTCTTTCATACATTCCGGTATCAAAAAAAAAAATCTCATCTCATATATATCTTTTGAATATCCTCATAAACATCTCTTTACACCATCTCTCAATTTCTAAGCATGCTTAACAGACTAGAATATGCTTTAAGAACTCAAAACAAAAGCAGAAGGCCTTACACAATTGCCTAGCAATTTACAAAGGACCTTTCTATACATGGTGGAATACTAACTACATAGCTCATGTTTAGAAATAAAGTAAATAGAAAAAGATATCAACATATCAAACATGGACTAGACAATCAGACAAGGCTTAGCACAGCCTCCCAAAACCAGTGCGAAAAATCGGGTCATCCTGAGCATAAGTGTGAAGTAGTCCGGCTGCATCGAAGCCCATATCTCTAGCTACCTGTCTAAGTCTATCGTGCGAATGCCGAAGATGGACTAACTCCCTCTCTATCGTGGGATCAGAAGTAGAGCTCTACCTCTCTGTCGTTAGCAAAGTCTGCAAGGCGCCCACCTCTGTAGTAGCAACTATCATCGCTTCCTTTCTCTCGGCCAGCACAGTCTGAAGGAGACGAAAAGCCCACTGTGGCTCGCTAGGCTCATCGTCCTCTTTCCTGTGCTCCATGTCCAAAGTAGAATGAATATAAGACCTCGCCTGCAGTAGCTCCAGTGCTAAATCATTAGCTCAGCTACTAGCTGCGACCCTGCCAACCCCCAAAGCGGCTCTCTCCTCATCCTAAGTGTGATCCAGAGTGGCAAATCTTCAAGTAAGAGCCGCAAGCTCGTCCTCCAAACTCGTGACCCAGGATCTCAACTAGACACACTCTGCCTCTATGCTTGGAAGCTCCAATTTCAAGGTAGAGAAGCCCTTTGGTTGACCTTCGTCAAGATCGAGGTAGAGAAGCCCTTGGGTCGCAAACAGCTCCAGTTTCAAAGTAGAGAACCCTTTGGTTACCTTTCGTCAAGATTAAGGTAGAGAAGGCCTTTGGTGGCAGACAACTCCATGTTCAAGATCAGGATTGAAAAAGCCTCTTGGTCACCCCACTTGTCAAGAATCATTTCCAGAGTCATCAACTACTAGCTAAGTCAAGTATTTTCATTTTTTTTTTGTAAAGAGATAAGGCATTAGGTCTATGTTCCAAAGTTTTAGGTTCAAGGGCTAGGTAATCTCTGAAAATTCAACCTCAATTAAATCATGGTTGCTAAAATCAGTTTCTTTGTTTTACATTGACATTCGCTTCCCAAACTCTGTCAATGAGGGGCATTCTGTAGACACTTGATTTTGCACCCATGATTTAATCAAGAAGAATGACTTGAATGATCATTTATGTACCCCATAAATCATAATCGCATTACATGAATGAATTTGTTCTTGCATTACACACATCAATTTATTCATTGCATGTCATAAAAATGATCTTGAGATTCTAATGATCGTGATGGTGTGTCCGGTATCCAAATCAGACCATCGGATTAAAAGATATCGCATGATCAAGTTTGCACAGTCAGCATGCATTGTATGGGGTGAAGCCGATCACATGCGATTAATTGAAATTAATTTTGATTGGTTGATGATTAAAATTAATTAAATGAATTTATGTGATTGGTGGAGAATTTTTCTTAAAATGAGATTTGTTGCATGGGATTAATACAAATAAGCTGATAATATTTAAAGACTGTAGATAATTAGGCTTTTGGGATAATTATATTCAAAATAATTATTTTAAAAGTCATAATTATCACTTGGAATGAGGTTTATCATGAAAATAACTCTGAAATTTGGCCAAATACAATCTTAGAGTTGGAAAACACCTCAAAAACGTGCTAGTCAAGTAACAGATTTCAGATTCACATACTGAGGCATTTTTGGCATAGTAGAACTCAAAATTCGGACTAGGCTATTTCTTGAAAAGTTGTAGAGAATCGAATTTCCCTTTAGCTATCAAACTTGCAGCTTAATCCAAATTTTGAGCAAAGATACGATTAAAATACGAAACTGGTTCTGATTTAAAAAGTCAGCTTACTCTTATCCAAATCTCCTTTTTTTAGGATTTTTCCCTATATGTTTTTTGCTTATTTTTTTCAGCATTCCAACCTCTATAAATAAAGGATGCATCTCATAATTCAGCGCACTTTTCACCCCTCAGGGAGAGACCTTTTTTACGCTCTAAGAAGCATACGTTTTAGGGCTCTCAAATTGCTGATATTTGCTGATCCTCTCTGATATTTGCTGCTAAAATTGGAGTTTTTAGGTTTCAAAGATAATTGAATAAGTTTCTTTGAACCCTAAAACATTCTATCAAGAACAAGGAGTGATCATGCAAAAGGTTGTTTTCAATCACCCTATTCTTTTTTTTTTTTTATGATGATGAATTTTTTTTATCCATAACATGATTTATTAACTGTGCTTTTGTTTAAAGCATGATCTTGAATTTCTTATATATAATTGTTACAATCCCTTTCTTAATTTCAATTATCTGCATATAACCAATTATTTTTCTTGAAATTAAAAACAAATCTACATCCTTCTTAGATGTAGATCTGAATTTTTCTTAATAAAAAACGGATCTGCATCTTTTTTAGATGTAGATCTAAATTTTTCTTAAAACAAAAACATATTTACATCTCTCTTAGATGTAGACCTGAATTTTTCTTAATAAAAAACGGATCTGCATCTTTCTTAGATGTAAATCTGAATTTTTCTTAAAACAAAAACAAATCTACATCTTTCTTAGATGTAGATCTAAATTTTTCTTAATAAAAAATGGGCTGAATTTTTCTTAAATAAAAAACTGATTTGTATCTCTCATAGATACAAATCTAATTTTTTTTTTTAACATATGCAGATTTAGAAACAAAGGAAAAGATTATGCACGATTGTGTTTATGGTTGTTTGTTTTGTTTAATTCATAATGTATAAATATATCTTATGAATGAAATTCTCTTCTTAAAAGAATCTTTTTTCATTTTTTTTAAACATATAAAAAAAGATCTAGTTTTTTCTATTATTAAACAACCATTTTTTTTAGTTCTTAAAAACAGATCTGATCTTTTATAAATCAAAAGCCATTTTTATAAGTTCTTAAAAACAGAAATGATATGTTTTAAATCAAAAGCCTTAGTTATGTAATAAAAAAACATATCTAAATTTTTATCTCCAAAAATTTTTTTTTTTTAACATATTATAAAACAGATCTGGTATTTTTTAATGAATAAAATAAATTTTTTATCACCCAAAATAGATTTGGATTTTGTTTTTTTTTTTTTTAATAAAATAAAGAAGAGGATTCATTCATAAATAAATTTGTGTGATTTAGTTTTGTTTCACATATGCAACATATCATTCATCTCATGCATAAAAGGGGTACATAGGTCACAAGAGTCTAGAAGACCAGACTCTGTCTGGGCAGAATGGGTACCTAACACCTTCCCATTTCGTAACCTAGCCTCCGAATTTAGGTCTTTGGATAACTAGATCTAAGCCTTGTCTTTATTTTTATTTTAGGTAGAACGTAACTAGGACAAAAAGCTATGTAATTATTTTGGTAGATTGTAACTAGGACCCAAAGCCATGTAATTTTCAATTTTTCAAAAATGTATTTTTATTCAATCAATGAGAATGGAACAATTCAGTCATGTATTTGTATATATTTATTTTTTTTTCTTATTTTTTTGTGTAAAAAAAATAAGTGGTGACTCCACACCACTTATCCAAAAAGAGAGGTGTCCTAAAAAGTGCCCAAATCTCTTTTTTTTTCAGAGGCACTTTCAAGGACTCTCACAGAATGAAAACAGTGCTCATAGGAGTAGAAAGAGAGAGGAAGCGATCTTACTCCTCCAAAGTGGGCACCAAATCAACGTCCCCAATAGTAACATACCTTAAAAGAGGATCCCAACAGGACGTGATGACCTCTAATAAGTGCCAATCAAGTGTAGGGTGGAGCAGAATGGCGGTGTCTCCAATAAGCTGCCAGAGGAGTGCCCGATCGCCACAAGAAAAAAAGCCCCACCACTTCCTGAGCTTCCTCTCATGATACTCCTCCCTCTCAAGCTCAACAAGGGTATCATAAGAATAAGTGCCAAGAACCTCTATGAGCAAGCCATACTCAATTTGACAATCTAATGAAGATCCGCACAAAAAACGCACAAAAAACAATGAAGAATGGTGTTTTCTAAGTGTTTTGAGTGAAGAAAGGGCATGAGAAGACCAAGAAAAAATCGCGGAATCAAATGAGCTAGGGTTGAGCAAAGCCCAGCTTTTATACACAAGTCCCAAGGCAGTAGCCATTGAAAGGCCTCGAGAAATGTACTAGGGCTTTTCAGCCCCCTAAGCACAAACCCAGACATATGCTGATACTCCCCCTCCTATTTAACATGTTTTTTAGCACTTTGGAGCAAAGATTCCCTCATTTTAGTGTTCACCACAATGCGTGATCGACCTAATAATGACCTGGACTATCGGAAACTTGCATTCACGTATTCGAGCCCGCACAAATCCTACACTAGGGCAATTTATATTTATGCGTCTCGTTCAGCACCTTTGGACATCTTGAACCTCATTTTCAAAACCCAGTCCGCCCGATTCAGGGGTCGATTCAGCCCTATCTTAGCCGTCCGACGGCTTTTCTAGCTTTTTGGAGGATGGAGGGAGTCATTTATCATAAGGGTACCTCAAGAATCCCATCCTTAGATTTCTAGCCTGCTTGGGTAATAACAGGAGCAATCAGTGCATACCGCCTCGTGGCACATCTAAAGTTACCTCGTTTAGAGTGTTCGCACTCATCATTAGAGTATTATGGCATGGCCAGCAAAGCCGAGGCCACCTACAGCCATTCTACAGGCTTGGAACCCCACAAAATCCTAAGCTGGATTTTGCGCAGTTCTCTCCCCCTTTGTCCAATATACGAAAACGGGTTCGTCCCACTAAGGATGTACCTTTCATGTTGAGAATCGCATGAAACCCCTAAACTAGGGTAGTTTATTTCATGCGACCTATCCTTTCTTTTCCCTCAACGGGACGATCATTGTCCAACAGCCACCGACAAACCTGTGAAATAGCAATGCAAAACAAGTGGGTGTGATACAAACTGGTTCAAAACCACCATCCATGGTAAAAATGCTATAGTGCATGCACATCAACAGCCCTTTCAAAGGCAATTTACAAAGCTATACATGTAAGCCCTAATTAAAGGCATTGTCTTACACTTACATCGGCAGCCCTTTTAAAGGCGATTTTTCAGAGTTATACATGTAAGTCCTAATTAAAGGCATTGTATTACACATACATCAGCCGCCCTTCTAAAGGCGTTTTATCCAGATCATACATATAAGTCCTAATCAGAGGCATTGTTCCATACATACATCATGCTACAGAGAGATAATATAATACATCAAAGCCCACTGTGGGGCAATACAATACATATAAGTCCTGGCCTACCAAGAGGCAATACATAGTATACATACGTAGTTGGCCCATCAAGGGGCAATGTCTACATAATACATGAAAAAGATAAATGCCCATGCAAGGGCTACATCATGCTACAACAAAAAGTTAACTCTACTGAGAATCATCACCATCGACGAACTGGTCTGTATCTGTGTCAACACCATCACCATTATTGCCACTTACAAAAAGACCAGTGGAAGGACCCGCACCACCTAAAGTGTCAAGAGCATACCCAGGACCTTGGTAAGGCCTCGAAGCCTAAGCAAAAGAACCCCAACCACCCGATGGGCCTGAAGGAACTGGCATGTACCTCTGCTCCAACGGAGGAATGATCGACCCTCGGCCTCGAATCTCAACGGCATTCGGGATAGGAAGACAAACCGTTCATAACTCTCTCGCCAAAAGCATGGAATAGCCCCAATGCAAGGCTAGCTCAGTCTGGAACTGGCTCTACTCTCTGTCCATCGCAACAACTAGCCTTTCTCTATCTCTCTACCAGATCTCTCTCTCCCAAGCTAGCGTCCGAGTTATCTCCTCTTGCATGTGTGCCTCTCTAGTAGTAGATAAGGCCTCAAACTCTGCCACCTTGGCCTCTACAGTCTCTGCAAGTGCTCTCCACTCAGCCCCTGTGGCCACCTGAGTGCGAACGGGGCCTTCTAGCACTCTACCCCCACTCACGGGAACATCTCCAATGATAGGCCCCGCAGAAGACTCTGTAAACTAGGTGGAGTAGTCTCTGCTCATGTCCATATAAGCATCAAAGGTGCTCGTCGCATACTCCGGGTCATCCAGGACCATAGCCTCAAATGACAAACCATGAGGAGGCGGATCCCTAGGCATTCCATAGACTGGCATAAACTGATGAATGGTCTTCTTCGCCAGAAAGAACTCCCAATTCTTCAAGGCCCAAAACCAACGTCAGATCCTCGACTGTCTTATAGCTATAGTGAGCTTTAGTCTCCTTAATAATGTGCCATCATATGGATGAACCATAATCTCATCCCAAATGATGCAATCCAAAGCTGCAGAAATAATAACTGGCTACACTACTACTACCCTCGTGATCCTACAATGAGCCCATGTATATGCTCGAAGGTATGCTGTCAATGACAATCCTATATAATGAGGCCGCAGGGCTGGTATGTGCTCATACGCCCATCATGTCAATATCTACCAACATCCCTCCAAGCTCTTAAAGTCTCGTTGGAAGGCCTGCCTCAATAAGGAAATGAAGAAGCCGTAGGTCACTGACCCCTAGTTGTACACGTTAATACCAGAGACTACTCCCATAGCCTATAGTAGGTGAGAAGTCAACACAGATTGGTTATTGCCCAAAAAGCAACTACCAAGGAGTAACAGAAAGCATCGATAAAGATGAGCATCGATAGGGGCCTTGCCCTAGGGAATACTACGCTGCAGCCACAAGTATAGATCTACGGCGATGCGGTGAGCCCAAAATATCCTCTCGTCTTTGCAGTCAATGGGAGAGGCATGCCCAAAAGGTCGCAAGCCATATTAAAGGTCATCTCCTCAGTAGAAATCAGGTGGCCACCAAATCTAATACCCAAAATGGTGGTCCAATCAATAGGGAGGACCGCATACTCCCTGCAACTCAAATGGAAGGTGCTTATCTCAGCTTAAAGCCGTCGCACCAAAGCCTCTGCAATTCCGTGCCTTATGATGAACGAGGGGATCCGTAGGAAGTCCTCAAAACCCTGCTCTCTCAGGAACGCGGCATACTGTGGATGGGTCCTAAGAGCTAACAATGTCCGGAAGAAAGTGGACTAGGCGCCCTGGCCTCGAAGCCTCTCACTCCCTTACATTTGAAATCGGAAGCTATTCATTAGCACATATATATAATCGGAATCTGAATGATCAAGAAGGAAATGCAACATACCTCTCCCTTCCACGCCAGATCCTTCAGCCCATGCTGAAGGTGAGTGTCCTAGATGCCTCTATTTATGGTCTGAGTATGAGCGTCGGCCCCGGCCTGGTGTGATGGAAACCTCGGACTCAAACTATACCTCCGAGCGCCAAACTTTGGTAGGACCTCGAGGCTAGCAAATATTTCATCTATGTCTATGAGGATGTCATCATCTTGCACCTCTCCTCCAAAGGCACCCCTCCCTTTAGCCGGTTTGTGCCGTGAAGTCGTCCCACTAGAAATAGTATGGGACTAAGACGAAGCACTGGCCGTCTCAATGGAATGAATGTCATCTCCTAGACCTGGTCTCTATGGGTATACCACCAGTAGACTTGGGGTTGTCACCCCCGTAATCAAAATGGCTCTGCAAAATCCGAGCCGCCTACTCACCAACTGAAATGGTCTCGTCATCAAAAGAACTATCCCCCTGGGATGTGGCATACATGGAGGCCTTCCTTCGATCTCTCCTAGAACTCGCTCTCCTAGACATAATCTACAAAACAGCAAGAAATTTAGACATCAATGGTAAGCCCATAAATAAATGGTAATGCAAATGAACTAACACTTTTCCTGAACGTATCATGTAGGTTTATGTCAAGCACATGTTCTTGCAAAGAAAGAAGATTCTTATACATATTCTACAGTGGGTGATAACAGCCATGCCGTATGCTCACATTTCTGCAATGGGTGATAATGGTCGTGCCGTGTGCTTACATTTCTGCAGTGGGTGATAGCGGCCGTGCCGTATGCTCGCATTTTTGCAGTGGGTAATAGCGGCCGTGTCATATGCTTGCATTCTACAGTGGGTGATAGCGGCCGTGCCGTATGCTTCCATCCTTTTTTGAGGTAATAGTGACCATGTTGTATGCCTTGCATCATCACAGTTATCAAGCTCCCAGAGAAATCCCATAGGCTCGCATTCTACAGTGGGTGATAGCGGTCGTGCCGTATGCTCGCATCCCTTTTTGATGTAATAGCGACCGTGTCATACGCCTTGCAGCCTCAGAGTTATCAAGTTCCTAGAAAATTCCTAAGTTCGCATTTACAGTGGGTGATAGCGGTCGTGCCGTATGCTCACATCCCTTCTTAAGGTAATAGCAACCGTGTTGTATGCCTTGCATCATCGCAATTATCAAATTCCTAGAGAAATCCCGAGTTCACATTTCTGTAGTGCATGATAACGGTCGTGCCATATGCTCACATCCTATCTTAAGGTAATAGGGACTGTGTCGTATGCCTCACATCATCGCAGTTATCAAGCTCCTAGAGAAATCCCATATGTTCACATTTGTAGTAGGTGATCGCAGCTGTGTCATACACTCACATCCCATCTTGAGGTAATAGCGACTGTGTTGTACGCCTCACAGCATCACAATTATCAAGTTCCCAGAAAGTTCCGAGTTTGCATTTGCAGTGGGTGATAGCGGCCATGTCGTATGCTCACATCCTATCTTGAGGTAATAGCGACCATGTCGTTCGCCTCACATCACACAGTTTTCGAGTTTCTAAAAAGTTTCCAAGTTCCTAGTCTACCATGGGTGATAGTGGCCATGCCATATGCTCACACTCTACATCAAGTACGTCCTTCACCTATGTCTCGCTTTATTTTTAGCATATAAGTTTCCGTATATTTGCATTCATATGGCAAAGACGAAAAAAATATACATACATTTTTCCTAAGATAACATGGCATAAATCATGGTAAAATATATGCTCATAAAAATTCCAAAAAAAATAAAAGTAAATACTAGCTTACATCTCTAGTAGTATTGCTACTAACATTTTGCAGAAAAATAAGAGAAAAGGAAAAAAGGGACACTAGCCTCAACTGCAGAATAGACTGGAGCAATGGACTGAAATGGCAGACTGAAGCTGAAAACGCGCTGAGCTCTAAACGCTCTGAGAAAGTTTGTGGAGAGTGAGAAGGGAGAGAAAGAGTTGAAATGAGTAAGAAGATGGGGGCCAAAGGCCTTTTATAGGCCTTGGCTACACAACAGCCCTTCTAGGACCGCCGGGTAGCGTTGACTCGGTCAACATTGACCGGTCAAGGTTGACCCGGTCAAGCCCTAAAAAATAAACCTCTCCCTTCTTATCTCTTAAAGCTCAGAGGTGTGTCTGGAAAATATTCCAATAGTAGTTGCAGCAGATCGAGCCAAGCGGGTAAGGTTCGGTTTCAGTCCATGAACAGTTTCCACACGCAAACTTGGGGGCAACAAAATTTGAAATCACGTTCTTTATCCGACACCTCTCATGGCACTCGAGATATTAAACAAAGAAGGGGTAGCTTTTGATATCGTATTTTGTCCGCCCTTGATTTGCTTGCTAGACCCCCGAAAATCCAAAAATATCATTTTCTCTCTACGGGGCTATGAGAACATCTAGAACAACGTAGCGCCACTCATTCGGGCACCAGAGCACCCAAAATGCCTTTTTAAGCTAAAATGACCAAAATGCCCCTAGTTAACCCTAGGTTTAACCAAAGGTCAAACATGGTCTGGACTCCCACAAAATGAAATTTTTCACAGTTTTACTTCAAACCCGAGCTTTCTGGAGATTTTTAACAACTTTGACCAAGTTTAACTCGAAGCCGATCTTGAGTGGGCCCAAAACTCAAATTTTGATCCGATTGCCGGAATGGGTTGAAACCAATGCCATTGCAAAGATTATCCAATTCTCATTCCAATGACTGTTCATGGGTCAAAATCAAAGTTAAAACGGCCGGGATATCACAAAAATCGGGATGGCGTACCGATCGCTACACCAAAAACTTCCAGGAGCCATAACTTTTGATCCGACCATTGGATTTTTTAGTTCCATACCTTTTCAGAAACTAAAAATCAAGATCTATCAAAAGGAGTCAAGATCAGCCAGATTAGGAACCATTTGAGGCTGGAAGCCTTTCAAGGGCCACTTCCTTGAAAAGTGCACCCGAGGCTATAAATAGCCCCAGGCATGCCCCAGAACGAGAAAGGAGGACATTTTTCTAAAAATTTCCTTCTGCCCAACTACTTTCTACATTTTTTTCTCTCTTCCAAACACCCAAAACACTTAAAAAAAACACATCAAAGTCTCTTGATTCTTCTCTCTTCACCAAGAACACAAGGTATTGCTTTTTTACCTAATCTTCCTTTCCTTGGTTCTACACTTTGGGTTTGGGGTTTAGGGGTGTGGATGTAGCTTTTTTCTAGCTATCATCCACACCCCTAACCTTCTAAATCTTTTTCCTAGCATGTTCTTGCTCTTTTTGCCATAATTGCTTTCTTCGGCATGTTGCTTGCTTTATTTGGGTTTCTACCTTAGATTCCATGTGTTTATGTGCTCTTTGCCATGTTTTATGCTTAGATCTATGTTTCTACATGCTTATATGTTTAGATCTACATGTTTAGGGTTTTATGCCATGTTTCCTTTGTTTTGTTCCTCTCTTTGCTTTGCGTTGATGTTAGGGTTATGTGCTCACATGCTCGATGTCATGTCTATGGATATGCTTTGCTCGGATCTATATGTTCGTATGCTTTTTGCCATGTTTTATGTTTAGATCCGCATCCGTATATGCTTATATGCCTAGATCTATGTGTTCACATGTTTGTGTGCTTGGATCTATGTTCTATATGCTTTATGTCATCTTCCATGTGCTTGTGCACTCTATGCCATGTTTATGTGCTTGGGCCTAAGTTATGTTTGTCATGCCATGTGCTGTTGTAGCCCTTTTGTTGCTTTATCTTTCTTTCTTGAGTTTTGGCCTAATGGTTCGAACCCAATCTAGACCCCACAGTCTTTGTCATCATCCATACACCTTGGCCCATATCAAAGGGTTTGGATCACCCATTTTGCATGTCTATTCTTGCTTGCTTCTATGCTTTATGCTTGTGTTAGCCTATCTTGTTCTAGGCTTTGTCACATTTGACACCCTTAGCGGGTTCATGGTTGTGTGGTTACATTCGACACCTATGTGGTCCTGTTTGGATGTAACCACTTGGGATGCATCGCCGTGATGCTGGTTGCTTCGTGCATACCCTTCCCCTTTCCTACTCCGTGCGATGCTATGCTTATCATGCTTGTTTGCACCACTCGTTGGCTTTCTTTGTATCTTTACATGCTTGCTTACATGTCCATGCATGAGTCTTACTTGTTAGTGTGTCATCCATACTTCAACACAATGAAGCTATGGACATCCGATCCAAACCTACTTTTATCCCTAGCAGACACCACCTTTTGTTTGTTTGCTTATTTATTTGCTTGCTTTCTCGTTCTTTTATGCATCTCGCTTGCCCTATCTCCTATCACATTCTATGCTTGCCATGTCTATCATATTTATCCGATTTATGCCTTTTCATGGAGCGAGGACGCGTGGAGCTAGGGCACGGTCTCCCAGGCACAAGCAAAAAGGGCATAGGCGCAAGCATGTCGATATAAGCCGAGCAACTGCAGTCAGTAGGTTTAGGAGTTTAGCTATTTCCCCTTTGGTTATGTACTCTTTTAAAAACCCCCTCACTCCTCTTCCTTTTCTCCCTTAAATGGTCTATATTACGCATATCATGCTATGTACCATTCGTCCTCATCTCTAGAGTATGACGACCCTTATTTACTTTCCTGCACCTATATTTTGGGCCATGCTCTAGAGATGTAGGCATTTACTTTCCTACTCTGTGTGCTTGCATTGTGCATGATTTATGTATATATATATATATATATACCTACCCCTCCCTTCCGGTGTGATCGTCACAATCCATGTCACCTAAGGCAAAGCAATGCCTAATTTCCACTGCGAAAGTAAGGTGATGTGTCACCGAATTCACCGTGGAAATCTGGTACTCAGCTCGAATGCCATAGGAAAGCATAGATTGGGACCACGTCTTTTTAAAAGCCAAATCTCAAAGCCCCCATATATGCAAAGCCCTGAAAGCCAATGACAAAATCATGTTTTTACTGATAATCTCTAAAAATTAAGGTTTTATAAAGCAAAGGACTGTCCTTGGACAGGCGTTGTGAGGTGCCTAACACCTTACCCATGCATAACCAAACTTCCGAACCTTAGAATCAAGATTTTTTTGTCATCCATTTTAGATTAGGAAAAATGACCTTTTTCTTAGCCTAGGATTGGTAATAAAATCAACTAGAAACAGGTGACCAATCACACCTTAGAAAAACCTAATGATTGGTGGAGACTCCACTTACCTTTGGGAATCCCTTAAAATTTGGCCCAGATTCCTGCCATAATGCTGAAGGTCTCCACTAAGAGAGAGAGCACCCGAAGCTTCGCACAAAATGCACATGCTTACACATTCGAGAGGGGCCCTCCAACGGGGACCTGTGTACGTGAGAGCTGTCGCCACTGCAGGTGGTCAAACGAAGGCACGACAGCAATGGTATTTCCACTCAGCCAGTCGAGGTCGGGCGTCTACAGATGTAAATCTGAATTTTTCTCAAATCAAAAACTAGTTTGCATCTTCATTAGATGAAAATCTGAATTTTTTTTCAACAAAAAACTGATTTGCATCTTTCTTAGATGCAATCTGAATTTTTCTTAAAACAAAAATCTGATTTGTATCTTCCTTAGATACAGATCTGATTTTTTTAACATATGCAGGTTTTGAAATAAAGAAAAAGATCATGCATGATTGTGTTTATTGTGTTTGTTTTGTTCAATATATGTAGCATAAATTTATTTCATTAATGAAACCCTCTTCTCAAAAATCTTTTTCATATTTTTCTGGAACATATAAAAACAAATCTGATTTTTTCTGTCATCAAAAATCATTTTTTATAGTTCTTAAAAACAAATCTAATCTTTTATAAACCAAACCATTTTTTCTAAGTTTTTAAAAACAGATCTATTTTTTTTTTTAACCGAAAAACTTTGTTTTATTTAATAAACATAGATCTGAATTTTCTCTCCAAAAACCACTTTTTTTTACACAACAAAAGCAGGTTTGATTTTTTTTATAAACTAAAATCAAATTTTTTTTTACTCACAACAATAGATTTGACTTTTTTAAACAAAGAAGAGAATGCATTCACAAATAAATTTGTGTGATTTAGTTTTGTTCACATGTATCACATATCATTCATAGCATGCATAAAAGGGGTACATTGGTCACAATAGTCTAGAAGACCAGACTCTATCTAGGCGGAATGGGTGCCTAACACCTTCCCATTACAAAACCTAGCCTCCAAATTTAGGCCTTTTGTATAGGTAGATCTAGCCTTATCTTGGTCTTATTTTGGGTAGTTTGTAACTAGGACAAAAAGCCATATAATTATTTGGTAGTTTGTCACTATGACCCAAAGCCATGTAATTTTCAATTTTTCAAACATGTATTTTTTTATTTATTATTCAATCAATGAAAGGAAACAATTCAATCATGTATTTTTGTATTTATTTATTTATTTTTTGTATAAAAAATAAGTGGTAACTCCATACCACTTACCCAAAAAGAAAGGTGCCCTAAAAGGTACACAAATCTCTCTTTTTTTAGAGCACCCAAGTTTACAGTCTCTTACACCCTCCAGATCAATGAGGGGCCCATCACACCGAAAACCGATCATCTGGTGGTAGTTGTGGGGAGTCATTGTCATCTCCCAATTAGCAATGTGAAAAGTGTAAGTAGTGTCACACCACCTCTCAGCTAGTGTCTACACCAGGATGCCACTAACGAAACTCTCTAGAAGCAGGCAAATAATAAACTCGAAGCCAACTGTGCATACTATTGCGTTTGTGTCATTCGTCAATGCCCTATACCAAGGAAAGATGCGAGTAACATTGCCCCTACCCATGAAATGGGGCAAGACCTGCAAAAAGATGAAAAAGAGAGCATGGGAATCATATTTGGATAACGAAATAGGTGAAAAAAAGGTCAAGATAAACAAAAAATGGGTTTCTAAGTACTAACATGCGTATACAAGGTCTCTGCATGTGTGCCCATGCTGGGGCATGTGTCTATATGAACTGATGAACACGAACACATACGCATGAAGAGAGCATACGCATGCATGAACACTAGCCACGCACCATGCACAATGCATGCGCCCGCATGAACACAAACAAAAAGAGTTCTTTGATAGTTTCAATCTACCATTGATCAAAACTCACCCTAAGCATGTTCTTACGCCTCCTAAAACACCAAGTTTTCATCTAGACCCATCCTACAACAAAACCCAAGCATTTACAGGTCTAAAAATATATTAAAATGGAAGATCAGAGCAAAACTTGAAAATGAGAAAATTTTGGAAAACTTACCAATCTGGCTCATGCACCCTCTTAAAGATGGTTTTCTGGCCTGTAAATCAATGAAGGAGACTCCATTAGCCTTATGGCTCCATCCCAACGTGTGAGGTTAAAAACTTCGCTGGAAATCATGTAAGTGGTTTTCTTGGTTTTTAGCTTGGGTACCATTGGAGAGAATCAAAGGGTTTGAGAAAGAAAGAAAGAGTCATAACATGCTTTATTGCTTTCCTTAGTATATCTCTTGCTTTATCCTACTTCCTAGCATGTTTTATAGGTTTTCTAGCATGTCTACTTGCTTTCTATCATGTTTTGTCACTTTGATGATGTTGGCCTAGCTTTCTTAGGCTAGGATATGTCTAAATACTATGTTTGTGCTTAGATCTACATGTTTATGTGCTCCTTGCCATGCTTATTCTTAGATCTATATGTTTATGTGCTCCTTGCCATGTTTATGTGTCTAGATCTACATGTTGGTTGCTATGCCATGTGTTGCTATAGCCTTTTTGTCTCTTGATATGTCTCTTTCTTGCATTTTGGCCCTTTAGGTAGGGTGTAGATCTAGATCTTATGGTCTAGGCCTACCTCTATACACCTAGGCCTATATCAAAGGGTTTGGATTATTTCCTTTATGCATCTGTATGCTTGCTTGTATCTATGCTTTATATCCATGTTTGTCTGTCTAGATCTAGGCTTTACCATGATTTTCTCCCTCTATAGGCTTGTCTTTGTTGGTCTTTGGGGGCCACATGCTTTTGTGGTTGCATCCATCCCACTTATGGCCTATTTGGATGTGACCATTTGGAGACACATCTCCTTGATGTTGGTGTGCTTGATACACACATTTCTTCACTCTGTGTGATGATGTTATGCTTGCCTTGCTTTCTTTATGCCACCCATTTGGCTTTCTATACTTCTTTGCACGCTTGCCTACATATTCATGCATGAGTCCTTGCTTGCTTGTGTCATCAAGCCTAATTCCTACTATCTCGTGCAGGTTCACACTCGTCTTTGATACACACCTTAAGTCCCTTATAGGAATTTATTTTGATGGCACGTGTGTCTTCCATACTCCAATCCAATGGAACTATGGACACCAGATCCAAACTTACATTTGTCCTCCTAGGACACCCCCTCTTGCTTGATAACATGCTTGTTTGCCCCCATTTGGCTCTCCTTGCTAGTTCATCCATCTGCATGCTTTCCTTCAAGTTGTTTCTTTGCTTGCCTGCTGGCTTTTTTCCTTTGTCATTGCTTGTACATGCATGGAGCGAGGACGCTTAGAGTGAGCGCACGACCTCCTAGGCACAAACAATAAAGGCAAGGGCGCAAGCAATAAGACGCAAGCCCAAAAAGGGCAATGTTCAATAAATTAAGAGGCCTAGCCACTCCGAGTGGTTACATCTTTCCCTTTCTCTCTTAGTCGCTTCTCAAGAGCATTGCATTAGGGTTTCCTCTCCATATACCCTTTATCTTTCCTACACTTTGCTTGGGCCATATTCTTTGGGTATGGCAATATTTATTTTACATCTCTTGTACCTTGCTGGGTCATACCCTTGGGACGTAGGTAATGTCTGCTTTAGTTTTCCACTCTGTGTGATAGCGTTGTGCATGTTGTATGTATATTTATATATACTTATGTGTGGGTGATCGCGCACTTTGTATGATGGACTCTTGTGGCTACGTGAGCAACCTTCTCTAGTCATGAGTGCTTTTGACCTTGTAGAGTGGATATGTGCCTAAGGTTATTACTGTAGGTGCATATTAGCGCTATATTATGTGCATGATCATTGCGAAGTGATCGTCCCAATCCATGTCACCAAGTGATATCGGTTTCCTCGTGTATGCGGTGCGCATCAATATGTTTGACACTTTGAGGGGCTTCGGCTCGTCCCAGCACGAGCATGTTGGTACGCACCGTATACACAAGCCTAAAATGTTGGAAAACTAAATGTGCGCAGCGGAAAAAATAACGGATCTACTTCATTCTCAATTGATAACATGCACTATGTAAGTTTCAAAATATAGAACAAGAGAGTGTACCTTGGTGTGGTGAATTTCAAAACAAAGATCAGAAGTTCTCAGGAACACTTTCAATCTTCACTCCAATTCCACTAACGCCTAAGATGTGTGGTCTCTCAATCAATTAGATGTGTTTGTTCTAAAGAGAATGAGAGAATGTCTAACACTCACATACATACCACTTCATGCACATGTGATGATTACAAAATTCTGTATGTTTCTCTCCTATAATTGATTATCTAATTGGGCCAACCTTTTGGGCCTTTCCAATTGGGCTTTAATATGTGGATTGGAGTGAGACCAAAAAGGAACGAATAAGACACTAGCTCCAATGGGCCTTGGGCTTTTCTGTCAACTCTTGACAAGTCCAAAGTTACTATTAATTATATTTAATACCACTATATAAATATAAAATGCACTCTATGCCTTATTAATAAATTATATCCCAAAACTTTATTGTACATACAGCCCCTTCATAAAATATTCGTAGTAATACAAAGTCATAAATGAAGACTAAAACTTTGTAGATTACTAGATCTTAATCCTTGAGTACCCGGTTTAATCCTTTTAAGTTATTCTTTATATATTTATGAAATCCAATTTCATAAATATATACTTTAGTAATTTCTTACCAAAGTGGTTAGGCCTAACTCTCTGAATAACAAACCCATTAAACTTATCTCAAGGGAATATTTTATATCTCCGTTAAGAGACTATGAATTCCATCTTGAAAATATATGTTTCATCAACACTAAATGTGGTTGCTTAACATACTGAGGTTTTGACCGTTACTTTAGATCTCACTCCTAATATATCAAAGCAACCTATACTTCATGATCAAGTCCATTATTCTCTCAGGATTAAGAATTCATGCAAATACAAGTCGTGAGATTTATTATTCAATTGACAGTCGTTAGGAGAATAATAAATCTCACGACTTGTATTTGCATGAATTCTTAATCCTAAGAGAATAATGGACTTGATCATGAAGTGTAGGTTGCATATCAACATATTAACTAGAAGTCACCACTTCCATGATCAAGATAAATTATCTTAGTTAATATGTTATAATCTTCGCAGATGAAATGCCCAATTTCATCACCGACTACAAACTAACATTCTGAGTTTACAAAGAACTTGTGATTTATATTTTCCGTGACTTTTCTCATAAATTACATACTATGCATCTCATGGACTATGTGATAATGTCCAAATAGTCATGTTACTATTATTTCAGATAATAATAAAACAAACTTTATTAATTACAATACTAAGTCATACATCATTTCATACATAATGTCATTCATAATATAGTACATAGCAACATACAATAGGATTCTAGGGCATTAATCCCAACATGAAACCCTACCGATGTGCCATAGTACACCAAAGGCGAAACTCTGCCGAATTTTCGCCATGAAAATGGGGCACCTTCGTTGCTGTATTCTCATGGTGAAAGCTTGATGAGAATAGCGTTTTGTGTGCTATGACACACCTGAGTCAAAGCACTGTCAGATTTCCGCCATGAAAATAAGGTGAAATGCTATTAGATTTTCATTGTGGAAATTTGACACCGATTCCAAACACACTAGGGAAGCATCTATCGAGATCATACCATTTCTGAAACCAAACCTTAAAGCACAATTCTTTTAAATCCCTGAAAGCTAATGCCAATAGCTCATTTTTAATTGCCAATATCTTTAAATTAAGATTTTACCAAAACAAAGGACTATCCTTAAATAGGTGTTGTAGGGTGCCTAACACCTTCCCCACACATAACCAGTCTTCCAAACTTAAGAATCAAGAATTTTTATCCATCCATATTAGATTATGAAAAATGACCATTTTCTTATCCTAGGATTGGTAATAATAACAAAAAAATAAAAAATAAAAAGTCAGGTGACCATTCACACCTTAGAGAAAACCCAATGATTGGTGGTGACTTCACTTACCTTTGGTAACTTGATTAAAATTGACTCATTTTCTAGTCACACACCAGAGGTGTTCCTTGGTCTTCGGCATGGAAGCTGTTTGTTCGAAAATCTGGTTTTGTATCTCATACAAAACACATAGCGAAAGCAACAATCACGGATCTATTTCATTCATGAAAGATAACATGTAACCTTGAATTATAGAACAAAGAGTAGAAAGCGTACCTTGGTGCAGTGAAATTCCAAACTAAGACTTGAAGAATTACTTGGGAAGACTTTTAATCTTCACTCCAATTCCACTTGATGCCCAAGAAGTGTGGTCTCTCAATCAGTTTCTAAGGAGAGAATAAAGAGTGTTTAACACTCACATATATCATTTCATTCCTTCTATGATCTTAATGAAAAACCACTTGAAAGACTTATTTTAAATTCTGTATGTTTCTCTCCTTTTTATACAACTGATTATCTAATTGTGCTAGCCTTTTGGGCCATTCCAATTGGGCTCTAGTGTGTGGCTTGGAGTGGGACCAAAAGGGACCAATAAGACACTAGCTCCAATGGGCCTTGGACTTTTCCGTCAACTCTTGACAAGTCCAAAGCTACCATTAATTATATTCAATACCACGATAAGAATATAATTGCACTCTAGGCCTTATGTATAAATTATATCCCAAGACTTTATTATTCATGTAACCCCTTCATTAAAATATTCATAGTAATACAAAGTCATAAATATTGATTGCCACTTTGAAGATTACTATATCTTAATCCTTGAGTACCCGGTTTAATCCTTTATGTTATTCAATATATATTTATGAAATCCAATTTCATAAATACATATACTTTAGTAACTCCTTACTAAAGTGGTTGGGCCCAACACTCTGAATAACTAAACCCATTAAACTTATCTCAATGGAATATTTTATATCTTCATTAAGAGATTATGAATTCCATCTTGAGAATATATGTTCCATGCGGCTGCCCAACATACTGAGGTTTTGATCGTAACTAATAGATCTCACTCCTGATAAATCAAAGCAACCTACATTTCATGATCAGGTCCATTATTCTCTCAGAATTTAGAGTTGATGTAAATAGAAGTCGTGAGATTTATTATTCATTTGACAATCGTTAGGAGAATAATAAATCTCACAGCGGTCCAGTTCAATATGTCTTAACTCTTAAAACATATCAACATACCAACTAGAAGTCTCCACTTCCATGATCAAGACAAATCATCTTAGTTGATATGTTATAGTCTTCGCAGATGAAATGCCCAATTTCATCACCAACTACGAACTAAAATTTTGAGTTTACAAAGAATTTGTGATTTATATCTTTCTATGACTTTTCACATAAATCACATGCTATGCATCTCATGGATTAAGATAATGTCTCATTAGTTCATAAATAGATAGTCTCATATAATTAACCTATTTAATTATTTATGACATGCCATGAAATTGGATTTTAGGGCATAAACCCCAACAATCTCTCACTTGCCCTCAAAGACAATTTACCATATATCGGACACTTGTCTCCCTTTAGAGTAATTCATAGTCACTCTAAGGTAAAGCTTGGAAATAAGTTTCATTCAGATTTATTGCATAAATTACCTTTTCTACTACTATATCTCACGTACTCATATCTCTCTAATGAGATAATACTTACGCTTAATGTGTATCTTCACCACATAGGATGAACACATATCTTGAACTCCAACTTCATGAATCACAATCAAACTACAAGTCAATATTTGTACATCCAGTATCTTTCAAAACCTCACTTTTGTGGACAAACATATAATCTCTCATTCTTCTAAGATATTTGAGTATATGCTTTACTCCCACTAAATTAATTGATCTTTGATTCAATTGATATTTTCTTACCATGCCCACCGCAAAATAGATATTTAGCCTAGTATATTGCATAGCATAAAGACTTCCTATTGATTTAATATAAAGAACTATCTTAATATGCTCTTCCTTTTATATGTCTTAGGATTATAGTCCTATATAAAGGAACTTCAAACTTAAAAAGAAAGAATCCTTTCTTAAAGTATTACATGCTATACTTGGCTAGAATCTAATCTACTTAAGCAGTTTGAGATAGACCCAACATCCTAATTTCTGAATTTTAACAAAGTTACAATTCTTAGAATGTAATTAGTCTTTCCCAAGTACTTTATGTTAGGACATATATGGTTCACATATTAAGAACATATGTCATAATTATTTATGTAAATTGGCTAATCTTTTGACAAAATGCACTCTACTTGTAATTGGGTAGTTCTAGGTGTTTTTAATACTTCAAGAAACAAAATTTCAAGATCAAGTGTTGAAGTCATCAAGTCTGTCCAAGAAAAACAAGCTAAAGTGTAAAATCATTAAATCTCGACACCTGCTTGATAGCTCCTCGACACCTGCTATCTGTCGAGAATTAAAAAGTCAGATTTTCTGATTTGATTTCTTGGGATCCATGAATATGTTTTTGGGCCTTCTTTTCTTCTAACCCTAAACATATAAAACGATTGTTTTAAGAGCCGTCAAAAGATACACAAGTTGCAAAAGCATTGAGCAATCTCTGTTCAAGCAAATTGTAATCAAAGACGAAGTTCTTGACCTAGTTTATCTTCTCTGAAGAAGTTACTGTGTATTTGTACCAAAGGGTTTTGTGACCAAACGTCTTCCTGATCTTCATCGTATAGGATGAACTAAAGAATTTTGCAGCCAACCTCTCATTCTAAGTTGGTGTTTGAAGTCGCATACTGGGATCCCCGCATTGGTTAGTCATGTACTTAGGAGCCGTGCATCAAAGGTGGGAACTGTCACTACAGATCAAGTCCAATTGGGTATTGGGGTAAGGGTTCAACTGTAGGTTGGTAAGGTACTTGGGATTCCTTTACTTGTAACCGCTTGATTTAGTAATAGTGGAGTTTCAGGAGTGGCGACCTGAAAATCACCCAGTGGGGTTTTTGCCGTTAGGGTTTTCCCCATTTGTAAACAAATCACCGTGTTATTTAATTTTTGCTGCTTAATCAGTTTATTGGTGATTTGTTTGTGCTTCCACGCGTTTGCATGATAAATTGATTAATTAATAACTTGGCTAATTAATTAATTGGTTTAATCACAAGGAGTCATTCAATATATGGCCTATCAAGTGGTATCAGAGTAGGCGTACTCTGATTAGGTTTAATCTATGCTGTGTTTGTTCCATTGAGCCCTGTTTGTCATGGATAGAGGACAATCGCTTATTATACCTCCTTTATTTGATGGGACTAACTATGCCTATTAGAAAGTACGCATGAGAGTTTTTTTGCAGTCCTTAGACAAAAAGGTGCGGCAAGCTATTGAGATTGGCCAGACTAAGCCAAAGAAAGCATCAGTCGATTGGGATGAAGCCAAGATCAAGGCGGCAAACTTCAACAGTAGAGCGTTGAATGCCTTATTTAGCGCAGTCACCAATGAGGAGTTCAAGAAGATATCCTCAATTGAAACTGCTAAGGTGGCATGGACCATCCTCCAGACAATCTATGAAGGAACAAAGGCTGTCAAAGATTCAAAACTTTAGAGGCTCACTACAAGCTTTGAAGAGATTAAAATGGAGGAGGATGAGTTGTTTGATAAGTTCTATGCCAAGCTCAAGGACATAGTGAACTCAACCTTTAATCTTGAGGAAACTATCCCTGAACCCAAGGTTGTAAGGAAAGTGCTCAGATCTCTACCTGAGAGATTCCATGCCAAGATTACGGCAATAAAGGAATCAAAGGATATTGACAAGATTCCTTTGACTGAGCTGGTTGGAAACTTGCAGACCTATGAGTTAGGGTTATCCAAGATTGGCAAGTCAAGCAAAGGCAAGAGCATGGCCTTGAACGCAAAGACCAATGATACAGATGAGTCTTCCGATGATGAAGATTCTAAGATAAAGTCCTACATTACAAGGCAGTTCAAGAAATTCATGAAGAATGCCAATGGAAGGAACTTCGACAAGGACCACAGACAATCCAGTTCTTCTCAGTTTAAGAGCCAAGACAAAGGGAAGAAGGATGTTAAAGATGGCGGTCAATACACTGTTCCTGCAGGACCAAAGTGTTTTGGATGTCATGGGTTTGGACACATGAAAAATAAGTGTCCTACATATTTCAAGAGCATTGGGAAAAGTAAGGCACTTGCTGTAACCTTGAGTGACACTGATCCCGAGGATGATTTTGACAATGAGGATGACGGAATCTTAAATGCCTTCACTGCCACAATCAATCCTACTGAAGGGATTGTTGAAGAAGTGGATGAAGAAGAAGAATTTGTGGACACCAAGTGTGAGAAGATGGATGATCAAGATGGTATCCATTCAGCCTATGAGAAGCTTTACAAGCTCTCTAAGAAGCATGAGAAATTGTATAGGCTGGCCACCAAGAAGCTCAGTGATGTGGAACTTGATCGTGAAAAGTTGTCCACAAAGATTGATGAGGCAAATCAAACTATTGGAGCACTGAGGTTTGAGAACAACTTCCTGACTAAGAAGACTAAAAAGCTTGAAGCGGAGCTGTTTCAAGTCAGAGCTCAATTGGAGAGGACTTCAAGTGCAAAACTTGATGAGATGCTCAGCAATCAGAAATCTACTTCGGATCGGATAGGCTTAGTGTATGGTCTTTCTTTCTCTAATTTTGCTTCCACTAGTAATACTGTTTTTGTTCCTCCTGCTAATATTGTTGAAATTGAGAACACTGAGATTAAAACTGAATTAGCTAGTGAGAACTTAGACAAAGGTAAATCCATCTTAGGAGCACCCCCTAAGTAAGATAAAAAAGATGCTAAAAACCCTAGGGTTAAGAAGGCTAACTCTCAAAAGCCTAAACAAAAGAAGCAGCATCTCTGTCATCATTGTGGAGCTGCCGGTCATACTCAACCAAATTGCTATAAGTGGCTAGCCACTCAACAGAGCAACGGCATGATAGCATCTAGAAGCCAAAATCAGCTTCAATCCTCTCTTGCTCCTCTTGGAGATCTTCTAAAAGCCCTCATGTTCCTTTCGAACTTGAACGATTTCAATTCTTTCCCCTCACCGCCGGTTCAAGGGTTTAATCAAAGAAAAAGTTCTTCCAAGGTGTGGAAGAAAAAGGACTCTAAGTGATTTCATCACTTTCTTCTCCCTACTTGTTTTTCTTGTTTATTGCATTGCTTGTGTGTTTTGCTTTTTTTTGTTGAGTCAGTCTAGTTTTATACTTTGCTTTGTTAACATGTTTTTGTGTGTTTATTTTCAGTTTTGTTTATTTTGTTTTTAATATAAAAATAATAAAAATTGAAAAATCAGAAAAATACAAAAACAGTGTGTGTTTTGTGAACTTTGGTACTTGTGTACCTTGGATGGCCAATGAAACAGAGTTTTCTAAACTTTGTATCTCTTGTAGCTTAGATGAGCATCTCTATGCACAACTAAGCAAATGAGCTTTGTGGCTCTTGTTTGTGATGAGTAAGATTAAGTTATCTCTTAAAACTTAACACTCATATCACTCTTTTTTACGGGTAGGACTAGAAAATCCTAAGAGAAAGGCATAAATAACCATCTCACCACTGTTACCCGCCAATCATTTATGACATCTGTATGCTTCAGCATAGCAAAATGTGATGTCAATGACATTTGTGTGCTTCGGCATAGCAAAATTGGAATGTCAAATATTAATGGGTATTTCTTTTCTCTCTCATATAAGCCCATGCATGATATGCTTAAAAAAAATATGCAAAGAAAATAAAAAGCAAAAAGATTAAAAATGCTTTAAATATGATTGCAAGCGTGTATTCTAGGAGATGTGGGAGTTATAGGATGTATCTCGAAGGTGATAGTCCCCATCAAACAGTTATGATTGTGTGTGAGTTAAAGTTATTTCTCATATCTCATATTGTCATAATATGTATACACATATGCAATCTTGCGATGTTTTTCACACACAACACGCAATATTCTTTGCTACTTTTGATACATGTACAGGTACAATGTGATTTGGCCATCACAAAGGTTTTACGTGTACTAATGTATGCTCACTAAACTGTCTTGACTTATTTTTGAAAAATAAAATTAGTTAGACTTGTTTAGTGTGTGTGTGTGTGTGTATTTTTGAGGATCCATGTGCTTAATTTTTTATTGAGAGATGTTTTTGAGAGCTTTATATGTTGATTCGATCAATGGTTGAGGTGTTTGTTGGATTGCATTCATGTCTGTGTTTTTCACTTCTCGAAAAACTGCTTTTATCTACTGTCTCGACACCTCCTCGATACCTTGTTATCTGTCGAGATTTTTAAGCCTTTTCTTATCGCAATCTCGACACCTTTTCAACACCTGGTGGATCGATCGAGAAAGTTCCTGTCTCCTCGATACCTTGTCGATCGATCGAGATTCTGTTTTGGGTTTTGGTGTCTTTTCCTCGATACCTTCTCGACACCTATAGCTATCGAAGTTCATTTTCTCGACACCTACCTCGACACCTGTCTCAACACCTCTCGACACCTCAGCTGTCAAGAATTACTGAGGTTCCTATTTAAAGCTCTGTCGCGATTCTGTTTTCATTTCTCCTATCTCTCTCGATCTGTCCACGGCTGTTCATCTCCCCAACCTCTTTTCTCACTCAAAATCTCCAACCCACGTGATTTTCGGCCATTCCTTGCCTCTAATCACTCGGTAAGATCTCATTTTCCTTCCTTTTTCATGCATTTCATGTTTTAAAGCTTAGGTTTTAGGGTTTTTGAAAATTTTTGGGGTTTTTCAAAATTAATGAGTTTTTCTTAAAATTTTGGGTTGGGTTTTCACTTAAATGTGTTTAAAATGTCATACATTGCATTTTATGTGCATTAGAATGATATTTACATGCATTTAGATGTGTGTTCTATGTTTGTGTGCTGGTAGGATTGGATTGGGCTGAGCCCATGATGTTTTTTAATTTGCATGTCACATGTTCATGCATTTCCCATGCATACGTACTTCTTGTTCAATATATTTGATAAATGTGAACTGTTTTGGGACTTTTCTGATTGTCTCCTTCTCTATCTCTTTCTCATTCTGTTTACGTTAGTAGTGTCTATGGCACCCAAACGTAAATCCACCCCGGCTCGGAACCCTCTGCATTCTGGAGCTTCTTCATCTTCTGATTCTGCTCCTCTAAATCTTCGGTTCCGTGATAGAGATGCCCACAAGGCATTTTCGGAGAACTTTTCTAGACGAGGTGTTCATTCAGAACGCTAAGTCATTTTGGCAGACTTCGCCAACACTGACCTTCCCTTTGTCTATTCACATAACTTTGATCCAGTAATTCATATTCATATCATCTATTGCCTTTATGTAAAACCAAGGATCAAATTCATATCCTTGTGGAATAACTACAAAAGTTTATTCCAAAAGTATGAATTTATTTGATAATCCTCCCACTACAATGTTGTACTAGTGTAATAGTTATCTACAGAATAACGGCTTGTGGTTTATCTAATACACTCATCTCATTTTCAAATGTATTTTATAGTTGTCCTAAAACTAATTCTGATATTTTTCTTCTAGAACAATCTACCTTTAAAAGAGCCCTATTCCTCCTTTATGTATGTACTGACTTAAAGAAGTCATTGGAACTTCATTCCTTTACAAAAAGAAACCCTAGATCTTATTATCCTCTAAATAGAATTCATAGACTAGGAATATAATAAAATAATGGTTCTAAAAGTCCATCTTTCACCAATCTTGAATATCATTTACATTAATAAGATCTATAGACATAAGTTCCAAAACATACAATTACAAAGAATGGAAACTTTCTCTTTAAAAAGTAAAACATATAAATTTCCAACTAAAAGACAATCACGGACAATGCTTAGCTTTACCAAAACAGAAACACTTTCCTTATGATCATAATTTTAAGTCTTAATTTCCTTTTGGCAACTATTAAGGCAATTAGGTTGTCCAACTATTTGGTATTAAAATTCCTTTTCTTGCCACCCTTACCTTTCAATTTAGGCTAAGAATTTGAATTAAATCATATTGATCATAGCCTTAGCTTTTAGGATGTCTTTCGTTGCGTAAAACTCACTCATCAATTCAAATAATATATAAAAGAATTTATTATTTTCAAAAGCAATCTGAATTGATCTAATGATTCTAACAAGAACTTGTGGATCATATCCAAACGAGATTAATCTCTACATCCAAGAATTCCAATTTATTTTTAAAAATAAAATATTTTCATAAAATGATTTAGAATTGGAACTCCTTAAGTTTTTCTTAGCACTCAATATGATTCGTACCAAACATCTCATTTAGACTTAATATAAAGTTTAAGTCTAGTACTAACTCTTGCATCTCATGCTGTAGCACAATTGAGATAAAAGCTAATGACACATTCTAGCATTTTAATGGAGACTATGATCATATCATAAGCTATCTTCCATTAAATGCATCATGTATAGGAAATTATGACAATGCTGAATCAATACATAAATATGTACTTCAGCTCCTTTAAGCACCATGTCCAAAATTTATTTCTTAGTTAATGTGATTCAATTAAAATAGTAGCTAGAGGACAAAATTTACGACAACTTTATTTTGAGACTATGAACATAATTACCAAGACATTATCATTTTGCATCCATAACCATATAGGATGGAACCCGAAAAACATACTATACTAGGTGCAACGACAACCTAATCCCGCAATTAATATTCCTCGGAAGCGAGGTTATACCAATCACTATGATTAGACGAGAATTATTCTCATTATTAATGCTATCATGGTAACTCTTACCAAACAAAAATAATTTGCCACTTTTCCTTTAGCCTCTAAGTAATAATGACATAGCTCTGAAGGGAGGTTAACATTATACTTAGTCTATTGTACACCATTACCTAGAATCAATGTGAGTCACCAAGTAACTCCACGGAAGTGTGGTCGTTCTTAATGTAAAAATACACTTCATCTATCATTAAGAAGTTTAATCTGTAGTACCATGAATTAAACACCCTCCGAAGGGAACAAGGCATATACGCCAAGGCGAGGTGCCTAATCACACTACTATAGAAAATATTGTGATCAACCCTTGAATCAACCCTTGAATCTCTCTCCCACTAGAAATTTTAAAACAAGTGGATTGTCTTGAAATCGTTGTGATCTAATCACAATTTTAACCCTACACATCAAATGTGTTTAATTGTTTAAATTCAATGTGATGTTACTATGTCACGTCACAATAGCGTAACGAACATTCACGCAATCACAAAGAAGTTTAACCTTGTAATCCGTGAAGTAAATACCCTTCGCATGGAATGCAAGACTCAAAGTCAAGACAAGGTATCTATTCACATTACAATAAACTTAACAAAAGGGTTATTTCAGCACTCCCACTCATTATTTTGGTTTTTCTTAAATAATTGTGATCCTATCACAACTAATAACCTTGCACTTGTTAAAGACTCTAATCTTATTAGAATCACTAACTAAAATGGAAGTCCTAAACTATTTAGGATTCCTTAAACACTAATGAATCAAAAATTAGTCATATAGAACTCTATCCTTAATTTACTAAATAAAGTATTCTAATCTCATTAGAAACTATATACCTTTTAATTAGAATTTTAATCTCATTAAAAACCTCTAATAAAATTAAATTAAGGACTTTCAATCATAAAACAATTTAAGATTAAGAGTTCTATTTAACTAATATCATTGATCCCATTAGCTCTTTTAGTTAGAACCATGTGTAATCACATCACACATTGCCTTACACCTTATACATTTGAAAACATTTAGAAAAAAAATTCCAAATTCCTTTCAGACGCATTTTCACGAGAATCTCGCGATTAAGCTCTTTCCACGAAAATGGGTTAAGGCAAAATAGTGAAAACGCAAATTCAGATAGAAACTTTCGCTGTTGTCTTGCGGATATCTCGCGACTAAGCGCTTCCCGCGAAAACAAGTTAAGAAAAAAATTGAAAACACAAAAAATTTAGATAGAAACTTTTGCTACTATCTCGTGGGTATCTCACGAGTAAAGCTTAACTGCGAAAATTTTTGTGCTTCAGTGGCATTTTTCGCGAGTAGCCTCGCAAGAAGCTTACCCGTGAAAAACTCGTGTTTTTAGTTTTTCAAGTAACCATTTTTGACATCTTCATTGTTCTTCTATCAAAAACACTTTTGATTTTATCAACGAAGATTTACTTATCAAACTTTAGGGTTTTCAATGTCAAAATCAAGAACCATAATAATGCTAAAAACCTTGAAAACATAATCCTAATCTCATTAGGAATAAATTTCATAATCCTAGCATTAACTAACTGTTTGATCATAAAAAAAATATTACTAGACTAACATCTATTCATGTACATCCAGTGAAAGATATAAACAAACAAGCATTAAAGATAGTTATTGTATATGAAATATGGGTCTTACGATATTCATGCCAAGACATTCATTCAATAACTATATCCAAGCAATTGAACTTAACGTGTTCACCATTAAAACAAAAACTATCAAATGCATTACAGGTTTATGCATTCCAATGAGACAAGAGTACTATTGTGTTCATCCTAAGACAAATACTATAAAATCACGACACCATAACTTTATAGTCATGGGCCACTTCGAACAAAACAAGAGTATATTCATCCTGATACTGAATCTGATAACATCATGTCTCACATACGTGAATGACACAAGAAACGGTTATCGAATAAAATTAAATTGCCAACTATATCCAAGCAGTGCAAACCAAAATGCTCATGCTTGACCGATATACCAGTTTAATTTACATTCTTTAAACCTTAATCCATGTCTTTCACAAAAGAGTACAATCAAGGACACAATTATGCAGAAAATTTTACTGCAGAAAATTAAATCACCAAGAAAACGATTTTTCTTTAATTCTAAAACTCAATCACATGTTATACAAGAATGATATTGAAGACCGCTCTGATACCATTTGTTGGAAAATCTGGTTTTGTATCTCATACAAAACACACAGTGGAAGTAACAATCACGGATCTACTTCATTCATGAAAGATAACATGTAACCTTGAATTATATAACAAATAGTAGAAAGCGTATCTTGGTGTAGTGAAATTCAAAACCAAGACTTGAAGAATTACTTGGGAAGACTTTTAATCTTCACTCCAATTCCACTTGATGCCCAAGAAGTGTGGTCTCTCAATCAATTTCCAATGAGAGAATAAAGAGTGTCTAACACTCACATACATCATTTCATTCCTTATATGATCTTAATAAAAAACCACTTGAAAGACTTATTTTAAATTCTGTATGTTTCTCTCCTTTTTATACAACTGATTATCTAATTGGGCTAGCCTCTTTGGCCATTCCAATTGGGCTCTAGTGTGTGGCTTGAAGTGGGACCAAAAGGGATTAATAAAACATTAGCTCCAATGGGCCTTGGACTTTTCCGTCAACTCTTGATAAGTCCAAAGTTACCATTAATTAAATTCAATATCACTATAAGAATATAATTGCACTCTAGGCCTTATCTATAAATTATATCTCAAGACTTTATTATTCATGCAACCCCTTTATTAAAATATTCGTAGTAATACAGAGTCATAAATATTGACTGCCACTTTGAAGATTACTACATCTTAATTCTTGAGTATCCGATTTAATCCTTTATGTTATTCAATATATATTTATGAAATTCAATTTCATAAATACATATACTTTAGTAACTCCTTACTAAAGTGGTTGGGCCCAACACTCTGAATAACTAAACCCATTAAACTTATCTCAAGGAAATATTTTATATCTCCATTAAGATATTATGAATTCCATCTTGAGAATATATGTTCTATCAATACGAAATGCGGCTACCCAACATACTAAGGTTTTGACCGTAACTAATAGATCTCACTCCTGATATATCAAAGCAAGTTACATCTCATGATCAGGTCTATTATTCTCTTAGGATTTAGAGTTGATGTAAATAGAAGTCGTGAGATTTATTATTCATTTGACAGTTGTTAGGAGAATAATAAATCTCACAGCGGTCCAGTTCAATATGTCTTAATTCTTAAAACATATCAACATACCAACTAGAAGTCTCCACTTCTATGATCAAGACAAATCATCTTAGTTGATATGTTATAGTCTTCGCAGATGAAATGCCCAATTTCATCACCGACTATGAACTAAAATTCTGTATTTACAAAGAACTTGTGATTTATATCTTTCTGTGACTTTTCACATAAATCACATACTATGCATCTCATGGACTAAGATAATGTCCCATTAGTTCATAAATAGATATTCTCATATAATTAACCTATTTAATTATTTATGACATGCCATGAAATTAGATTTTAGGGCATAAACCCCAACACTGTTGTCCCCGTAGAGGTAGAGATCCCATCTCTCAGTATCTTATCACAGACAGAGCTGTTAAATGCTGAATGGGCCCATTATCATATAATCATCCAATATGATTCTAATCTTGCTTCAAGTCAGTTTATCAGTTTAGAACCACGCAAAATCCACACTGGGGCAGTTTATTTTGTGCAGCTTAGTCCATTTCCACGCATTAATATGATCAAAATCGAAATTTCAGGTACAATGATAGGTCTATCCAGCCGGGAACATTTCCTCTCATGTTAAGAACCGCATAAAACCTACAGTGGGGTAGTTTTATTTTATGCGGTCTCTCCCTTTTTCGTCTCCCCTTGTAGGTCAATCAATATTAGATTTTATCAGTAAACCTGTGAGAGTACAGTATGGTGCAAATGAATATCGAATATAAGCTAGCGCAAGAATGTCGTAGTTCTAGAAACGCGACAATGCATGAATAACAACAGTGGTATGACAGACTTATAAATGCTAAAGTGCTACTGCCATACATACATCTACGCCTACCAAGAGGCAATGTCCATACATACATTTGATCCTACCAAGAGGCAATAACATTAAGGTCATACATATGAGCCTACCAAGAGGCGATCATATCAAAGTCATACTTATAAGCCTACCAAGAGGCAATAATATATATCCAAGGCCCACTATGGGGCGACAATACATACATGTCCAAAGGCCTATCTGTTGGGATTTGTGCCATAGAATTCTATTGTATAATGCTATGTATTATATTATTTATGACATTATGTATGACATGATGTATGACTTAATATTGTGATTAATAAAATTGTTTTATTATTATCTGAAATAAAGGTAACATGAATATTTGGACATTATCATATAGTCCATGAGATGCATAGTATGTGATTTATGTGATTTAGTCACAGAAAATATAAGTCACAGATTTTTTGTAAACTCAGAATTTGGTTCGTAGTCGGTGATGAAATTGGGCATTTCATCTGCGAAGACTATAACATATCAACTAAGATAATTTGTCTTGATCATGGAAGTAGTGACTTCTAGTTGATTTGTTGATATGTTTTAAGAGTTAAAACATATTGAATTGGACCGCTGTGAGATTTATTATTCTCCTAACGACTGTCAATTGAATAATAAATCTCACGACTTATATTTGCATGAACTCTTAATCCTGAGAGAATAATGGACCTGATCAAGAAGTGTAGGTTACTTTGATATATCAAGAGTGAGATCTAAAGTAACGGTCAAAATCTCAGTATGTTGGGCAGCCACATTTAGTGTTGATGGAGCATATATTCTCAAGATGAAATTCATAGTCTCTTAACGGAGATACAAAATATTCCCTTGAGATAAGTTTAATGGATTTGTTATTCAGATAAGTTAGGCATAATCACTTTAGTAATACTAAAGTATATATTTATGAAATTGGATTTCATAAATATATGATGAATAACATTAAAGGATTAAACCGAGTACTCAAGGATTAAGATGTAGTAATTCACAAAGTGGCAGTCTTCATTCATGACTTTGTGTTACTACGAATATTTAATGAAAGGGTTGCATTTACAATAAAGTCTTGGGATATAATTTATTAATAAGGCCTAGAGTGCAATTATATTTATATAGTGGTATTAAATATAATTAATGGTAACTTTGGACTTGTCAAGAGTTGACAGAAAAGCCCAAAGCCCATTGGAGCTAGTGTCTTATTTGTTTCCTTTTTGTCCCACTCCAAGCCACATATTAAAGCCCAATTGGAAAGGCCCAAAAAGCTGGCCCAAATTAGATAATCAGTTATAGGAGAGAAACATACAGAATTTTGGTGATCATCACAATTGCATGATTTGGTATGTATGAGAGTGTTGGACACTCTTAGATTCTCTCCAGAAACAGACATATGTAACTGATTGAGAGACCACACATCTTGGGCATCTAGTGGAATTGGAGTGAAGATTAAAAGTCTTCTCAAGAATTTCTGATCTTCGGTTTTGAATTTCACCGCTTCAAGGTACATTCTCTTATAATCTAATTCTGAAACTTATATGGCACATGCTATCAATTGTGAATGAAGTAGATCCGTTTAATAAATTTTTTCCGCTGCGTACACTCATATTTCCATCACTATCAAGAGGCAATATCAAAATACAATCCGAGCCCACTATGGGGCAATAATACATACATATCTAGCCCACCAAAGGGCAATGTCTGAAAGAGTACATGGAAATATATAAATGCTCGAGAGGGGCTACTGTTGGGGTTTATGCCCTAAAATCCAATTTATTGGCATGCCATAAATAATTAAACTATTTAATTATATGAGATTATTTATTAATGAACTAATGGGACATTATCTTAGTCCATGAGATATATAGTATGTGATTTAGTCACGGAAGATATAAATTACAAGTTCTTTGTAAATTTAAAATTTTAGTTCTTAGTCGGTGATGAAATTGGGCATTTCATCTGTAAAAGTTATAACATATCAACTAAGATGATTTGTCTTGATTATGGAAGTTGAGACTTCTAGTTGATATGTTGATATGTTTTAAGAGTTAAGACATATTGAACTGGACCGCTGTGAGATTTATTATTCTCCTAACGACTGTCAAATGAATAATAAATCTCACACGACTTCTATTTACATCAACTCTAAATCCTGAGAGAATAATGGACCTGATCATGAGATGTAGGTTGCTTTGATATATCAAGAGTGAGATCTATAAGTAACGGTCAAAACCTTAGTATGTTGGGCAACCATATTTAATGTTGATGGAACATATATTCTCAAGATGGAATTCATAATCTCTTAACGGAGATATAAAAATTCCCTTGAGATAAGTTTAATGGGTTTAGTTATTCAGAGTGTTGGGCCTAACTACTTTAGTAAGGAGTTACTAAGGTATATATTTATGAAATTGGATTTCATAAATATATAATGAATAACATAAAGGATTAAATTGGATACTCAAGGATTAAGATGTAATAATCTTCAAAGTAGCAGTCTACATTCATGACTTTGTATTACTACGAATATTTTCATGAAGGGGTTGCATGTATAATAAAGTCTTGGAATATAATTTATAGATAAGGCCTAAAATGCAAGGCCCAAGACCCATTGGACTTGTCAAGAGTTGACAAAAAAGCCCAAGGCTCATTGGAGCTAGTATCTTTTTTATCCCTTTTGGTCCCACTCCAAGCCACACACTAGAGTCCAATTGGAATGGCCCAAAAGGCTAGCCCAATTAAATAATAAGTTATATATAAAAAGAGAAACATACAGAATTATGTATAAGTGTGGTTTTCATTTAGATCACATAAGGAATGCAATGATGTATGTGAGTGTTGGACATTCCCTTATTCTCTTCTTGGAAACTAATTGAGAGACCATACTTCTGGGGCATCAAATGGAATTAGAGTGAAAATTGAAAGTTTTCCCAAGTAATTCTCAAGTCTTGGTTTTGAATTTCATCGCACCAAGGTACGCTTTCTATTCTTTGTTCTATAATTCAAGATTACATGTTATCTTTCATGAATGAAGTAGATCCGTATTTGTTGCTTCCGCTGTGTGTTTTGTATGAGATATAAAACTAGATTTTCCAACAGCTACATCATGATACAACAACAGTGGCTAGCCTAAGGGGAATCATTGTCTCTGACAGAGTCACTCGCAAAGCAGTTAGTGCTATTATTATCGGCACCATCACCAGCAGCTAGGCTAAAAGAAGGACCAACTCGCCCAATTGAAGAACCTGGGACCCATCTTGGAGTTTAAAATGAAGCTTACCCTGGTGTACAGCCTCGTGCCCAATTTGAAAAGGGGGCAAATCCCCATCCACTAGTAGGATATGGAGGAACTGGCATGTACTCAATCTCGTGTCTCCAAATAAGAGGATCCCTGCCTGGAATATAAGGCTCCAGGGGTACACGCATCCCATGTCCCTTCATTTCACCGATTAGGATGCCAATATACCCTTAGAGCATGCCTGTCTCAGTAATAAGCTAACTCTTTTCCCTCTCCATGGCAACAGTCTGGCTCTCTCTCTTTCTCTACCATCACTCCCTCTCATGAGCTAATACTCTGGCAATCTTCTCATGCATGTACCCCTATTTGGTAGTAGCAGCACTCTTAAGATCTCTCACTTGAGCTTGAAGGGTCTCCACATGCGATCTCAAACTAGCCTCTGCCCTGCTTATAAGGCAATCATCCATGATGGGTCCAGCTGATGACCCCAAAAACTAGGCAGCATAATCTGTGTTCACTATAAGGAAGCCCTCAAAAGAGCTTATCGCATAGGCGAGGTCATCCAAGACCATCTCAAGGCAAGATATCTCAAGGGGTGGATCTTTAGGTACTTTGAAAATTGGCATAACCTGATGGAAGGTCCTCTCAGCCAAAGAACTCCCAGCTTATCAAAGCTTAAAACCAACGCTGTGCGCGCGAATGAGCCATAGTAGGAGTGACCTCGAGCCTAGCCAACAACCCTCCATCATATGGGTTATTTCATATCTCACCTTAGGTGACGTAATCAAGTGCAACACTAAATAGTAGTCCACTATGTCAAAACGACTCTAGAAATAGTGTAGAGAGACCAAGCATATGCCCAAGGATATATCGTCATGGAAAGGCCAGTACACTGCGGTCATAGGGCTAGGATGTACTCATATGCCCACCATGTCAAAATTTGTTAGCAACCCTCGAGGTTCCTAATGCCTTAGCATGACGCCTGCCTCAAGTAGGTGATGAAGAATCCATAGGAAAGCGACCCCTAATCATAAGCCCCTATGACAAAAACCATTCTCATGGCCGCCAGCAACCTACAAGTCAACACCAACCTGTTGTTGCTGAACAGGTAACTACCAATGAAATAAAAAAAGAATCGCTTGAGAGCGATGTCATCCATCTATGCCGCCCAAGGTATGTTCTCCTCCAGCTACTGCATGCAGATCTAAGGTTCCTTAGTAGGCCCAAAATACCTCCTAGTCACCCTGGTAAAGGGATAAGCTATACTCAAGAGCTTGCACACATCAGCAAAGCTCATAAACTTAGTCGGGACTGACTCCCCTCTATATCTAAGGCCTGTGACGGCTGTCTAATCAAGGGAAAGGACAGCATACTCCCTGCAGCTTAGGTGAAAGGTGCCCATCTCAGCATAAAACCATTGCACCAAAGCCTCAGCTAGGCCATGCCTCATGGAACAAGGTGGAATACTAAGAAAGGCCTCGAACCTTTGCTCTGTCAAGAAGGTGCGATAACACACATTAGTAGATGCGTGGAACAAGTGGAAGGGGAAAAAAAAAAGACCACGCCCCTGAGCTATAGACCCTATCAGCACTCTGTATTCAAGGTTGAAGAAAAGCTATTTGTCAGCACGTGTAATATATATACCGAATCGACAAATGGAAGAGAAATGAGCATACTTGATCCTTCCGCACCTAAGCGAAAGGATGCTTCTTCAAATCACACTATAGATGAGTGTCTGTGATACTATCATCTATCTCTCCAGTATAGGCCTCTGATTCGGCCTGATAAGGTGGAAATCTTAGTTTACGACTATTGCGCCTAAGGGTGCCAAGGTCTGGCTTGGCCACATCATCAGCCTCCAAATTAGCATCCAAGTCAAACATGAGCTCATCCCCAAGCTCATCACCCCCTAGGCCTTCTCCTTCCTCGGTCCAAGGAAATTGTGAAAAACCTTCACCCGAACCAGTGCGGGACTGAGATGAAGCACTAGCCGTCTCTATTGAACATAAGCTCCTATTATGATGTGGTATGAGCATGCCCTCGGAGGGCGTAATATCACCACTTCCTCAATCAAAATGCCTTTAAAGGGTTTGCACCACCTGCTCACTAGCCAAAATGGTATCATCATCACTACCAAACAAATCCCCTCGAGACGAAGCAATAATGGAAGCCTTCCCGTGATCCCTATTAGACCTCTGTCATCTAGACATAATCTGCAAGGCAAATTCAAATTTAATTAGTAAGCCCGAATCAGACGACAATGCAAGCAAACAACTTAGTATGTCTAACCCTACTACCTAACACATATCATGCATGGTCATACCAAAATGCATGTTTTCTCAAAATATCAAGGTTTTCAAGATACCTCTCTCGAGATTCAGATTTAGCAATGACTGTTTAATCCTACCTCTTTTATCTCAAAATATCAAGGTTTTCAAAATATCTCTTCTCTAGATTCAGATTTGGTGGCAACCATTTAATCCTATCCAACTTTTTGAGATTTGGATTCAGCAGCGGTCGTTTAATCTCATCGGGATTCAGATTCGGCAACGACTATTTAATCCTATCCCTCTTTTCGGAATTCAAATGTGGCAGCGACCGTTTAAACCTATCCATCTTTTCAAGAATCAGATTTGGTGGCAGTCGTTTAATCTCATCGGGATTTAGATTTAGCAGTGACCATTTAATCCTATCCATCTTTTCGAGATTCATATTTGGCAGTGGTCGTTTAATCTCATCGGAATTTAGATTTGACAACGACCATTTAATCATATCCATATCTTCAGGATTTAGATTCAGCAGCGACCATTTAATCATATCCATATCTTCAGGATTTAGATTCAGCAGCGACCATTTAATCCTATCCAGCTTTTCGGGATTCAAATTCAGCAGCAATCTTTTAATCTCATTGGGATTCAAATTTGGCAGCGACCATTTAATCTTACATTTTCCAAAACTACTTTCATTCAAAATTGCATTGTCCTTATGTTTTCAATATCCCAAAATCTTTGGTCATCCTACATAACCTCTCATGTGTTTCCTAGCTTTTTCTCCTCAATTTTTGTTGTTTTTAGTTTTCATAGCATCCAGCATTTGCATGTTTGTCTATGCTACCTAAAATTAAGTTTTCCTCACATGGACAAGTGTGTGTAAGTGTAATCATACATGTACACAATTCACACACACACACACACACACATGAATGTGCACCTTGGTGCATACGTGTATGTACATGTGAAGCATGCAAGTATGGTCATGTCTACATAATTGCCTAAACGTGTGACCAAAAAATATTTTCCAACATCATCATGGCATAAATGATATAAACAAAAAAAAAAATACACATAAAAAAAAATATAAAAAATAAAATAAACACTAGCATGCTTTTCTAGTTGCTTTGCTATTAACATATTTGCAGAAAAATAAAGAGAAAGAGAAGATAGACACTGACCACATATGCAGAACAGAAGGTTGAAGCAACAAACTGAAGCTAAAAGCTAGACTTGCCAAACTGTGACTCACTCCAGAGAATTTTTTAGAAGTGAGAATTCAAAGAAATGGAGTGGAAATGGTCAGAATGAGGCTTCGGGGTCCATTTATAGGCCATTGAACGGCCTAGACAACCCGGCGCACCTTTAATGGCTGCCAAGTCTGCGTTAACCCATTAACTATTGACCCCAAAAAAAAAAAGTTTATGCCTAATACCAAGGAGCCAAGCTAGAAGAAATTTTTTCTTAGACCAATAGCAGCAACTTGACCTTCACCAAGGTAAGGCCGGTCTTGGCCCATGAACAGCAGTTATTGCTCGCAATTTTGAGGCAATAAAATGCAAAATTACGTTCTTTATCCAACACCACTCATTGCACTCGAGATGTCAGATAAAGAATGGGCAGTTGTAGATACCGTATTTTATTCGTGCTCGATTTGCATGTTGAACCCTAAAAATTCTAAAAATGTTAACTTTCTTCTATGGGGCTACGAAAACATCTAGATTGACGTAGTGTAACCTGTTCGGGCATCGGAGCACTCAAAGTGCCATTTTAGGTCAAATTGACCAAAATGCCCCTATTTAACCCTAGGTTGACCGAAAGTCAAAGCTGGTCAAAATCATCAAAAAATGACATTTTTCATGTTTCTACATCAAACTCGTACTCGATGATTTTTGTCAACTTTGATCAAGTTTGACTAAGTTTAACTCGAGGTTGACTCCTAGGGCCCCAAAAATCCTAATTTTGATATAACCGTTAAAACGGGTTGAGACCAGTGTCACTTCGAAGATTATTGAACTCCTTTTCCAACGAATATTCATGGGTCAAAATCGGAGTTAAAATGGTTGAGATATCTTGAAAACCGTGCAAAGCATATTAGTTCACTTCCCGAGGTCATAACTTTTGATCCGATCGTCAGAATTTCATTTTTAACGCTCTAGAAATTAAACATCTAAATCTTTCCAAGGACACCAAGATCAGCTCAACTAAAGTTCGAATAGGCCTTCAAATATGCATCCAAAGCGGAAGCAGGGAAGAAGCCGGGATTGCTGATGTTAGCATTGGACCTGGTGGCCACTAAAGGGCTACCGGTCCCAACCAGTGGCCACCGGAAGCTGAATAGTCACAAAATGTCTATAAATACCCCCAAAACCCCCTTCATATAAAAAAAATATTCTGGGCATTTTGGAGCACCTTTTTGGGTAGATCCTTTCTCTTTTCCTCTCTAAATTCTCTCCTAAACACATTAAAAAAACTTTTGATTTCTCTCTTTTCTCAACAATCAAGAGATAGTATTCTTGCACTCTTTTCCCCTCTCCTTGGTTTTAGGACTTTGGATTTGAGGTTTTAAGGGTGTAGATGTAGTTTTTTTGCTACAATTTACTGTTGGGATTTGTGCCCTAGAATCCTATTGTATGATGCTATGTATTACATTATGTATGACATGATGTATGACTTAATATTGAAATTAATAAAGTTGTTTTATTATTATCTGAAATAATAGTAACATGAATATTTGGACATTATCATATAGTCCATGAGATGCATAGTATGTGATTTATGTGATTTAGTCACAGAAGATATAAATTACAAGTTCTTTGTAAACTCAAAATTTGGTTTGTAGTCGGTGATGAAATTGGACATTTCATCTACGAAGACTATAACATATTAACTAAAATGATTTGTCTTGATCATGGAAGTGGTGACTTCTAGTTGATATGTTGATATGTTTTAAGAGTTAAGACATATTGAACTGGACCGCTATGAGATTTATTATTCTCCTAACGACTGTCAATTGAATAATAAATCTCACGACTTATATTTGCATGAACTCTTAATCCTAAGAGAATAATGGACCTGATCATGAAATGTAGGTTGCTTTGATATATCAGGAGTGAGATCTAAAGTAACGGTCAAAACCTCAGTATGTTAGGCAGCCACATCTAGTGTTGATGGAACATATATTTTCAAGATGGAATTCATAGTCTCTTAACGGAGATACAAAATATTCCCTTGAGATAAGTTTAATGGGTTTGTTATTCAGAGAGTTAGGCCTAACCACTTTGGTAAGAAATTACTAAAGTATATATTTATAAAATTGGATTTCATAAATATATGATGAATAACTTAAAAGGATTAAACCGGGTACTTAAGGATTAAGATGCAGTAATTTTCAAAGTGGCAGTCTATATTCATGACTTTGAATTACTACGAATATTTTATGAAGGGGTTGCATGTATAATAAAGTTTTGGAATATAATTTATTAATAAGGCCTAGAGTGCAATTATATTTATATAGTGGTATTAAATATAATTAATGGTAACTTTGGACTTGTCAAGAGTTGACAGAAAAGCCCAAAGCCCATTAGAGCTAGTGTCTTATTTGTCCCTTTTGGTCCCACTCCAAGCCACACATTAAAACCCAATTGGAAAGGCCCAATAGGCCGGCCCAATTAGATAATCAGTTATATATAAAGGGAGAGACATACATAATTTTTATTAGAGAAAAAGTAAGACACCATTGTGAAGTGGTGTGTATGTGTGAGTGAAGCCACTCGTTATTCTCCCTTAGAAATTGATTGAGAGACCACACTTCTCGGGCGTAAAGTGGAATTGGAGTGAAGATTAAAAGTGTTCCCAAGTACTTATAATCTTTTGTTTTAAATTTCACTACACCAAGGTACGCAATCTTATTCTTAAATTCTGAAATTTACATAATGCAAGTTATCAATCATGAATGAAATAGATCCATGTTTGTTGCTTCCGCTGTGTGTTTTGTATGAGATACAAAAGCCATCCGATCTGATCGTGGTGGTGAATACCTTCTTGAGGATTTCAAGGATTACTTAACTCAAAATGGGATCATATCCCAATTGACTGCACTTGGAACTCCCCAACAGAATGGTGTAGCAGAAAGAAGGAATAGGACTCTTTTGGAAATGGTTAGGTCCATGATGAATTACTCAACTTTACCAATTTCTTTTTGGGGATATGCACTAAAAACTGCAATGCATATTTTGAATTTAGTTCCATCAAAATCTGTTCCCAACACACCTAAGGAATTGTGGAATGGGCGTAAGCCTAGTATGAAATATCTCCACATTTGGGGATGTCCAGCACATGTGTTGAAAAGGAAATCTGATAAGTTGGAAGCTAAAACCGAAGTATGCATATTTTTAGGGTATTCAAAAGAAACAAAGGGTTATTTATTCTATAATCATAAAGATAACAAAGTGTTTGTTAGCACACATGCCAAAATTTTGGAAGATGATTATATGAATAATTTTGATCCTAGAAATAAAGTTGTTTTGGCTGAAATGAATGAACCTGTAAATGAACAACCAATGGATGAAACTAGGGATGATGTGGCTGTATTAGATACACCGCAAGATATTACTCATGAGATGACTAGTACACAGGTGCCTCGTCGTAGTGGGAGAATTATTCGGCCTCCTATAAGATTTATAGGTTTAGGAGAAACCTATGAAGCTATCTCAAAAGAGGCTGAATCGGATCCCTACACTTATGAAGAGGCAATGAATGATATAGATGCACATCATTGGGTCAAAGCTATAAAATCTGAATTAGATTCTATGTATTCCAACCAAGTTTGGGATCTTGTAAAGGCGCCTAACGGCATTAAACCTGTTGGTTGCAAATGGGTTTACAAGAGAAAGAGAGGGATAGATGGAAAAGTTGAAACCTTTAAAGCAAGACTAGTGCCGAAAGGGTATACACAAAAGGAAAGTATTGACTATGATGAAACTTTTTCACCAGTAGCCATGCTTAAATCTATCAAAATTCTCTTATCCATTGTTGTTCATTATGATTATGAGATTTGGCAAATGGATGTCAAGACTGCATTTCTTAATGGCAATCTTGAGGAAGAAATCTATATGATGCAACCGGAAGGTTTCATAGTAAAGAACCAAGAGCATATGGTATGCAAGTTAAAAAGGTCCATTTATGGACTTAAGCAAGCATCTAGGTCATGGAACATCAGATTTGATCAAGCAATCAAATCATTTGGTTTTGAACAAAATCTTGATGAACCATGTGTGTACAAAAGACATCAAGATAAAGTAGTAATGTTCCTAGTGCTTTATGTTGATGACATTCTACTCATTGGAAATGATGTAGGTGTAATGTCATCTGTAAAAGTTTGGTTGTCAAGCGAATTTGATATGAAGGACTTAGGTGAAGCTAACTTTATTCTAGGGATCAAGCTTTGGCGAGATCGCAAGAATAAGATGTTAGGTTTATCACAAACTGGATATATAGATAAGGTTTTAGAACGGTTTAGCATGCAAAACTCCAAGAAGGATTTACTTCCTTTCAGACACGGAGTTCCTCTATCTGATAACCAAAGGCCTAAGACTCAAGAGGAAGAAACTATGATGAGACAAGTTCCTTATGCTTCTGCAGTAGGAAGTCTAATGTATGCCATGCTTTGCACTAGACCAGATATCTGTTATTCAGTTGGCATGGTTAGCCGATATCAATCAAATCTAAGACCAAAACATTGGCAAGCTGTAAAGCATATTCTTAAGTATCTACGGAGAACGAGAGATTATATGCTTGTTTACCGAAGTGAGGATTTGATACCCATTGGCTATACAGATTCAGACTTTCAATCGGATCTAGATTTCAGAAAATCCACATCAGGATGTGTTTTCACCTTGGGAGGTGGAGCCATAACTTGGAAGAGTGTCAAACAATCTTGTATTGCAGACTCCACCATGGAAGCGGAATACGTTGCTGCTTGTGAAACAGCAAAGGAATCTGTATTGCTCAAGGAATTCCTTTCTAACCTTGGTGTAATGAGAATGGAAAAAGTTCCCATCACATTGTTTTGCGACAATAGTGGTGTAGTTGCACAATCAAATGATCCAAGGAACCACAAGAAAGAAAAGCACATCGAGAGAAAGTATCACATCATTAGAGATATTATTGCTCGTGGAGATGTGGTGGTAGCAAAGATTGAAAGTGCAAATAATCTAGCAGATCCCTTTACCAAAGCCTTGCCTCAAAGGACCTTCGAGTCACATTTAGAAGGAATGGGAGTTAGATTAGTGCACAATAGTCTTTAGGGCAAGTGGGAGATTGTTGGGATTTGTGCCCTAGAATCCTATTGTATGATATTATGTATTACATTATGTATGACATGATGTATGACTTAATATTAAAATTAATAAAGTTGTTTTATTATTATCTGAAATAATAGTAACATGAATATTTGGACATTATCATATAGTCCATGAGATGCATAGTATGTGATTTAGTCACAGAAGATATAAGTCACAAGTTCTTTGTAAACTCAGAATTTGGTTCGTAGTCGGTGATGAAATTGGGCATTTTATCTGCGAAAACTATAACATATTAATTAAGATGATTTGTCTTGATCATGGAAGTGGTGACTTTTAGTTGATATGTTAATATGTTTTAAGAGTTAAGACATATTGAACTGGACCGCTGTGAGATTTATTATTCTCCTAACGACTGTCAATTGAATAATAAATCTCACGACTTATATTTGCATGAATTCTTAATCCTGAGAGAATAATGGACCTGATCATGAAATGTAGGTTGCTTTGATATATCAAGAGTGAGATCTAAAGTAACGGTCAAAACCTCAGTATGTTGGGCAGCCACATCTAGTGTTGATGGAACATATATTTTCAAGATGGAATTTATAGTCTCTTAACGGAGATACAAAATATTCCCTTGAGATAAGTTTAATGGGTTTGTTATTCAGAGAGTTAGGCCTAATCACTTTGGTAAGAAATTACTAAAGTATATATTTATGAAATTGGATTTCATAAATATATGATGAATAACTTAAAAGGATTAAACCGGGTACTCAAGGATTAAGATGTAGTAATTTTCAAAGTGGCAGTCTATATTCATGACTTTGAATTACTACGAATATTTTATGAAGGGGTTGCATGTATAATAAAGTTTTGGGATATAATTTATTAATAAGGTCTAGAGTGCAATTATATTTATATAGTGGTATTAAATATAATTAATGGTAACTTTGGACTTGTCAAGAGTTGACAGAAAAGCCCAAGGCCCATTAGAGCTAGTGTCTTATTTGTCCCTTTTGGTCCCACTCCAAGCCACACATTAAAGCCCAATTGGAAAGGCCCAATAGGCCGGCCCAATTAGATAATTAGTTATATATAAAGGGAGAGATATACAGAATTTTTATTAGAGAAAAAGTGAGACACCATTGTGAAGTGGTGTCTATGTGTGAGTGAAGCCACTTGTTATTCTCCCTTAGAAACTGATTCAGAGACCACACTTCTCGGGCGTAAAGTGAAATTGGAGTGAAGATTAAAAGTGTTCCCAAGTACTTATAATCTTTTGTTTTGAATTTCACTACACCAAGGTACGCAATCTTATTCTTAAATTCTGAAATTTACATAGTGCAAGTTATCAATCATGAATGAAATAGATCCATGTTTGTTGCTTCCGCTGTATGTTTTGTATGAGATACAAAACTAGATTTAACCAACATTTACACCCTTTACTGTATCTTGCTCCATAACATGCTTTATTACCTTCCTTGGTATATCTTTTACTTTATTTTGCTTCCTAACATGTTTTATAGATTTTCTAGTATGTCTCCTTCCTTTCTATCATGTTTTATTGTTTTGATGATGTTGGCCTAGATTTTTGGGCTAGGATATGTCTAAATACTATGTTTGTGCTTAGATCTACATGTTTATATGTTCCTTGCCATGCTTATGCTTAGATCTACATGTTTATGTGCTCCTTACAATGCTTATGCTTAGATCTATATGTTTATGTGCTCATTGCCATGTTTATGTGTCTAGATCTACATGTTGGTTGCTATGCCATGTGCTTCTATAGCTTTTTTGTCTCTTGATATATCTCTTTCTTGCATTTTGACCCTTTAGTTAGGGTGTATATCTAAATCTTGTGGTCTAGGCCTACATCCTACACCTAGGCCTATATCAAAGGGTTTGGATCATTTCCTTTATGCATGTGTATACTTGCTTTCTTCTATGCTTTATATCCATATTCGCTTGTTTAGATCTAGGCTTTGCCATGCTTTTTGCCCTTCGTGGGATTGTGCTTATCGGTCATTGGGGCCACTTGCTTGTGTGGTTGCATCTGTCCCTCTTGTGGCTCGTTTGGATGTGACCGCTTGTGAGACACATCTCCGTGATGTTGGTGTGCTTAATACACACCTTTCTCCGCTCCGTGCGATAATGTTATGCTTACCTTGCTTGCTTTGTGCCACTCGTTTGGCTTTTTTGGCTTCTTTGCATCTTTGCACACTTGCCTACATATTCATGCAAGAGTCCTTGCTTACTTGTGTCATCAAGCCTAATTCCTACTATCTCGTACAGTTTCACACCCATCTTTGATACACGAAACCCCGAGTCCCTTATAGGAATTTTGTTTCATGGCACATGTGTTGTCCATACTCCAATCTAATGGAACTTTGGACACCCAATCCAAACCTACATTTGTCCTTCTAGGATAACCCATTTTGTTTGATAACATGCTTGTTTGCCCCCGTTTGGCTCTCCTTGCTAGTTCATCCCTTTGCATGCTTTCTTTCTAATTGTTTCTTTGCTTGCTTGTTGGCTTGTTTCCTTTGTCATTACATGTACATGCATGGAGTGAGGACATTTAGAGTAAGGGCACGACCTTTTAAGTGCAAGTAATAAGGGCAAGGACGCAAGCAAAAAGATTGAAGCCCAAAAAGGGCAATGTTCAATAAATTAGTAGGCCTAGCCTCCTCGAGTGGTTACATCTTTCCCTTTCTCTTAGCCTCTTCTCAGGAGCATTGTATTAGGGTTTCCTCTCTATGTACCCTTTATCATTCCTGCACTTTGCTTGGACCACATTCCTTTGGTATGGCAATGTCTGTTTTACGTTTCCTGTAACTTGCTAGGCCATACCCTTGGGACATAGGCAATGTCTGCTTTACTTTCTTGCTTTGTGTGATAGCATTGTGCTTGATGTATGTATATATGTATATGCTTGTGTGTGGGTGATCATAAACTTTGTATGATGGACTCTTATGGCTACGTGAGCGACCCTCTTTAGTCATGAGTGCTCGTGACCTTGTAGAGTGGGTATGTGCCCAAGGTTATTGCTATAAGTGCATATTTGCGCTATATTGTGTACATGATCATCGTGATGTGATCGTCTCGATCCATGTCACCAAGTGACATCGGTTTCTCCGTGTATGCGACGTGCATCAATATATGGTTGACGCTTTAAGGGGCTTTGGCTTATCCCAGCACGAGCATGTTGGCATGTGCCGTATACACAAGCATGAAACCTTGCTAGTGCGCCATAGCGCACCAAATGTGAAACTTTGCAAAATTTTTGCCATGAAAATGGGGCACCCCCATTTCTGTATTCTCACGGCAAAAGCTTGGTGAGAATAGCATTTTGTGTGCTATGATGCATTTCAGGTGAAGCACTATCGGATTTTTGCCACAAAAATAAGGCAAAATATTGTCGAATTTTTGTCGTGGAAATTTGGCGTTGATTCCAAACACACAAGGGGAGCATCAATCGAAACCACACCCTTTCTGAAACCAAACCTTAAAGCCCAATTCGTTTAAACCCCTGAAAACTAATGCCAATAGCTCGTTTTTAATTGCCAATGTCCTTGAATTAAGATTTTACCAAACAAAGGATTGTCCTTGGACATGCATTGTGGGGTGCCTAACACCCTTCCCTACACGTAATCAGATTTTCGAACTCAAGAATCAAGATTTTTTATCCATCTATATTAGATTAGAAAAAATAACATTTTTCTTAGCCTAGGATTGGTAATAAAATTAAATAAAGTCAGGTGACCAATCACACCTTAGAAAAAAACCCAATGATTGGTGGCGAATTACTTACCTTTGGTAACTCGATTAAAATTGAATCATTTTTCGGTCACACACCAAAGGTATACCCTTCTTCACAACACCCGAGCTTCGGGCTTATACATTTTAAGCGTGCGAGTGTCACTGTAATGGGTGGTCAAATCGCTGCGAGGCATCAACACTAGGTTTTAGTGTTCTGGGTGTGTATGCGTACGCATGCTTCATGCATGCGCATGCATACTCGTAATATGTGTACGCATACAATTGAGCTGTGTACGCATACTCTATGTATGCGCATGAATATCCCTGCCTAGAACACCCTAATCCTTTCTACCTGCTTTCCTTTTGTTTTATTCACATTTCCTAACCCCTATTTAACTTGTTTTATCGATCCTTGTGTCTCTATTTCTTTGTTTTGTCTTATTTTGTTTGTTTTATCTCTTTTATGTCCAATAAGGTTTTGATTTGTTTGAATACCATGAACATGCACATGAATATGAACATGCATTGACGCATAGGTGCTGTGATGCAGTGAAGTAAATCATGCACTCATATGAATATGCATTAGTTGGAATATGAGCTTTGATATGTATAAATAAAATGAACATGTTTGGTTGAATGCTATGCCCTTGATGTCTTGATGTTTTAACATGTTTGTTTGATTCTGCATTGTGATGTTTTTGCCTTTAGAGATTTGTGTTTAAATGCCATGATAGATGATTGATTAGGTTTGAGATGATTGTGCCATGCATGCTAGCATGTGTGTGGGTTAGAATAACATATTAAACTTGCTTTTAATAAAATTAAGATTTGGAATACAATGAATGGAAGCCAACCCAAGGGTTGGGTGAGGTTAGGTGCCTAACACCTTTCCATTCCTATACTTAAACTCCGGACACATGCTTTGGTAAAAGATCAATCATTCTACGAAGGACGCTATACTTATGGTTTCTAGACTTAAACTAGGTGGCGATTTCATTTACACCCTCTACCATAGTTCATCCTAGGTTAAGGCGTACTTTCCAATCGCGAGGTTGACATCACATTGCAAGCGCATAAGCCCACACTAAATCTTGTTTTCCTTTATTAGTTTTAATGTAGTCTATTCGTCCAAACATTTTATATATGATCTAAAAGCCAATGTGATGTAATGTTTCTCAAAAAAGGAAAAAAAAAGGAAAGGATTAAGGTCACATCTGATCTAAAAGCCGATGAGAATAACTTCAGACCACTTATTAGAAGCCCTTGGAATGCTTCTACCTAAAAAGTTAGAGCACGTGCATAGCGCGTGACCATGCCGCTGGTAATAACAGTCGAAAGCGAAACAAATAAATTGACAACCATTTTGTTTGGTTTTGGGTATAAAAAAAAAGAAACGCAAGCAAAACCGAATGGTCGATCATTTTTATAGTCCTTTCCTCTAGTCTCTTTAGTCTCTACAGATACAAATAATCTCTCTCTCTCTCTCTATCGGTCTCGCTAAGCCTGGTAAGCCAAGTATGTATCTCAAAGACTCAAACCCTAATTTTTTTTTTCTCATTTTTTTATCTGATCATTTTGCTTATTCATCATCCGCAATCCGCACTAGTTTTTTTCTTTTCTTTTCAATTGTTTATTGTTAGTTATACTGTCTGTTTGTTTGCCGAGAAAGCGTTGGAAAATTGAACACGAGTCATGACTTTTTCAGAATTTTTTAAACTCAATCATTTCACTCCACTCGCTGATATTTGGATTCCTTTTCTTTTCTGTTGCTGATGTGAATTAGAATTACTCATGTCAATTTGTATATGTAATATTTATATATATATATATATATAATATCCATTTATGTATGTATGTATGTATGCATACTTAGTGTTCATGTAATTCCTAGTGTCATAAAAATGGACTATTCCACAGGAAAATATTGCATAATGTAATCTATGTGCTCATGCATGTATGTATGTTAATACTGATGGGAATTGGTATTGTCAAAGGTAGAAATGGGGATATATCTAAGTGCTCCAAAAACTGAGAAGGTATCAGAAGATGGTGAGAATGACCGACTTAGGTATGGGTTGTCGTCAATGCAAGGGTGGCGTGCTACCATGGAAGATGCTGTGAGTAGTAGTCTTTCTCTTCTTCTTTTTTTGTTTTTAATTTTTTATAATCATTTTTTTGCCTTCTGCTTTGGTTTATAGCATTAGCTGATAGATATGTATGCTTGATCAGATTGGATGACTTAAGTATGGAACTGAAATGAAATGTGTTCGTTCATGTACCAAAATTGCTTTAGGTTTTTATTATGATTAAAAGCTTCCCTAAATCACTGAACAAAGTATTAGTGCCTTTGTACAATAATCTAATTTCTAAACATTGTGTTTATGTTGAAAAAACTATCTATAATGTTAATGTTCAGACATCCATACACAAACTTAGTACAATTAGCAGCATTATCCTAGGGGTGTTTTCAAATTAAGATAGACATGCAGTTATTCTATTTTGGAGTCACTTACATAAATTTGCTTGTCATTCTATGTTGTGGTTCGAACCTTTCTTCCCAACTATCTACCTATCAAAAAATCATTATTATTTTAAGTGTATGCATCTCAACCTTTGCTCAAGAGGCCCGACTACCTCAAATTAGCCAGATATTTAGTTCTTTTCTTCTTTTCGATCTATCTATTATGGGTGGTTCTCTTAGTTTTTTTATTGAATCCAAATTTTTTCAATTGGTGGTAGAGGAAGGGGGACAGTATTTTTCTTTAAGGATTTTTGAGCGCGGAAAATACTTCATGGAATTAGTTTTTATGGGGAAGAATGCGGCACAATGGTTGATGAAGAATATAAAACACATTGTTGTTGGGAGTAGTCCCAAGCAATTTTTTTCTTTTAGGGAGGGTGATATAGCTTATACTCTCCAACGGAGCTCTAACTTGTTTGGCCAGTTCTTACTATTGACTGAATTCAAAGTTGGTGGGTCTAGAAGGTCTATTATTATTCTAGAGGGCAAAGCAAAGAATGGGTGGAGGGTTTTTGAGTTAGAATTAAGGAAGATGCTGGAACCTGAACACTATGTGGATAGTGGCTCTGGTCACTGGAAATTTGTTGCTCACCCTCATAAGGATAACTCATGGATTCAAACATCTAAAACTTTTGCTGAGACAGTGCGTGGCTATTAATTTGAAATCCTATCTTGCTGGGTGGAATAAGTTGTATTTTTCAGAAGGTGGAAGATTGACTTTGCTTAAGATTACGTTATCTAGCCTTCCTACTTACTTTTTCTCTCTTTTTACCATCCCTATGCATATGACCAATAAAATTAAGAAGTTGCAAACACATTTGGTGGGGTGGGATATGGTGTGTGCACCTATGGAAAATGATGGTTTAGGAGTAAGGAAATTAACTACTTTTAATAAAGCCTTACTAGGTAAATGGTTATGGCGGTTTGGGGTTGAGGAGACAAGGCTTTGGAGAAGGGCTATAGCTTTGAAGTTTGGGAAAGAGTGGGGTGGATGGACTTCTAAGCTAGGTAGAGGTGTACATGAGTGTGGTTTGTGGAGAAGTTTCTGGATGGGTTGGGAGGTTTTTAGCAAAAATGTTCAGTTTGAGGTAGGGGTGGGGGATAGAGTGAAGTTTTGGATAGATCGGCGGTGTGGGGATTCATCACTTCAATTGACCTTTCCGGTTGTGTTTGGGATTGCTTCCAATAGAGAAGCCTCTGTGGCCTCTTCTCTTGAACGGTTGGGGATAGGGAATGGGGAAGTTGGGATGTTTGTTTAATTCGGAGACCAAACGACTTGGAGATGGGTGTTGTGGATGAATTTCTTCGTACTTTGGGTTCTAATTTGCCTCCATTTGAGAATGGAGACCCTATGAGATGGAAGTTGAAGAAGAATGAAGATTTTGATATCCGCTTGTTTTATAATAAGTTACATAGTCCCTTGCACATTATTTTTTCTCGGAAAGGTATTTGGAAGGTCAAGGCTCCTCGGCATGTTTCTTTCTTTGAGTGGACCACAGCTTGGGATAAGATTCTTACAGGCGACAATCTACGGGGTAGAGGGTCTGATTTTGTTGACTGGTGCATAATGTGCTGACTTTTTGTCAGCACCTGGTAATAAGAATGAACAGTAAAACCTCTTCCCATAGCAGGTTTCCAACACATCTCATCGTCCCCAACTCCTCTCAAAGAAGCTCCATAAATTCTAGACATTAAACTGTAAAAGGATTCCGATTCCCAATCTTCACTGTATCTTCTAAAATTTAGATCCCAGAAAAGAACACCATTTGGGAACTTCATCAAATCAGCCATATAGGCCTCCTTATTTTGACTTAAAGAGAAAAGTCTCAGATAGAGCACACACAAAGAAGTGTCTCCACACCAAATGTCCTACCAAAATCTAAGAGTAAACCCGGTCCCAACCTCAAATTGGATGTGACGAACAAAAGATGGCCAACCACGACTAATAGACTTCCACAAACTCACTCCATGAGGGCCAGTAATGGGAAGAGAGCACCAACCTCCCCCTTCACAACCATATATTGCCCTATCACTCTCCTCTACAAGGCCTGTAGCTCATTCCTAAATCTCCATAACCATTTTCTAAACAAAGCTTGAGTAAACTTGATCCCAACTTCAAATTGGATGTGACGAACAAAAGATGACCAACCACGACTAATAGACTTCCACAAACTCACTCCATGAGGGCCAGTAATGAGAAGAGAGCACCAACCTCCCCCTTCACAACCATATTTTGCCCCTATCACTCTCCTCTACAAGGCCTGTAGCTCATTCCTAAATCTCCATAACCATTTTCTAAACAAAAGCTTTATTAAAACTTCTCAAACTTCTAATAGCAAAACCTCCAGAATGAAGAGGAGCGCAAATCGTAACCCATATCACTAGGTGAGTTTTTTAACATCTTCCATACCACTTTAGAGAAAATTTCATTGAAGTTGCTGAATGCGGTTTGCAACCTCCACCAGGATAGGAAAAAGAGAGAGAAAATAAGTTGGAAGATTGGATGAAGTACTCTTAATAAGAGTAACTTTACCTCCTTTTGAGAGATACAATTGTTTCCAACCTGCTAACCTCCTTTCCATCTTCTCAATAATTGGATTTCAAATAGAACTATCTCTGACATTAGCACTCAACGGAAGGCCTAAATATTTCACTGGGAAGGAGCTTTGCTTGCACCCTAGCACATCCACCATATCTGCTATATTTGGAACCACACCCACAGGGACCAATTTAGACTTACCCATATTAATTTTCAGCCCCAAAACTACTTCAAACCAAAACAGCACCAGATGGAGAAACAAAATTTGACCAAGATTAGCATCACATAAGACCAAGGTATCATTAGCAAAGAGAAGATGAGTCACCTGCAAAGAATTACCTATGGGACCCACCCTAATACTAGACATGAGCCCATCCCTCACCGCCTAATCCAACATTTTACTAAAAACATTCATAACAATGACAAACAATGAAGGGGATAATGGATCACTTTGTCTTATACCTCTAGACCTTTCAAAGAAACCACACCGAGTTCTATTAATGAGAATGGAGAATTTGATAGTAGAGATGCAGAAGAAAACCCATCTTCTCCATTTTTCATGAAAACCACAACGATCCAACACATAAATGAGGAAGTCCTAATTCACATGATCATATGCCTTCTCTACAGCCAGCTTACACAACACCCCAGGAACTCCTAATTTCAGCCTACTATCTAAGCATTCATTGGCAATAAGAACAGAATCTAAAATTTGTCTTTCTTTGACAAAAGCATTTTGAGATTCATAAACAATATCCCAAAGCACCATTTTCAACTGTGTTAGCTAAAACTTTAGCAATACTCCCCCCCCCACCCACCCACACACAAAAATTAAACTAATAGGCTGAAAATCCCTTACCTCTATTGCATCAAATTTTTTAGGAATTAAGGAGATGAAAGTAGCATTCAAACTTTTTTCAAACTGAGCATTATCAAAAAAATACTAAAAAAACCTTCAAAAGATCGGTTTTGATAATGGCCTAACAAGTCTGAAAAAATGCCACAGGGAATCCATCCAGTCTAGGAGCTTTATCACCATCAAAATCCATGACCACTCCAAAAATCTTAGCTTCCTCAAAAGGTCTTTCCAACCAGCCAGCCTTATCCTTAGAAATCCTAGAAAAATTTAGCACATTCGGATGAGGAAAAATGTGCTTATCTTCCGAGTAAAGACTTTTATAGATTCGAACAATACCCTCTTCAATAACTTCCTGATCTGATGTCAACACTCCATCAATATTTAAACTGCCAATATTGTTACTCCTATTAGAATTAGCCATCTGGTGAAGGAATTTCATATTGTTGTCCCCCTCCTTTAACCATAGCACCCTCGATTTTTGTCTCAAGCTAATCTCCTCCAACAGAGCAATCCTCTCAATCTCCAAGCGAATTCTCTCTTTATCATGCTTCTCATCAATAGAAAGAGACACTCTCTCCTGTTTAGAATCCAAGGCATTCAAATCATTCCATGATTTAATTCTCTTAATGGTTACATTTCCAAACTCGGTTTCATTCTACCTTTTTAAGTCTCCCTTTAAAGCTTTCAATTTCATGGCTAACCTATAACTTGGAGTTCCATAAAATTGATAAGAGTCCCACCAATTTTTCACCTTCTCCACAAAATCATCCACTTAAAGCCACATGTTCTCAAAATGAAAAGGTCTACGTCCCTTACGAATATCCCTGCTCTCCAAAGAAATGGAGAAGTGGTCTGATAGAACTCTAACCAACCTTTTTTGATGAATGTTTGGATAATGTTCCTCCCATTCTAAAGAAAAGAGGAAGCAATCTATCCTGGAGCTAGACAGAGTTTAACCAAGTGTAACTACCACCCTCCAAAGGGATTTCCATTAACCCATTAATAGAGATGAAATCAGAAAAATTATACATACCCTGAGTGAAGTTCTCTGCCCAAACGTTCGGAAGGAAAATGAACTGCATTAAAATCGCTACCCATACATCATGGCAAATTCCACCAACTATAAAGACTTGCCAACTCCTCCCACATCAGCCTCTTCTCCCTATCCACATTAGGACCATACACACCAGTGAATGCCCATTCAAAATGTCTCCCACATTCCTAAATCTATAAGACTCTAAAAAATCACCCACAGCTTCTTCCAAATTCTCCACCACCCTCCTATCCCACATTACCAAAATCCCACTTGATGCACCTATTGAACTCAAGTATACCCAATCAACATGTTGACAACCCCAAAGACTTTTAATAAATCCCCTAGTGATAAGCTCCATCTTAGTCTCTTGCAAGCAAATGACATTAGCTCTCCAAATTCTAATAAGGTTCCTGATTTGGAGTCTTTTATCCTTCTCATTTAGCCCCGTCACGTTCTAAGAGATTATCTTCAAATTCATTGGGACACAATCACAACCCTTTCCCTATTGGAACCTCTTGCTTTACCAGATTCGAAATCATAATTAATAGAGCTCACCAAGCTCTTCAACTCCCTTAAACTCTTACCTCCACCCTTTGTTTTTTTTTCCCCCTCAAAGCATTCTCTGAAGCCCTTACCTCATCGATCAAATTCAACCATCTTGGACCAAATCTCAGAATTTACATCCTCCACCACCACCCTATCCCACTTGGATTGTACCTCTAAAGGCCTCAAAGAATTTCCTGAATAATCCATGGCTTTAAGCTCGTCCAAAATAGAGCCCCTAAAAAAGCCTGAAGGTTGTCTCTTGATCTCCATCGGCATCACCACTCTTTTCCCATCACTGAGTTCTAAAACCCACTTGTCCGAGAAGCCCCTCGATTTATTCAAGTCCACAGCATTATCAAATAAAAATTGCTTGATCTGTTGCTGTACCAATGCACTATCAACATCGGAATTAGACTCTGAAACCCCCATATTGGTGCAAGTGGGAACCGATATTTGTGGAGTGGAGACTAAATCAGCATGTGGGTTCTCAAGTTTCTTGTAGTTACGCACCTCATTGACCAGAACTGGTTTTGAAAGAGGGGTGGGAGCTGGATTCAAAACTTGTGGTTTTCCAGAAAGTCGAAACTAACCTTTGGGTTTTGGATTGCAGACTTAAATTTGCTAATATCGGAGCATGCAACATCACCGGTAACGGAGGAAATCACCACCATGTTCACCGGCACCACCTCGGTAGGGATATGAGACTTGGGGTCAGCCTAGGAAAGAGATGAGACACTTGGCACATTTGGGAGCACTACTGAAGGACTTCTCACGTACTGAAGGACTTCTCACGTGATTGTGTTGTAAAGAAGAGGCTGGCTATTGGGCTTTGGGCTTTTGAATAGACCCAATATGGCCCATGAAGCTGCCATGAGGCTTCCAAGCAGGTTTTAATATGGGCCTGTTCTCTCTAGCAGGAGCTGGCTGGCCACTGGGCTTTAAGCTCACTTCCTTGACCTCTGAAAAAATAACAACCCACTTCCCCTCAGACCCACGTTCCACACGGAAACAAATATCCAAGGTCAACTTACCTTTAATACCATTAGTAACGATTCCATTTATCACCAATGTAACTTCTGCCCCAAACCCAGCAGTTTCTTTTCTAGGAAGATCATTGCCGAAATCACATTGATTTCTAGTAGAATTTGGGATTTTCAAAATTTGAAATTCCAAAATTTTCTCCTTCCCTTTATTCACAAAACCATAGTTTCTCTACCGCCCCTCCGGCACCACCATAGCAAGATGCTTGTGTTCACCATTTCTGATTCAAACAATTCCATAGTTTTTCTACCGCCCCTCCTGTGCCACCACAGCAGGATGCTTGGGTTCACCGTTTCTAATCCCGGAATGTCCCTGTTGGAGAAGAGAATCTTCTAATGTCTTCCTTAGGTGAAGACGAAATCTGCCTCATCCTCTTCCCAATTTTCCTTCTGGTATCACTATGGATATTTACGTCGTCCATGAATGAGTTCAGAAATAAGCAAAAAATTTCCACGAGCATTGGACCCCAACTGAATAATAAAAATTTTATCTCCTTCCCTAAACGTTCTAGAAAATTGCGCATGTGATTGTTTAGATGCCAACTCTTCCACGTTAAACAACAGCCTCTTGGCACTCTCCTTCCCCAAAGTGACAAAGCGTGAAGAATCTTGACCTTTTTCAAGAATACGTAATAGATAAAAAGTACCACCTTCTTCAACAGAAAATTCAAAAGTTTTGGACTTGACCAAGAAAAACGTGGACCCTCCCATAATAATATAATAAAAAACAACAACAATCGGACAGAGAGCAAGAATCTGTGACTAATCTGAGGTAGCTAGGCCTCCTCCCCACTATTCTAACATACCATAAGCTTTAGTTTTTTGGAGATCTTTTTCTTGATTCATAAGCTAGTTTGTACCAGTCACATTGTAATCAATCATGACCAGTTCACATACTTATCTGATCCAATGAATGGATTGAACCCAGCAATAAAAAATAAAATAAAAGGATTGAGCCCAAAAAAAGGGAGAGACTGGAACGAAACTGAACCTGATCTGATTTACTAGCATGGGGACTCACCTCTAGTGATTCTCTCCCTATGTTCATTAATTCTCTCCTTTGTAATTAGTATTTTCTTTGTTTTTGTTTTTGTTTTTATTTATTTATTTATTTTATTTTATTTTATTTTATTTTTTTATAAATTTTTAAAATTTTTTAAATTTTTTTTATTCTCTTTCTGTACTGATGTACTCTTTAATCTGCTTTATGCCCTTTTGCATGAGGTAGTTTTTTATTTTATTTTATGAATGTACATCTTTCTTACTTATCAAATAAAAAATAAAGTGTATGCATCTCAACAGACAAACAAATTAGATGTAATTATTGAAGAAACTAATAAACAGAATTGGAATCAGAATTGCATTCCTACTTCTATGTGACTTGATGTGCCTATTTGTAATATATCCTCTGCCCCTGCTTGTAAGAAGGTGGATGGTGTTGGTACAGGTCTTAAGTTTAAATCGTATCAGGCCAGGAAAGAATAAAACAATAAAATAAGAGCTGTGTTTTGAATGACATTATATCATTTTGAACTGGCCTAGTTAAAGCACATTGAGTTACTTTTGCCAAAGCATCATTATTTTATTCAGATTCTTTGGAACTTAGTAAACATACCAAAACAAACTGTATAATTGGCTAAAACAGAGAAAAAAAAAGGTTAATTTTGGAATTTCTATTCGATTTGAAATAACAAAAATTGCTTCCTGTTTGCTAACAACATATCCAAATGTAATGGAAACAGGCAAGTATTTGACATAGATATTGGTTTCTCTTCAAAAGGTTTCCATGCCACATTGATTAGAGATGATATGGTATGCTAACTTTACTGTATTTTTGTTGTAGCATGCAGCTTATCCAGATTTGGACAGGTCCACCTCTTTCTTTGGTGTATATGATGGTCATGGAGGTTAGCATTGAGTTATATATAATTTTTATGTTTTTCCATATTTTCTTCCTAGCTCATTACAAACGTCTTCCAATTCAAGTTGGTTTTCAAATTGAAGTTTCTGTTCCTTTTTGGATTCTGTTGGCATCATTTTAAAATTAAATCTCATTACTACTTGGTTTTAAAGACTTCATAGTTAGTTGATCCTTTCACACTATTTCACATGACATGCACATCCCCACCTACGTTACATCAAAATAGTACATTACACATCAATGTGAATGTCATCTTAAGAGTGTAAAATTGTTCATTACAAGCGATGGATGCATTTTTATTTTGAGTTACCTTGGTGTTCTACTCATCTCCAAGAAATCCACATGTTAGAACTGGGTGGGTTTTATTACATTGTTTACCCCTTATGTGCCTCCTCTTCTGCCGTCATTACAATAAAATTCCAAAGAAGTCATGAGAGATATCATGATATAAATCGGGGGACTTCTGATTTACCATGTAAGTAGATGGAAAAAAGTATATGCTACTATGGGCATTCTACTATTGGCATAATATAATATGTGTGGTATGGGGAATTGGTGTGAAGGATTTATTTTCTGATATATATATTTTAAATAGCTGATGATAATGATGCTTCTATAGTCCCTTATATATATATATATATATATATATATAGGGAGAAGAGGGAGCAAAAATTCAAGTCATAGTTTTGTGAGAGATATACAAGATTGGAGTCAAGAGTCACTGGATTCCTTGTTTGTGTCGTTATGCCCTAATAATCCTTGTTTGATAGTGGCATGATTCTTGTGGCATGCTTCTGTTTTTTTTGTAAAAAGCATTTTCTTAGTGCCAGAGGTCATGTTCAATTGAGTTTTTAAGAGATGCACCAGTGTTTGCTGAGGAACATCTTTCCCTAGTATTTTTTCTTAATAACTTAGTGCTTCAAAGCCTTATTGCAGCCATGGAACACTAATTTGTTGGTACTTTAATATTTTGTCAGATTTATTTTATTGGGTCAATGTGTGAAGTCCAACTAAAGCCAATGTCATATGGTTTTAAATGTTAAGTTATAGGTATTCTAGGGTTAAAAATTTTTTAATGTGGTTTTTATTTTACAAGAAGTGGTATTGTAACTCCTACGAATTAAGGTTATTTTGGTAATTTCACTAAACTAGGTATTTTGGTAATTTAGTATATTCTAGAATTATCTAGGAGATTCTGATTCTTAAGTATCTTAGTTATGACTTAAATTTCCTCTATTTTTCTTAAATATCTTTCTGTCTGTCTGTCACTCTGTTTTCTCTCTTGGTGGACAAAGTGGAGAGGGATGGTTGCAAACTAGTTCTGGTCGTGTTGTTCTCAATGTAGTCCATTTATTTTTTCAGGTAAAGTAGTTGCTAAGTTCTGTGCCAAGTATCTTCACCAACAAGTGCTTAAGCATGAAGCATATTTAGCTGGAGATTTAGGTACTTCTGTACAGAATTCTTTTCTCAGGTAAATTCATTTCTAAATTAAATTTCAATTGTTAATTATTGTCAGATGCCTCTATTGTAATTGTAGACCACAAGTAGTAGGGAAGGTTTCTTATACCTGTAAGATGTTAAGAACATCTTAGGAATCTGAATGCAGGCTGTCAATCTGCCAACAGCCTTTATTGCCAAATCTTTTCAATGGCTTAAATGCCCATATACCTGTTCTATGATATACTAACTTTATTGTTATATTTAGTGCGGTGGCATTTTTCTATATATATAATCTGTTATTCTATTTTTGAGATTAGAAAGTATTTAAGTATCATCCTTAATATTAGATAATTAGAAATAATAAAATTAAATAGGGGGAAGGAAAGTACATAGATTTCTGGCACCATGGTAACGTTCCATGCATTGATAATCTTCATGGTTAGGGGGGGGGGGGGGTGGGGTGGTTGGGTTTAGTCCGGTGGGTTTCTCTGTCTAATATTTGTTGACTTTTATTTTTCTTTATTTTAACTTTCTTGCTTTGGATTGAATTAGAATGGATGAGATGATGCGTGGACAAAGAGGATGGAGAGAATTAGCGATATTGGGAGATAAAATGGACAAGTTCTCTGGTATGATAGAAGGGTTGATATGGTCTCCTAAGGGCAGTGAAGTTAATGACCATATTGATGATTGGCCTTCTGAGGAGGTAAATCTGTTTATGAATTGAATTTACCATGTTTTTTTTTCCCAACTCATTTTATCCTTGTTGGAAACTTCTTTAATATTTATGTCTACCTTGTGAAATTTTGAAATATTGAACATGTATTCTTGCATAACAAGTCACATGTGACATGGTTTTTGCATTAAACAAACCGTATTTTGTCCATTTTGTTAACTTTTATGCAATTATATTTCTGATTTTGACAATAGGTAGATTTTTAGAAACTGAAGTTTTTGACTTAATATATTTTTCTGGTGCTTGACCCAATATTTTCTTTGAAAAGTGCCTTAAGCTTTTTGATTTAGCCATATGGCTGAATTTTTTGTCAGTATGCACACATTTATGATAAATCCAAGGGTTAAAGTCAGTGCCATGGGAGCTGTAACAGTCTATAAAGTGAACGTGAACTTGAAATCTGATTGAAGATTGCAGAATACTAGGTTGGAATTTGGAAGCTTAATTCAACAAAAAATATATGGAAGATTTTTACTGCTATTATCTAAAATATTTGTGTTGTGAAGTTTTTGGTTGAACAGTTGAAGTTCTAAATGATTTTTCTCTCACCAACACTGAAAATAACACTGATAGATTCTTTTACACTCTGCTCTGTTTGTTTTGTGAAAAATGTATTTCACATTTTACAGCGGAAAATGTTCTGGAACATTATATAAACAACAAACCACCAAAAATAAATTTCTCACTATAAATGTTTTTCCCTATGATAACTTCTCTCTCTATAGACTGACCATTCACCAACCCTAAATGACCTATTTCTACTCAAATCAGTTATTTTCCCACTTAAATTTTCAGGTGAATTTGAAGTTGGGGTCTATTTTCCCATTTGAGGTTCCCAAAGGCCCAAGATAGAAAAATATTTTCTCATTTGGGGTTGGTTTTCGTGAATGAAAGTTTTTGGTCATATGATTATTTGGAATTATTAAGAAACTTTAATGATTTTCCATGTGAACAAAAATAGAAAATGTTTTCGACCGCATTTTCAAGATCGCAACCAAACACAAGAAAACAAGTAAGTTTTCTAGGAAATGAATAATTTTCCAAAAAACATTGGAACGAATGGAGTGTCAGATTCACATTTCTATAATTGAAAATCCCCATTTTTTTATCTTTCCCTTTGGTGTTTGATATTTCAATTCTCTTTGGTGTTTGAATATCTGTCTCAACTGTAAGCATCTTCCATTTTTCTAGTATAACTTTGTTCATGGTTTTGACATATTGGTTAAGATAACAAATTAGGTTATTGGTTGTCTGGATGATCCCATAGCGATCAGTTTAGGTTTAGTTTTGCTTAGTATTTCAGTTCCATGCACAAGCTTTTGAAGCCTGGCACATTTGGCGCATAATGAAATGCAACAAACATGTTGTGCTAAAGTATACTAGCAAGGAAAGACAACTGTGTAAACAGCAAAAATGCAGTTAGGACTTGTAAAAATATGAGGAACCATAACTACTTTAGGAAGCATTATGAGATTGATACTTGAAGGACATTTGAAGCATTTATAAGCAATTAGGATAGTAGTGCATAATGCTCAATCTTTGCAATGATTAGTTAGAGCCTTTGGTTTAAAAGGAATAGCTGCTTGTTTGACATTATTAGATCTTCTGGTGGGTAATTTTAAGGTGGTTGAAATTGTTTTTCTGAAATTTTTTTTTTTTTGGTGGATCCTTTTTCGTTCACTATGTTTTGGGGCATTTTAGTAATTTTAATTTTCTGAGTCTATTTAAAAGGATAGATTTTGAGCCAAGAAAAGGACATTGTAGACGTGAAGATGCCAGTGGGAATGCCTGCACAAGGTCAAGCTTGATTGCTAGGCCTTGGGGTGTGCTTCCTCAAGGTCCTAGGATTTTCCAACGCACGGTTCTTGTGGGTGGGATCGTGCATCCAGGACTTTACTCGACAGTGTTGGGTCCAAAGGGCCCTACCTTGAAGAGATTCCCTGTCATTAAAAAAGAAAAAAGATGCAGCGGGAATGGTCGCCTATTCTATAATTATTTTAGTGGGTCCTCATGTGAAGTCCAATTGAAGTGAAAATCATTCCCTTTTAATGGTCTAAGTATGAGTCTTTTAGGGTTAAAAAAGTTTTTAATTTGGGTTTTTATTTTACTAGTTATGATCAGTTTTTTTTTTGAGGGGCAAATCTGTAATTTCTGCAATTCCTGCAAATTAAGGGTATTTTGGTAATTTAATTGAGTCTAGAATCTTCTAAGGTATTCTAAGTATCTTAGGTTTATTTACCTTGGGTCCAAGTTAGTATTTATTAGGTTTTATTAGTAGTCCTAATACTAGTATGAATCCTATTATTACTAGGACAACTAAGAGTTTTTATATATATTGTGCTCCATGTATTCAAAGAAAATAGATTGAATTGATTAATGAAATTGAGTGTTTTGGGCAATTTGCACGTTGGCTTTTGTTGTTTCTTTCTCCTTCTCACACAACCCCTAAACATCCCTAACTTCTCTCTAATTCTTCTTCTTTCCTAACCCTAAACCCACCACAACTAAACGTTGACAAATCCCTATAAAAGCTCACTGTTCCTGCAAATATTGTAGTATTTTGAAATATAAAATTCCTGGAAATATAGCAAATTTATTTTATATAAAATAATTTAATTATGTAGCTGCAATTTGAATAATATAAAGAGTGTTTATGTTGCAAACTAGGGGCCTCTAAGTTTCATGGACCAAATTCTAAAATCACAGCTTGTGTAAAGATCATCAGCTACTCTTGTATAGCAAATTCATTTTTTATAAAATAATTTAATTATGCAACTGCAATTTGAATAAATATGAAGAAATTTTATGTTGCAAACTAGGGGCCTCACTCTGACTATCATGGACCAAATTCCGGAAGCACAGCTTGTGTAGCAATCATCCAAAACAACCAAGTTGTTGTTGCAAATGCCGGTGATTCTCGTTGTGTAATGTGCAAAAAGGGTCAGGTATCCATTTATCTTTTGAGGAATTTCAAAATATTTTTCTGCAAGTTTTCTATATGAGATCTTTACAAGGCTGCATCATCCTCTTCTGTTAGACACCTGTATTAGCTAGTATACATATGCATAGTAGAGTAGTATTACTCATAATAGGGCCACTCTATTGTAATTGACAGGTGGCACTTTAGTTAGAGTGGTTAGCCTAACTAAACTAACTGATCAGTTGGTTAGAATCAGTTAGGGTCTGCAACTTGCATATATTTGAAAGAACTGATTGTATTACACTTTGATGAATGAATTGTTGTTGTTTGGTTATTCTCTTCCTCTCTCTCTCTCTACTTATTCTCTAAGTTCTGCTATGGAGGCCAAGGTTCCCTTGAAGTAACCTACCAAAATTCCCAAAATCATTCCAGTTCTTAACATCTTCTCCAATCTGTGAACTGAAATAACTGGGAGAGCGAAATAACCTGGGTAGTCAATCTGTATATATACTTTTTATTGGTCTTCTAGTTCTGTAATGTAATTGCTAAGACATTTAAGTGGCAGTTGTTATTAATATTGACTATTAAACCTTTTGCATTCTCTTGAGATATGTATTTGATTTGTTATCAAACGGGTGCTAAGGTCTAATTGATTGGAATCTCTAATGTGCATGGAGGACAACACATATGACATGGAGCTGGTTGTAAGATTTGTATCCTACATGCCTATTGTTGGACAAGTATCCACCAAAGATTTTGGACAGAGGACCATATTGTTAATTTCTACTAGTATTTAAATTTTTCCTTAAAAACATGTGATAAATTACTGATTGTCCCAAAAGCTTAAGTGATTAGGAAATCGTGAATTTAATCAATTAATCTAAAACTACTCATACATGTGTGCGCATAAACTACTGTTATTAAGCGTTTCCTAACATGTGGGAATTTTTTAACTGAGAGGTAAGGTAGAGAAGGGGTTTGAACCCAAGACCTCTTGCTTTGATATCACGAAAAGTTACCAATTGTCTAAAAAGTTTAAGCTATTATGCAATGTTGAATTTAATCATTTAGTCTAACAACATGCATGTGCACACTGCACACACACACACGCACAGAATCCATTCTTACAAACAAAGAAACATGACCTCTACACTTAGGCTGGGTGCATTCCTTCCTGCATATCCATACAAGATAGTTAGGTGTGCCGAGGTCCTATGAGGCTGTTTACTTAAATGCAACACATTTCATTTGCCCTGGGGTATTGGAGGAAATTTGGACAAAAAATGATTGCCCTTGCATCCTAAAATTGTAAGGAGAATCTCACATTTAGATACTTTCTTGCCCCTGCCCCTATGTGCTCTGTTTTTGCATGAGAGTCCATGTAATGCTTTATGAAACGCTCATGCAGGCATATAATTTGTCTGAAGATCACAAACCCGATCTTGAGCTTGAGAAAGAAAGGATTCTGAAAGCTGGTGGTTTTATACAATTTGGTCGAGTCAATGGAAGCTTGAACTTGGCAAGAGCTATTGGTACCTAAAGTTTTCTTAAACTTGATCTTAATATTAAGTGGAAGAAATAAGATATTTTTTGTTTGTTTTGTTTTTAATAAATCTTTTATGCCAATTTCTTGTGTTTACAATTCTGATTGTTGCAGGAGATGTGGAATTCAAGCAGAACAGATCTTTGCCAGCTGACAGGCAGATTGTTACAGCCAACCCAGACATAAAAACTGTATGTTGCTACGGACATCTGTAGTTTTTGTGCAGATTGGGGTGAAAGATTTGTGAAATTATATTTTGATAAATAAAAATGCGTTTAGTTCTTAGGTGTACTTTCTCGTTTCTTTTTCTTTTTCCTTTACTTCTCTTATGGTAAAGGTATGTCCTTTTCACTTTGTCTCGAATGAATTTACTACTTTTTGATAAGTAATAATTTTATTAGAAAAAAAAATCAAGTTCACAGGTGGTATACTAGATGTAAATACAACTAAGAATTTAAAGAACAATAGTCAATAAACTCCAAGTTCGAGAAAGAAAACTTCCCAAGGCCAATAACCACTGGATCAAAGTCCTTATAAAATGCGATCTCAGATCTAAAGCTAACATCTCACACCGGTCAAAATTTCTAGCATTTCTTGCCCTCCAAATACAACTACATCAAGCAATGAGGAATGGCCTTCCAAATCTCCCCATCATGATGCTACCCAAAACGGCATCGTGAACTCGCTAGTAGATCAACAATTCTCCCAGGCATGCCTATGACCTATCTCAGTATGCCGTTGGGGGCTTCCGATAAGTCCCCCTCTATCTGGAATCCTATCTTGGAGAAAATTAAGCGGAAGTTAGCTGGGTGGAAGAAGCTGTATCTGTCAAAAGGTGGAAGACTTACGCTACTTAAGAGTACTCTTGCTAGCCTTCCTACTTATTATTTATCTCTCTTTACCATCCCCTCGCATGTGGCTAACAAGATTGAGAAGATGCAAAGGGACTTCTTGTGGGGGGATTTGAAGACTCATTTGGTGGGGTGGAATAAGGTGTGTGCTCCTAAGGCGAACGGTGGATTGGGAGTAAGGAAAATAACTACTTTTAATCAAGCTTTATTAGGAAAATGGTTATGGCGGTTTGGGGTTGAGGAGAATCGTCTTTGGAGGAGGGTTGTAGCTTTGAAGTTTGGGGAAGAGTGGGGGGGTTGGTCTTCCAAGTTGGGTAGGGGTGTCCACGGGTGTGGCTTATGGAGAAGTATCCGAAAAGGCTGGGAGGTGTTTAGAAGATTCATTCAGTTTGAGATAGGGGTGGGAGATAGAGTGAAATTTTGGACAGATCAGTGGTGTGGGGAGTTACCATTCCATATTTCCTTCCCGGTTGTATATGGGATTGCTTATAATAGAGAGGCATCTATGGCCTCTTCTCTCAAAAGGTTAGGGACTGAGGCTCGAAGAAGCTGGAATGTTCGCTTACTCAGGGATCCAAATAATTGGGAGTCAGGTGAGGTGGAGGATTTCTTTTGAATCTTGGGTTCTAATTTACCTAAATCTGAGCATGGCGACCGTTTGAGGTGGAAGTTGTCTAAGAAGGGGGATTTTGACATCCGCTCTTTCTACAATAAGCTTCATAGTCCACCGCCTATTATCTTTCCTTGGAAAGGTATTTGGAAGGTAAAGGCTCCTCCGTGCGTCTCTTTCTTTGTTTGGAATGCAGCTTGGGAGAAGATTCTTACAGGGGACAATTTGCAGGGTAGAGGCTTTGATCTTGTTGACTAGTGCATTATGTGTTGTTGTAGCGGGAAGACGGTGAATCATTTGCTACTCCATTGTGATAAAACTCATCAGCTGTAGAGCTTGGTCTTTAGATCTTTTGGGATTTCTTGGGTTTTGCCAAGATCGGTTACAGATACGCTTTTTGATTGGTGGAACTGGTTGGGAAAGCACTTTTCTAGCATTTGGAATTTAGCCCCTCTATGCTTAATGTGGTGTATTTGGAAGGAGTGAAACAGGCGTACTTTTGAGGACATGGATAAATCCGACGACCAGTTGCTAGCTTTCTTTTGTGGCTCTCTTTTTGATTGGTCTAGGACTTGGGGACTCACCTCTAGTGATTCTCTCCCATTGTTCCTTAGCTCTCTTCTTTGATCTTTGTTCTTTGTTGGTTGTTTGTTTTGTGTTTTCTTGTTTGTTTCCCTCCCTGTATCCCTTTTCTGCCTTATGTTGTTTTCATGAAGTAGTTTCTTGATTATACATCTTTCTTATCAAAAAAAAAAAAAAACTAAGCCCCAAAAAGTACAGACACCATATCTTACAACTCCCTGGCAATAGGGCAGTGCAATATCAAATGATCCACTGTCTCTCTATTCCCCTTACACATACAAAACCAACTCACAAGAATAATATTACACTTTCTCAAATTCTTTGCTGTTAGAATTTTCCCTAATGAAGTAGCCCATATGAAGGTCACTTTTGTTGGGGCTATAGGAGAAATGCTTTGCCAAGGGAATATCTAATCCACCTTAGGGGCTAATGCTCTATAATAAGTTCGGACTTCAAAACCCTTGGAAAACAATAAATAGATGGCCTCCAGCATAATTTATCATCTCCACAATCTTGCACTTCTATTGAATACAGTAAATCCAAAACAGTGAAAGTGACTCCAATTCCCATTCCTGACCTGCCCAAGTAAAATTGAGCTCCCAAAGAATGGAGCCATTGTGTAATCTTTTATGATCTGCCACTAAGGCTTCCTTATCCCGAGCACTTGAATGAATTTACCACTTATTAGAAAAAAAGGGGTGCAAGTGTTGATTGTTTTACTGCATATACCATTGTCACTCTATATGTTCCAGTACTTTGAAGAAAGTGTGGAATTTTGTGGCTTTGAGAACAATATCATATTGCTTATTTCTTGCCATCTTGTTTTCTGACATCCTGATTGGGACATGTTCTTAAGGGATTCTTCTTCCCATGCTCTATTTTGATATCTTTGGTTCTCCTTGAACTAGGTTGAGCTTTGTGATGATGATGAGTTTCTTGTTCTGGCTTGTGATGGGATTTGGTAAGTTGGTTTCCATATTTAATTATAATTGAATTTCCTATTGAGAAATCAGGTTCACTTATTAATGTTTTTTTTTCTTTCCAAATATTCTGTCCTTTTTGAAATCTTTTCTAAATGCTTTAGGGTTAATATTAGAAACTATATTTGATAATTTGAATTCAAAGTGGGACTCCGAATCTTGATGAAACTGTATGAATTTAGTGAAAATGTAGATGGTCTTATGTGTATTATGATAAGCTAGTCTTTAGGTGTTTGGTATTGCTTTACTGGTTTTGTTGGCATCCAGTGCAGAAGAGCGTTGGATGATTTTGAAGTTCATTAGTGAGGTAGAAATCTACTTCTTGGATTGCATTGGCAGGAATCAGTTGTGATAACTTATGTTCATTACTAATGAATTTTATGTTATGGTTCATAATTTTGTGGGCATCATTTTAGCTTCTAAATTCATTTGGGCCATCTATTGTTTTTATTTTCAAAATTTTCAATTATATAGAAAAGTTGGTATTGGCAATTTGACACCTAATTTAAATTAGAATATTCACCTGTGGACTTAATAGTGGTGGAATGGTTCTGTAGGTGAATGTCATAATTGGACATTAATGTAATGGAGAACATTTTTTTGTGCATACTCTAATAGAATTATCGATACTCCATCTTTTGTTTAAAAGCCTAAACATTGAAGGTCTTCGAGGAATATCTATTTAAATGTAAAAATGCCAGCTTCCTCAAATTGATAGTGTTAGAAATTTTCTTTGCTTTGTGGCAGTATTTTAGAGATTTGTTCCAATACTTGAATAAAATTTGAATTTATGGGCTCGTAAACCTTTTACTTGAGTATATATTTGTACTGTTAGCTCAACTCGTAAAGTTTCTGATGGTTGAATAAGAAATCTAGGGTTCAATTCCCGCCTACACCAAAAAAGCCGATTTGTGTCTCTGATAATAAAGAGCACAATAATCAAAATTGGACGTCATAGGTTGAAATTCTTTAAAAAAAAAGTTTACCTCTTAGTTAATTTTAAATATTTTGTCTAATTGTAACTACCCATCCAATTCTTGTATGAGAGGGATAGAGAAAGGTAACTATAAGGGCTGGGATCTTTGGTCATGGGAAGAGGTTTTGATAAATGGAAGGGAGAGGAAAGGTGAGGTAAGGACATTTGTGGCCTGTTTCAATCTTCTTGCTGAGTCCTTGTGATGTACAGTCATTAAGAAAAGAAGTCTATAAGCTTTAGATCACCTAAAACAACCTTTTAAAACACACATTGTGACGGTGTTAGGAGCACCATTGGACAAGGATTAGCTTCGATTTTCCATCAAAGCCTATGTATTTTAGAGGGAAACAAGGGGAGAATCTCTTCTTCATTGTTTATTAAAGCTCACCCTAAGTTCTTTAGACAACTTTTAACCGAAGGCTAAATTGTTATTGATAATAAAATTCAATTTATTATGTTAATCTCATAATCTTCTATTTATAAGAAGATAACATGATGCAGCAAAATAACACCCTAGTATGAAGACCAAGGTGGCTGCAACTCTTAAGGCAAGTAACAGAAGCGGCTTGCAGCCTTGGTGCAGTTTATTGTGGCAGGCTGGCAGCAGCCTGTCAGTTAGCAGCTGGAGTAGTGTCTTGTAATTTGTAGTAGTAGTTGAACTTCCTGTATTGTAACTCAATTATTAGCAGTTAGTTTTTGTAACAACTAGAATTAGCTAGGGCTTTGATAACGGAAACTGTAACTGTAAGTTTTCAGTCTCAGCATACTTGTTTGTATTTTTTCCTCAAGCATGTCACCTTTTGCCATTCACTTCTGTCCTTTATGTCTTCTTTACAAATTTATTTTAGGATTGTTATGTGTTTTTTGATATAGTTAGCAGTTTGTAGTTTTACACTAAAAATAATATATATTCGTACAATTTTAATTGGTTTATAGTTAAAAGATGAGTTTCATACCTTCTGTTTTTAGTGGATCTTTTCATCTTTAACATTCGCTATGGAATTCATGCATGCTTCATCTTGATGAATGAACTGTTAATTTTGTCTTTGGTTTTCTTTTCTTTCTTTTTTATTTTTCAATAAAAAAAAAATTATGATAAATTGCAAATTACATCTCTGAAGTTTGGAGGTGTTTGGACTTTATACCTTGAAATTTCAGAATTTGGATTTTGCTCCCTAAAGTTTAGAAGTGTTTGGATTTTATACCCGGACGTTTCAGTATTTGGATTTTATCCCCTAAAGTTTGGAGGGCTTGGATTTTACGACCTAACTTTTCAAAATTTGGATTTTATCCTCTAAATTTTAGGAGTATTTGGATTTTACTGCTTAAAGTTTTGGAGTATTTATATTTTACCCCCTGTTACACTCAAATTTTGAAACTTTAGAGTGTAAAATCTAAATACTCCAAAACTTTAGGCAGTAAAATCCAAACACCCCTAAAATTTAGAGGGTAAAATCCAAATTCTGAAATGTTAGGTTGTAAAATCCAAGCCCTCCCTAACTTTAAGGGGTAAAATCCAAATTCTAAAACTTCTGGATATAAAATCCAAACACTCCTAAACTTTAGAGTTGTAATTTGCAATTTACCCAAAAAATTAAATTTGACATGAGAACACAGTTGGAAAATTTGATGTTGACTTTTTGGATTACATGTGAAGAAAGCAGTATCATCATTTTCTTGTAGTATACAATGAGGATGTTAAATTCAGAATCTGATCAAAGGCTATCCTTTTTTTAATTTTAGAAGAATAATATTACTACTTGAACAATACAACAACTAGAACAAGGCCTTAGCCCCAAAACTATTGAGGTTGGCTATGGATTCTCTAACAAGCTAATTGGATTGATCTCATTTTTCTTCTTTACTGGTCTATGATATTCTATCATTATACAAAATCACATGCTCTGTCACCTTTTTAATAATATCTTTTTTTTTTTTTTTTTACTACTACTACTACTACTAGGGTCATTTTACCTTTTGATGTGTGATCCCAACTGTCTAATACTCGTGAATTTTAGTATGCATTTTGAATTTCTGTTAGTTTTCTGTTCTGCTAGTCGTGATGAAAAACCTGACTCTCTTGCACTAGGGATTGCATGACAAGCCAACAACTAGTGGACTTTGTACGGGAACAGTTGAAGACTGTAAGTATTTTTTTATTCTGTTCTCAGATTACTGAAAATAATATGCATAGAAGTAACATAGATTTCGATCAAATTATGCAGGAAAGTAAACTTTCAGCTGTATGTGAGAGAGTGTTTGACAGGTGTTTGGCACCTTCTGCTGGTGGTGAGGGATGTGACAATATGACCATGATTTTGGTTCAGTTCAAAAAGCCTTTTGATTTAGATGCTTCTGTTGGCGAGAAGATTCAAAAGGAGCAGCCTTTGTCATCTGATCAACGGTCTGAAATGGAGACTGATAGAAGTTCAGTGGACACTGAATCGAAGTAGCTGGGTCTCTTCATGCTGACCAATATTGCTACACATTTTCTTGCTAGTTGAAGCTGTGGAGTGCTCTGGAATTACTGGATTCGGATTCATTTAGAATGTGACTTCTGATCATGTGGCTGTAAATGATCAAAGATATTTCTAATAGTGGCTTAGCTACTTGAGTTCTGTACATGTGTCTGGGTCACTAGATTTTAAGAGACTTCTATAATTTGTCCAAGATCAATGGTCAGTTATTGTATGACAAGAACGGCATAAACTTTACAGGTTTTTTTTAAGAGTCTACCATTGTAATTAGGAAAAATGAGATGATCAAGCATTCTGGAACACGCCATCTGCTTTGAGGAAAGACCAATGAGGAAGTTTTATATAATCTAGTGCTTCTTCTCACTCTCTAGTTGATACTTACCAGCGATAGATGATTAATTTTTAGTTAAATAATTCAGGCCATGAGGTATTCTGAATCTATGATGCTCGGCAGCAATTGTAGAGCATCTTAATTGGTGGGGAAGGAGTTGGGTGTACACGTGTGGGTAAAGTCATACATTGAATAATGATGAGAAGAATGATTTGTTAATATAATATAGTTGAGCTCATATTCGTTGGGCTTTAGCTTTTTGGGTTAAGTGTATCTTTATATGTTGTACTTATACTCAAGAAGTAGGTTTTTTTCTCAAATAAGTGGTATTAGAGTCCATTGTAGTGTGAGGCAGTGGGGATGGTATATTGCATCAAGCTTTGGAAAATGGCCTAACAAAGGAGTATTGTCAATGACGCTAGACAACATTGAGGTGCGAGGTTTCCATGAATAAAAGATGTGCCGATTGACAAGTGAAGACCCATGGATAATGCATTAGTGAAGGGAAAACCTCATAAGGCAAATGAGAGTGAGTAGGATTTATTTATGGCCCACGGAGAGTTCTTGAAACCTATATGGAGACAGAGACTCACATGTGTGAGTAAAATTTCATATTAATAATGAAGAGAATGATAAGTGATTAATATAACATAGTTTAGTTTATACCTATTAGGCTTGCCCTTTTGGGTTAAGCTGTTTTATTTATTTATTTATTTTTTATATGTTATATTAATACTTAAGGAGTCTACCTCCCTAAGGAGTTTATCTACCCAACAAAAGGGTTTAAAACTTGTCTTGTGCATAATAGAAAAAGTGCATAATTTTACACAATTTTGCTCAATATTGTGCATATCCATTATTGCTTCATTAACTGTGTATATTTCCACTGTTATTATAGCTTTCTATTTGATTATTATTTTTCTCTCTCCTCTCATCCGATCTCTCTCTTCCCCACTTTCTTCCTCTATCTTCTTTTGAATCCCTCTACAAATCTATAAAAATCATCAAAATTTTCAAAAGCATTTTAAATCTAGATCCCAAATTCATCAAACCCATATTGCAAAAGAAGAAGAAGTAACAGCAGTGGAAAAATCCACCCAAACTCGAATTGCAAAACCCAAAATCACCACTCGTAATTAAATCCAAATTGAAGAAGAAGAAGAAGAAGAAGAAAAAAAGAAAGAAAGAAGAAGGAGAATGAGAAGAAGAAAGAGAGAGATATGACTTCAAAGAAAATAGAGAGTGCATTAGGCGGGTAGGTGTATTATAATAATAAAAAAAATGAGAAAAATATTATCTATATATTATATATACTATAAAACTAAAGTTTCTTATTTATTTATTTATTTATTTTTTATTTGTTTTTACTTTCCAGAGCTTGCTACGTAGGATTTAAAGTTTTCACAATTTTTCACATCGATAGCATTAAGAAAATAAAAATAAAATGTCTTTTTTTCCCAAAAACAAAACCAGATAAAATTCAAAAGTAAAAAATTGAACTTATGAAGAGTACAAAATTTGGCATGACGAATTCGTTCAAGTAGACCTGACGGTACTAGACTAGTGGGCTGACGGGGATAAGGCAACAAAGGGGGATCAAACGAAAGGGACACACGATGGATGGACTCCTCCCCATTATGGATAGATAGTCCCTCGATATGGACGGATTCAAGTCACATAAATAACAAGGGGGACAGATGCCAAAGCTATGTGGTACCAACATGATTTTGAGTGGGCTCCAATGAATCCTAAATGGAAATAACTTGCATCCCACCCTAAACAGTAGAATCCCAATAGAAAAAGGATCTCACAATATATGCGCATTTATGATAATCTTCCCAGGAAGGAAATGCCTTTCTACACAAAAAACGGAGGTCGACTCTACACCTCTATAAAAGCCTAAAGCCCTTAGAAAACAAGGTACGCATAATTCACTCCAGCTCTAGCACTCTAGAGTTGTGAAAAGATTTCTAACTTAACATTCGGAGGGTCTTTGGCCAGTATTACACTGGTACTCTCCTAAGGTCTTCCTCTTCTATGTTGTGCAGGTGTTGTTTTGAGCACGTGAGGATCGTGTAACTTGCTGACAATTTTCAGCATCATCAGTTGGCGTCATTTGTGGGGAATGTAGATAAGCCATATTTACCACTTCTCGGAAAAAAAGTTTCATGACACTTACTAGTTTGATGGCAACAACTACTAATAATCAGGGCGACGAACCGCACACCACTACCCTAGAGAGACAAGTTCAAACCCTCATAATAGCAGTGGAATGCCTCACCAAGCAGAATCATGACCTAGAAGAACAGTTGCGCTAGAAGAACGCTGCGCTTAACACCTAAGAGGAAGACCAGGTAGGAACCAGCGCTGAAAGAAGAAACCAGGAAGGGTTGGAAGGCAACAACGCCCGTAGTCGACAAGAACAACAGGATACTAGCCGTCCATCTGGCACAGATATGGCTCCCCTTTATGTAGTCGCGGAGATGCAGATGATGAAGGAACGGATGGACTTCATGATGAACGCCCTCAAAGGACGGGTGTCTAGTGACCTCAATGACTTAGTCCATCGAACTAAATCACTATTCATGGCATCCGTCTCCTCGTTCCCCCTACCACCAAAATTTCGAATGCCTTAAGTGGAAAGCTACGATGGGTTTAAGGACCCACTAGATCACCTGGAGTCCTTCAAGACTTTGATGCACCTGTAAGGAGTGGCAGACGAGATTATGTGCAGGGCCTTCCCCACTATGCTGAAGGGCCTCGTAAGGATTTGGTTCAGCAAGTTGACTCCTAATTCCATTAGTACCTTTAAGAAGTTGAGCTTCCAGTTTGCCTTACACTTTATCAGGGGACACAAGTATAAGAAATCCATTACATGACTAATGAGTATTAAGCAACAGGAGGATGAGACACTGAGGTCTTATATAGCCCGTTTTAACAAGGAGGCACTCTCAATCAATGAAACTTATGACAAGATACTTGTTGCTGCGTTCACGAACAGGCTGTGGAAGGGTAAGTTTCTATTTTCTTTGTATAAGAATGACCTTAAGACCACGTCAAATGTGCTTTATAGGACTACTAAATACATGAACGCAGAAGACACACTGCCAGCTCGCGAAGAGAAACCCAAAAAGAGAGAAAGACATGAGGAATCACGATAGGCTATGGGGAAAAAGATGGCCAGAACAGGAGATAGAAGGGAAGATAGGCGCTCCAATCCTCCAACCGAAAATTCACAAGCTTCACCCTCTGAACGCCCCAATTGATCAAGTCCTAATGCAGATTAAGGACGAAGGGGCCCTAACATTCCTTGGCAAATTGAAGGGAGCCCAGCAAGAGGTCTAGAGACAAGTACTGCCGTTTCCACAGCGATCACGGCCACAACACGACCGAATGCTATGACTTGAAGTTGCAAATAGAAGCTCTCACCAGGCAAGGAAGTTACAAAGGTTCATCGGTAAAGAAGGGACAGAATAGCCCCAAGGAGAGCCTGCTCGGAGAGAAAACAAGCATCCTAGGCCACCCTTAGGGGACATAAGGATGATCATAGGGGGCAGCACGACTTCCAGTTCTTCCAAGAAGGCACGCAAGACTTACCTACAGATGGTTCAGAACGTTTAGCTAACGGGGTACGCCCTAAAGATGGCATGAATGAACAACCCTGTAATTGGGTTCACAGAGGAAGATGCCTAACGTCTCCATCACCCACACGACGATGCACTTGTAGTCAGCATACTTATAGGGGACTACAACAACCACCGAGTCCTTGTGGAAAACGGGAGCTCTGCCGACATCCTATAGTATCTGGCATTCCAGCAAATGAGGATAAGGAGAGAACGGTTGATTCCAACCAACGCGCCATTCTTTGGATTTGGAGGAACAAGGGTGCATCCCCTAGGAGTGGTCACCCTATCGGTAACAATCAGAGATTACCCTCAGCAGATCATTAAGGATGTCACGTTCTTAGTTGTTGATTGTTCATTTGCGTACAACGCCATATTGGGTTGTCCTACTTTGAATTCATGGAAGACCGTGACCTCAACCTACCACTTAATGATCAAGTTTCCCACCGTGTACGGGGTGGGGGAAGTAAGAGGGGATCAAGTGGCAGCATGCGATTGCTACATTGCCAAGCTAGAGATAGACGATCATTTACAGACTATGTGTATAGAAGAACAGCAGACGATTGCAGAACTAGTGGAAGGGTTAGAAGAAGTACTCCTTAATGATTCCAGGCCTGAATGAACAACGGGGGTAGGCACTTTGGCCAGCCAGCCAATAGGTCAAGCACTCACGGTGTTCCTAAGGGAAAACTAGGACGTGTTTTCCTGGAGTCATAAGGACATGCCAGGAATTAATCCGTCAATCATAGTCCACAAGTTGAATGTATCGCCCTCATTCTCTCTCATTTGGCAGAAAAAGCGGGTGTTCACACAGGAGCGGGACAAAGCTATAGCTGAGGAGGTTAAAAAATTACAAGAAGTAGACTTCATACGAGAAGTGTACTACCCCGATTGAACGGAAAATGTGGTGATGGTCAAGAAAGCCAACGGAAAATGAAGGATGTGTGTAGATTTCATGGACTTAAACAGGGCCTGCCCCAAGGATAACTATCCTTTCCCACAGATTGACACCTTGGTGGACTCAACTGCAGGACACCAGCTGCTAAGCTTCATGGACGCATTCTCTGGTTACAACCAGATCAAACTGAATAAGGCTGATCAGGAGAAGACTTCATTTGTTACCAGCCAAGGCCTCTTTTGCTACAAAGTGATGCTGTTTGGACTCAAGAATGTGGGCGCCACATACCAAAGGCTGATGAACAGAATTTTCGCACATTAGATAGGAAGGAATGTGCAAGTTTATGTGGATGACATGTTGGTAAAAAGCATATGGGAGGACGACCACTTAAGCAATCTCTAAGAGACCTTCGATACACTCCGGTCGTACAACATGAAGCTGAATCCAAACAAGTGCGTTTTCGGGGTGACAGCAGGAAAGTTCCTGGGATTCATGGTATCCTAAAGAGTTATTGAGGTCAACCTAGAAAAGATACAGGCCATAATGGAGTTAGTTTTGCCAAAGATGATCAAGGAGGTATAGAGCCTGAACGGCAAGGTAGCTGTGTTAAACAAGTTCGTTTCAAAAGCAATGGATAAGTGCCTACCTTTCTTCCGCACATTGAAGAAGTCATTCGAATGGACCACTGAGTGCCAACAAGCATTTGAAGATCTGAAGGTATATCTTTCTTCTCCGCCATTACTAAGTCTGTCCAAGCCAGGGGAAGAACTGTTCCTCTACCTAGCCGTTTCCCTGACCGCTGTCAGCGTGGCTCTAGTTAGATAAGAGGACGAGGTGTAGAAGCCGGTATACTTCACAAGCCAAGCACTAAGAGGAGCAGAAGAGAGGTACCCCCAGATGGAAAAGCTCGCCTTCGCATTAGTAACTGCAGCACGAAAGCTCAAGTTGTATTTCCAGGCACACACTGTGATCGTCTTGAAGGACAAGGCCTTATGTAGAGCTGTGAGTAGCCTTAAAGCTACAAGACGGATGGCATTATGGGCAGTCGAGTTGAGTGAATTCCACATATAGTATCGACCATGCACGACTACAAATGGGCAAGTAGTAGCTGACTTCATCACAGAATTCGCTCTCGTGAAAGGCTAAGGGGTAGAAGAGATCCCACAATGGAGCATCCACATAGACGGATCCTCTAATAAGAAAGCAGGTGGAGCTGGTGTGGTACTCTATAGCCCAGAAAGAGATAAGATCGAATGCATGGTCTGTCTGGACTTCCTTACAACCAATAACGAAGCAAAATACGAAGCCTTGATAGCAGGGCTGGACCTTGCCAAGGCCACAGGAGCTGAAAATTTGGTCGTATACTGCGATTCCCAAGTTATAACTAGTCAGGTTAATGGCGATTATGACTGCAAGAATGAACGGATGAAGAAGTACCTTGAATAGGTGAAGAATCGAGTTAGCAACCTCCGAGTAAAGTTTATTCAAATCCCAAGGGAAGAGAACAAGCATGCCAACTAACTTGCTAAAGTTGCTTCAGCAAAGCACATGGTCATCCCTAATCAGGTATTGTCCTTCATTCAAATCTTGCCGTTAATATATGATACCAGTATGCAGGAGATAGGTTCTGAGAACTATTAGACGACACCAATAGCCTCCTACCTGAAGGATGGCACACTACTAAACAATAAGGAGGCCGTAAGGAAGTTGAAGGTTCAAGCAACTCACTTCATTTTGATTAAAAACTTTCTATACAAGAGAGACTTCTCCTGACTGTACCTGAGGTGCCTAGTCCCCGAGGAGGCAGACTATGTCATGAGAGAGGTCCATGAAGGAGTCTGTGGAAATCATTTTGGATCATGGTCATTGGTGCATAAATTAATTCGAGTGGGGTACTACTAGTCAACCATGCAGAGGGATGCCGATGCATAATCAAGGCTTGCGACAAGTGTCAGAGATTTGGCAACCTCATAAGGCAACCAATAGAGGAGCTCACCCCAATGATGGCCCCGTGGGCGTTTGTTTAATGGGGGTTGGATATCATGGGCCCCTTCCAACAGCGGTGAGACAGTTGAAATTCCTAGTAGTCAGCATTGACTACTTCATCAAATGGGTAGAAGCAGAAGCCTTGGCCACCATCACAGAGAAGAATTTGCGTAGCTTCATATGGAAAAACATTATTTGTAGGTACAGTATACCTAGAGTGCTTGTCTCGGACAACGGAAAGTAGTTTGACAACGATGCGTTCAGAGACTTTTGCTCACAGTTAGGGATTAAGAACCATTACTCATCGCTTGCTCACCCTCAGGCCAATGGACAAGTTGAGGTCACGAACCAATCCTTGCTTAAAATCATCAAGACTCGGCTCGAGGGGGCAAAGGGTATATGGCCGGACGAACTACTAAGTGTTTTATGGGCATATAGGACGACGGCAAGAACGCCTATAGGGGAGACACTGTTTCGACTGGCATATGGAAGTGAGGCAGTCATCCCGGCTGAAGTAGGACTTACAAGCTACAGGGTAGGGAACCATGACGAAAGCAAGAATGATGAAGCTATGCGCCTGCAGCTTGATCTGGTAGACGAAGTAAGAGCAACAGTTGAGCAAAGGGTAGCATGGTACCAGAATCTCATGGCAAAGCACTACAACTCCAAGGTCAGAAACAAGGACTTCCAAGTTGGAGATCTTGTCTTGAGAAAGGTGATGAATGCCACAAAAGACACCTCCTAGGGGAAGCTTGGACCTAATTGGGAAGGACTATGCAGAGTTGCATTATGGCATAGGAAGGGAACCTACCACCTGGAGACATTGGACGAGCGAAAGTTGCATCACCCATGGAACACAGAGCACCTAAAGAAGTACTACTAGTAAACGAGTGACAACACTCCTCATTTCTAGTTTATTTCTTTTTAGTTTAATTTTTATTATCTACAATTTCTTTTAATCCCAAGGGCTGGCTTTTTATCTTTTAAGAACAATTTTTACGCATAAATTACCATAACAATAAGAGGAGTTATTTAGAAATGCCATGTGTACAGCTACATTTTTACAATATCAGGTCCACAAAGTGGACGGGTTTCATCCTCAAAGGATGACTAATAAAGTCCATAAAGTGGACAGTTTCATCCTCAAAGGATGACTAATAAAGTCTATAAAGTGGACGGATTCAAGTTATTAAGTCCACGAAGTGGACGGGTTTCATCCTCAAAAGGATGACTAATAAGTCCATAAGGTGGACAGATTCAAGTAATCAAGTTCATGAAGTGGACAAGTTTCATCCTTAAAGGATGACTAATGATAAGTCCATAAAGCGGACGAATTCAACCACACGAGTTAAATCACAAATCCATAAAAGGACAAGCTCATCCAAGAGGATGATCAGAAAGAGCTACAAAGTAGACGAACTCGTCTTGAAAGAGCTTACATTTAACAGGTCCATAAAGCGGACGAATCATCCCAAGGGGATGACTTAAGCCTATCAGGCTTCAAAACTGTTGCTTAAAGCAACAAAGAAGATGGATTCATCCTAAAAAATGAGTTATATTTATATAACCATAAACTGAACATATTCATCTACAGGAATAAAATTAGACGGAAAATTTAAAGTCATCAATATATTACAGAAGCCCATAAATGTAGAAATCTAGATACAAAATGCAACGGCTAAATTAAACAAATTGTTCTTCAAAATCTTTACATTTTAGCCAAAAAAAAAAAAAAAAACTATTATTGGATGGGAGTATCCTCATCTCTCTTTTCGACAACTTGAACTTCATCAGGTTGACGGGTGCTATCCTTGATGGGTTTGATTTGGTTTTCAACAAGAGTAGTCTCTCCGTCACTATGAGGGTCGTCAATGAGGGCATCATCAGCGAATAATTCATCTGTGCTATTGGAGTGGACGGGCTTAACTGAGGTATAAGGCATCAACAGTAACCTGTGACAAGTCCAGGATTGGAAAAGAAGCTTTGACTTGACAGAGGCAGTCGTTGAAGCCATCCGCATAAGTGCCACGAGCTTCGTCAGGTACGCGTCGGAGTCGCAATATTCTCGCGTCGCGTCTTCCTTGACTTGATAAAGCTGATCCTTAGCAATTTGGATCTCATTTTTTTTATCCTCAAGGACCTACTACAGCACCTACGTCTGCTTCTCCAGCTCACATCGGACTTGCTCCGACAAAGCCAGCTTCTTCTCCTGAACCGTCTTCTAAGCCTTCAACTCAGCAAGCTCATCCTCTGTTGACCTCGCCTTTGTCCTGACACGGTCTAATGTTGTCTCGTGGTTTAGGCAACGACCCATCAACCCTTTCATCATTAGCGTTTCCTAGAAACAAAAGAAGGGTTAGAAACCAAGCAAAGGAAAGAAAAAGAGAAAGAGGGTGGACACGATTACCTGCACAATGCTAAAAAGACCCGTCTCCCCCATAGCTTCTGTTGGGTGGTTGCTCAAGTCCTCATAGTCGTTAGTTGTGATTATGGACAAGAGTTGCTCCAGCGCATACTTAGAATCTTCATGAAGAAGGATGGGTGGTTTCTCGGTGATAGGGACAGGGCTTGTCATGAGTCCCCTGCCCATTCCTATACCTATTAGAGTGACCGTCTTCTTGGTCTCAGCATTTAACCCCACGATGGACTCGGGGACAACTTTAGGCTTTTTTGGAAGACAATCAGTCTTCTCTAAGGGCTTCCTTTTGGTAGACGGGTTGGTCGGACCTGTCCCCTTAGGGAGTTGGCCCCCCTCTTGTTTTTTCTTTGCAGCTTCCTACTTAATGTAAGCCCTTCTCTTGTTTTCTTCCAGTTTTGCAAAAAATGGATGAGGATATAAGGAGTTAGATAATGTGAAAAACTAAGAGAGAAACCAAAGTATTGGGCGACAAACTTACATTGGCGTACTTGGCAGTCATAGCGTCGGGTAGCTGCTGTGGGCTCTAGTCCATCATAATACTAGTGTAGAGTGCCTAAAATGACTAACTTAACACATGCTCTCTCTGACAACTTGCTTTTGTTAAATTTTTTTCCAAAAAGCTCCACTGCTCAAGTGAGACTTGTGGACGGTCCCGGGCTGCAAAATGAGATGGTTAGAGTAACAAGTAAATCTACATAATCAAAAACCTAAATACAGACGGATGCATACTAGACAGGGGCATTATACCCCATGTTTTGTTGACGGGCATGAACTCTTAGTCACCAGGGTGACACATCCACTCGTCACCCTCCATGAAAAAATAGTGACTCTTCCAGTTCCTGTTAAAGTAGGGGGTGTCACACATGAGCCTCAGCAACGGGCTCCTGGGCACAATGTTGTACATGCCCTTAGACTGCACGATTTCAGTTGGACAGTAACAGTGAAAAAATTCTTCCACCATCAACCTACGCACCCCATTGGACATGGCCCTATACAAGACCTCCACACCAAGGAAGACCCTCTAGGCGTTTGGTCGATTTGGGTGATAGCCAACCCTTAGTATTGATGGAGGTGACAGTGGAGGGTGCTCAGGGGGAATCTAAGCCTTGCTTTTAGCATTTGCTCATAGACTTCGACGCCATCAACACCCTCGTAATAAAACTTCTCTGATTTGTAGGGTAGACAGAGGGGTATGTGGTCGGGTATGTAGTACTTCTCCCTAAGTGTTTTGAAGTGTGACTCTTTGATGGTAGAAACGAAGTCGTTGACCGTCCACAAGGGAAGTATTATAAACTCCCTAAGTCCATCAAGACCTATGACGAATTGGGTTGGGGGTTCAGCACCAACTAAGCCATTAGGTGAATCACCCTCTGACCTAATAGTGCCCAAATCCTCAACCCTTGTGGAAGGTGAGGTGGCCGACAGATTCCTTTTTTCACTTGAGGTGCGAGGGTCGTTCTGACCGGACGGGAACACCTCATCATAGCCTGCCCCCTCGCGGACACACAATTGATTACTTGACGCACTAGTCATCTGTCACCTACATGTGACGGGTAAACCCTAAGACACTGAAGGATCTACATAGACGACGGGTGTGCATAAGTCTTAAAAAATAGCAAGGGAATTCAATAAGGAGGTGAAAAATACTTACTGATTGAAGATGAGCAACAGGAGACGGTAAGTGTAGAGGACGGGCGCACCAAATGGACGGTATGCTGGTTTATCAAGGGAGATGGTAGTGCTCTGATCGTAAATTTGCTGAAGAAAGTAAAGAATGAGAAGTTAAAAAGTAGGTTTATATAGAAAGAATGGCATTGAAGATGAAGGGACGCTTCATTCCAAGAGATCAACCACTGAAAAAACGACACGTGCCCCTATAACATTAATGACCCTAGGATATCCTGTCAATCTGTGCACGCTTCTTAAGAGACGAATTAAACCGTCACTCCATGGGTCTGTCCAAAGGTGTCGATGGACCCGTGGAGTGAAGGGGCAACTGAAGAGTACAAAATTTGGCATGACGGATCCGTTCAAGTAGACTCGACGGTACTAGACAAGTGGGCTGATAGGGATAAGGCAACAAAGGGGGATCGGACAGAGGGGACACATGACAGATGGACTCCTCCCCATGATGGATGAATAGTCCCCCGATATGGATGAATTCAAGTCACATAAATAACAAGGGGGATAGATGCCAAAGCTACGTGGTATTAACATGATTTTGAGTGGGTTCCAAGGAATCCTAAATGGAAATAACTTGCGTCCCACTTTAACCCTAAATAGTAGAATCCCAAAAGGAAAAGGATCCCGCAATATATGCGCATTTATGATAATCTTCCCCGTAAGGAAATGCCTTTCTACGCAAAAAACAAAGGTCGGCTCTACACCTCTATAAAAGCCCAAAGCCCTCAGAAAACAAGGTACCCATAATTCACCTTAGCTCTGACACTCTAAATTTGTGAAAAGATTTCTAACTTAACCTTCGGAGGGTCTTTGGCCGATACCACACAGGTACTTTCCCAAGGTCTTCCTGTTCTATGTTGTGCAAGTGTTGTCTTGAGCACGTGAGGATCGTTTAACTAACTAACAATTTTTAGCATCATCAGACTTATATTGTTGAACTCTCTCTCACACAATCCATCTCCTTCTTCTTCAACTCTCTCATTCAATGCAGATCCCCCTTCTTTTCTTAATCTCTCCATTATTTCCTTCACGGAAAACACAAACCTGAACATGAATCTGACCTTTGACCTCTCTAATTCGCTCACCACTACTTGCTCTCTCTCTCAACCTTTAATTTCTCTGATTTTTTAGGTCAGATTAGTAACAATTTGATGTTAGTCTCAAATTTTAGGGCATGCTGTCAAAAAGGGATTTTAATGTAACCCCCTCTCTCTCCCATGGCTTAGCCTTCTATGCAAAATCCTATACTTGAATTAGATGTCCTGGTGCACTACTCATCGACTTTCTTCTCCCATTCTCCCATTCTCTTCGCATTATTGGTGATTTCTTTTACCGCGGTTTCTCACCTAACAACCTATTTGGAGTCTTAAAGTTTATCAAAGTTAAGGTACTAATCTCTTTTCTAATTTTCAGGTTTACTGTTAATTTAGGGAATTCTAAGCTCTTTTCTTATTGTGTCTAATTAAAGTTTGCTGTCAATTTAGGGATTTCAATTCCTAATCCTTTTTCCTCTTTTTTATTTTTTTATTTTTATTTTTTAAATTTTAGGGAAGCACCATAGACAATCAAATTCTACCTGGGCTTTATCTCTTGGCGTGGTTAGTGAAATTTCCGAGTCCGCTGAACATGTTGAGTACTCTGCCTCCAAGGTAGCTCTCAAATCTGGTTAGTGTGTTCCTCTTTTTTTTTTCGTCAATGCTTTAATATTTTATTTATTTATTTTTCCCCCTTACCGGTTCTCTTTATTTTTGAATGGGAGTGAAATTGTGGTTTTTGACACTTAAATTTACTAATCTTTCAAAATTGTGCTCTTTTAATACAACGATTCTGAATAAGGTTCTATATATCTTATAGATTTCTGGTGTCAATGTTAGTTGATTATTGCTTTGTTAGATTAGATGTTACCTATAAAATAATTGAGGACAAACTATGAGTTTTTCATGTTTGAAAGTCTCGATCTTCATCAAAATCTTTAGTCTTAAAAGTAAATTTTTTTTTTTTTTTTTTTTTTTCTATTGAAACTAACAGAATTTGTATTACTGTATTTATTTATTTGGTTGGCTGAGAAATTTTGATGATGGGTTTTGTTGGTGAAAATTTATGGGCTGAATCTAAAATTTAATACTAAATATTAAATTTGATGTTTTCTTTTTCCCTTTTTTTTTCCTATATCCTAATCTCTCTACCTTCCAAGCTTTCAATAACTTTGAGTAAACACATAGAAGCTGTGTAAAGTTGTAATTTACAACTATATGTTTTGTTGGCTTTAATTCCGTGCCAAATTTGATTGTAATTCTGTTCAATCTTTTGTACCCTGTATTTAATGTGGGATTTATTTGTAAGGGTTGTGTGTGTGAGAGAGAGAGAGTGAAGACTCAAGACAAATTGAAGACTGAAGTGTTTTCACGAGTAGCTCGCAAGTAAGCATCCCGTGAAGTGAAGCCCGTGCCCTGCACATGACTGGATTACGAAGAGTCAGGACAGGTTGGTGACAGCTGGTTTTCACGAGTGTCTCGCGAGTAAGGCCTTCCTGTGAGATACCCGCGAAACATTCTGTTTTTCCAAATTGTCATTTTTGATACAAACTTTCTGTACCTACATTATATATACCCCCATTACCCACAGATGTGTTGGGATTTATGCCCTAGAATCCTATTGTATGATGCTATGTATTATATTATGTATGACATTATGTATGACATGATGTATGACTTAATATTATAATTAATAAAGTTGTTTTATTATTATCTGAAATAATGGTAACATGAATATTTAGACATTATCATATAGTCCATGAGATGCATAGTATGTGATTTATGTGATTTAGTTACATAAGATATAAGTCACAAGTTCTTTGTAAACTCAGAATTTGGTTCGTAGTCGATGATGAAATTGGACATTTCATCTGCGAAGACTATAACATATTAACTAAGATGATTTGTCTTGATCATGGAAGTGGTGACTTCTAGTTGATATGTTGATATGTTTTAAGAGTTAAGACATATTGAACTGGACCGCTGTGAGATTTATTATTCTCCTAACGACTGTCAATTGAATAATAAATCTCACGACTTATATTTGCATAAACTCTTAATCCTGAGAGAATAATGGACCTGATCATGAAATGTAGGTTGCTTTGATATATCAGGAGTGAGATCTAAAGTAACAGTCAAAACAGTCAAAACCTCAGTATGTTGGGTAGCCACATTTAGTGTTGATGGAACATATATTTTCAAGATTGAATTCATAGTCTCTTAACGGAGATACAAAATATTCCCTTGAGATAAGTTTAATGGGTTTGTTATTCAGAGAGTTGGGCCTAACCATTTTGGTAAGAAATTACTAAAGTATATATTTATGAAATTGGATTTCATAAATATATGATGAATAACTTAAAAGGATTAAATTGGGTACTCAAGGATTAAGATGTAGTAATCTACAAAGTGGCAGTCTACATTCATGACTTTGTGTTACTACGAATATTTTATGAAGGGGTTGCATGTATAATAAAGTCTTGGGATATAATTTATTAATAAGGCCTAGAGTGCAATTATATTTATATAGTGGTATTAAATATAATTAATGGTAACTTTGGACTTGTCAAGAGTTGATAGAAAAGCCTAAGGCCCATTGGAGCTAGTGTCTTATTAGTCCCTTTTGGTCCCACTCCAAGCCACACACTAAAACCCAATTGGAAAGGCCCAATAGGCCAGCCCAATTAGATAATCAGTTAGCTATAAAGGGAGAAACATACATAATTTTTTCATTAGTGTAAAGAGAAAAAAGAGAGACATCATTGTGAAATGGTGTGTATGTGTGAGTGAAGCCACTCGTTAGTCTCCCTTAGAAACTGATTGAGAGACCACACTTCTTGGGCGTAAAGTGGAATTGGAGTGAAGATTAAAAGTGTTCCCAAGTACTTCTAATATTTTTTTTGAATTTCACTACACCAAGGTACGCAATCTTGTTCTTAAATTCTAAAATTTACATAATGCAAGTTATCAATCATGAATGAAATAGATCCATGTTTGTTACTTCCACTGTGTGTTTTGTATGAGATACAAAACTAGATTTTTCTAACAAGATGTTGAGGAGCGCTTCTAAGAGAAAACCCTAGCCACAAACCTTGAGAGTTAGAGATTGTCATACCCACAATTCTCTACACAATTGGTTGTGGATTTTTCTCAACTCCTACCTCTCCATTTCCATACACTTGAAAGGTTGATAGCCTAAACACTTATCACACCCTTTCAGAGTGTCAAGTGAGATTTCGGTGCTGCTGGGAAGCATTGGAAGAAGCCAGGCTTTGGCGGATGCAATCGGGCGTATTGTGGGGTTTGGAGAGCTAGACAAGACACGGTTATGAGAAGCCTTGTTGGAGTAGGAGGTTGGAGGGCTTAGGTGCACCGAGTATATTAGACTTAGAAGGTCTTTTACTAACCCATGTATCCTAACTGATTGTCTAGTGGATTGATTACCACTTGGAAGGTGATGGAGAGGTTTTTTGTTGAGTTCTTCGGTTTCCTCTTCGATAACACATTGGCGTGTTATCTTGTGTTTGCATTCTTCTTCCCTACTCTTTTACCTTTCATTTTATTGTTGTGTTATAATGATTTTAGGTTAGAGTAGCTTGTTTGTTTATCTGCTCACATTTGCTTTATTCCGCACTTAGTATTAAGTTAGAGTAAAATCAATCGAGCCGTAACTTTAATTTAGGGGTCTAAATAGCTCTTGTGTTTTTACACATTTTTGAGCTTTCAAGTTGAAACTTAAGAATGAATTAACTGAAACTCAGGGTCTTAGAGGCTTTAATATGCTATTCAAAATCATAATTTGTCCAGCAAATTCATCAATTTTGTCACTCTCTCTGTAATTCTTTTTTTCTCTAACGTTTTTGCTAGTGCAATGTTTGAACAAATGAATTTAAAATCGATATCTTTTGTTTCTCTATTTTTGTTTGGATTATTTATTGTATCTTTTTATGCCAATACAGTATGAGATTTGTTTTGTTGAAATAATTTCATGATTTTGCTAATTATACCCGCTTAGTTTATATGAAGTAAACCGGCATCAAAATTTTTATTGATTTTGTAAAGTTGTGATTTACAACTATATTTTTATGTTAGCTTTAATCCCGTGTCAAATTTGATTGTAATTTTGTTCAATCATTTCTCTGTATTTATTGTGAAATTTAATGTAAGGGTTGTGTGTGAGAGTTTGGTGAAGATCCGTGAAGAAGAAGATTTTGCAACTAGCTCGTGAATGACAACCCACGAAAGGCCACGTGAGAAGCACATGTTAGAATCTGAAAAGTCTCATGCCAGGCTAGATTTCACGAGTCACTTTGTGACTCAGGCCAAGTCGCGAGTGACCCGCGAAACTTACTGCCTAGAGCTTTTTAAAGTATGTTTTTCTCATTCCTTTACCAACACTATATAAGCTCACATTACTCATGAAATTGTAAGGAGTGGCTTTGTGAAGAAGGAGATTTCGTGACAGGCTCGTGAGTGACAACTCGAGAAAGGTCACGTGAGAAGAATATGTTGGAATTTGAACAGTCTCATGCCAGGTTGGATTTTGTGAGTCACTTTGCGACTCAGGCCAAGTCGCGAGTGACCTATGAAACTCACTGCCTAGAGCTTTTTAAAGTGTACTTCTCTCATTCCTTTACCAACACTATATAAGTCCACATTACCCATGAAATTTTAAAGAGTTTTTCCAAGGAACTTTTGAGAGAGAAAACCCTAGCTATACACTTAAGAGTTACAAATTGTAAACCCACAATCATCTACACCATTTCTCTAAAGTTTTCCTCTACCCTTACCTCTCAATTTACACATCCTTGAGAGTTTTTTAGCCTAAACACTTACCTCACCCATTCTGAGTGTTGAGAGAAGTTTTGGTGCATATGAGAAGCATTGGAAGAAGCCATTGATTGACGGATGCAATTTAGAGCTAATTGCAGGATCTGGATAACTAGTGAAGATATGGCTCCGTGAAGCCTATTGGTAGCTGGAACTTGGAGGGTTCAAGTACGTTAGGTAGATTAGGCTTCAAGGGTCTTTTTGATATTTGTGCACTCCAACTTTATTCACTAGTGGATCGATTTTGGTTTGGAGGGCTGCGGAGAGGTTTTTTCGCTAATTACTTCGGTTTCCTTTTTAATAACACGTCTTGGTGTTATCTTGTATTTGCATCTCTCTTCTCTTACTCTTTGAGCTTTATGTTTATCATTACCTTCTTGTGGTTATGGCTTAGAGAGTAGTTCCAATTATTGTGTATCATTTACTCTTGTTTTGTACTTAGATAAGTTAGAGTAAAAGCAATTAGCCGAGTTGTTAAAATTGGGGGGTCTAAACAAGCTATAGTTTTTTACATTATTTGAGCTTTTAGCTTTCAATAAGGATTTTCAATTATGGCCCCTCAGTCCTACTACTAAGCCATCCTACCACCACCCTTGCCAAATCTAATGGATCATAGCGATTAATCAAAGGCCTTTTTTTATTTTTTTATTTTTTTTTATTAGTTTGAATATTGTTGCTTTTAGTTTGAGGAATTTTTCTAGATCAATCAAAAATAATTTTTTCCCTTCTTTCTATGCAAAATTCACTTTAATTTCCTTTTTTACCCTTTGTTTTACATGGTTGATTATAATCTAGCTCTCACTCTTTGTTTTCAATTCTCTATTAGTCTTGAAATTTTACTTAATTGTTGACTAATCTACAATAAACATTTAACTAATTGGTGGCTAAGTAGCAAGAATGAAACATCGTAAAGCTCATATATTTGTTTTTTAATGGACAGAAATTATGGTGGCAATTGTTGGGATTAGTGCTCTAGAATCCTATTGTACGATGCTATGTACTATATTATGTATGACATTATGTATGACATGATGTATGACTTAATATTGTAATTAATAAAGTTTGTTTTATTATTATCTGAAATAATGGTAACATGAATATTTGGACATTATCATATAGTCCATGAGATGCATAGTATATGATTTATGTGAAAAATCAAAGAAGATATAAATCACAAATTCTTTGTAAACTTAGAATGTTAGTTCGTAGTTGGTGATGAAATTGGGCATTTCATCTGCGAAGACTATAACATATTAACTAAGATGATTTGTCTTGATCATGGAAATGGTGACTTCTAGTTAATATATTGATATGTTTTAAGAGTTAAGATATATTGAACTGGATCGCTGTGAGATTTATTATTCTTCTAATGACTGTCAATTGAATAATAAATCTCATGACTTATATTTATATGAACTCTTAATCCTGAGAGAATAATGGACCTGATTGTGAAGTGTAGGTTGCTTTGATATATCAGGAGTGAGATCTAAAGTAACGGTCAAAACCTCAGTATGTTAGGTAGCCACATTTAGCGTTGATGGAACATATATTCTCAAGATGGAATTCATAGTCTCTTAATGGAGATAGAAAATATTCCCTTGAGATAAGTTTAATGGGTTTGTTATTTAGAGAGTTAGGTCTAATCACTTTGGAAAGAAATTACTAAAGTATATATTTATGAAATTGGATTTCATAAATATATAATGAATAAATTGAAAGGATTAAACTGGGTACTCAAGGATTAAGATGTAGTAATCTACAAAGTGGCAGTCTTTATTTATGACTTTGTATTACTACGAATATTTTATGAAGGGATTGCATGTACAGTAAAGTCTTGGGATATAATTTATTAATAAGGCCTAGAGTGCAATTATATTTATATAGTGGTATTAAATATAATTAATGGTAATTTTGGACTTGTCAAGAGTTGACAGAAAAGCCCAAGGCCCATTGGAGCTAGTGTTTTATTTGTTCCCATTTGGTCCCACTCTAAGCCACATATTACAACCCAATTGGAAAGGCCCAAAAGGGTGGCATAATTAGATAATCAGTTATAGAAGAGAAACATACAGAATTTTGTAATCAATCACAAGTGCATGAAACGTTTTGTATGTGAGTGTTGGACACTCTCATTCTCTCTAGAACAAATACATATAACTGATCTAGAGACCACACATCTTGGGTGTTAGTGGAATTGGAGTGAAGATTGAAAGTGTAAGGTTGAATTTAATCAACCATCTTGTTGGCTTTATTCCGTGCCAAATTTGCTTGTATTTTAGCAATTAGTAACCCTGTATTTAGGTGGGATTCTTGTAAGGGTAGTGTATGAGAGAGTGTGAAGAAATGTTCAAGATTGTGCAAAGATGCAGGGACTCGCGACTGGAACTCGTGGGTGGCTCACGACTGGCAAGCCGCCAGAAGGAGGTCATGAGTCAAGCATGCGGGAAGCTGAAGTGTCATGCCAGCTGTTGCACTACAAGACAAAAAGTCCAGACTGGCAATGCAGTTACCTCGTGGCTTGAACTCGTGACTCAGTCAAGTCGCGAGGCCAAGCTGCCAGCCAGCTCTGTTTTGGAAAAATTGACTCTTCGCATTCCAAACACACACCAATATATATAGACCCTTATATCCATGAAATGTAGAGAGCTTCCAGAGAGAATTTTGAGAGAGAAACCCTAGAGAAAAACAAGATTGATTCATACACAATCTTTACTTAAGAGACTCTTCAAATTCCCCTACTCTTTTCCTCTCCATTGTTACACCTTTGAGATGTTCTTAGCCAAATCCTTTTCTCACCATACTCATATCTGTGAGAAGGCTTTTTGGTGCTTTAGGAAGTAGTTAGGAAGGGATCAATTCATATTGGTTAATGCTATGGGCTATAGCGGAATCCAATAAGTAAGAAAAGAAAAAGGTTCGGTGTAACCTCGTTGGAGCAAGAAGCTTGGAGGGCTAGGTACATTGGGTAAATTAGGCTTGGAGGATCTATTTCTGTTCATGTATCCCAACTACATTTTCTAGTGGATTATTGACTGCTTGGAAGGTGGCGGAGAGGTTTTACGCCGAGGGCTTCGGTTTCCTCTTCGATAACACATCGAGTGTTGTCCTTGTGTTTGCATCTCTCTTCCCTTTATCTTTACCATTTAATTACTGCTGTGATTGTGATTATTTATGGTTTAGATTGTTTATCAATTTGGTTATTAGCTTATGTTCACGTTTCACACATTTATTGTTTGACATTAAGCTTGAATCGATAATTTTGTAATTGGGGTCTAAATGTTCGTTGTGTTTTATACGCTATTTGAACATTCAATTGGTATCAGAGCGGGTACACTTGTTTTGGTTTAAATACCTAAGTGTGATTCTTGACCCCTTGTGTTTATTTGCCATGGATTGTGCTTTGAATGCCTTTTTGTATGATTTGGTTGATGATAAATGTAACATGCCACGTGTTTGTGAAAATGCCTCTATGAGTGATAATCCTCATGATTGTGATGTTATGTTACATAAATCTTTGGATATTGTTGATATTCCTAACATCAAACCCTTGAAGAAAAATGCTAAGAAGTTTCAAAAGAATTTTAGCAAGTTATTTTGTGAAAATGATGATTTGATTCTAAGCTCAAAGAATCCAACAAATTGGTTGAAAAATATAAAAAACTTGCTGAAATTTCTCTTCAAAAGCTGAAAGAGTTTGAATGTTTGAATATGGACTTGGATGCTAAACTTGTTTTGTCTAACAAACTTGTTGATGAGCTAAAATGTGAAAATAAATCTCTTAAGATGCATGCCAAGTGTTTGATTGCTGAACCTATTGATAAAAATGATGAAAATATTTGTTGCAGTCATGTTGTGGTACCCGATATTGTGCCTATTGTGTGTTCTACCACATAGAACAAATCGGTGTATATTCCTCCACACAAAAGAAAACAAAAGGTGGAGAGAAAGGCTATTAAGTCAAAGCCTCCGTTTTGGTCTCAACCTAAGACTTTGGATGGATCTAAGTTTGCTCCAACTTGCCACCATTGTGGTGTGAGTGCTCATATAAGACCTCAATGTCATAAGTTGAAGAGAGAACAAACCATGTTGCTAGATCCCTTTCTAAAAAGCCTAGTGAACCTAAACACATTGTTTGTCACCATTGTGGTGCTTTTGGTCATCTAAGACTTCATTGCTCTAAGTTTCATACTCTTAAAAGAATCAAAAGAAAAGAGAAACTTGAGCTTCTTGGAAGTTGTGCTAAAAAGGGTAAACCGGATTTGAGTGAAAATGGCATGTTGTTAAAGAAAATGTCTAATGCTCTTAACTCCTTGACTATGTGTATCTCCGGTTCTCATTCTTACAACCCTCGTCTCACTTCCTTTGAGATACTCATTCCAAACAATTGTTCCGTTTGGATGAGGAAGAGTTCCTATGGTTGAGCATTTGCTCTTTTGGTTCTTGATCTATTTCTTTCGATCTTTGTAGGACCCTTCATGCATTTGTGCCATATTTTCATGCATTTGTGCATCTTGCATTTATTTGTATGTATTGTTTTTTTTTTTTTTTTTTGATCTTACCATTTTGTTTTAGTTTTGTGTGAGTAAAAATTCAAAACCACATAAAAAGTATAAAATTCAAAAAGTTTGATCGTATATGTTTGAGCACATATCACATGTGAGTTTTACCTTGTACCTTTGTACTTATGGCTTTGTGCATTTACGAGCTTAGCTTGTTCTTTATGCACTTATATCTTTGTCGGAAATATCTTGACATCTATGTGTGATTTTTGTAAATTGATCTTCCAGCTTGTCATGAATGATTAGTCAATAGTCATGTTGGTTTTGATACATGCGTGGACTTGTGCTTATATATCTTCCCACTCTTTTGTATTTTTGCTTAAAGAGCTCAACAAATGTAAATTTCAAAATAAAAATAGATAATGAGCTGCAAAAGCCGTCGCACATACTAGTTTTTTACTAGGAAAAAGGGAAAGCGACTTATTAATAAAAATGTATGATGCCCAAAAAGCCAAAAATTTGTTCATCAAATTGAAATATCAAAAATTTTAAGCATCGATCTCAAAAAGAGATGTAAAGATAAAAAATGATCAAATGTTATGAATTGTAAAGAAGCCAAATAAAAAGCTTCAAAGATATGTAATCATTTTCTTGTGGGGAGTCATATATGTTCATTTCTATAAATGAGATAGACCACTTGGTACACACACACAACACACATGCCTAATGTTCAATGAATGCCTTATTCATTTGTTCGATTGTACTTGTTTAAATGTGATGTGTGTGTGCTCAACTATATATGAATCAATTCAAAAATATTTTTGATCATTTTATCTGTTTTTGGAAATGATTTTTATCACTCTTTGTGTTCATGTTTAGTGCTTACTTTGTCTTTCATTGTTTAAACATGTTCTGTGTTGAAAAACAAGTGTTAGAATTTTTGGCGACTCGTTTTGGCGACTTGCCCAGTCGCGAGTACTAGTCACGAGTTTTGGTGGCTCGTTTTGGCAACTTGCCCAGTTGCGAGCCCAGTTGCGAGCCCAGTTGTAAGTTCACACAAAATGGTTTCGCGACTCACTTGCGACTCAGATCGCAACTCACCAGTCACGAAACGCCCCAGAATCAGCTTTTTAAAGAGCTTTTTCGTGGGAAACTTGTTTTAAACTTCTCCCATCCTCTTTAAAACCCCTCTTTCAATATTTTTACATAAAAACCTAACCAATTTGAATGGTTTTTCGTAATTTTAAACTCTTTTCATTGATTTGGATCCTTCGATTATGTTTTGGTGAGTTTTGTGCTCTTAGTTGGGATTTTCATTATAGGGGTTGAGAAAACTTCATTTTTGTCAAATTTTTATATGGGATTAGTTTCTTTTGATGATTTGCTTTGGATGTTGGCCCCTTGTGGCAAAAAGAACATGTATTAAGGGTGGATTTCATGATGTTCATGCATTGTTTCACATTATTCTTCATAGTGTGCATACTAGGTGTTTGATAAAATGCCTCTGAGGCATTTTCTCGCTTATTTGGACTCTGATGAGTATCAAACTTTGGGGTTTCTCATGTTTCCTCATTAGGAACATGTTTGGTTCATTGGTTGTGTATTTAACACACCTTGCCTCACATGTGTATTTTTCATGCATTGGTCATGCATTGCACATAGCCACCTCTTGCACATACCTTTGCTACCCTTGTCATGCATTGGTTCATACATTGTTTCTTCATCCTAGCATGTCGTGTTTACCTTATGCTTTGTAGCATTTTGTTTCATTTTAGGTTTGAGCTTAATTTTCTCATTCATCTCACACCCCTCATGCATCATTATCATTATTCATACATTCATCTCTTACTCTTATTTCTTCCTGACCCTTTGTCTATTCCTGACAAAAAGGGGAAGAGTATACTCTAGAGAGTATACCGGAGAGTTTTAGTCATTTCTATATGACCTTTGTGCACATTCTTAGGGGGGAGAAATTCTATTTCTCGTGCACATTTGTAGGGGAGAGAAATATTCCATAGGGGAGATGCATATACCAAGGAGGAGAAGACATTGAGCTAATAAGAAAACTTTGTTTTGGTGTTTGGTGTTTGATCAAGTTGCTCACATGTTTCACATCATGATTATTTGATCGCAATTTACTTGTTACATTATACTTGTCCTTTTTATGACTTGCTTTACCGTGAGGGTCTAATGTGTTTTGTGCAAGTGTTTCAGGTTACAGGCATATATGTTCCAAGTGCATCACAGCTTCTCATCATTTTGAAGAGGAGAAACTTTAAGCACTTTTAGTTTATTTAAAATATTTTATTTGTATGGTACATTTGTGACCGTTTGCTTTTGTAAGCTTTTAGGTTTTTTGTACCCATGCTTTGTAGCTGATGTACTTGTTGCTAAATGTCATGCATTTTCTTTAAGTACATCACTCTTGTGCCCTTGTAGGATTTTGTTTCTAGATGCATATATGTTTTATGCATTGGTTGAGTGTTGGACATACAAATGATACTCTGCAAATAAGCTTATCAGCTTGCATGTCCAGATGTTCATTCCTTGTGTGAATGAGCATTGTGATCACTATTATATAGTGATTGATTGTTTGGTTGAGCCATGGTTTACTGATTTATCCTATCTTTCTTGATCGCATTGTACTTGCTTCATATGCATTACAAGTTTTTCTACATACAGTGATCAAATTGTGTTGTTGTATTTCAGGAGATACTTGTTCGTATGATTCAAGAGCTTATCAAATTCTAGAGTTAGGTGTGAGTGAGTTTTGTTCAATTGTTCTCAACTTAAGCGTTAAGTCTAGAGTTCGTTGTAGGGTTTTGTCATGGAATAGCCAAAGGGGGAGATTGTAGGGTTGAATTTAATCAATCATCTTATTGGCTTTATTCCGTGCCAAATTTGCTTGTATTTTAGCAATTAGTAACCCTGTATTTAGGTGGGATTCTTGTAAGGGTAGTGTGTGAGAGAGTGTGAAGAAATGTTCAAGATTGTGCAAAGATGCAGGGACTCATGACTGGAACTTGCTGGTGGCTCGTGACTGGTAAGCCACCAAAAGGAGGTCACGTGTCAAGCATGCGGGAAGCTGAGGCGTCATACCAGCTATTGCACTACAGGACAAAAAGTTTAGATTGGTAATACAATTACCTCGCGGCTTGAACTTGCAACTTAGTCAAGTCGCGAGGCCAAGCCGCTAGCCAGCTCTGTTTTGGAAAAACTGACTCTTCGCATTCCAAACACACACCACTATATATAGACCCTTATACCCACGAAATGTAGAGTGCTCCTAAAGAAAATTTTGGGAGAGAAACCCTAGAGAAAAACAAGATTGATTCATCCACAATCTTCACCTAAGAGACTCTTCAAATTCCTCTACTTTCTTCCTCTCCATTGTTACACCCTTGAGAGGTTCTTAGCCAAATCCTTTTCTCACCATACCCATATCTGTGAGAAGGTATTTTAGTGCTTTGTGAAGCAGTTAGGAAGTGACCAATTCATATTGGTTGATGCTATGGGCTATAGCAGAATCTGGTAAGCTAGAAAAGAAAAAGATTCGGCGCAACCTCGTTCGAGCAAGAAACTTGGAGGGCTTAGGTACATTGGGTAGATTAGGCTTGGAGGGTCTATTGCTGTTCATGTATCCCAACTACATTTTCTAGTGGATTATTGACCGCTTAGAAGGCAGCGGAGAGGTTTTACGCCGAGGGCTTCGGTTTCCTCTTCGATAACACATCAGGTGTTGTCCTTGTGTTTGCATCTCTCTTCCCTTTATCTTTACCATTTAATTACTGCTGTGATTGTGATTATTTATGGTTTAGATTGTTTATCAATTCGGTTATTAGCTTTTGTTCATGTTCCGCACATTTATTGTTTGACATTAAGCTTGAATTGATAATTTTGTAATTGGGGTCTAAACGTTCGTAGTGTTTTATACGCTATTTGAACATTCAAAAAGTGTTCTCGAAAACTTCTGATCTTTGTTTTGAAATTCACCATACCAAGGTACACTCTCTTGTTCTATATTCTGAAACTTACATAGTGCATGTTATCAATTGTTAATGAAGTAGATCCATTAATTTTTTCTACTGCGCACATTTACTTTTCCAACAGCAATATGAGAGGTAATTTTTGTTAATGTTTTAATCATTCGAATCTTCTATTAAATTTGATTGAGATAGTAGGTTTCCTTCTTAGGTTGTTAATTATGAAGATGGATTGTAAGCTTATCAGGATCAGAGTGCTAACTGGGCAAGTCACGACCATTTTGCGACCCCAAGCAACAACAAGGTCATGAGTTGCATAATCTTTGCACTTTGCTTTCTCTACATTTTCTGGCCAGTGTATATCTACCAACACAAACACACACACACACACACACACACACACACACACACACACACACACACACACACACAGCTGTGATGTGTGGCAAGAGCTTTTGATAAGGGTCTTAACAAATCCTAGTTGAGGAGATTGACATCCAAGAGATGCCACTTTAAGTGTCAAAAAAGAGAGAACTTTTGTTTGAGCGAAAACACACTCCATCATCTCTTTTCCATATTTTTCAATCTTTGATTGAGATTTTGTAGTCCTTTATCTCACCTATACACACAGAGCCTGTGAGCTGAGTGAAAGTTCATGGAAACTTGAGAAGCCACATTCAAAATCCAATTCATTTTGGTGGATTTTCCATTAGTGGTTCAATGGAGGTTCTCTGATAAGCTAGAAAGAGAAAGAACTCGAAGCAATTGATTGCTAGCTAGAACTTGGAGGGCTCAAGTACATATAGACTTATGGGCTTGGAGGGTTCATAGTGTTTTTGTGTACTGCAACTATCTTGTTTAGTGGAGATTTCCAACGGGTGGTTGGGGAAGAGGTTTTTCCGGGGTCTTATGGGTTTTCCTCTTCCTAAACACTTCTTAGTGTTTGTTTTAGTTTGCTTGCTTTCTCCATATTTCCATTTTGCTCTAGTTTTGTTTTGAATTTTATAGTATAACTTTTGTTATATGGAAATTTGGTAATCATTTACACTTGGACTAATATCATTAGTTTTTAAAAGTGATTAAATCGTAAAAAACATAGATTAGAGTTCTAAATATTTGCTAGGGTTTACTATAGAATCTTTCATGTAGAAATATAATAATCATATATGATGCCCTAATTTGATTGATTGTGTGATGTGTGTGGGTGTGTGATGAATCCCACATCGGGCATATACTAGGTTGAGCTAGGCTTTATTAACAACTACAAAGAGCCTCAATTGTGACCAATCCTTTTGAGGTATAAAACAGATTTGGCTAGTGCTTTTCCTTGGGTTGTTACATGTGGTATCAAAGTATAGGTTTATGATTCTGTAGACTTATAGGTTTAATCTTGAGATGATTTTCGAACAAGAGTGTGATCATGATGAATTTTAGTGTTATAATTATTTGACCTTTCATAGTGTTTTTTCAGAAGCGTGTAGGAATGATTGTTGTACTTTCTATGTGTTTGGTCTTGACCTTTAGGGATATTTAAAATCTGTACTTATGATACCTTGTTGTATTTCTTAGAGAGATGGCTCCACCAAGGAGGAACATAGGGAATGGTCAATCGAATACTGGGGGAATGGTTGACACCTGGCCTTGATTGAGGCAGAAGCAGAAAAACCACCATCGCCATTGTGGGCCCTTGTTCGACCACCCGCTGTGGTGACAGCTCCCACGTGTGTGGGGCCCCATTGGAAGGCCCCTCTCGGTATATATGGTGGTGTATGTTCGCACAGAGCTTTAAGTGCTCTCTCTCTTCGTGGAGGAAGCTAGGCCTACCTTTGGTTTTAGGGCAAGAATCTGGGCCAAATTTTAAGGGATTACCAAAGGTAAATGGAGTCGCCACCAATCATTGGGTTTTTCTAAGGTGTGAATGGTCTCCTGTTTCTAGTTGATTTTATTACCAATCCTAGGCTAAGAAAAAAGGGCATTTTTCCTAATCTAATGTGGATGGAAAAAAATCTTGATTCTTAGGTCCAAAAGTTTGGTTATGAGTGGGGAAAGTGTTAGGCACCCCACAACACCTGTCTAAGGACAGTCCTTTGTTTTGATAAAACCTTAATTTTCGGAGATTGGTAATAAAAATATGATTTTGGCATTGGCTATTGGGGCTTTGCATGCATGAGGCCTTTGCGGTTTGGCTTTTGAAAGGGTATGGTCCCAATCTATGCTTTCCTATGGAATTCGAGCCAAGTACTAGATTTGCACAGTGAAAATCCAGCGACGTGTCACCTTACTTTTGCAGCGAAAATTAGGCATCGCTTACCTTAGGTGACACAGACTGTGATGTTCACACTGAAAAATGTGGGGAGCAAGTATATATACATACATCATGCATAATGCAAGCACATAGAGCAGGAAAATAAATGTCTACATCCCTAGAGCATGGCCCAAAATATAGGTGTAGGAAAGTAAACAGGCGTTGCCATACTCTAGAGATGAGGATGAATGGTACAAGGCATGATATATCAATACAAACCATCTAAGAGAGAAAGGGAGGAGAAAGGAAGGGGTTTAAAAGAGTACATAACCAAAGGGAAAGGCTAAACTCCTAAAGCTATTGAACACAGCAGCTTGGCTTATCTATGTGCTTGTGTTTGCGCCCATTTTGCTTTCACCTAAGAGACCATGCCCTAGCTCCATATGTCCTCGCTCCATGTGTGTACATGCAAAGGCAAAGACAAGAAATCATCAGACAAGCAATGGAAGGAAAAGATGCGAAGTGCATATGAAAGAGCGTAAAGCGGGTAAGCATGATAGGCATGGCAAGCAAACAAGTGAGGAAGCAAACAAACGAACAAAAAGGCAAACAAGCAAGAGAACACATAAAAAGGTGGCGTCCATGAAGGACAAATGTATGTTTGGATCGAATGTCCATAACTTCATTAAGTTGAAGAATGGACAACACACTAGCAAGCAAGACTTGTGCATGGATGTGTAAGCAAGCGTGTAAAGATGCATATAAAGCCAATGGGAAGCACAAACAAGTATGGCAAGCATATCATCACACAGAGCAGAAAAGGGGAAAGGTATGCATTAAGCAATCGACATCATGACAATGTGTCCCAAGTGGTTGCATACAAACAGGGCCTCATGGGCGTCGAATGTAACCACACAACCACACGCTTTCTAAGGGCGTCAAATGTGGCAAAGCCTAGAACAAGAGAGGTTAACACAAGCATAAAGCATAGAAGCAAGCAAGCATAGACATGCAAAATGGGTGATCCAAACCCTTTTATGTAGGCCTTCGTGTATGAACAATGACAAAGACCACAGGGTCTAGATCGGGTCCTAATCACTAGGCCAAAAGAAAGATAAAGCGACAAAAGGGCTACAATAGCACATGGCATGACAAACATAGCCTAGGTCTAGGCACACAAACATGACATGGAGCGCACAAGCACATGGAATATAGCATAAACCATGTAGAGAATGTAGATCCAAGCACACAAGAGTGTGGAAACATGGATCTACACATATAGGCACAGGAACATATATGTAAACATGTAGAAATCTAGCACATAAACATGGAAGAACATGAATCCAAGCATATAAGCATGTGAAGACTCGGACATAGACATAGGACCATAGAATGTGCATACAAACATGTAGATCTAAGCAAGACATAATCGTAGACATGATATCAAGCATATAAGCATGTAACCCCAACATCAACATAGAGCAAAAAAGAGGAACAAAACATAGAAAAACATGGCATAAAACCCTAAACATGTAGATTTAAACATATGAACATGTGCGAACATAGACTGAAGCACGAAAATGGCATAAGACATAACAACAAAGAGATTTAAGCTAGAAACACCAATAAAAAAAGAAACATGCTGAGAAAGCCATAAATCATGTTATTAAAGCAAAAATAGCAAGATAAATGCTAGAAATAAGATTTAGCAAGTTAGGGGTGTGGATGATAGCTTAAAAAGCTACATCCACACCTTTAAAACCCAAATCCAAAGCGTAGAACCAAGGAAAGGAAGATTGAGTATAAGAGCAATACCTTGTGTTCTTTGGTGAAGAGGTAAGAATCAAGAAGCTTTTATGTGTTTTTTGGTGTTTGAAACAGAGAAAAAACATGTAAAGAAGCTGGGCAGAGAGCAAAACTCAGAAAAAATGTTGTCTCCCTTGGTCTATGGGGTGCCTGGGGCTGTATATAACCTTGGCATGCTTTTCGAGGCGGTAGCCCTTCAAGGGCCTCTAGCCTCAACTTCCTTTAATTGGGTTAATCTTGACACTTTTGGAAAGCTCTTGACTTCCTTTGAAAAGGAATTGAACTTGAAAATCCAACGATCGGATCAAAAGTTATGGCTCTCGGAAGTTTGTGGTGCATCGATTGGTGCGCCCCTCGATTTTTATGATATCTCAGTTGTTCTAATTCTGATTTCATCCTATGAATAGTCGTTCGAACGAGAATTTGATAATCTTCGCAATGGTGTTGGTTTCAACCAGTTTTGACAGGCGGATTAAAATTAGGGTTTTTGAGCCCACCCGAGATCGACTTCGGGTCAAACTTAGTTAAACTTGGCCAAAGTTTTTAAAAATCTCCGATAAGCTCGGGTTTGATGAAAAACTGTGAAATACATTTTTTTACGAGAGTTTGGACCTCATTTGGCCTTTGGTCAAACCTAAGGCTAACTAGGGGAATTTTGGTCATTTTAGCTAAAAAAAGGCACTTTAAGTGCTTTGGTGCCCAAACGGGTTGTGCCACTTCGTTCTGGATGCTCTCGTGGACCTATGGAGAGAAAATGATATTTTTGGATTTTTTGGGGTCTAGCATACAAATCAAAGGCTAACAAAATACTGTATCAATAGGAACCGCTAATCTTCAGGTTATTATTAAAGCCATTTGTGGCTTAACTAATATAGTGCAACATCAAGTAGGAGCCACCAATCCGACTAGCACTCTGGAGAAGTTTAGAAAGCTTAACCCACCTACTTTCAAGTGTACAAAGGATCCAATAGCGACTAACAATTGGCTTAAGGAGATAGGAAGGCTTTTTAGGGAAATAGAGGTTAGTGATGAGCAATGAGTTATCCTTGCTATTTTTGTATTGAAATGTGATGCATTGGAGTGGTAGGAGTCCATGAGAGGACACATGGGAGAGAAGTTATAACTTGGCAGCATTTTGTTGAACTCTTTCATAAGAGGTATTGTCCCGATAGTTTGATGGTCCAAAAGGAAGTTGAGTTCATTCGCATAGCACAAGGTACTCAATCAGTGTATGACTATGAGTGGAAATTTCCTGAATTATCCCGCTTTGCTCCATACATGGTTGACACAGAAGCAAGGAAGTCTAGGCATTTTGAAAGGGGCTTGTAGATATCGTACTTTATCTACACTCGATTTGCATGCCGGATCCTGAAAATTCTAAAAATATTATCTTTTCTCCATGGGGCCGTGGAAACATCCAAATTAACATGGCGCAACCTGTTCGGGCATCAGAGCACTTGAAGTGCCATTTCAGGTCAAGTAGACCAAAATGCCCCTGGTCAACCCAGGTTTGACCAGAAGTAAAAGTCAGTCAAAATCATCTCAAAATGACATTTTTTATGTTTCTACAACAAACCCGAGCTACTCGGTGATTTTTGCCAACTTTGACCCAAGGTTGACTCCTAGATACTAGAAACCCTAATTTTGATCCAATTGTCAGAATAGGTTGGGACCAGTACCATTACGAAGATTATCAAATTCCCTTTCCAACAATTATTCATGGGTCAAAATCGGAGTTAAAACGGTTGAGATATCTAGAAAATCGTGAAAAGCACGTTAGCATGCTTCTTAAGGTCATAACTTTTGATCCAACTGTCGAATTTTCAGTTTATGTAGTGTTCTAGAAACTAGATATCTAGGGATTTCCGGGGACACCAAGATCAGCTCAATCCGAGTTTGGGAATACCTTCAAATATGCATCCAAAGTTGAACCAAGAAAAGGCTAAAACTGCTGATGTCAACAGGGTGGCCGGCAGCCCTACAAGGTGCACTAGAAGCTGAAGGGTCATTTTTCCAATATAAATTCCCCCAAACCACTCATTTTGCCAAAAAAAAAAAAAAAAAAAAAAAAGGAAAAAAGAAGAAGAAGAGTTTTGGGCAATTTCTGGGCAGATTCTCTCTCTCCTCACTCTCTAATTTCTCTCCCAAACACATCCAAACACCTTCAAACACCTTAGATTCTCCTCTTTTCTCTACAATCATCAAGTTAGTGTTCTTGCATCCATTCTTCCTCTCCTTGGTTCCATACCTTGGATTTAAGGTTTAGGGCTGTGGATGTAGCTTTTTAGCTACAATCCACACCCTTTTCTCTTTATAGCTTTTCCTAGCTTTATCTTGCTTAAGAAAATGCTTTTATTTCTTTTCCTTGCATGTCTTTACAGTTTTTCTAGCATGTTTCCTTGCTTATGCAATGATTTATTGCTTTGACGTTGTTGGCCTAGCCTTCTTAGGCTAGGATATGTCTAAATTTAATGTTTGTGCTTAGATCCACATGATTTTGTGCTCCTTGCCATGTTTATGCTTAGATCTACATGCCTATGTGTTCTTTGCCATATTTATGCTTAGATCTACATGTTAGTGCTTAGATCTATGTCCCTATACTTAGATTTATATGCTTATGTGCTCCTTGCCATGCTTGTGTGCTCGAATCTATGTTGGTTGCTATGCCATGTGCTACTTTAGCCTTTTTTTTTTCCCTTGATATCTCTCTTTCTTGCATTTTGGCCCTTATTGGTGGGGTGTAGATCTAGATCCTGTGGTCTAGGCCTACATCTGCACACCTAGGCCTATATCAAAGGGTTTGGATCATTTCTGTTGCATTTCTATATTTGCTTACTTGCTTTTATGCTTTATCTCCATGTTAGCCTCTCTAGATCTAGGCTTTGCCATGCTTTATGCCCTCTGTGGGCTTATGCTTGTCAATCCCTGGGACCACTTGCTTGTGTGGTTGCATCCATCCCTCTTAGGGCTTGTTTGGATGTAACCACTTGTGAGATACACCTCTGTGGTGTTGGTATGCTTGATTCACACCTGTCTCCATTCCATGCAATGTTAATATGCTTGCCTTGCTTGCTTTGTGCCATTTGTTTGGCTTTCTTTGCTTCTTTGCATCTTTGCACACTTGCCTACATGTTCATGCATGATTCTTTGTGTCGTCCGTACTCCAATCCAATGGAACTACGGACACCTGATCCAAACTTTTATTTGTCCTCCGGGTTCAAAGAGACCCGAAGGCTAAATGAAGGGGAGTTGATCCTAAAGATGGGGACTGGTGCAACTATTGCAGCTACTAACATTGGAACCTTTTATTTAGAATTTTCTTCTAGTAGAACTCTTGTCTTAGAAGATTGTTTATATGTGCCAGAAGTGTGAAGAAATTTAGTTTCAGTTTCAAAACTTGGTTGTTTAGGATATTCATTTCTTTTTACTTTTAAACTAGTTAAGTTTAATACTAAATTTGTAACTTCTGGCATATTACAAGATGGTCTTTATTTTTTGAGTTCTATTGATAATTGTATTAATTGTGTTGAGAATGATATTGCTGCCAGTGTGTTATCTCTTAAAAGAAAAAGAGATGTTAATCCTACATATTTGTGGCACTCAAGGCTTGGTCATATCAATATTGACTGAATCAATAGATTGGTAAAGGATGGGCCATTAAATATTTTGAAGGTAGAGCCTTATCCAATTTGTGAGCTTCGCTTACAAGGGAAAATGACCAAAAGTCCCTTTACAGGAAAAGGAGCTAGAGCCACTGATGTATTAGGATTAATACACACTGGTGTTTGTGGTCCTATGAATCACATGCCAAGAGGTGGTTTCTATTACTTCATTACTTTTATTGATGATTATTCTAGGTATGGTTATTTGTACCTAATGAAACATAAATCTGAATCCATTGAAAAGTTCAAAGAATTTCGTAATGAGGTTAAGAAACAAGCTAGGAAATGCATAAAAGTTCTTTGCTCTAATAGAGGAAGAGAATACCTCTTGGATCAATTTAAGAAATATTTAAAAGAAAATGGGATTATTTGTCAATTGGCTCCCCCTACCACTCCTCAACATAATGGTGTAGCTGAAAGAAGAAATAGAACCTTATTAGATATGGTTCGTTCCATGATAAGCATGTTAGAGTTGCCAATTTCATTTTGGGGTTATGCTTTGTAGACTGCTGTTTATTTATTAAATAGAGTCCCTCCCAAATCAGTTCCTAATACCCCATATGAGTTATGGACTGGTAAGAAAGCAAGTCTAAATCACTTAAAGATATGGGGTTGTCCAGCACATGTTAGAAAGTCTAATATGGATAAGCTAGGACTAAGGAGTGATAAATGTTTATTTGTTGGTTATCCCAAGATGTCTACTGGTTTCTATTTTTACATTCCTAGTGAGCAAAATGTTCTTGTGAGCAGGAATGCTATTTTTCTTGAGGAAGATAGCTTAAATGACAGTAGAGCAAAAGTTTCTCTCAATGAACAAACTGATAACCCAATGGCTGAGTTGAATGAGAATAATGAAGAGCAAGTAATAGTGCCTACTGAACCAAGTAAAATACAAGAGAGTCGATGTAGTAAAAGGATTATCAAGCCTTAAGTTAAACTCACTTTGTTAAGTGAGATTTATCTAATGGAGTTAGAGGAGCATGATAATGATCCTTTTACTTATCAAGAGGCAATGACTGATAAGGACGTTATGAATTGGAAAAGGGCCATAGAATCCAAGATGGACTCAATGTATACCAACCAGGTCTGGACCTTAGTAGACAAACCAGAAGGTATTAAGCCTATTAGTTGTAAATGGGTCTACAAAAGGAAGATAGGACCTAGTGGTAAGGTGGAGACCTATAAAGCTAAACTAGTGGCAAAAGGGTATAATCAAAAGGCTAGAATTGATTATGAGGAAACCTTTTCGCTAGTAGCCATGCTAAAGTCCATAAGGATTCTATTGTTAATTGCTCCACATTACGATTATGAGATATGGCAAACGGATGTTAAAACAGCTTTCTTGAAAGGACACTTTTAGGAAGAAATTTAAATTGACCAGCCAGAAGGTTTCATATCTTATGGTCAAGAATCAATAGTGTGCAAATTGATGAGATCTATATACGGCCTAAAGCAAGCATCACGCAATTGAAACATCCGTTTTGATGAGGCAATCAAATCGTTTTGTTTCTCACAAAATATGGATGAACCTTGTGTTTACAAAAAGGTTAATGGGAGCACTATTACATTTTTAGTTCTTTATGTAGATGACAAACTGCTTTTTGGAAATGATGTAGGAGCAATGTCATCTATAAAAGTATGGATATCTAGTCACTTTGCAATGAAAGATCCTGGTCAAGCATCCTATATACTCAAAATAAAATGTTTAGAGACCGAAAGAAAAGGTTATTAGGACTTTCACAGGTCAACTATATTGACAAGATATTGGCGAGGTTGTTGGAAAATCTGGTTTTGTATCTCATACAAAACACACAACGGAAGTAACAAACACGGATCTACTTCAATCATGAAAGATAACACGTAACCTTGAATTCTAGAACAAAGAATAGGAAGCGTACCTTGATGTAGTGAATTTCAAAACCATGACTTGAGAATACCTTTAATCTTCATCTCAATTCCACATGGTGCCCAAGATGTGTGGTCTCTCAATCAGCCTTTTTGTACATAGATTCTCAAAAAAAATTCTTCTTTTTTTTTTCATCACACGTACATTTAACTACCGTAGTAGTTTCTTTATTTAATAACTCTTATTAAATAAAAACTAATTATCTAATTGGGTTAGCCTTTTGGGCCTACCCAATTGGGTTTTAGTTTGTGGCTTGAGATGGGACCAAAGGGAACAAATAAGACTCTAGCTCCAATGGGCCTTGGACTTTTTTGTCAACTCTTGACAAGTCTAAAGTTACCATTAATTATATTCAATACCACTATAAGAATATAATTGCACTTTAGGCCTTATTAATAAATTATATCTCAAGACTTTATTATACATACAACCCCTTCATTAAAATATTCGTAGTAATACAAAGTCATGAATGTTGACTGCCACTTTGATGATTACTACATCTTAATCCTTGAGTACCCACTCTAATCCTTTATGTTATTCAATATATATTTATGAAATCCAATTTCACAAATATATATACTTTAGTAACTCTTTACTAAAGTGAGTTACTAAAGTGGTTGGGCCCAACTCTCTAAATAACCATACCCATTAAACTTATCTCAAGGAAGTATTTTATATCTTCGTTAAGAGATTATGAATTCCATCTTGAGAATATATGTTCCATCAACACTAAATGCGGCTGCCCAACATACTGAGGTTTTGACCGTAACTTATAGATCTCACTCCTGATATCTAAAAGCAACCTACATCTTATGATCAGGTCCATTATTCTCTCAGGATTTAGAGTTGATGTAAATAGAAGTCGTGAGATTTATTATTCATTTGACAGTCGTTAGGAGAATAATAAATCTCACAGTAGTCCAGTTCAATATGCCTTAACTCTTAAAACATATCAACATATCAACTAGAAGTCTCCACTTCCATGATCAAGATAAATCATCTTAGTTGATATGTTATAGTCTTCGCAGATGAAACGCCCAATTTCATCACCGACTACGAACTAAAAATTCTGAGTTTATGAAGAACTTGTGATTTACATCTTTCTGTGACTTTTCACCTAAATCATATACTATGCATCTCATGGACTAAAATAATGTCCCATTAGTTCATTTGTTGATTGTCTCATATAATTAAACAATTTAATTATTTATAACATGCCAATAAATTGGATTTTAGGGCACAAACCCTAACAATCTCCGACTTTCCCTTAAAGATAATTTACCACATATCCGACACTTATCTCCCTTTAGAGTAATTTTATAGTCACTCTAAGGGAAGGTTTGGAAACAAGTTTCAGCCAGATTTATTGTATAAATTATCTTTTCTACTACTACTACTCACATACTCCTATCTCTCTAATGAGATAATACTTACACTTAATATGTATCTTCACCACCTAGGATGAACACATTTCCTGAAGTCCAACTTCATGAATCACAATCAAACTACAAGTCAGTATTTGTACATTCAGTAAACATCAAAACTTCACTTTTGTGGACAAGCATATAATCCCTCATTCTCCTAAGATATTTGAGTATATGCTTTACTCCCACTAAATTAAGAGATCTTTGATGCACTTGATATTTGCTTACTATACCCAGTGCAAAATAGACATTTAGCCTAGTATTTAGCATAGCATAAAGACTTCCTATCGCAAAATAGACATTTAGCCTAGTATTTAGCATAGCATAAAGACTTCCTATCGCAAAATAGACATTTAGCCTAGTATTTAGCATAGCATAAAGACTTCCTATCGATTTGATATAAGGAATCGTCTTATATGCTTTTCCTTTTATATGTCTTAAGACCATAGTCCTTTTATAAAGGAACTTCAAACTTAAAAGGAAAGAATCTTTTGTTGAAGTATTACATGCTATACTTGGCTAGAATCTAATCTATTTAAGCAATTTGAGAGACCCAACATCCTAATTTCTGAATTTTAACAAAGTTATAATTCTTAGGATGTGACTAGTCTTTCCCAAGTACTTTATATCATAGTGGACTAGACAACAAAAAATTCTATTGATGACAATAACTCCACATCATCCTAAATGATTAGAATGTCATCAACATACATTAAGAAATTTATTATTCTATATAACTTTTACACACTTAAGGCCTTTTAATACTTGATCAAAATCAAACAATTTGATTGCTTGATCAAAGATGATATTTATGACCTAGATGCTTGCATTAGTCCATAAATGGACTTTAAGCAACTTGCATGCTAATCACCACTGGTTCTTTGCTATGAACAAGTCTAGTTACATCATATAGATGTCTTCCTCAAGATTGCTACTAAAAGAAGCTTTCTTGATATCCATTACCATATTTCATTCAAATGAAATATAATGGATGAGAGAATCTAGATAGAGTCAAACTTGACTATTGGTGAAAAAATCTTTTCATAATCGAACCATTTCTTTCTGAATAAATCTTTTCTCCACTAGTCTTGACTTTGAAGGTTTTCACCTTCAAATCTATCAATCTCATTTACTTGTAGACCTATTTGAAAACAATAGGCTTAATGCCATTAAGCGCCTCTATAAGTTCTAGACTTTAAATAAAATCTAATTCTATTCACATAACCTTGATCCTGTAATCTATATTCATATCATCTATTGTCTTTACGTAGGACCAAGGATCAAATTCACATCCTTGTGGAATAACTACAAAAGTTTATTCCAAAACTATGAATTTATTTGGTAATCCTCCCACTACGATGTTGTACTAGTGTAATAGTTATCTATAGAATAATGTCTCATGGTGTATCTAATACAACCATCTCATTTCCAAATGTATTTTATAGTTATCCTAAAACAAATTCTGACATTTTTCTTCTAGAACAATCAACTTTTACTTTAAAAGAGCCATTTTCCTCCTTTATGTATGCACTAACTTAAAGAAGTCATTGGAACTTCATTCCTTTACCAAAAGGAGCCCTAGATCATATTATCCTCTAAATAGAATTCATAGATTGTGCATATAACAAAATTATGGTTCTAAAAGCCCATCTTTCACCAATCTTGAATAACACTTAGATTAATAAGATCTAGACATAAGTGCCAGAACATACAAAACCAAAGAATGGAAATTTTCTCTTTAAAAGGTAAAACATGTAAATTTTCATCTAGAAAACAATCATGGACAATGCTTAGCTTTACCAAACAGAAACAATTTCCTTTTGGCAACTACTAGGGCAACTAATTTGTCTAATTGTTTGGTATTATAATTCTTCTTCTTATTACCCTTACCTTTCAATTTAGGCTAAGAATTTAAATTAAATCATATTGATCTTAGCCTTAGCTTTTAGGATGTTTTTCGTTGCGTAAAACTCACTCATCAATTCAGATAATATAAAAAATTTACTTATTTTAAAAAATAATCTGAATTGATCAAATGATTCTAACAAGAACTTGTGGATCATATCCACATAAGATTAAAATTTAATCTCTACATCCAAGAATTCCAATTCATTTTAAAAATAAAATATTTTCATAAAATGACATAGAATTGGAACTTCTTAAGCTTTTCTTAGCTCTTAATATGATTCATACCAAACATCTCATTTAGACTTGATATAAAGTCTAAGTCTAGTACTAAGCATCTTATGTTGTAGCACAATTGAGATAGAAGCCAATATAGCATACTAGCATTTCAATGGAGACTATGATCACATCATAAGTTGTCTTCCATAAATGCATCATGTGTAGGAAATTATGACAATGCTGAATCAAAACATAAATATGTACTTCAGCTCCTTTAAGCACCATGTCCAAAATTATTTCTTAGTTAATGTGATTCATTTAAATTAGTAGCTAGAGACAAAATTTATGACAACCATGAACTTAATTACTAGGGACATTATATTTTGCATCCATAACAATATAATATGGAACCCGAAAAACATACTATACTCAATGCAACGACAACCTAATCCCACAATTAATATTCCTTGGAAGCGAGGTCATACCAATCACTATGATTAGGCGAGAATTATTCTCATTATTAATGCTATCATGGTAACTCTTATCAAACAAAAATAATTTGCCGCTTTTCCTTTAGTCTCAAAGTAATAATGACATAGCTCCGAAGGGAGGTTAATATTACACTTAGTCTAGTGTACACCATTGCCTAGAATCAATGTGAGTCACCAAGTAACTCTACAGAAGCGTGGTCGTTCTCAATGTAAAAACACATTTCATCTATCATTAAAAAGTTTAATTTGTAGTACCATGAATTAAACACCCTCCGAAGGGAGCAAGGCATATATGCCAAGGCGAGGTGCCTAATCACACTACTATAAACTGGCAATGGAGGCCATGAGATCCAACCCTTGTATCTCTCTCCCACTAGAAATTTTAAAACAAGTGGATTGTCTTGAAATCATTGTGATCTAATCACAATTTTAACCCTACACATCAAATGTGTTTAATTGTTTAAATTCAATGTGATGTTACTATGTCACGTCACAATAGTGTAACGAACATTTGCGCAATCACAAAGAAGTTTAACCTTGTAATTCGTGAAGTAAATACCCTACGCATGGAATGCAAGACTCGAAGTCAAGACAAGGTATTTATTCACATTACAATAAACTTAAGAAAAGGGTTATTTCAGCACTCCCACTCATTATTTGGGTTTTTCTTTTAAATAATTGTGATCTCATCACAATTTATAACCTTGCACTTAATAAAGACTCTAATTTTATTAGAATCACTAACTAAAATGGAAGTCCTAAACTATTTAGGATTCCTTAAACACTAATGAATCAAAAATTAGTTATATAGAACTCTATCCTTAATTTACTAGAAAAAGGATTCTAATCTTATTAGAAACTATATAACTTTAATTAGAATTTTAATCTCATTAAAAAACCTCTAATTAAAATAAATTAAGGACTATTAATCATAAAATGACTTAGTACCAAGAGTTCTATTTAACTAACATCTTTGATCTCATTAGGTCTTTTAGTTAGAACCATGTGTAATCTAATTACACATAACCTTGCTCTTAAAAAACTTGAAAACACTTAGAAAAAATTCTGATTTTCTTTCTTTCGATCGATCGAATGTGCCCCTCGATTGGTCAAAAAAAATTAAAAAATTTGAACTTGACCACCTGACTTGTCCGATCGATACTCGATTGCCTCTCGATCGATCGAAAAACAAATTTGATCGATCGACTATCAATCGAAAATCAATCTATTTAAAAAGTCTGATCACTGTTTCACTCGATCGATCGAAAGTAATTTTCGATCGATCGAAACTTGTGAAACTTGAATTTCCAGAAATTTTCTAAGGCAGTTTTCTACAATTTTTCTTGAACAAACAACTAACATATGAACATGATAGTTAGAGAATGATATCAAAACTGAATTTCATTGATGCTATAGCCTTAAAGATCAATTTAACATACTTAAATTGAAATTTAAACAATATCATAACATCAATATCACTTTTTATCAAACAATAATTTCAATGTCCATGCAGAAAAATTAAATACTTTATTTTCTAACAACATGAAATTATTATCTCTAATTCTATGAATGCAAACATTCAGAGAAATTAAATTAAAAGGGGCTGTATGATACAACACAAAACTACTCACATGATATCATTTATATTAATCAATGCATTAAAGATAGTTATTGTATATGAAACATGGGTCCCTCGATATTCATCCAATAGCTATGACCAATTGCCAACTATATCCAGACTGTGCGAAACAAAAGTTTACATCATGGACATGATGCAATTGTCTTTTATTAGATATCAACAAAACCCAGCAATATATGTAGGCGGCGTGCACTCCAATACTCACATGAATCCATATATATATATATATATATATATTAATAAACCATATCAATGAAACAACGTTGAACATCATCATGCAAACGAATTCACTGAAACAATATTAATATAATATAGAGTCAAACCGCTATTCCATATATGCATTAAGTGTAATGAAACACGAAACCAATAGTGTCAGGTTTGTATGTCGTTTCTAATAACCGTATTCCCATCTTGACGATCTACGTTGATAAGAAACAAAGCAATTCTTAACCACCGTGTTTCACTTTAATACAAAGATTAAAACACACGGCATCTGGTTTTAACGAAAAATACTTTTAAAACAAAATTATGCAGAAACTTTTACTGCAGAAAACTAAAACACCGAGAAAATGATTTTTCCTTAATTCTAAAACTCAATCACATGTTATACAAGCATGATATTGAAGACCACTCTAATACCATTTGTTGGAAAATCTAGTTTTGTATCTCATACAAAACACATAGCGGAAGTAACAAACACGGATCTACTTCAATCATGAAAGATAACATGTAACCTTGAATTCTAGAACAAAGAATAGGAAGCGTACCTTAATGCAGTGAATTTCAAAACCATGACTTGAGAATACCTTTAATCTTCATCTCAATTCCACATGGTGCCCAAGATGTGTGGTCTCTCAATAAGTCTTTTTGTACATAGATTCTCAAAAAAAAAAAAAAAAAAAAATTTGTGTTTTTTTTTCATTATACGTACATTTAACTACATTAGTAGTTCCTTTATTTAATAACTCTTATTAAATAAAAACTGATTATCTAATTGGGTTAGCCTTTTGGGCCTACCCAATTGGGCTTTAGTTTGTGGCTTGAGATGGGACCAAAGGGAACAAATAAAACTCTAGCTCCAATGGGCCTTGGGCTTTTCTGTCAACTCTTGACAAGTCCAAAGTTACCATTAATTATATTCAATACCACTATAAGAATATAATTGCACTCTAGACCTTATTAATAAATTATATTCCAAAACTTTATTATACATACAACCCCTTCATTAAAATATTCGTAGTAATACAAAATCATGAATGTTGACTGCCACTTTGATGATTACTACATCTTAATCATTGAGTACCCAGTTTAATCCTTTATGTTATTCAATATATATTTATGAAATCCAATTTCACAAATATATATATATATATATATACTTTAGTAACTCCTTACTAAAGTGGTTGGGCCCAACTCTCTAAATAACCATACCCATTAAACTTATCTCAAGGGAATATTTTATATCTTCGTTAAGAGATTATGAATTCCATCTTGAGAATATATGTTTCATCAACACTAAATGCGACCGCCCAACATACTAAAGTTTTGACCGTAACTTATATATCTCACTCCTGATATATCAAAGTAACATACATCTCATGATTAGGTCCATTATTCTCTCAAGATTTAGAGTTAATGTAAATAGAAGTCCTAAGATTTATTATTCATTTGACAGTCGTTAGGAGAATAATAAATCTCACAGTGGTCTAGTTCAATATGTCTTAACTCTTAAAACATATCAACATATCAACTAGAAGTCTCCACTTCCATGATCAAGACAAATTATCTTAGTTGATATGTTATAGTCTTCGCAGATGAAACGCCCAATTTCATCATCGACTACGAACTAAAAATTCTGAGTTTACAAAGAACTTGTGATTTACATCTTTCTGTGACTTTTCACATAAATCATATACTATGCATCTCATGGACTAAGATAATGTCCCATTAGTTCATTTGTAGATTGTCTCATATAATTAAAAATTTTAATTATTTATAACATGCCAATAAATTGGATTTTGGGGCACAAACCCTAACAGCGGTTTAGCATGCAAGATTCCAAGAAAGGGTTTTCACCTTTTAGACATGGAGTTCATCTCTCTTATCAAATGTGTCCTAAAACATAAGAAGAGAGAGAGAGAGAGAGAGAGAGAGAAATTGTAATTATTTTTCGGCTGTAGGAAGTCTTATGTACGCAATGCTTTGCACTAGGCCAGACATTTGTTATGCAGTGAGCATTGTGAGTAGATATCAATCCAATCCAGGTTTTGAGCATTGGACAGCAGTGAAGCATATCCTCAAATATTTAAATAGGACCAAACATTATTTCTTGGTGTTTGGTGGTGAGGATCTAACTATCCAAGGGTATACAGATTGAGATTTTCAATCTGATATTGATGATAGAAAATCAATTTTTGGATTTGTGTTCACTCTTGGCAAGGGAGCAATAAGTTAGAGATGTTGCAAGCAAGATACTACTATAGACTCTACTATAGAAGCAGAGTACATAGTTGCAAGTGAAGCTGCAAAGGAAGCTATGTGGATTTGCAATTTCATTCATGAACTTGAAGTTGTTCCTTCTATTGAGTCACCCATTACTATCTATTGTGACAATAGTAGGGCTGTTGCAAATGCAGTAGAACTAAGGGCTCATCAAAGGACAAAACATATTGCATGTAAATATCACTTGATACGTGATATCATACATAGAGGTGATGTAGCAATAACAAAGATTGCCTCTGCCAATAATGTTGCAGATCCACTCACAATGGCATTGTCTCAAAAGGTGTTTAAGAAACATTTGGAAGCAATGGGTATTAAATATATGTATGAGTGGTTTTGAGTGCAAGTGGGAGATTGTTAGAATTATGTGCCCTAAAAAACAATACTATGCATTTTTATTTGATAATACAATTTTATTTTCACATTCATAATTTTTATAGGTATATTTCATTGTTTAAATGTGGTATGTGATGTCACCTCTGTAGAAAAATCATGTTAATGGTTAAGGAACCAAAGACAAGGAGTAATGATTTTTCATAGATTATTAAATTGTTCTAGATTGTGGATATTAATTAAATATTACCACTGGAGCCTACACTTGTTGTGCTACTATATGATAGGATGATTTACTCCATCATTGAGGTAGTGACATTAAGCAAACAAGTGGATGTAATGTAACAAGTACATACACTGAATCGGATTTGATCAAGAACACCTTATGGAGTGATCATTGTTAATTAAAAGGTTGTTCTATCATAAATTTTCTATTGTCCTCAAACATGAGAGATTTGTGTATATTTATTTATTATGCACATAACTTTGACAATGTCAACTAGTGATGCTAATTTTAAAGGCTATATACAGTCATGTTAGGTTATGTATGTAATGAGTAAAATATGTAAATGCTTAACAATGAATCCAGCAGCCTCTAAAGAAGATAGTATATTCAGTTGATTTTCATATTAAAGTTGGACTCAAAACAAAACTGGCTGGTGACATTTTTCAAAAATGTTTTTCATATATATAATATTGTATATATATATTTAAAGAGTTTTTCAAAGATATTTTGGAGTCCAATAGAAATTATGAAATCAAGAAATTAAGGGTTACATAAGCTAGGGACATGACAGTGATATTAATCCAGTCCTAATGGCTTGTGGTAATATAGTGTGGCGAAGGACATAGATATAAAATTGTAAGTAGTGGGACCTCAATTATAATTCTCTAATCTTCAGGGGTCAATTGCAATGTGTTGATGGACATTATTGCAATCTATAGAAGTTCAAATATTTTCTTGATATGGTTGAGAAAATTAAGGAATAATTTTGAAAGAGTTTCAAGATAAGTCAATAACATTCAAAAAATTATTGATTAATCCTACAACTGAAGATTAGGATCCCAGGTCTAATCTCTCTCTTGGGTTTTTAGAAGTCTTAAATAAAAATAAGATTTAAAAAAAATATATATCATATCAGTTGTTGGCCATCAGAACTATTGAGTGATACTGCAGTCTTTTGGAAACCCAAAAAGAAACATAGAGAAAGAGACGTGAATACCTTGAGAGGCAACACTCTTGGGTTGCTAAGAGAGGTACGCAATTTTGTTATATTTAGAATCCATGGTTGTGTGGTACAATGATCTTTAAATAAAAATATAAAATTTTATTTTATATTGCTTTTGCAAAACTATCAATTGTGGTCAAGTGTGAAGATATGATTGTCACAAGGGTGTTAATTTACAGTGGATTAGCCCTGAAAATCTACCCAATGGCCATTTTTGAGTGCCTAAAATTGGATACGTCTCTTATTAAGCCTAGCACTATGTCACTAGAGCCTTTGACAGCACGCGTTGTGAAGTGCATGGCAAAATTGAGCTAATTATTGAGATCGGCCCAAGATCCTTCATGGTTAACTTCTAAGTGATTAAGGCTGACTCTCCATACAACATGCTTTTAGGGAGGCCTTGATTGCATATATTAGGTGTTGTCGCGTCTACCCTTCATCGGAGACTCAAGTTCATCTCCAAAAATCTGTTGATCATTATTATAACTGAAAAGCCCATAACTATCTTGTAGGAGACATCTATCCCCTACATCAATGCCAACACCTTCCCTAAAGCGTCTGTCCATAGCTTCAAGCTAGTTTCCATGATCCATAATGGTTCAAAAGCCTGAGTCCGATAGGCCCATAGCAGTTCTAGTGGTCGTGAAAGAAAGGCTCAAGTTTGGTTACAAATTAGGCCAAGGCCTTAAAGCCATAGGATGTGGGAGCCTTGCTCTTGTTGAACACTCAGATAACAAAGGAAGAATCGGTTTGGGGTACGAACCCACTTATAAAGAACTTTTTCAAGCTTCCAGAGCCAAGAAGAGGAAGTGCGACACTTTAGGGATGTCTATTCCCTATATTAAAACCACTTTTTCAACTCCAGCTGAAGTCATTATGCCAGAACCTTTCAAGGAGTTGGAAGATGAAGAGCCTAATATAGTTTGTATTATTTGGCTTTGTCCCGAAGAGTTCTCCATGAATGCTATCATATCTTCCAAAGATATCTGAATTCTACTATCCAACCAAGGATGCCAGGTGATATGGCAGACCTTTGGACCATCGAGCCTTGCTTTGTGGTTCCACCAGCTAAGTAAGGAGTATTTCATCATCGAGTGATTGGGACTCCTAATCACCTAGGAGGGTTGGAATAGCATATCTAGTTTGTTTTGCATGCTTATGTCATTTCCTGCTCTATTTGTATTCCCTATTCATTCCATCAGTTTGTTTTCCCAGAAACAACAAAAAAGAGCATTTCTCTTTTATCATTATCAGGCATGATCTTTGTTTTCCCCTTATCCATAATCCATTAATGAAATATTCAGCGTATTATTCTGGAAATTCTTGCATCTCTCTTTATTTGATTTCCTATGAATATGTGTGTGCATTATCTTATGTTTCTCTGTATATGTTCCGCTCTATAGGATCTGCTCTAATTCCCAAGTGGGTACATCATCCTTTTGCCATAACAAAGGTGTAGATGATGTGAATGAGACAATAAAGTTGGATCATGATATTGAATGAATGGAAGAGGTCCCGAACTTACCTCGAGACATCCTAGAAGCTCTAAACAGAGAGAGCGAAGGTCCTAAGCCTAATATAGAAGAGATAGAGGTGATAAACCTAGCCGATGAAGGTGAGACAAAAAAAACCCTTCAAGATAGGGGTGAAATTTCATAAAGATGTGAAAGATGAGCTCATGGCTCTACTAAAGGAATTCAAGGAAATCTTTGCTTGGTATTATCAAGATATGCCAAGACTAGATATTGAGATCATTATCTGTAGGATTCCAGTTAAATTCGAAGGCCCCAGTGCGGCAGGCCCTTCAAATGATGTGTTAGGGTTTGTGCCCTAAATATACAATTTATTGGCATGTTATAAATAATTAAATTGTTTAATTATATGAGACAATCAACAAATGAACTAATGGGACATTATCTTAGTCCATGAGATGCATAGTATGTGATTTATGTGAAAAGTCACAGAAGATATCAATCACAAGTTCTTTGTAAACTCAGAATTTTAGTTCGTAGTCGGTGATGAAATTCGGAATTTCATCTACGAAGACTATAACATATCAACTAAGATGATTTTTCTTGATCATGGAAGTGGAGACTTCTAGTTGGTATGTTGATATGTTTTAAGAGTTAAGACATATTGAACTGGACCGTTGTGAGATTTATTATTCTCCTAACGACTGTCAAATGAATAATAAATCTCACGACTTCTATTTACATAAACTCTAAATCCTAAGAGAATAATGGACTTGATCATGAGGTGTAGATTGCTTTGATATATCAAGAGTGAGGTCTATAAGTTACGGTCAAAACCTCAGTATGTTGGGCAACCACATTTAGTGTTGATGGAACATATATTCTCAAGATGGAATTCATAATGTCTTAACAGAGATATAAAATATTCCGTTGAGATAAATTTAATGGGTTTGGTTATTCAAAGTGTTGGGCCCAACCACTTTAGTAAGAAATTACTAAAGTATATATTTATGAAATTGGATTTCATAAATATATGATGAATAACATAAAGGATTAAACTCAAGGATTAAGATGTAGTAATCTTCAAAGTGGCAGTCTATATTAATGACTTTGTATTGCTACGAATATATTAATGAAGGGGTTGTATGTATAATAAAATCTTAGGATATAATTTATAGATAAGGCCTAGAGTGCAATTATATTCTTATAGTGGTATTGAATATAATTAATAGTAACTTTGGACTTGTCAAGAGTTAACAGAAAAGCTCAAGGCCTATTGGAGCTAGTGTCTTATTGGTTCCTTTTGGTCCCACTCCAAGCCACACACTAGAGCCCAATTGGAATGGCCCAAAAGGCTAGTCCAATTAGATAATGTTGTATATAAGGAGAGAAACATACAGAATTTCATAAGTCTTAGAAGTGGTTTTTCATTAAGATCATAGAAGGAATGAAATGATGTATGTGAGTGTTAGACACTCTTTTATTCTCTCCTTGGAAACTGATTGAGAGACCACACTTCTTGGGCATCAAGTGGAATTGGAGTGAAGATTAAAAGTCTTCCTATGTAATTTGCAAGTTTTGGTTTTGAATTTCACTGCATCAAGGTACGCTTTCTATTCTTTGTTCTAGAATTCAAGGTTACATGTTATCTCTCATGAATGAAGTAGATCTATGTTTGTTACTTCCGCTGTGTGTTTTGTATGAGATAGATTTTCCAACAAGATGAAGTCAAAGATTATCCTGAAAAAAAAGAAAAATTAGAAGTAGAAAAGAAGTTGAAATCCCATTTTCTTACTACCATAGCTTACTCTGACTCGGTTGCCAACATTGTTCCCGTGCAAAAGAAAGATAGGAAAGTACGCATGTGCGTCGATTATGGAGATTTGAATCGGGCTAGCCCGAAGGATAATTTTCCCTTGCCATATTCGATACCTTGATTGATAACACCATGACCAACATGTTCTTCTCCTTTATGGACGGATTCTTGGGTTATAATCAGATCAAGATGGTTGAGGAAGACAAATCCAAAATAGTGTTCACCACTCGTTGGGGAACTTACGCCTATGATGTTATGCCATTTAGTTTGAAGAATATTGGGGTGACCTACCAGCGAGCAATGATAACCTTGTTCCATGATATGATGCACAAGGAGATCGAAGTCTACGTTGATGATATGGTCGCCAAGTTGCGCGCTCTTAGAGATCATTTGACAGATTTAAGAAAACTATTCAAGCACCTCGTCAAGTACAGGTTAAGGCTTAACCCTAACAAGTGCGTCTTCAGAGCCAGTTTAGGGAAATTGCTCAATTTCCTAGTCAGCCAGAGAGGAATTTAAGTGGACCCAGCAGAAGTCCAGGCCATCAGGGACATGCATGCACTAAAAACCAATAAAAAAGTTCGAAACTTCTTAGGAAGGATTAATTACATAGCCTGCTACATAGCGCAAATGACTACCATGTGTGATCCCTTGTTCAAGATCTTGAAGAAGGATATGAAGATAGAATAGATAAATGAATGTCAAGTGGTCTTTGACAAGATTAAGTAGTATTTGTTGAACCCCCCTATTTTGGTTCCCCCAAAGCTGGAACATCCATTGATTCTTTACCTAGTAGTGCAAGAGGCATCCATGGGTTGCATGCTAGGCCAGCTAAATGAATCTGATAAAAAAGAGAAGGTGATTTAATACTCGAGTAAGAAGTTCACTAGTTGTGAGATCAACTACATTGCTATTGAGAAGACGTGTTGCACCCTAGCATGGGCCTTCTACAAGTTGCGGCAGTACATGCTCTACTACACCACATGGTTGATTTCCCATATAGACCTTATCAAGTACATCTTTGAAAAGCCTTCCCTTATAGGGCAGATCTCCCGTTGCCAAATGTTGCTATCCGAATTTGATATCATGTTGTGACGCTAAAGGCCATCAAGGGCCAAGCCATAGCCGATTACCTAGCGAACCAACCATTGAATGATCCAAAATTTTTAGAATCCCTCTTCCTAGATGAGGGTGTTTTGGCAATAGAGCCTGAACCAAGCAATTTAGAACCATGGCATTTGATGCTTTATTTTGATGAAGCTACCAATAGCATTGGAAATGGGGTAGGAGCAGTTCTAGTATCTTCGAAGGGCCAACAAATCCCTGTTTCAGTCAAGCTGAATTTTGATTGCCCCAACAACGTCAAAGTATGAAGCGTGCATAATAGGCCTGCAAGTTGCCTTAGAGTTTGGTGTGTACGATCTAAGTGTCTTTGGAGATTCCCTGTTAATCATCTCCTAAATAGAGGGAAAGTGGCAAGCTCGAGACACCAAGTTGATTTCATATTAGAAATGTGTCAGCCGTTTAATCCTGAAGTTCTAGAACAATACCTTTGCTTATTTGTGCCGAGAATACAACCAGTTCGTAGATGCTTTAGCCACCTTGGCTAGCATGGTTAAGTTGGCAGAAGGAGATGATATGCTACAATTGCGCATAGAGGTCCGTGGCGTGCCAGCCTACTATATGAATATCGAAGAATGCATGAATGTCAAAGTTGAAGTCGATGGGAAGCCATGGTACCATGATATCAAGGCTTATATCAAAGATAGTGAATACCCATTTGGGGCCACAGACAATGAGAAGAAGTTCATCAAGCGCATGGTGTGCCAACTCTTCTTGAGTGGGGAAGTCCTGTACAAAAGGAATCACGATACAACCTTGATTCGATGCATAGATGCCCCTAAGGCTAACCATTTGATGGAAGATATGCATGAAGGCTTGCTTGGAGCCCATGCCAGTGGACCCCTATTGGCCAAAAAAAATCATGAGAGTTGGCCACTATTAGCTCACCATGGAAAGTGACTGCATCAAGCATGTCATGATGTGCCACTGTTGCCAAGTCTATCAGAATAGAATGAATGTTCCTCCCTAACCTTTGCACTCTCTAGTTGTGCCATGGCTTTTTTCAACTTGGGGAATGGACATCATCGAACCCATGATTCCAAAAGCCTCCAATGGGCATGAGTATATCTTGGTGGCCATCTATTACTTCACCAAGTAGGTGGAAGCCATTTCCTACAAAAGTGTCACCCAAGCTGTGGTGGCCAGATTCTTGAAACAAAACATCATTTATTGCTACGGCATACTAGGGGAGCTCATTACCAATAATGGGAAAAACCTAAATGGGAAAATGATCGAGCAACTTTGCCAACAATTCAAGATTGAACAATGAAATTAGGTTCCCTACTGTCCTCAAATGAATGGTGCAGTAGAAGTTGCCAACAAGAACATAAAGATGATTTTAGTGAAGATGACAGACACCTATAAGGATTGGCAAAAGTTCTTGCAGTTTACCTTGTATGCCTATTGCATTTCTATTTGTACTTCCACGAGTGCAACCCCGTATTCCTCTGTCTACAGTATGGAAGCTGTCCTCCTCGTAGAGGTAGAGATCCCATCTATCAGAATCTTGTCAAGAATAGAGTTGTCAAAAGTTGAATGGGCCCATTCCCGTTATAAGCAATTGAACATGAAAGACGAGAAGTGCATGACTACAACGTGCCATGGACAGTTGTACCAACACCGTGTCAAGCGAGCATTCAACAAGAATGTTAGACCCAGAGTCTTTGAAGAAGGTGACCTAGACTTGAAAAAGTGCAACCAGGACATGCCTGATCATAAAGGAAAGTTTACCCCGACCTACGAGGGCCCATATGTGGTGAAAAAGGTCTTCTCTAGAGGAGCCTTGATCTTAGCCGACATGGATGGGCACAACTTCAATATACCCACCAATTTGGATGCTGTCATACAGTACTTTGCATAAGGGAGCTTCCAAATGTGGCATCTTTTTCTACATTCCTATGTAAACAAAAAAAAAAAAAACAAAAAAAAACAAAAAAAAAAAACAAAAACAAAAAAAGAAAAAGAAAAAGAAAAAAGAAAACAAAAAAAAAAAAAGAAAGAAAGAAAGAAGGAATCAAAAAAGCAAAAAATACAATATATATATATATATATGGAAAGGTAGATTGAAAACCTGAAAGGCTGATCTACGCAAAAGGAGAGTAAAAGAAAGAGCGTGAAATAGCCTACTAGATTGAAAGCTCGAAAGGGTAGTCTAGGAAAAAATTAAGGCAATCAAAGATGTCAGTTGAACTATGTGATAACTTGATCCTTCCCAGTGGACGTACGTAGGCAGCTACCTTGGCCCGGTTACATTTTAAAAGAAAAATCAATTAGTTGAATCCGTTTGGGTTTATGATCAAGATCAATGGAAGAAGCATGCATCGTCTTGGGTTACTCTATGTTTGCAATACGCGTGGCCTGCTGTGGTTTCATTCAAAGATTTTATGGCCCATGCCAAGCGAAGATGTACCTTAATGAGAAAGGAAAAGATCCGTCTAGAGCAGGATGTATCCTTTGGAACCTGAGATATTGATATGCATAGACTTACATTTACCAATTTTTTTTTTTGGGCATGAATTTGCATTTTCAAAGCATTTGTGCACATATTTGTTGTAGACACTCAATTTTGCACCCATAATTTAATCCCGGAAAATGGCTAGAGTGACCATTCATATATCCAAAATTTAGAGTTGCATTACATGCATTAATTCATTCATTGCATATCATAAAAATGATCTCGAGATTCTAACGATCACGACGGTATGTCCTATTTCTGAATCGCGCCGTTGAATTGGAAGATATCACAAGATCAAGTTTTCATGGTCTGCATGCATTTTGTTTGGGTCAAAAATAGGCCTGCTTGCATGGGAATAAAGTGGATAGTCAGATAACAAAAAGGTTTTGGATAATCAAGTCTTTTTAGAATATTTATTTACAAGATAATTATCACTTTAAAGATCTAAATATCAAAGAAATAGGGATTAATTTTCAAAATATGGATTAAAAATGAGTCTAGGTGCAATTTCTAGCTCAAAAATCCTTAAAAAAGAGTCCAAATTAGGCCAAAACTCAAACGTGGGCTCGGCACCCAAAAGGGCCTGTCGACACTCTTGAAGTGACGATTGGCCAAAACAGTTGGCCCAACCTGAGGACCCCCTGATTGAGATAAAGCCTATCTTTTTCGACTTTTTAGAGATAAGGACGTGTTTCAATTCATATCTAATCTCATTCAGCATATTTTTTAAGCATCCCAACCTTTATAAATAGAGGGAAAAAAAAACATCAGAATTGAAGGCTTCTATTCTGACTTTTCTACTCCCTTTACGTTAAAGATGTTCTGGAGGCTTTTGCTTTAGGAACTTCTTTTTTGTGAGTAAAGTATTTTGGACCTTAAAGAAGTGAATAAACTTCTTTAATTTCTAAAATATTCTTCTGTCAAAGAGCACACTCTTGCAAGAGGTATCTAGTTTCATTCTTCTATCTTTTTTTTTTTTCTTTTCCATTATTTATTATGTTGTTGTTCATTGCATGAATGTGATTAATATGTTTTATTGTGCCTTGTTCTTAGTACATAATTGTCATGCTTAGATACTTTGTTGAATTTTCTTTGGCATGTTCTTTAATTGATTGTCTGTTTTAATTTTTTCTTTGATTTCAAAATTTATTAATGAACATCAAAACCTTTTTTTCAAACAAAAAACGGATCTGTATCTTCCTTAGAATTATATTTGGATTTTTTTCAAACACAAAATAGATTTGTGTCTTCCTTAGATGCAGGTCTGAATTTTTTTCAAACACAAAAAAGATTTGTATCTTTTTTAGATGCAAGTCTAAATTTTTTTCAAACACAAAACAGATCTGTATCTTACTTAGATACAAGTCTGAATTTTTTTCAAACACAAAAGCTGACCTGTATTTTCATTAAATACATATCTGATTTTTTAAATTTTTTTTATTTATTTATAAAATTGCAAATTTTGAAATTTCAAAGAAGAAATTAAGAGTTAGGTTAAAGTCTTTCCTTTTAATATGTGATGCATGCATAGTAAGTTTGTCTCATGAATGTGAATCGTCTTTTAAAAATATTTTTTTTATTTACTTTACAAAAACAGATCAATTTTTTACAAACCAAATCTCATCTCTTTTTTTTTTTTTTTTTTTTTTTTTTTAATTTTTAAAAAACAGACTTGATTTAAAAATTAAAAAAAAAAAAAGATTTGATTTTTCTCAACAAAATCTTAATTTTTTATGTTACAAAAATAGATCTGATTTTTACCAATCAAATCCCTTTTTTTTTTAACTTACAAAAAACAGATCTGATTTTTACAAATCAAATCTTATTTTGTTTAATTTTTCAAAGACAGATTTGATTTTTCTTTTAAAAGGAGGACATGTTCATAAGATAGATTTGTTTAAATTAATTTTTGTCAAGTGTTTGTCATTTGTTATAACATATCATTCAACATCAATACAAAATGGTATATAATGGTCATTAGAGTCTAGAAGACCAAACTCTGTCTAGGCAGAATGGGTGCCAAACGCCTTCCCATTCCGTAACCTAGCCTCCAAACTTTGGATTTGGGATAGGTAAATTAGTGTTTTGTCTTTAATTTTGGTAGAATGTAACTAGGGCCAAAGCTTTGTATTTTTTGCATAGATTGTAATTAGGACCAAAGCCTTGTATGGTTAATCTACCAAATTGTACTTTTTATTTATTCAATCAATGACATTTGAAGTATTTTAAATATGTAATTGTATTTATTTTTTCTTTTTTTTTTCTTTTTAAAAAAAAAAAAAAAAAATTAGTGGTGACTCCACACCATTTACCCAAAAAGAGAGGTGCCTAAAAGCACCTGAATCTTTTTTTTGAGAGCACCCCTTTTGCGGTCTCTCACAGGGACAACTCCACTAGGGATGTCGAGGGCTAAACTTCGTGTTAGACTTTTAGTGACCAATTATATACCCTTGCTTTTTGTATGATGTTGTTGTTTGTTTGGTTGTCTATGTCTTGAGATATTTGTATTATATTTTTTTGGTTGTGTTGCCATGTTGATTGTTAAGAGCTTTCCCTAATTGTCATAGTGTGTGACATCAAAACAACAAATATGTATGCACCCATCTCAACATATGGTGGTAGTAACCATGGATCACCGGTTTTCATTAGATTTGGGTACCCAGTGGCGAACTCACCAACTCATAGCCCAAAGTCACTGGATCATTTCTTGTTGACTATAAAGGATAGACCATGCCGTTCAAACCAACGTAGTTTCATTACATTACAAGTTGGGAGGTGTAATATCCTAGCTATGGGAAACAATGAAACAACAAACCCACCCTAGAATGTAAAGACTTAGAGCCTGCCTTTAGGCCGGTCCATCTTAAAATTGCATTACATTGTTGCATTTGTTTGTTTGGTTGATTGATGTAGATGGGACCTAGTTTTGATTGATCCAACCAAGCCTTTTCTTAGGGGAGAATTTGGTTAAGATCAGAGGGAAGACTCTAAAGAGAACCCAAGACCAACATTCAAGCTAGTAGTTCCAGTTCCAAGTCCATCATGGTACTGAAGCTCATGAGCATGGAAGACACTCCATTGCTGCAACATCATAATCCCGTGTTCGACCTACAAGACAGTCCAAGTCACAAGAAGTCCAAAGACTCCATCACTATAGTAGAAGAAGGAGAACATTCGAACATTAAAGGACCTATGAACACTCAAGATCTACTAAACACCATGGTAGCAGCCGAATTCAGTTAAGAGAAGACATGAACCTTATCGTACAATAGTTTTAGAACCTGAAGGGTGGCCAAGAGGAGACCAAGACTGATCATAATTCCCCAACCATGGAGGGTGAAAAGAAGATGAATGAGAGGATAAAAGATGGAAGAGATGATCAAAAGAGCTCGCAAGATGGAAGACCTTATGGACTACCAATCACTCTCACTTTTCCCTAATGTGAGATTGCCTCCCAAGTTCAAGATGCCAACCTTGGACAAGTTCGACAAGACTAGCTTCCCAAAGTCTCATTTGAAGATGTACATGAGGGCTATGAAGCCCCTAGGAGCAACTGAAGAATTACTTGCTCAAATGTTTCAAAACACCTTGACTAGAGCCGCTCTCAAGTGGTTCCTCAACCTAGATGATACTAGAGCAAGGAGCTAGAAGGACATTTGCCATGAGTTTCACAATCAATACAAGTATAACATAGAGGTGGATGTGACGAGGAGAGATTTAGAGACCACTAAGCAAGAGCTGAAAGAATCTTTCTCTACCTTCATTACCAAGCGAAGATCCAAGGCTGCACAGATGATGAATAGGCCAAGTGAAGAAGAACAATTAACCATGGTTGTAAAAAACTTATTGCCTGTGTACCATAAATATTTGTTTGCTCAATATTTTCATAATTTTAAAACTTTGATTGCTGCAAGAACCCAAATTGTGGGATGCAATAAATAATGGCACTATAAAGAATGAGGACCCACCAAGGTTTAAAAAGAATTTAGGATTGAGTTCTAAAACTGTCAAAATTTCTAATATATACCAAAATGATCCTTACCAACTTATTGCTCCTATTGCCCCCGTGCCAATATCACAAGGGCCACCTCTAAGGCCTAAAAGGGAATTTCATGAGTATGCCTGTGAGTCGAGTGTTTTGGCTTGCAAGATTTGATGTGAGTAAGAGATGTGCCTACCATTAGAGCCCTAGCCATGACACTGACAAGTGTTTTGGCCTTTGTCATGAAATTCAAGATCTAATAGACAATAAGGTGATTGCCCCACCTACAAGGCGTACCATCACTAATAATCCCTTACCCAACCACAATTTTGGGAAAGGACCAAGGATTAACAGCTTGATGACATTGGAATAGTTAATGGGTATGACATCCACTGAAGGGTATGATATATAGAGTGAAGATGCTACAAAAACCCTAAATTACCCAACATCTACATATGGGGGGAGACACTTCAAACCCCAATCAAGCTACCCAACATCCACAAATAGGGGGAGACACTTCAAACCCCAAGCAGGTTACCAAGCACCTACGTATGGGGGGAGACATTTCAAACCCCAATCAAACAACCCAACACCCATATATGGGGGGAGACACTTCAAGCCCCAATCAAACGACCCAACACCCACATATAGGGGGATACACTTCAAACCCCAAGATACAGACCCAAATGACCCATAAAAAATCCCCCACATCACAAGGAGGGAGACATTTCAAACCCCCCACATTTGGAGACTGACAACCCAATAGAAGCCTTGAACAAATCTACCCAACAAACACCTACTGAAAAGGATGAAGTCCTCGAGCAGTTGCAGAAGACTCAAGCCAATATATCTTTAAGGGGTTTACTTATGGCCTCATACCAGCATTGCTAAAATCTAGTAGACCTTCTCAATCAAATCCAAGTCCCTACTACCATTACTTCTCAAGATTTGAATGTTATGATTGGGTCTATAGGTAGGGAACTCACTATTTCCTACTCTAATAAAGTTTTAACGAAGAAGGGGAAGCACCACAATGACCCATTGCACATTACGGTAGATGCTTTAAAGACTGTAAGTTGCTTGGGCCTAAGTATTGAAAATTTTATGCCAACAGATCAGCATGTGAGGGCAAATGACAATAGTAGAAGGGAGGTTTTAGGAACCGTGACACTGGAGCTCACTATTGGGACAATGGTCAAGAAGGTAGAATTTCAAGTCCTGAACATAGCCTTGTGCTTCAATATGTCCTTTGGACGACCATACAGAGGCTGTACCCTTATCCCTATACCAAAAGGTCTGATTTCATCATGAAGAAGCCATAGTTACCATATATGGCGATACTTTGACTGTACCAAAGCTCATTTTTGGTATTGATTCTAAGAAGGAGCCATTGACCTTGGATGGCTTTGAAGTTGAGAAGCCTAGTTTTGAAAGAAAAGAGGAAGAAGTGGAGAAGATCCCTATGGACTTTGCTCCTTAAAGCAATAATAATGTGGTGGCAATTACCTTCCAGGGATGAATTTAGGGAAAACTGTGAAGAAGGCAACTTCTCAAGTCCCAATAATTCCCACTACCACACCACCTTTTGGGCTAGGTTCTAAGCCCATTGATGATGACTTGCTAGAGATGGAAGTAAGAAGAATGGTCCGTGCAAAGGCCAAGGCAAAGGGACTTCCTTGTCCTCTAGAAACCTTAAAGCCTTATACTCCCACATTGAACGGAAAATTTGTCAAAGCTAGAGATAGTCAACGTTATTAGGGATTCTCTGAACCGAGATTCAATCCTGAGTCAAGAACAATGGTGCCTGGGTTTGAGCTATTATTTGATTGTAACAACAAGCTTCCAAAGCTGAAGAAAGAAGACACAAATTGGGTCCCCATTGATTGGGCAGATTACATGGACCCTGATGCAATGACTACACTTCTAGGAGATGCCATTTGCAATATAGAAGAAGAAGAGTACTGAGAGGCTTATCAACATGCATTAAAAAGCCCATATGAAGCAAGAACAAGTGATAAAGATAAGGAAGGGGGAGAAGCCCCTAGTGTTGATGATGAAGGTAGCAACAGCAAGAGTGATAATAGTAATGATAACAGCAGCAGTGACAATGGAGATAGTGAGGATGATAGCAATAGTGATAGTGAAAGCAACAATAGTGAAAACTATGACAGCCAATATAGTGGCAATGATTAGGGAGAACCCCTTAGTGATAGAGAAGATGAAGATGTAGGACCTTTCTATGAAGACCATTTTGATGATAATGTGGACTACTATGATGGAGATATAGAGGATGATGCTGAAGCTAAACCTATTGTTGATACTGTATTTTGTTTGCCCTCGATTTACATGTTGAACCCTGAAAAACCAAAAAATATCATTTTCTCTCCATGGGGTCACTAGAACATATATATAATGGCATGGCGTAACCCATTTGGACGTCGAAGCGCCTAAAGTGCCTCTTTCAGTCAAGCTAACCAAAATGCCCCTAGACAAACCTGAGTTAACCAAAGGTCAAACAAGGTCAAAATCCTCACAAAACAACATTTTTCATGGTTTTATATCACCTGAGCTCCTCGGAGATTTTTGGCAAGTTTGACTCGGAGTTGACTCTCAATGGGCCCCAGAATCCCTAATTTTGATCTATCCATTAGAATGAATTGAAACCAATTCCATTACAAAGATAATAAAATTCTCATTCCAACGACTATTCATGGGTCAAAATCGGAGTTAAAACGGTTGAGATATCGAGAAAACTGTGAAAATTGTGAAAAATGCGTTTGCTAACTTCCCAAAGCCATAACTTTTGATGTAACCATTGGATTTTTGAGTTTCATACCTTTTTAGAAACTGAAAATGAAGATATATTGAAGGATGTCAAGATCCACCTGATCAAAGAAGTTTTGAGGCCGGCGGCCCTACAATGGCCGCCGCCTTGACTTTTGCGTCCGGGGCTATAAATAGCCCCAGGCACACCCCAAATAGGGACAAACATTTTTCTGAAATTTCCCTTATGCTTAGCCTCTCTCCACGTTATTTCTCTCTTCCAAACACCCAAAAACACTTCAAAAAACACATCAAAGTTTCTTGATTCTTGCATCTCCACCAAGAACACAAGGTATTGTTTTTGAACCCAATCTTCCTTTCCTTGGTTCTACATCTTGGATTTGGGGTTTATCATCCACACCCCTAAGCTTCTAAATCTTTTGCCTAGCATGTTCTTGCTCTTTTTTCCATAATAATATTTTTATTGCTTTCTTTGACATGTTTCTTGCTTTATCTTGTTTCTAACGTGTTTTTAGCTTAGATCCATGTTCTTTTATGCTTGTTCACATGTTTATTTGTCCCAATCTACATGTTTGTGTGCCTTTATGCCATGTTTTATGCTTAGATCTATGTTTCTACATGCTTAGGGTCTTATGCCATGTTTCCTTGGTGTTGCTCCTCTTTTTGCTTTATGTTGATGATTAGGGTTATGTCCTCACATGCTTGTTACCATGTCTATGGTTATGCTTCACTTGGATCTGTGTGCTAGTTGCTTTTTGCCATGTTTTGTGCTTAGATTCGCATATGTACACGCTTATATGCTTGGATTCACATCATTCCATGTTTATGTGCTTAGATCTACGTTGTCACATGTTTGCATGCTTAGATATAGGTTTTCACATGCTTGTGTGCTTAGATCTATGCTTTGCTTTCTTTATGCAATCTTCCATGTGCTTGTGCTCTCCATGCCATGTTTGCGTGCCTAGACCTAGGCTATGTTTGTCTTGCCATGTGCTAATGTAGCCCTTTTGTCACTTTATCATTCTTTCTTGCGTTTTGGCCTATTGGTTAGGACACAATCTAGACCCTATGGTCTTTGTCATTGTCTGTACACCTTGGCCCATATCAAAGGGATTGGATCGCCCCATTTGCATGTCTATGCTTGCTTACTTCTATGCTTTATGCTTGTGTTAACCTCTCTAGTTCTAGGCTTTGCCACGTTTGACACCTTTAGCTGGTTTGTGGTTGTGTGGTTACATCCGGTGCTCATGAGGCCTTGTTTTGATGTAACCATTTGGGGATGCATCGTCATGATGCCAGTTGCTTCATGCATACCTCTCCCTTTTCGCTCTGTGTGATGATATGCTTGTCATGCTTGTTTGTTTCACTCGTTGGCTTTCTATGCATCTTTACATGCTTGCTTACATGTCCATGCATGAGTGTTTCTTGCTAGTGTGTCATCCATAGTTCAACATAATGAAGCTATGGACATCGGATCCAAACCTACATTTGTCCCTAGCGGACACCCCCTTTTGTTTGTTTCTTTGCTTGTTGCTTTTCTTGCTTGTTTGTTTGCTATCTCCTTTGCTTGTTTGCCCGCATCCTTGTTTCTATGCTTGCCATATCTATCTTGCTTGTTCGCTTTGCATCCTTTTGCTATTATCTACGCATTTTCCTTCCATTGCTTGTCTACTGGTTTTCTTGTCTTTGCCTTTGCATGTACACACATGGAGCGAGGACACATGGGGCTAGGGCACAATCTCCTAGGCATAAGCAAAAAGGATTTAGCTTTTCCCTTTGGTTATCTACTCTTTAAACCCCTCTCTTCCTCCTCCCTTTCTCTCTTAAATGGTCTGTATTAGGTATATCACACTGTGTACCATTCGTCCACATCTCTAGAGTATGGCGACCCTTGTTTACTTTCCTGCACTTATATTTTACGCCATGCTCTAGGGATGTAAGCATTTACTTTCCTACTCTATGTGCTAGCATTGTGCATGATGCATGTATGTATATATACCTGCTTGCCTCTTTCTGGTGTGACTGTTGAGATCCATGTTACTGAAGGCTAGCAGTGCCTAATTTCCACCACGAAAGTAAGGCGACTTCTTGCCGGATTTTTGTGATGGAAATCTGACACTATGCTTGAATGCCTTTGGAAAGCATAGATTGGGACCACACCCTTTCAAAAGCCAAAACCTCAAAGCCCCCATGCTTGCAAAGCCCCGAAAGCCAATGCCAAAATCATGTTTTTACTGCCAATCTCCAAAAATTAAGCTTTTATTAAAACAAAGGACTGTCCTTGGGATAGGTGTTGTAGGGTGCCTAACACCTTCCCCACACATAACCAAACTTCTAGACCTAAGAGTCAAGATTTTTTGCCATCCATATTAGATTAGAAAAAATGACATTTTTCTTAACCTAGGATTGGTAATAAAATCAACTAGTCGCTAACCCGTGCAATGCACGGGAAAGCTATTATGTATAAAGATGTAAACTATTCTTTTTCTCTTCCTTATTGATTGTACATTCAGATTCCAGTTTCATAGTTTCCTATCCTTTGTATGAAACAATAAATTACATAATGAAAAATAGAAATTAAACTTAAGTTTAAATTAAAATGAAAAATCAAATCCTTTGCATCCTTAATTATCCATTAAATGATTTCATTATTTTTTGAGTTGATTGCATCCCACATCCTTGATACTCTAATCTTGACTTTCCAATTTTCTTTTTGTTTGTCTATATAATAATTCAACCTTTCATTTAGATACTCCATAGAATAAATACAACTCAGCAAATGTAATTCACAACAAAATTGAACCCAAACAAAACAAATCAGTATAACAAAGATACAAAAGAGTAATTAGCTTGTCAAAGATATAGCAGCGGAATAATAAATAACACAAGATATAATCACCCAGGAAAACCAAACCGGTAAAAAACCTGGGGAAAATTTTACCCACCGATCCTTATGGCAAAACTGAATTCACTATGAAAGAATTGAAGTTCATACAAAAGGACTTACAAGCTCCCCGCTTGACTTCCTAATGCTACCTACCAGTAGAACTTACTGACACGACCCCGTGCAAGCTCTAAATCCACGGACTCCTTCTTTCTTGAATTCTTCAATCAGCTACAAGTACCCACGCTTGATATTCTTTAAGCTTCAATGGTAGCAACCAAGTTGATCATCAAGATGTTGAAGTAATCTCAATCTTGAAAACCCTAAGCTTTGTGTAAAGGAAAGCTCCTCTAGATCTCACAAGAGATTTACACAAAACAGCAATGTATGAGCAACAATACAACTGGAGCAACTCTAAAAACGTGGCTAGGGTTTTGTCTTATATACCTAGGGCAAAAACATAAAACCCTAAATGTTTAATGAGTTAGGGCTGAGTTGGAAAACTGCAGAAAAATGCAATCTGATCGATTTTCAATCGATCGAATCTATTCTTCGATCGATCGAGCCAGACCGAAATGCTCCAATGCATCTATAGTCTCTCGATTCCAACTTTACGATAATTAAACAACTTTGAGCACACTTTAACAAGACTAAACATATTGTTTTGATCATGGTTTGCCAATATTACAAATTAGAGTTCTAAATACATAAATTCCTAAACCTTTAGAACCTAACAAACTCCCCCGTTGGCAATCCGTGACAAATCCCTAATTAAAAGCTCAAAGTTTTACAAGTAAAAAGCCCTTTACAAAAATAATGCTCATAAACTCAAATTCAACCCTAACTACTATCCATCAGTTTCAAGTGTAGACAACAGCTTTGTTGAATCAACCTATATATTCCTGAAATACTCAATAAACGCATAAACGCATGTGTGACAGAAAAGAGTAAAACAATAGGTATAACATTCTTGTAAGATTCACACAACACAAAATAAAGACATATATGAATGAATAACTCATAAATATAAATCAATAAGCAGTGAATCACAAAGCAACAAGAATCAATGAATATAACATGTATATCAATCAATGTTACTCCCCCTAACATGAATATCCCCAAAAATGATATACAAAGTGAAGCACCTAGATACAATCTAAAAACTCCACAAGCTCCTCAAAAACAAAAAGTAACAAAAAGTCTCCCCCTAACTACAAAAACTCCTCTATAAGACAAAAACTCCACTCCCCCTTTTTGTGACAGAATGCCAAAGGGCAATCACAAGTCGCCATCAAAAGGAGGTGGTGAGGGTGAATGAAGACGCACAAAGTCGGCTCGCAGAGCACGAATCTCATCTAGCAAGTCCACCAAAATCTAACCATGAGCCGCTTGAACGGTCATGACAGTCTCCAGGGTACGACAAACATCAAAGTCGGTCGAAGGAGGTGGAGGAACATCAGCAGCAACAGCATCATCACGAACTGGATCAGGAACATCCTCATCAGCAAGACCTGTAGAAGAAGAAGGAGGAGGTGCGCTACCAGACGGCGCAGACTGAGGGTGTTTAGAACCAGCTCGAAGATGAGCGGCCCTCTGTCTAAGAAAAGACGCACCTATGGGAGCTATCATATGAACGGGCTCAGAGGAAGGGAAGCCACTAAGATCAAGATAAAGCAAAATCCTATGAATAAAAATAGGATGCACAAGAGCATGAGTAGTAGATGAACTCCTATAAACATCATTCAAAGAACAAAGAAAGAGATGAGGAAAACTAATAAGAGCATCAGTAACCAGGGCGTACAAAAATACACACCTCTCAAGAGGAATGGTGTGAACATGAGAGATGGGCCAGATAGAATGACAGGCTATCCTAAAGAACAAATAGTGCAACCCGGAGAGCTCAGCAGAAGTGATCCTAGGATCAGAGCCCCACTGGACAGTAGTCCTAGTGATGTAAGACAAGACGTCACTCAACTCGGGAGAGTCATCATAAGGATAGACAGGATTCTGGACCAAAGGTACCCATAGAGCATCAGCCACTACCTGAGGAGTAATGGTGTACTCGACGCCTCATATCCAACTCTTTACTAAAGTGTTGGAATCATAGATGCGGATAGAGATGTTCGAAAAGAACTCTCTAATCAAGGCAGAAGGTGGAGGAGGATCAGAAACATCCACCAAGGGTAACCAGCCCTGATGCTCAAAGTTTTCCCTAATGGAAGGATCAAGTTCATCTAATAGAACAGAATGCTCAGCCCAAATCTTTCTCCTAAGGTTAAGCTTCTCAAAAATCTCTTGGTTTTTCTCACTCGGAAACTTCTCACAGTCAAAGGAAGGAGGGGGATGGAGAAGAGGAAGGAATAGTCCTACGGGCTCTAGTCTTCCTAGGCATGATGCTAAGGAAAGGACAGAGAAATAAAGAGAAAACCAAAAGACCAGAATAAAACAAAACCAAGGCAGACTGTAAGTTAGCACAATAAAAACTTATAAAAAAAAAAAACTATATGATGCATGAACAATAACAGTGTTGTGATGCATGAACTAATGCAGTAAACACAGTTCGAATTAGATTCAATTTCACAAAATTGGCTCGAATATAGAGTTTCTAACAAAAACCCTTAAAAAATTTGAAAAACCACTTGATAATTTTGAAACAAGTTGATGAATTGATCATCACACATTGTTAAAAACATATTAGAATAACCAATTTCCTCAAAACAAGCAGCCAATTTCATCAATTAAACCCAATTAAACAAAAATCCCCAATTTGGATCAATTACAAACCCTAGAATCTTCAATTTCACATAAAACCCAAAATTGATCAAATTAAACTATCAAGAACATGTTTATAGTATGTCCCCACAAAAACCCATTGATCAATTACACAAAATTGGGCTTAAATCAACAACAAACCCAAAAAGAAAAGGGTCTGAAATTTTGAGCATAAATGCATGAAAAATGCATGAAATTTGTAAATAAACTCAAAAAGGAAGGGCAAGATAGACATACCGGCTTGAGGAAAGAGAATTCTTGCAAAAAATCCGGAGAAAAACGACAAAAATTTGAACAGTTGAGCTTGCCAAGTCGGAGAGAGAGAAAAGACTTTGAAAAACTTTTGAAAAAGTGTTTGAAAAAGTCAAGAACAGTGTTTTTAAAAACCTGATTCGCAACTTTCGATTGATCGAAAAATACATTCGATCGATCGAATGAGACAGTCATTTTCAAACAAATTAAAGCACTTTTTTGATTGATCAAAAATCAGAATGGATCGATCAAAATGGGCAGAGGCTCACAAAATTTTTAAGAGAAAAAAAAAATTTTTGAAAAACACAAACCTAATTTTGAAAACAACTCCTCAAAGCATTAAACAACGAAAAAAAATGCATGAGTATGAGATGGAATGATTTTTCGAAAACCCAAATTTAATCCTAGTTTCTCCAAAGAAAATTTCAGCCATTCTCTTTTTAAATTCGCAAGCAAAAAATATGTTTTGCATAATTCTCAAAGTATCTTCAAACTTAGTTGGTCAGACCAAAAACACACACAATAACATGTACAAAGTTTAGCAAAGAGAAACTTGTGTAGTGTGTGCAACTAGCAAACACTTTGAGAAACATGTGAGGTGATATGTGAATAGCAATCAATCACAAAGTCTACACAATCCATCACATAAAATTTAAAAGAGACTATCACCTAAAGAGTTACATCATATAACTCCCACATCTCCTAGAACAAAAGCTTGCAATCATGTAAGTTTCTTGTATTTTTCCCTATTATAGTGTGAAATAGCATCAAGCCTAATGGTACACACCAATTGTAATTATGTGAGATGGCATCAAGCCTAATAGTACACACCAATTTTAAGCATTAAGCAATTAAGCCGAGGCATCACCTTATGTTCTTTTTGTGCATGTGTAACAAGTACACAAAATCTTAAGATATGCACTAAGGTGTTCATGATTGACTAGTGAATAGTAGTGAGATGGTTATTTATGCCTTTCTCAAAAGGACCAAGTCCGTCAGTTAAATAACATGTGACATCAAGATTAAGACAAAGTGATAAACACCATAAACATCTTTCCCACACAACATGCACTACAAAATTTCAACTAGTCAAGTGCAATAAATAAGCTCATCAAAGCTAAACAAGGTACATAGGACATGATATGTGTAAATAAATTGACCAACCTTGTTTTCAAAAACCAAGAAAACAATGTCAAACACATTTTTGCTTTCTCCTTTTCTCCTTTTTATTTTTTATTATTTATTTATTTATTTATTTTTATTTAAGAGAAAACAAATAAATCCTAGAATGAATTGCATGAATGTAATGCAATGCAAACCCTAGAAACAAAACAAAAGAAACACACACAAAAAAAAAAAAAAAAAAAAAAAAAAAAAACCAAAGAACAATGGTCACAGAGGAATGAGCAATGAAGCACAAGGACCATATCAAAAAGACTCAATTAGGTCGAGTCTTTTGTATCCAAAGCCTTTTAGATGCATTCCGAGCATTGGAGTTCCTATTCACATTTGAGTGATTTCCAACTCCAGGATTGGAATAAAGGTTCAAAGCCTTTACCAATTCACCAATAAGTGCCATAGGATCTTGTGCTTGAGGCACAGGCACCTTTGGTTTAGTTGCTTTCTTAGCAGCTTGAAGCTTGTAACAGTTAGGACAACTGTGTCCAGACTTTCCACAATAAAGACAAACCCAAATAGGTTTACCATGCAACTTGTCCTTAGAAAGGGTAGGTTTAGTTTCTCTCAGATCAACCCTAATCTTCTTAGGAGGTGAAACTTCTACAGATTTGACTACTTCACTCACAGGTGGTTTGACAGTTTCACTCACAACCTCACTTACAGAAGGTTCAAAAGAAGATGAAGGAACAAATTTCGTGGAATGTGGAGTAGACACAGAGATGCTTTCAACATATCCTATCCCAGATTTATCAGAAGGATACTTTTGAACATTCAGCATGTGATCAAGTTTAGAACTAGCAGTTCTAGCAACAGAGAAATCATGTTCTAAAGTTTTAACTTTATCAAGTAAAAGCATGTTCTTAGATTTCACATGGTTCAAAAGATCATTAGCATCAAATAATTTAACAAGCAAATTTTTCTTTTCAAACTCAAGAGAATCAATTTTCTTTAGGCCAAGTTCAACATTCATAACATCCTTTGCAGCAACTTTGCAAAGTTTATTATAGGCCTCTTGAAGATCTGCATCCTCAAAGAGTTCCCCATCAGAAGGGTTCTCCTCAACAGATATGCTTTCCTTGACTACTGCAGTAGCAGTGAAAGCAATGAAGTTTCCATCCTCGTCACATTCAAACTCATCATCAGAAACCTCATTATCACTAAGGGTTATAGTCATAGCTTTACCCTTATTTCTCAAGAATGTAGGACATTCAAATTTAACATGACCATACCCTTGACAACCAAAACACTAAGCACCCAAAGAATTGTTTAAAGATTGACCTACTTTTTCTCTAGGTTTTTCAAAGTTATTAACCTTAGTGGGATCATTCTTCCTAAAGTTTCTAGGTTCAACAGTGTTTGTACCTCTTGCCCTTCTATTTGTATTTCTCTGAAAGTTTCTAAAATTCTTGGCAAGGTAAGCTATCTTTGTAGCAGAGAGCTCATCATCAAATCCACCAGCCTCAACATCATCAACAGACTTAAGAGCCATTGATTTGGATTTGTTTGTTTTGGGTAAGTCAGACTCATAGGATTGAAGAGATCCTATAAGCTCATCAATAGGGATGGAGTCCACATCCTTGCTCTCAGTAATAGCAGTCACTTTGGGTCTAAAGTCTTCAATTAACGATCTAAGTACCTTCATAACAATTTTGGGTTGATCATAGATTTCACCCAAATTAAAAGCAGAATTAACAATATCATTCAGTTTGGCATAAAATTCATCAAAGGATTCATCATTAGACATCCTAATGCTCTCAAACCTAGAAGTTAATTGCTGCAGTTTGTTTATCTTAACTGCCTTTATGCCTTCATGCACAATTTGGAGGATTTTCCAAACAGTATAAGCAACCTCAACATTAGAGATCCTCTTAAATTCCTCCATAGAAACAGCATTGAAGATGGCATTCATAGCTTTGCTATTGAAGCCTGCTGCTTCTTTTTTAGAAGTTTGCCACTCATTCACAGGAGTAGTGGGCTTCTGCCATTTGTACTCAACGGAATTCCAAACTCTCTCATCAATGGATTTCAGCAATGCTTTCATCCTTACTTTCCAATAAGCATAGTTATTCCCATCAAAGTGAGGAGGAACAACAAGAGAGTGTCCATGCTCCATGACAACAGGGGTTAAGGATCAGCTCAGAGATAAAAAAATCTCAAACAAAAGAGCTACCTGCTCTGATACCACTCATTGGGTTATTAGACCCCTTAACACACAACTAGATTAAGTAGCTTAGTTAATTAGCCAAGTTGTTACTTAGTCAAATTAAACAATTCTAGGTTAAAACAATTAAACAATCATATCAAGAATATATAGCAGCGGAATAATAAATAACACAAGATATGATCACCCAGGAAAACCAAACCGGTAAAAAACCTGGGGAGGATTTTACCCACCGATCCTCAAGGCAAAACTGAATTCACTATGAAAGAATTGAAGTTCATACAAAAGGACTTACAAGCTCCCCGCTCGACTTCCTAATGCTACCTACCAGTAGAACTTACTGACACAACCCCGTGCAAGCTTCGAATCTACGGATTCCTTCTTTCTTGAATTCTTCAATCAACTACAAGCACCCACGCGTGATATTCTTTAAGCTTCAATGGTAGCAACCAAGTTGATCATTAAGATGTTGAAGCAATCTGAATCTTGAAAACCCTAAGCTTTGTGTAAAGGAAAGCTCCTCTAGATCTCACAAGAGATTTACACAAAACAGCAACGTATGAGCAACAATACAACTGAAGCAACTCTAAAAACGTGGCTAGGGTTTTGCCTTATATACCTAAGGCAAAAACATAAAACCCTAAACATTTAATGAGTTAGGGCTGAGTTGGAAAACTGCAGAAAAACGCAATCTGATCGATTTTCGATCGATCAAATCTATTCTTCGATCGATTGAGCCAGACCAAAATGCTCCAATGCATCTACAGTCTCTCAATTCCAACTTTACAATAATTAAACAACTTTGAGCACACTTTAACAAGACTAAACATATTGTTTTGATCATGGTTTGACAATATTACAAATTAGAGTTCTAAATACATAAATTCCTAAACCTTTAGAACCTAACAGATCCTATTGCGTTGTTTTCCATGGGGGACTATTCATCTCAGGGCGTGAGTACTAGAAAGGCCTTTTCCTTGATAGTGTTACTTTCATTGCACACATAAGAGGCCCCGACATAATGGTATACTATTATTGGTATTCCATAACAATTATTGCATTCATGGACCATAAGAATTGAAACTGGCATGAGAAATATGAATTTATTATGCATTGTCCAGTGGTCAGCTAAAATGAAATAGCTTAGCCAGCTAGGTGCATCATGGTTATAACATGGAGATATAATTTTTCCAAACCCAATATTTAATATATGAATCATAAAAAAATTTCAAATACACAATCTCAAAGAATTAGAATTTAAAATTCCTTATGAATTTCAAATTTAAATCCACAAACTATACACTAAAATCAACTTTTTAAGCGGTAGCCACATGAATCCAAATAAAAATTCACAAAATTAAATCCAAAAAAACTGAATAGAAAATCAGAATTATAAAGAGAGCAATAAAAATTCAGAATTATAAAGCAAGCAAAAAAAAATTTCAACCATGAGTTGCATTGTAACAAATAATCCCTAAAAAAATATTATTTATAATATAATATAGGGTTATGGATTCCTAATCAAATTTGGTTAGGGTTATGGATTCCTAATCATGGTTAGGGTTATGGATTCCTAATCAAAATATAATATAGGGTTATGAATTCCTAATCAATTTTGGTTACCTTTGCCAACCAACATAATTGAAATATACAATGGGCTAAATAAATTCAGCCAAAGTATAATGCCCAGTTTTGATGTCTGTCGTAAGTGCTCAAAGGTAGAGATCAGTCCTTGTGAGTAGCACCATGGAAAGATCGGTGATGCCTTCTTTCTATTTTGGACCTAACAGTGTGGGGATGGCTTCTTGGCGAGATTGATTTTCAGTGTTGGGTTTTGGGGAAGAAGAGGCTAGAGAAATAGAGAAGAGAAAGGAATGGCAGGGGCCTGCGTTTTGGATGAAGAAGGAGGTTGGTTTTGTATTTATCGGGTTTTGGAAAAGATATTTTTTGCGTTTATTTATTTATTTTTTTGGTTTCAGAAAAAAAAATTTTGTGTTTATTTTTTATTTTTTAAATATTGTGCTAACGTGAAAAATTGTGAGAGCTTCAAAAGTTTCGGTTTTATATATATATATATATATAGACTAGAAACAGATGACCAATCACACCTTAGAAAAACCCAATGATTGGTGGTAACTCCATTCACATTTGGCAATCCCTTAAAATTTGGCCCAAATTCCTACCATAAAACCAAAGGTAAACCTACCTTCCTCCACCGATAAAGAGAGAGGGAGAGAGAGAGAGAGAGAGAGAGCACCCGAAGTTCTGCGTGAACCATACACATTCACACGAGAGGGGCCTTTAACGGGCCCCGCGCACGCAAGCTGTCACCACGGTAGGTAGTCCAATGAAGGCCTGCGACGGTGGCGGTGGTTTTTCCATTTCTGCCCAAAGATCAAGGTGGGGCATCAACACCTATAGATATGGAGAATGGTGCCGAAGGTAAAGAATATGAGCTAGAAACTATGCTAGAAGTTGTAGGAGATGAGGCAGAAGTTGAAACCGAAGAAGCTGAAGATATAAATTATGATGATTACCCCTACAGGCGGCCCTCAGATTGGAGCTACATTACTGATGGTAGCTCAAGGTCAGGCCCTCGATATGACAAGCATGGTAGAGAAATTCTTGAGTTAGGGTCATTCCACAATTCAAAACTTAGATCACTAACCCCATACATTAAGGAAAAAGGTGACATAGATGCTAGATTAGCCACCCTAGATAGAAAGCTGATGATCCACAGTTTTAGAAACTTAACACTAGAGAATCTTGAATATGAAGATAGAAGGATAGAAGGGAATGAGTCTAAATACCTCCCCCAATACATCCACCCAAGCAACAAAGGAAAGCAAGCTTTGTTCGGTGAATGGATGGACAGTATAAAGCGTCTAGATGCTTATGTGATTGACAAGCCCATAGATATGGAGATTGATGGTGAAGGCATGGATTATATGTATAAAGACCCTATGGTACTGATGCTGAGGGAAGAAGAAACTCACTGGAAGCCACCCGCCATCGTTGAAGCCATGACCGAGTTGAAGAATTGGGCATGAGAGGGAGCCACCTACCCTATGGAAGACTATGAAGAAGATTAGACCGTTAAGCCAATCACTCCTACCAAAACATTGTTTCTATCCCTATTGAGTCTATTTATGCTACTAATATTGTTCTTATTAAGTCTATTTGTGATCGTATTCCTATAGAGTCTATTTTTGTTGAGTCTGTTGAGTCTATTAAGAACTCTTTTCCTTATAATGTGATTTCTGATTTTGCTTATTTGTTGGCTTTGAATGTTTTTATTTCGAAAATTGGTAAAGAAACTCTTAATAATAAGGAATTAAAATAAGGGCATGTAGAACCTATAAAACAAGAAACCCAACCTGTTAACTTGGAACTGATGATGAACCAAAGATGGAACAAATGGGCAATACCCTAACCTCCTCTGAGAATGATGTATTAGTTGCCCAACTAATAGAATTCGAAAGGTATTTGCATGGTCATTCGAAGATATGCCTGGGATTGATACAGACATAGTGCAACACTAGATTCCAACAGATCCAACTATGAAGCCAATCAAGCAGAAGTTGAGAAGAATGAAGCCAAAGTGGACTCTCAAGATCAAAGAAGAAGTTGAAAAATAGTACAATGCAGGATTTTTTAGAATGGTCAACTACCCTGAATGGTTAGCTAATGTGGTTCCGATGCCAAAGAAGGATGGGAAAGTCAGAATGTGTGTAGACTTCCTAGATCTTAATAAGGCTAGCTCGAAAGATGATTTTCCTATTGAGGTTTATGCCCTAATATCAAATTTGTCGGCATGTCATAAATAATTAAATTGTTTAATTATATGAGACTATTTATAAATGAACTAATGGGACATTATCATAGTCCTTGAGATGTATTGTATGTGATTTATGTGATTTAGTCACAGAAGATATAAATCACAAGTTCCTTGTAAACTCAAAACATAGTTCGTAGTCGGTGATGAAATTTGGCTTTTCACTTGCAAAAACTATAATACATCAACTAAGATGGTTTGTCTTGATCATGGAAGTGGAGACCTCTAGTCGATGTGTTGATGTGTCTTAAGAGTTAAAAGATATTGAACTGAACCGCTGTGAGATTAATTATTCAATCAACAACTGTCACCTGAATAATTAATCTCACGACTTCTAATTTCATAGACTCTTAATCCTAAGAGGGTAGTGAACTTGATCATGAAATAAAGATTACTTTGATATATCAGGAATGAGATCTAATATTCACGGTCAAAACCACTGTATGTTGGGTAACCACACATAGTGTTGAGGGAACACATATTCTCAAGATGGAATCCATAATCTCTTTCCATAGAGACACGAAATATCCCCTTGAGATAAGTTTAATGGGATCTACTTATTTAGGGTGCCAACTTTAGTAAGGAATTACTAAAGCTTATATTTATTGAAATCGGATTTCAATAAATGTGAATAACTAAAAGATTAAACCAGGTACTCAAGGATAAAATCGTAGTTTACAAAGTGACAGTTCTTTATGACTTTGTTCACTATTGAAATTTCATAGAGGGGTCATATGATATCATTAGAATCTTAGGATATAATTTATTAATAAGTCCTGGAGTGCAATTAGATTTATATAGTGGTATTAAATATAATTAATGGTAACTTTGGACTTATCAAGAGTTGACAAAAAAGCCCAAGGCCTATTGGAACTAGAATCTTATTTGTTTCCTTTGGTCCCATCTCAAGCTACAAACTAAACCCCAATTAGGCAGGCTCAAAAGGCTAGCCCAATTAGATAATCAGTTATGTATAAGGAGAGAAACATAAAGAATTTTCATATATGGGTGTAAAAAAAATGGTGTGTGTGTGAGCCATTCTCTTATTCTCCCTTGAACACATACATGTAAACTGATTGAGAGACCACACTTCTTGGGCACTATGTGGAATTGAGATGAAGATTAAAGGTATTCTCAAGTCTTGGTTTTGAATTTTATTGCATCAAGGTACGCTTTCTATTTTTTGTTCTAGAATTCAAGGTTACATGTTATCTCTCATGAATAAAGTAGATCCGTGATTGTTGCTTCTGCTGTGTGTTTTGTATGAGATGTAAAACTAGATTTTCCAACAATTGGTATCAGAGCCAGGTTTTCAATATCATATTTGAATAACATATGATTGAGTTTTAGAATCAAAGAAAACTGTTTCCTTGTTGTTTTTATTTTCTGCATAAAGTTATTGTTTAATAAACCCTGTGTGCATTGATCAATATATGCGATATATTGTTTTGTATGGTTCCAAGAGGCCATGACTGTAACTTTTGTTCTGTGCCGTATGTTTTTGGTGTTTGTATTTATGGAGGACACCATCTACACATCTTGCGAATGGGTTTATTGAAGTAGTTTATAAACATGATCGGATAGGAATGATGTACCTTAATTTACATGTAATCATTTAATAATCCCTTTTGGCATCAGTTTTAAAGTTTCATAAACGAAATTGGTTTATATATCGGTCAAGCATGAGCATTTCGTTTTGCAATGCTTGGATATAGTTGGTAACTAAATTTTATTCGATAACCATTGCATATGCCATGTTTTAGTATATGAGATATACATATTGGTTCATATTATCAACGTGTCATGATTATACATCAAGTTATGGTGCTATATTCATGGAGTTTGTATGCATCAAGGATTCTATTAAATCCGTATGTTATATATACTAGTCTTTAACCTGCGCAATGTGCGAGATACTCCTAACAAAGTAACTTATATTGTAGAGGCCTTTTTTTTTTTTTTTTTTTTTTTGGGTTAGTTTTCTGTTATCTAATACTATATATAATAGCAGAAACTTTAAGGAGGTGCTGCCACGTTAGGAAAAATGCCCCCTTTAAATGCTGACACGTGTAGAGTTAATTCTTTAAAATTTCGCTTGGTGCGTTTGGAAGACTCACTTTCAGACACCCACCTGCTTATCCCAAAAAAAAAAAAAAAAAAAAAAAAAAAAAAAAAAAAAAAAAAGAAAGAAAGAAAGAAAGAAAGAAAGAAAGAGAAAACGTAAACCTTTATAAAAACACCAGCCGCTTATCCACAAAAAAAAAAAAAAAAAAAAAAAAAAAAAAAAAAAAAACGCAAACACAAACACAAACCCTAAAACCCAAACCATATTTCCCGATCAAAATTCGGACTCACTCAAACTTGTGATTCTTCGCTACACCTCCATATACACACAGATCGAAAAAGAGAGGAGATGAAAGAGAGAGAGAGGCAATGAGGAAACGAGGAAAGAAGCAGGGAAAGAGAGATAGAAATACGATACACAGAGATGGAAATAGAGGGAGGTGATGAGGCCTAGGACATGGAGAGAGAAACAGAGAAGAGAAAGAGGCAAAACACGATTGCTGTCAGATTTTCCGCTGCCATCCATTCCCTTGCCAGACTCAGAACATCGAAACCACAGGCACACATAGGAATTGAGATTGAGGAAGAGAAATCTAAGTGCCATTCGTTCAGGCCATTTACCTGCCCTCATTAGATCGCCGAAACTGCCATCGGTTATTTTTTTCCCCTTTCTTATATCTGGGTATTTAATATGACTTAGTTTTTGGGTATTTTGGTTGGATAGGTATAGATTTAGATATTTTCTTTGATGTTTTGGGATTTTCTGTTACGGTTTGTACATTTCAGATTTTGATGTTGTTTGTTTGGTTCTTTCCTTCTTACCCTAACTCACTTTTTCTCTCTTTCTTTCCATCTCTGTTTTTTTCCCAAGAAAGTTATGATTATATATGCTTTGTTATTTTTCTTTAAAGAGTATAACTCAAGGGATTATTTAGTTAGCGTAATTAGAAACAATGAGGTTTTTGATTGGTTGTTGAGAAAATGGAGGATTAAGTGAGGGAATGATGAGGGAAATTGGAATTTGTTTTTGGTTCAATTGGGGACTGATTGAATGAGCAAATTTTGAGTTTTTGATTTTGTTAGAAACTAAATAGTAAAAAATGTGTGAAAGGTTATTAATTTAATGCTTCATTTGTTGTTGGAATTGTACAGGAAAAGAAATAAATGTAAACAATATTAAGGCTTTTACTATTGTTCTTATTTTAAATTTTATGCTTGGTATTTGATGCAACCTTTTTTTTTTTTTTTTTTTAATTTAAATACTTATCTTAGGAATGCTAATCTATTTCCCCCCCCCCCCCCCCAAAAAAAAAAAAAGGAATGCTAATCTTAGCAATTAAAGAAAGTTTTCATTTTTTTCACACATATATAAAAATTATAATCTTCTCTATTGCCTATGACATTCACATCAAATGGTATTTCCTCACCCATCTATCATCCGCTTCTCTCATCTATATCTCCAATCACGCTTCACTGCTCCTCTAATTTTCTTTCTTTCTTTCTTTCTTTTTTTTTTTTTTTTTTTGTTGTAGATCAAGCATAGATTGTTTCATTAGCTTCAAAATTCCTATCCACAATCCATCTTTTCTGAGTGAGTTATTTTCTTAAAACAATGCTTACTCCTAAATCAGTTTTATATATGTTCATGATTATTGATATGCAGATTATTTACAGCTTTAAGTTAAAAGACCCGCACGATACATCGTTTCAGTAATCTTAAAATTTTAACTTTTACTACTACAACACCGTTTGAAAGCCTCTCACTATAAAAAAATAAATAAATAAACCGCTTAAATTACAATCAAATGCTTTCTAAACATTGAATTTACATTTTAAACCAGTTTAGTCTTGGTCCTATAAGCATTCGACATTACAAGCTTTTTTTTTTTTGGCTTCTCACCAAATTCTACACATGCATGTTTTTGCTGCATATTTCAAAATTTTAAAAAGTGAAAGATACAGAGTTGTAGATATAAAGGGATGGAACCAAATTGATTCAATAATGCCCCCCTGTTATAATACTAACAGTTAAGCTGATGGTTTATTAAAATGTCTCATGTTATGCCACGTAGGATAAATACCCACTTAAACTTATACCTCATGTACAGTTAAAAAGAAAAAACACGTTATTCTGCTTAATGTAAAAGTAAGTTAACAGGTATTTCCTATTAGCGTAGGGAGCAGAGAGTATTTTCGAAAATGGTTATTTTGAATTCATGTCTTTTGGAAATCCAAATTCTGATATGTGATTATTATTAAATCTTTTTTTTGTCAATGGGTATCTTTGATCATTTGGTTTTTGTTAAATTTCTGATTCAAAATCTTGGTTTCTTTGTTTATGCTTACCTTTTTGGCAGGGCTTCCAAATTTCCATAGACATTGATTTCATGTCTAACATTGAAAATTTCATTGCAATGTGGCAACTGCAGAATGACAATGGTTAAACACACATGCAAATGTGGATTTAGCCCTATAGATTTTTTTTCTTTTTTAAATGCTTGATGCAATTATTTCCCACCCCCTTATTTAAGATGCTTTGATATTGAGTATTTTTATCTGTTATCTGTTATTAATTTTTCAACATGCCTAGATAGAAAAGAGTAGATGAGAGAATCAAAAGCGTGTCCAACAAAAGTTACTAGTAGATCTGGGAAGCAAAAAACTCATTCCAAGTTCGCTGTATTGGACAAGGGAATCGAAATCCATTCTAATTTAAAAGAGATCAGTGACTCAAATATGTTGGGGCCACACCAAATCCGAGATAAGGTTCTGAAGGATGGCTAAAGAAGAACGAGAAGACTATATCTAGGTAATACTAACCATTATGCTCACATCTGAATTGGTTATGAATAAATAGTTTAGAAGAAGCTATAATTTTTGTATATATTAATAATTTTTTTTTTTTTATAAACCTGAGTGGTTCTATCATCTGTTACTTAGATTTGGAAACTTAATCCTATTGATACAGTTTACTGAATACATTTGACTACATTTGTTTCTCCTAAGTGGTTCTGTTTGAAAAAGTATGAAGGATTTGTCACTTTGTTAAAACTGTGAAATTTGAAAGTATATTGTTATTTACTTTTACATTCTGATAGAGATTTATTTCTTAAAATATTTTTAACTTTTATTTTTTATTTTTTATTTTTTTGAGAAAATTTTAACTGTTGATTTGATTGTTTACAATGCTCGGTTTTATAGTTTTTTAAAGTTGTATTCCATTCTTAAAATTAGATTGGCAATCTATTTGGTGCTAAGAACTAAAAAGTAAAACAAAGGTAACCAGTTCTCAAGTTTGTTTCATCGTACCCTTTTTTTATTTACTTTATTTTTTGTTTTCTTTTAGATTATGAGAGATTTAATAATCTATATTTAGGTTATGGTTTTATAATTGTTGGAGGATTTGTTTTAGTTTATTTATACCATATTTTTCATTAAATTTTCGGTTTTGTCATAGGATATTCCAAGTATCCTAAGACTTATATCAACATGAAATTCAAGTGATGTAGTATTTGTGATTCCAGTTTTGAACTCAGATGTAATTTAACCTAATGTTGTTTGCTCAATTGTAGTTATGGTTAAGGGGTTTTTAGGGAGATCTTGCTTACATCTCAATGTGTTAATGTCATTCTTTCCATCTTATCATTTCTATGTCTTTGTTCAATTGAAGAAAATTGGAGTGCAAAGTGGTATTAGACAAATAACAACTGACTGCCATGAACAAGGAAAACATTTGGAGTGGAGAAATTCAAAATGCAAACATTTGTATGAGATGACCAACTTTTCAAAAACTAAGGAAAGTTGTTCATCTGATGTGGTTGGTCCTTATTTTTTTTCTTTTTAAAAGTATAAGTTGTTCAAGTATTAGGAAAGCCGTTAATCTATGAAATAAATAAAAAGGAATAGCATAATCTCAACATATATTCTTCATTCTAATTTATCACAAACAAATCAGATCAGTTGGTGTTTAATTGAATTGCATCTATTATTTTGTAAATTTTACAGACTCAAACGAGGAGGGGACCAAACCTGCAATTAGAATTCATCTCCATCCAAACTAAACAAATATGATTACCACACAAACATTCATTTTAAACTCACTTTTTTTCTTCTTTTCTTTTCTTTTTTCTCTTTTGGTGTTTGTGTAGGTGATTTTACAGATTTGCCTACATTTAAGTATACCTTACATGCCCACATTGCCTATCATAAACCAAGAACCCATGCTACAAATAAATAAATGCTATGAACAAAATGTTAATGTTGTTCTAGATGTAAGTAGAGCATTGTATAGATGTAAATACATCATATATTCTATTTTTGATTACAAATAGATCAAATCAGTTGATGTTTGTTTGTATTGCATTTATGATTTTGCAATTTTTATAGACTTGAAGCTGGAGGTTAAATGTATTTAAAATTCTTCTCCATCTAAACAGAATAGTTATGATTACTACATAATCATTCATTTTAAACTCTCTCCTTTTCTATTTTTATGGAGGTCATTTTGTAGATTTGCATGCCGATATTGCGTATCATGGACTAAGAACCCACAATATACACTATGGATTAGGTTTGGATCAAATACCCTTTTTCCACAAGTCTGCAGACCATGCTAAGATCATTGCTTACGTTGTTTTATACGATTGTTTTTAATTTTAAAATTAATTTACTTTTAAACTATTTTTTTTTCTTTATGCTGTCTGTTGTTATATTGTAAATAAATAAATTAATTTTGTAAATATTATTGTTCTTTACATAGTATAGCTATAATTGAGATACAAAATTTAATCGTTCTATAAAATGAATGGATGTACTACATTACCTGGATTAATTTTAATGTATTTTATTGTATTGTTATGTCAAGTTGATGGTATTTTAAATATGTACAATGTTCCCGCGCATTGCACCGGTTAAATGCTAGTTTTTTTAAAAGTCAAAACTTTCTATTCAACCCAATTCAAGTCTAATGCGATTTCTAGTTGCAATAATCAAATTATAAACAAATCCCAAATCTAATCTTATTATCGATTATCATGGCTAATTTAGCACTTAGCAAACTTCATTTTATTTTTATTTTTTATCCTTTAGGTAGCATTAAAATTTGGCTTGATAGTCCTACAATACACCTACCATTTTTACTAAAAATACATTACAATTTTCCAAAAAGCAAAACACAGAGAACATTATAGCATTGCATCCCTTCCTCATTCCGATTATGCGAGGACTTTCATTGATCAAAACAAAGATAACATAGTCTTCATCCCATACCCACAATTATGAGAGAGGGAATTGCCACAACAAGTAATTGTATGATCACATATTAATTCAACTTTTGGTTGTTCTTTCCCTTTTGAAATCATCCTATAATGACCAAGGCAATTAAAATAATAATCCATAATTAGAGCATATTATAGCAACAAATACAATTTCAAAGACATAAGAATAAAATTCACTTTGTTAGAGAAAAAAACATACTGGTTTTTGGAGTCAATTATGGTGCAAACAAAGAGAAACTAAGGAGAGACACCAAATTCAAACTATAGCTGAAAAAAGTATCATTTTTTTAGAGCAAACATTCAAATTGCTATAACAAAATGTAGGCACAGTGATGCATCCAAAAGAGTAATGGCATAGAAATAAGGAACCAAACCAACAAACACTTAGGCATACACTGCCAAAAAATACACTTATGTATAAAGAGTTCATTCTGTTACTTTAGTTTAGTAGCTTTCCTTCTTTGCCATCTGAGTTTACAGCTAAATGGCATTTTTCAATTACCTTTCACAGCCTTAGGGTGCTATCTTTTAGTAGCAGTGGCCATAGTAATGCCATCAGCACTTGTATATACAGAACAACTTTAACATTGATAGTGCAAAAATGTAGTCACTAAAACCTTGACCATTAGAAAGAAGAAGCTATTGACAAACAAAGAATGAATGAAAAAGCCATCTTCAAAAACGAAGTAGGAATAAAAAATAGTATAATAATATTACTAAATGTCTTCAAACATACATAATTTTTAAACAATTCAAGCCAAAGAAGTCCAAAGTTAAGGTGCAACAGTTAATTTTGGTATTTCTAGGAAGTAAGCACCACTTTAGATTACCAATCACTGTATCTTATACCTTTTGGGTTGATGACACCAACAAAAGCAACACCACTAACAAAATTTTGCATAATTTAACTTCCTAAGAGTATTTGCATTAGCTTGTTCAAAAATTTCTGTCATTTTAGCACCAAAACCTTCTTCTTCTTCTTCTTTTTTCTTTTTCTTTTTTTCTTTTTTTTTTCTTTTTTACATACTTTTCAAAACACCCTACATAAAATAATCTATTTTACACTACATTTCATTAAAATATTGAATTTCCTTAAATTTTATTAATTATTTTTCTTTCTTCATACACAACCACCACTATCCTTTCTTCCTTCATTCTCAGGTAAGAGAAGTCACCACCAATCATTTGGTTTTTCTAGGGGTGATTGGTCACCTGACTCTATTTGATTTTATTACCAATCCTAGGCTAAGAAAAGATCGCTTTTCCTAATCTAATTTGGATGGGTAAAAAATCTTAATTCTTGAGTTCGGAAGTCTAGTTACGTGTGGGGAATGTGTTAGGCACTCCATAATGCCTGTCCAAAGACAGTCCTTTGTTCAGGTAAAATCATAATTTTTAGACAATGGCAATTGAAAACAAGCTATTGGCATTAGTTTTCGGGGCTTTAAATGTGTTGGGCTTTGAGGTTTGGGTTTCAGAATGGGTGTGGACTTGATCAATGCTTCCCAAGTTCATTTGGAATCGATGCCAAATTTCCATGGTGAAAATCCGACAGCGCTTCACCTCAGATGCGTCATAGCACACAAAACGCCATTCTCACCAAACTTTCGACCTGAGAATACGATAATGGGGATGCCCCATTTTCATAGTGAAAATTCAGCAGATTTTTGCATTTGGTGTGCTATAGCGCACTTGCAGGGTTTCGCGTCTGTGTATACAGCGCATATTAACATGCTCGTACTGTGACGAGCCAAAGCTCTTCAAAGCATCAAGCATGTTGATACACGTCGCATACATGGGGAAACCAATGTCACTTGGTGACATGGATCAAGAAAATCACACCACGATGATTGTGCACACATTATATCATGAATATGCACCTACGGCAGTTGCCTTGAGCACATACCCACATTGCAAGGTCAAGAGCTCTCGTAACTAGAAAGGGTCACTCATGTAGCCATGAAAGTCCATCATACAAAGTGCACAATCACCCACACACACGCAAGCATATATATATATATACATACATACATCATGCACAATGCTATCTGTTGGGTTAAAATGAATTGACCCCTTGCAAATTAATTAATTACCCAAGTTAATTAATTAGGTTTAATTACATGCAATAGCATGGTAGCACAAACAAATCACCAACTAAACAAAATGCAACGGAAAATAAATTTGACATTGGTGATTTGTTTACGAATGGGGAAGACCACCGAAGCAAAAACCCCACCGGGTGATTTAAGGTCACCACTCCCAAGAATCCACTATTATCAATTACAAGTAGTTACATGTATAAGGAATCTTACCAAACCCTTTGGCCTATCTTATAATACCAACCTACAATTGAACCCTTACCTCAATACCCAATTGGACTTGTATTGTAGCAACAATTTTTCCTTTCAATGCACGAATCCCAGTACGTGACTAACTCACCAACTTGAAGAAGATTGTTGGCTGCAAAGTTCTTCAGTTCATCAACAATGAAGATCAGGAAGCTCATTAGTCATAAAACCTTTGGCGTAAAGATGTACTAGCATCTTCAGAGAGAATAAAGAACTAGGCCATTTTTTGCATTAGGTCACTCAATGCCTACGCGACAGCCTTTAAAATAATCCTTATATATGTCTAGGGTTGTAAGAAAAGAAACCCTACACAAATACACAGGAATATGCGTGTAATCAGATCTGCAAAGTCTAATTTCGTAATTCTCAACAGATATAGCTTGTGTTGAGAATCTGTCGAGCTTTAACACTAATTCTCGATAGAAAGGATTCTATTGAGACTTCTGTTGAGCTTTAAGAATAGCACTTTCTTCACTTGTTTCTTGGTCAGATTTGCATGGCTTCAATACTTTACTTGAACACTTGTTTCTTGATGTACTAAACCCATCCTAGATCGACCTAGGGTTGTCCACGAGTCAAGTGCATCGGGTTTGGGGTCAAACCGTCGCTTGACCCGCTTAGGTCAGGTGAATAGATTTCTCACTCGTTGTTGACCGAATGGTTGGATGAAACCGTTTGTCTCGATTCTTCGGTTTAGCAGGTCGAATTCGTTAGGTGATCAGTTTGAAGGAAAAGAACAAAAAGAGAGGAAAAAATCAACCAAAGAAAAAGTTTGAAATGGCAAAAACCAAATATTTATGAGCTTGGAACGGAGATAAGGAGAGAAACGAGAGAAGATAAAAAGAAAAATGAGATTTTGAAATCATACTTGAGAGATAGGACACCAAACATATGTTAACAAATAAGAAGCGAAACTCATCGACAAACAGGAAGTGAAACTTGTCGGCAATGGTCATGAATGGTAGGGAAGAGTCAAGCTATGGTTTGAACTTTAAAGAGAAATTATGAGATTGGGACTATGAATATGGAGCCATTAATATTATTGTTTTCATTTGGTAATTAAGATGAAATTGCATTAAGCCCAGCAACTACAATAGGACAAAGCTATTAATGCTAACGTGAACAACTACTGCCTAACATTGATTCAATGTTCAAAGTGACATGAATAGCTATTGCCTAATAACATTGATTCAAACAATTTTTTTATAGTTAATTTTGTGGTGAAAAGCTATTGACATTGAATAGCTACTAACATAACAAAACTTTTTTATAGTTAATTTGTGGTGAATAGCTACTGCCCACTGACATAACAAAACACAGAAGTCTATTTCATCAGGGAGAAACTTACCTACCCACGTGAAAGTGAAATTAAATCTACAGATGGTGCAGTAGTTTCAGTCGGGTTGATTGCTACGGTTTTCAAACTTTTAAACCGTCACTCGAACTGAAACTTCAGTTTTTCTAATAGTTAGACCTGCATCCGACATACTTAGGTATCTAGAACCGACCGTTGGGCTTCAAGTCGGGTGGGTTCAGTCGGTTTGGTCAGGTCATCTAACTGTTTGGACAGCCCTAGATTTACCTAATTACAAGTAAAGTGCATTTTGTCAAACGATTAGCCAATTACATAAAATATGTCCCTAACGCTATCACATAGAGCGAGAAAGTAAATCAGACATTGCTAACATTCCAAGGGTATGGCCCATCAAGGTACAGGAAATGTAAAACAGATAATGCCACACCCAAGGAACGAGGCCCAAGCAAGGAGCAGGAAAACAAAAGGGGGTACATGGAAGGGGACCCTAATACATGCTCTAGAAAAGAGCTTTAGAGAGAGAGAGAGAGAGAGAGAGAGAGAGAAAGAGAAGACCGCTTTAGAGGGGCTAGGCCCCTTAATCTACTGAACATTGCCCTTTGTGGGCTTGCATCCTTGCCCTTTTTACTCGTGCTTAGGAGGTCGTACCCTTGCTCTAAGTGTCCTCGCTTCATACGTGTACATGCAAGGACAAAAGAAACAAGCCAACAACAAGCAAGGAAACATATGGAAGGAAAAGAATGATAAAGGTAAGCTAAGAAGAGAGGCTAAACATGGGCAAACAAATATGTGAAGCACACGAAAGGGCAAACAAACATGTTATCAAACAAAAGGGGGTGTCCTAGGAAGACAAATATAGGTTTAGATCGAGTGTCCATAGTTCCATTGGATTGGAGTATGGATGACACACAGACTCATGCATGAACATGTAGGAAAGCAAGCAAAGTTGCAAAGAAGCAAAGAATGCAAAGATGCAAAGAAGAAAAGAAAGCCAAATGGGTGGCGCAAAGAAAGAAATACAAGCATATCAACATCGCATAGAGTATAGAAAGGCGTGAATCAAGTACACCAACACAACAAAGGTGTATCTCACGAGTGGTTACATCTAAACAATCCCTGGGAGGGACGGATGTGATCACACAAGCACAAGCCCATGGAGGAAACAAAGCATGGCAAAGCCTAGATTTAGAGAGGCTAACATGTAGATAAATCATAGAAGCAAACAAGCAACATGGATGTAGGCCTAGGTGTATGGATCTAGACATGCAAAGGAAATGATCCAAACCCTTTAATATAGGCCTAGGTGTATGGATGTAGGCCTAGACCACAGGATCTAGATCTACACCCTACCGAAAATGCCAAAACACAAGAAAGAGAGATATCAAGGGAAAAAAAAGGGCTAAAGTAGCACATGGCATAGCAACCAACATAGATCTAAGCACACAAGCACGGCACGAAGCACATAAATATATATATATATATCTAAGCATAGGGACATAGATTTAAGCACTAACATGTAGATCTAAGCAAAAACATGACAAAGAACACTTAAGAATACGAATCTAAGCATAAGCATGATAAGGAGCCTAAAATCATGTGGATCTAAGCACAATCACTAAATATAGATATATCATAGCCCAAGAAGGCTAGGCCAACAACATCAAAGAGGTAAATTATGGCATCAGCAAGGAAACATGCTAGAAAAAGTATAAATACATGCTAGGAAGCAAGAACATGCTAGGAAAAGTAATAAATCATTTTATTGAGTAATATAAAACTAGGAAAAGCTATAAAAAGAAAAGGGAGTGGATTGTAGCTAAAAAGTTATATCCACACCCTTAAACCTCAAATCCAAGGTATGAAACCAAGGAGAGTACGATTAGGTGCAAGAACACTACCTTGATGATTGTAGAGAAAAGATGAGAATCTAAAGTGTTTAAAGGTGTTTTGATATGTTTAGGAGAGAAATTAGAAAGAGAAGAGAGAGAGAATTTTCCAAAAAAATGCCCAAAACTTCCTTATTTTTGTGTGCAAAATGAGGGGTCTGGGGTCATTTATACTAGAAAAACGACCCGCTTCTGGCGCACCTTGTAGGACCACCAGCCACCTTGCTGACGTCAACGTGTTTGGCCTTTTTCCAGTTCAACTTTGAATGTGTATTTGAAGGTCTTCCCGGACTTGGATTGAACTAATCTTGGTGTCCATGGAAATTTATGGATGTCTAGTTTCCATAACGCTAATGAAATGGAAAATCCAACGGTCGGATCAAAAGTTATGGCATCGGGAAGGGTGCTAATGTGCTTTTTACAGTTTTCTAGATATCTCAACTGTTTTAACTCCAATTTCGACCTATGAATAGTATTTTGAAAGGGAATTTGATAATCTTCGTAATGACAGTTGTCCTAACCTGTTCTGACAATTGAATCAAAATTAGGCAACCTCAAGTTAAACTTGGTCAAAGTTGACGAAAATCACCAAGTAGCTCGAGTTTGATGTAGAAACATGAAAAATGTCATTTTGTGATGATTTTAACCGACTTTGACTTTCAGTCAACCTAGGGTTGACCAAGGGCATTTTGATCAATTTCACCTAAATTGGCACTTCGAGTGCTCCGATGCCCAAAAGAGTTGTGTCGCGTCAATCTAGATGTTTCCGTGGCCCCATGGAGAATAAAATAATATTTTTAGAATTTTCGAGGTCTGGCACACAAATCGAGGGTAGGCAAAATACGATATCTATAGCTGCCCCTTCTTTATCTAACATCTCGAATGCAATGAGAGGTGTCGAATAAAGAACGTGATTCCAAATTTTGTTGCCCCAAAATTATGTGCGAAAACTGTGTTGTTCATGGATCGAGACCGGTTTTACCTGACAAGGTTGTGTTACTGCAGCTGATCTAGAAAAATCTCTATGACTTGGTTCTCAGAGCTGGGCAAGAAACTCTAGTTTTTTTTTTTTTTTTTTTGGTTAAAGATCAACCGGTTAACGCTGATCGGCGGTCCTTGTAGGTGGGCTGGGCGACCAGGCAGCCCTTTAAGGTGCGCCAGGTAGCCCAAGTTGTACAAGGCCCTATAAAGGGGCCCCAAATCCTCATTTTGACCATTTCGCTTCTATTTCTCTGAACTTTCACTTCTAAAAAGTTCTCTAGAGCAAGTCACGGTCTGGTAGGTCCAGCTTTTAACTTCAGGTCATAGCTTCAAACTTCAGTTCTGCGCTTAAGGTCAGCATCTATTTTCTCTTTCTTTTTATTTTTTGCAAGTATGTTAGTAGCAAGGCAAGTAGGAAAGCATGCTAGATCTTATTTTATTTTTGGTATTTTTGCACATATATTTTTTTTTAATCATTTATACCATGATGATGTTGGAAAATATATCTGTTCACATGTTTAAGTAGCACAGGCAAACTTGCATATGTTGGATGCTATGAAAACTCATGAAACAATAACAAAACTAATAGAAAAGTTAGGTAAATATGAGAGACTGTGCATGTGATAAAGATGGAAAAGTTTTGAGAGGATTGAAAATGTGAAAACAATGCGATTTTAAGTGAGGGTAGTTTTGGAAAATATAGGACTAAACGGTCGTTGCTGAATTTGAATCTTGGTGAGACTAAACGGTCATTGTCGAATCTGAATCTTGAAGAAGGCATAGGATGCCTAGAACTAGGCGGTCACTACCTAATCTGAATCCTAAAGGATGCATACGATGCATAGGACTAAACAGTCATTGCTGAATCTAAATCCTGGTTAGACTAAACGGTCGCTACCGAATCTAAATCTCGAATAAGGCATAGGATGCCTAGGACTAAACAGAAGCTACTGAATTTGAATCCTAAGGGATGCATAGGACTAAACGGCCGTTGCCAAATTTGAGGTATTTTGAAAAATTGGATACTTTCGAGGTAAAAGGGATAGGATTAAATAGTCATTGCCTAATTTGAATCCCAAGAATGGTATTTTGAAAAATTGGATACTTTTGAGGCAATAGAGATAGGATTAAACAGTCGTTGCTAAATTTGAATCCCAAGAGAGAGGTATTTTGAAAAATTGGATACTTTTGAGGCAAAAGGGATAGGATTAAATAGTCATTGCCCAATTTTAATCCCAAGAGAGGTATTTTGAAATTTTGATGTTTTTGAGATAAAAAGAGATTGGATTAAACGGTCATTGCCAAAGTTGAAACCCAAGAGAGAGGTATTTTGAAATTTTGATATTTTTGAGATAAAAAGAGATTGGATTAAGCGGTCATTGCCAAAATTGAATCCCAAGAGAGAGGTATTTTGAAAAACTAGATACTTTTAGGGCAAAAGAGATAGGATTAAATGGTCACTGCTGAGTTTGAATCCTAAGAGAAAGGCATTTTGAAAATTTGGATACTTTTGAGGTTAAAGAGATTGGGTTAAACGGTCACTACCAAATTTGAATCCTAAGAGAGGTATTTTGGAAATTTTGATACTTTTGAGAAAACATGACATTTTGGCATGAACATGCATGATATGTGTTAGGCAGTAGGATTAGACATACTTACCTATTTACTTGCATTGCTAAATTTTTTTGGGCTTACTAACCATCTTGAATTTGTTTCCGCAGATTATGTCTCGACAGACGAGATCTGACAGTGCTCGTGGGAAGGCTATCGCCATTGTTCCGTCTCAAGCTAATTTGTCTAGTAGTGATGACAATATTGTATCATCTAGTCTACAGGTTGCCTCGACTCTTCAAAGGCACTTCGATCGAGGTGGTGATGACCATGTGCCCTCTAAAGGCATATATATAGCACATCATACTAGGAGTCGATGCTCATTGGAAATGGCCAGTGCTTCGTCTCAGTCTTGCACTAGTTCAGGAGGCGGTTCTTCATAGTTCCCTAGAGGCCTAAGGGATGAGGAGCTAGATGAGGACCTTATGTTCGATGTAGATACTAACTTAGAGGCCGATGACAAGGCCAATCTAGGTCCAGGTGATCTGAGGAGCCGCAGTTGTAGACCGAGGTTTTCGCCTAGTTTATCCAGGGCTGAGTCCTCTGGAGAGATCATTGATTGCATAGCCGATACTCATCTTTAGCATGGTCTGAAGAGGCATCCTTTCGCTCAGATTCAGAAGGCTCAGGTATGCTCTTTTTTTCTCTTTCAATTGTTAAATCTAAATGTGTAGATATGCAAGATAACTAGTAGCTTTTCTAATTTCAGGCATAGGCCACTAAAAGGATTCACGATTCGAGAAGCTTGGTCTTCATTCCTCTTTCGCCTATATGACCCTGAAACAAATGCGTGCTATCTTGGTTTTTTGATTAAGCAAGGCTTTGAGGAGTTCCTAAGGATTACTCCTTATTCCATAAGGCATGCGATACCAGAGACTTTGGTGTAGTGATTCCACACATAGACTAGCACCTTTCATCTGAGCTATTGGGAGTATGCAGTCATTCCCCTCAACTGGACGACCATTTTAGGCCATAGATTTGGTGGGTATCTAGTCCCAACTGATTTTGTAGATTTTGATGTTGCGAGCGAGGTCTTGGGCATTTGCTATCCCCTTACCTCGGCAAGGAGATAGTATTTTGGACCTACCGATGATCCTCAATTCTGCATGGAATGGCTAAGGGTGAACATACCTTGGGTGGAGGAGTCTGGCAACATTGCTTTCAGGCGATTCTTCTTCTATTTCATCAGTAGTTTTCTATTTGGTAACAACCAGTCAATGCTGACTTGCATGCTCCTAGAAGCCTTAAGGGTAGTGTCAGATATATGGGCCTATGATTGGGTCCCCTTCTTATGGATCCTTCATTACTTTCCTAACGCAGGCTTTGCGACAAGGCTTCAGGAGCTTAGAGGGTTGTTGGCAGATTTTGACATGGTGGGCATATGAGTATACCCTAGCCCTGCGTCCATAGTATTCTAGTCTTTCTTTAAAGGCATATCTTAGGGCATATGCTTGGTACCTCTGTGCAATCACCAGAGTTGTTTTGACACAACCAGCCACTGTCAATGTTGTGTTGGATTGTGTCATCTGGGGCAAGATACTCAGCTGCTCCTATGATGGGGGGTTGTTGGCTAAGCATGAGGTCACCCATGTTATGGACAAGTCGTGGGCATGGCACTAGTTTTAGGCTTTGTCAAGTTGGGAGTTTTTCTTAGCTGAGAGGACTTACCATCAGGTTATGCCGGTGTTCAGAGTACCTAGAGACCCACCTCAAGAGCTTTCATGTTCCGAGGTGATTTTGGATAATCCTAACTATACAAAAGGCTCCTTCGACGGTTTCATCACAGAGGACACCGATTACTTCACTTGGTTCTTGTAGTCCTTGGTTAGACCCATCATGGATGATTGCCTTATGAATGGTGGCAGAGTGCTTGTTGGCATAGCACATGCTCATTGGGCTTCAGAGGCCCATTTTAGGTTACATATAGATACCCTACAGGCTAGGGTGAGAAATCTTAAGGGCAAGGTTGTCGCTAGAAAGGGGTGTATACAAGAGGAGATTATCGGGTCACTTGCTCGAGAGAGAGACCTATGGTTGAGAGAGAGGGTGGCCCATGCTATTGCCACAAAGAGAGAGAGGGGTCAGCTTTAGGTTGAGATTGGTGAGATAAGGGGGTATAGGAAGCTTGTACCTCCTACACCTCAAATTCCTAGTAGAGATCCTCCTATTTGTTGACATGAGTTATAGTATATGCCTGCTCCTCCCGGACCAGCTAGTAGTTGAGGATATGCCCCCTTAGATGATTGGCACAAGGCCCTATACCAGATTAGCCACCATTTCAGGCTCCGGGATACGTCCCAAGTTCTCCAACGAATCGAGCTAGTCCTGATAGGCCAAGAATGTATTAACCCCTTGTGATGAATTAATTGAAGTTTATTAATCAATCAAAATAACATGCAAAATGCATGGTAACACAAACAAATCACCAAATAACTAAGTATGCAGTGGAAATTAAATTGACACGGTGATTTGTTTATGAATAGGGAAAACCTACATGGCAAAAACCCCATCAGGTGATTTTACGGTCACCACTCCCGAGAATCCACTATTATCAAAACAAGCAGTTACACGTAAAGTTCACTTGATTCTTGGCAAAAACCTACATGGAAAAAACCTCACTGGACTTGTTCTGTAGTGACAATCCCTCCTTTTCAATGCACGGCTCCCAGTACGTGACTAACCAATTGCGTGGATCCCAATACGCAACTTGATCACCAACTTAAGAAGGATGTTGGCTGTAAAGTTCTTCTGTTCATCACACGATAAAGATCATGAAGTTGCTTGGTCACAAAACCCTATGGTGTACAAACACAGCAGCTTCTTCAAGAGAAAGAAGAACTAGAGCAAACTAGGTTTCCGGTCACACTTTTCTTTACACTTGTGGAATTGTGCTCTTGTGCAACTGTGCGTAACCTTTTACAACCCTCAAAATAATCCTTATATATGTTTAGGTTTATGAGAAAAGAAAGCCCAAACATACATTCATGGATTGGATGAAAATCAAAACTTCATAAATCTTAACAGATACCCTATCTATCAAGCAGCTATCGAGCCTCGGGCAGAAACGACTCTTTTAAACCTCGATAGCTACTAGCTGTCGAGCTTTAATGAGCAGCACTTCTTCACTTAATTCTTGGACAAACTTGCATGGCTTTAACACTTGAACTTGAAACCATATTTCTTAAAGCATTAAACACATCCTAGATCTACACAATTACAAGTAAAGTGCATTTTGTCAAAGGATTAGCCAATTACATAAAATAGTGACATATGTTCTTAACATTAAATCACATATGTCCTAACAATCTCCCCTTGGGCAGTCCATGACAAAACCACAAAAAACAAATGAACATATGAGAGAAGTCATAAATCACTCAAGAAGACTTTGCAAGAAGAGATTTTATGGCAAGAAGACTTTGACAACCTATATTTCTGAAACACTTTAAACAAAACTCATCAAGGCATCTTAGTGTGAAACAGAAACAAAAGATTGCATACAATATATAAGAACCATGTGCAAAAATCTCCTATACTAACCCTCCCTCTATGAGTATGACTACTTTCATATCCAAAACTACTCCCCCTTTTTGTCACGAGTGACAAAGGGTAAGTATATCAAGTAGATATCTCATCAACACTGGAAAAGCTAGCACCATCATCCTCAGCATCAGTAGCATCAGCATCAGCATCATCATCCTCAGAAGCCTCTAGAGTAGGAGGAGGAGAAGTAACGAAGCCTCTAGAGTAGGAGGAGGAGAAGTAACGAAGCCACCCATGACTTCCTGTCATCGTGCAATACGACTAGCATGGGTGTTCACCTAACACAACTCATCACTAAGAGTGTTGAGGCGAGCATCCATGTGCACAAGCTATGCCATGATTTCCTCGAGAGTCACACCGCCCATAGAAGAAGAAGGAGTGGATATGGATGGAGCTGTAGAAGCTGGATGAATCACCGTCCTAGATCACCTTAAACGTAGCTGCGCCTCGCTCTATTTAATGGTAGTTGCGTCTATGGCACGCATGACATGGAAGTGGTCGAAAACGGGAAAGGGGATAGAAAAATGGTGTAAAATCCTCGTGATAGCCAAAGAGAAGATGAGCTTATCATGGGTCGCGACATCCCTATATACATCTATGAGTGAAAGAATAAAATGAGAAGGAAAATCTACAGTATGATGCTCTAAAAGGGAAACCAAAAATTGAGCACGGGGGTCAGTAATAGAGTTATAATGAGATAAAGGATGCAAAATAAAAGTCATAACCATGTTAATGAACCTAGGACCTTTAGCAAAGGCCATACAAGGAGTGAACTGACGATCACCTCAATCAAAGGGACGCTCACAAAAAGAGGATATAAGCTCGTCTTTAGACACGGTCTTAAGACGCTCATAACTAGGGTAGTCAGGATGCGCTACCCTAGGGACATGGAGCACGTTGGATACAATATCCAGAGAGACCATGATGTGCATACCTCGAACGCGAGTGACAAAGAAAGGTACTGAATAATCAAATCCATGCATGTTGGAGTAGAACTCTTGTATAAGCACGGATGGACAAGTGATCGGGACGTCACACAATGACTTCCAACCCCTATTGTGAATGATAGTGGATAGGTTAGTGTCAGAGAAGTCCAACAAAATGACTTGGCATTCCAAATGAATGCCTCGTCTAGAAAAGTTCTCTGAAAAGTCCTATCGAGCTTTATCATCATGGAATCAAACATGTGAGGGAGTAGGATCAGAAGAAGTGGATGCCCCAGAACGAAGAGGGTTCTGGGATAGAGTAGAATTACGTTTAGGTGCCATGACGCAACTAACGTAAACAAGAGAAAGAGAGGGAGAGAGAAAGACACACAGAAAAGCACCAATCACAATAAATATATAAGAATATAGAAAAAGTAAGGTACGTAAGCATGAAAATGCATGAGCATGTGATATGCAAAAGTAAAAACATCATGGGCTCAGCCCAATCCAATCCTACCAGCACACAATCAATTCAACAAAGTAAACATACATCTTAAATGCATGAAACATTGTTATAATGCAAATGATATGCAATATATGATGATTTAAAACCATTTTCACAAAGCCCATCCCAAAATTTTCACAAAAACTCTATTAATTTTGAAAAACCCCAAAGTTTATCAAAAATTCCCAAAAGTTAGGTCAAAAGATATGAAATGCATGAGAAAGAGTGAGAAATCAACATACCAGATGAAGAAAAAAAAGATCTTGAGCTGAAATACTCTTGGGAAAGGAGATTGAAGTGAGAAAGAGAGGTTTTAAGAGGTGAAGAGTCTGCAGAAGTATAAAGAGATCGAGAGAAATGATATCTGAATTGTGCGGATCCTAATGTATAGAACCGCTTAAATCTCGACAGATCTAGAGGTGTCGAGGTTTAAAATTCAACAGATGCAGCTATCAAGCAGGTATCTAGAGGTGTCCACAGCAAAAAGAGGCTCGATGGATCGAGGAGATATCGAGCATCTATCGAGGAGACAGAAACTTTCTTGATGGATCGAGGAGCTATCGAGAAGCTATCAAGATTGCAATTAAAAGAAGCTGAAGAGCTCGATAGATAGCCTAGCTGTCGAGAGGTGTCGAGAAGTTGTCGAGATTACATAAAAACAGTTTTTCAAGAAGAGAAAAACACAGACATGAATGCAATCAAACATGCAACTCAACCAAGGATCCAAACAACATTTTAAACTTTGAAAAACATCTCTCAAGAAGAAAAATGTTAAGCATATAGATTTCAAAACACACACACACACTAAACATGTCTAACCAATTTTATATTTTAAAAACAAGTTAAGACAGTTTAGTGAGCATACATTAATACGTGTATTCCTTGTGATGGCCAAATCACATTGTACCTGCACATGTATTAAGAGTAGCAAAGAATATTGCATGTTATGTGTGAAATCATCGTAAGATTGCATGTCTACATATTATGACGATTTGAGATATGAGAAAATCATTGCAACTCACACATAATCATAACTGTTTGATGGAGACTATCACCATCGAGGTACATATATAACTCCCACATCTCCTAGAAGACACGCTTGCAATCATATATAAAGTATTTTGTTCTTTTTGCTTTTATTTTTCTTTGCATATTTTTCTTTTAAGCAAACCATGCATGGGCATATAAGATATAGAAAAGAAATACCCAATAATGTTAAGCATTTGACATTCCACTTTTGCTATGCCGAAGCATACAAATGTCATCTCATGATTGGCGGGCAACAGTGGTGAGATGGTTATTTATGCCTTTCTCTTAGGATTTTCTAGTCCTTCTCGTCAAAAAGAGTGATACAAGTGTTAAGTACAAGAGATCACTTAACCTTACTCATCACAAACATGAGCCATAAAGCTCACTTGCTTAGTTGTGCATAGAGATGCTCATCTAAGCTAGAAAAGATCAAAGTTTAGAAAACTTTGTTTCAACGGCCATCCAAGGTACACAAGTACCAATGTGCACAACCACACACTATTTTTGTATTTTTCAATTTTTTTATTTTTATATGAAAAACAAAATAAAACAAAACTGAAATGAAAACAACCAGAAACATGCTAAACAAAACAAAGCAATGCATAAAACTTGACTGACTCAAAACTAGAATGCAAAACACACAAGTAATGCAAAACCAAAAAACAAGAAGGGGAGAGAGAGAAAAAGCGACAAAATCACTTGGAGCCTTTTTCCTTCCACACCTCGGAAGAACCTTTCTGTTTAGGAAACCCTTAATCTGGCGATGAGGAGGAAGAATTTAAACCGTTCAAGTTTGAAAGGAACATGAGGGCTTTGAGAAGATCTCCAAAAGGAGCAAAAGAGGATGGAAGCTGATTCTGGTTTCCCACGATCATGTTGTTGCTCTATTGAGTGGTTAGCCACTTATAGCAATTTGGTTGAGTATGTCCAGCTATGCCACAATGATGACAGAAATACTGCTTTTTCTGTTTTGACTTTTGAGAGTTTCCTTTCTTAGCCCTAAGGTTTTTAACTTCTTTCTGATCCTGCTTAAAGGGCGCTCCTAAGATAGATTTACCTTTGTCTATGTTCTCACTAGCTAATTCATCCTTAACATTATTGTTCTTAGTTTCGACATTATTAGCAGGAGGAACAAAAACAGTAGTACTAGTAGAAGCAATACTAGGAAAAGAGAAATCATACCCTAAATCGGTTTGATCGGAAGCAGATTTATAAAGACTGAGCATCTCATCAAGCTTAGCACTTGAAGTCCTTTCCAGCTGAGCACTGACTTGGAATAGTTCTGCCTCAAGCTTCATGGTCTTCTCAGGCAAAAAATTATTCTCAAATCTCAGTGCTCTAATAGTTTGATTGGCTTCATCAAACTTTGTAGAGATTTATTCTCACTCAAGCTCCACATCATTAAGCTTCTTGTTGGCCAACCTATACAACTTCTCATGCTTTTCTAAAACCTTGTATAACTTTGCATAGGCTGTGTGGTTGTCATCTTGCTCATCCATCTTTTCAAACTTAGACTCCACCAATTCCTCTTCTTCATCCACATCTTCAACAATCCCTTCAGTAGGATTTACAATGGTAGTGAAGGCATTTACAATTCCATCATCCTCATTATCAGAATCATCCTCAAGCTCAGTGTCACTCAACATAGCAGCAAGTTCCTTTCTCTTCCCAACAGTTTTGAGATACGTAGGGCACTCTTGTTTCATATGACTAGAACCTTGACACCCAAATCACTTTGGTCCTAAGGGAACAGTGTACTGACCACCATCCCTAGCATCCTTCTTACCTTTGTCTTGGCTCTTAGACTGAGAAGAACTTGACTATCTACGGTCCTTGTCGAAGCCCCTTGCACTGGCATTCTTCATCTACTAACTGCAAGAAAGCTGTCATGCATACTTTTCAGTATGCATAGTTAGCGTTATCAAATAAAGGAGGTATAATAAGAGACTGTTCTCTATCCATGACACACAAGGGTTAATGGATCACATAGCAGAGACTAACCCCAATTAAAGTGTGCCTGCTCTGATACCACTTGATAGGCCAAGAATGTATTGACCCCTTGTGATGAAGTAATTGATTAATTAGTCAAGTTTATTAATCAATCAAATTAACATGCAAAATGTGTGGCAACATAAACAAATCACCAAATAACTAAGTATGCAGCGGAAATTAAATTGACATGGTGATTTGTTTATGAATGGAGAAAACCTACACGGCAAAAACCCCACTGGGTGATTTTAAGGTCATAACTCCTGAGAATCCACTATTATCAAAACAAGTGGTAACAGGTAAAGGAATCCTAGTACCTTATTCCAGCCTATAGTTGAACCCTTACCCCAATACCCAATTGGACTTATTCTGTAGTGACAATCTCTCCTTTTCAATGAACGGCTCCCAGTACGTGACTAACCAATTGCGTAGATCCCAGTACGCTACTTGATCACCAACTTGAGAAGGATGTTGGCTGCAAAGTTCTTTTGTTCATCACACGATGAAGATCATGAAGTTGCTTGGTCATAAAAACTTGTGGTGTACAAACACAACAGCTTCTTTAAGAGAAAGAAGAACTAGGGCAAATTAGGTTTTCGATCACACTTTTCTTCACACCTGTAGAATTGTGCTCTTGTGCAACTGTGCATAACCTTTTACAGCCCTCAAAATAATCCTTATATATGTTTAGGGTTGTGAGAAAAGAAAGCCCAAACATACATTCACAGATTGGATGAAAATTAGAACTGAAAATCAAAACTTCATAAATCTTGATAGATACCCTATTTGTCAAGCAGCTGTCGAGCCTCGGGCTGAAACGGCTCTTTTAAACCTCGATATATACTAGTTATCAAGCTAGCTGTCAAGCTTTAATGAACATCACTTAATTCTTGGACAAACTTGCATGGCTTTAACACTTGAACTTGAAACCTTGTTTCTTAAAACAAACACAGCCTAGATCTACCTAATTACAAGTAAAGTGCGTTTTGTCAAAGGATTAGCCAATTACATAAAATAGTGACATATGTTCCTAACATTGACTCACATATGTCCTAACAAGTCCTTCTACAGGTCCTACTGTGGGTGATAATGCTGATGACGGCAATGCTAGGTGCTTTGCTGATGATGCCATTAGAGATGATGATTACCCTTAGACTGGCCATGTATTGTTATACCATGATGATGTAGCCCCTACGTGGGCATGTGTTTCTCATTTTTCTTGTATTTTGTAGACAATGCCCCTTGGTGGGCTAGACATGTATACATTAGACTGCCTTTTGGTAGGCCTAGACTGTATGTATTATATTGCCTCTTGGTAGGCTGTGGACATGTATGTATTATATTGCCCCCATTATGGGCCCTGATGTATGATATAGCCTCTCGATAGGCTCCTGATGTATGTATGGACATTGCCTCTTGGTAGGCCTTACATGTATGTTTCTAGATATCACCTGTTGGTAGGCCTAAATGTATGATTTGACATTTGCCTCTTGGTAGGTCTTACATGTATGTTTCTGAATTTTGCCTATTAGTAGGCTTTTGATGTATGATTCTTAGACACTGCCTATTGGTAGGCCTTACATTTTATGGATTTCGCCTATTGGTAGGCTTTTGACATATATATGAACACTGCTTTCTAATAGGTCTTACATGTTTGTATTTGGAGATCACCTGTTGGTAGGCTCTATATATATGAACACGGCCGCTTGGTAGGTCTTTCATGTATGTTTCTAGATTGCCTATTGGTAGGCTCTTGATGTATATATGAACACTACCTCTTGGTAAGTCTTACATGTATGTTTCTGGATATCACCTGTTGGTAGGCTCTGTATATATGAACACTGCCTCTTGGTACGTCTTACATGTATGTTTCTAGATTTTTCCTATTGGTAGGCTCTCAATGTGTGTATGAACATTGCCTCTTGGTAGGTCCGACATGTACATTTCTAGATTTCGCCTGTTGGTAAGGTCTTGATGTTTGATTTTGACATTGCCTCTTGGTAGGTCTTACATGTTTGTTTCTAGATTTAACTTGTTGATAGGCTCTTGACATATATATGAACACTGCCTTTTAGTAGGTCTTACATGTATGTTTCTAGATATCTTCTATTTATAGTCTCTGCATATATGAACACGGCCTCTTGGTAGATCATACATATATGTTTCTTGATATCGCCTGCTGGTAGGCTCTATATATATGTACATGGCCTCTTTGTAGGTCTTACATGTATGTTTCTAAATTTCACTTGTTGGTAGGCTCTCGATGTATCATTTTGACATTACCTCTTGGTAGGTCTTACATGTATGTTTCTAGATTTCGCATGTTGGTAGGCTCTTGATGTATGATGAACATTGCCTCTTGGTAGGTCTTACTATTGGGGTTTATGCCCTAAAATCCAATTTATTGGCATGACATACATAATTAAATTGTTTAATTATATGAGACTATTTATTAATGAACTAATGAGACATTATCTTAGTTCATAAGATGCATAGTATGTGATTTATGTGAAAAGTCACAGAAGATATAAATCACAAGTTCTTTATAAACTCAGACTTTTAGTTCGTAGTCGGTGATGAAATTGGGCATTTCATCTGCGAAGACTATAACATATCAACTAAGATGATTTGTCTTGATCATGGAAGTGGAGACTTTTAGTTGGTATGTTGATATGTTTTAAGAGTTAAGACATATTGAATTGGACTACTATGAGATTTATTATTCTCCTAACGACTGTAAAATGAATAATAAATCTCACGACTTCTATTTACATCAACTCTAAATCCTAAGAGAATAATGGACCTGATCATAAAGTGTAGATTGCTTTGATATATCAGAAGTGAGATCTATAGGTCACAGTCAAAACCTCAGTATGTTGGGTACCCGCATTTAGTGTTAATGAAACATATATTCTCAAGATGGAATTCATAATCTCTTAACGGAGATATAAAATATTCCCTTGAGATAAGTTTAATGGGTTTGGTTATTCAGAGTGTTGGGCCCAATCACTTTAGTAAGGAGTTACTAAAGTATATATTTATGAAATTAGATTTCATAAATATATGATGAATAACATAAAAGATTAAACCAAGTACTCAAGGATTAGGATGTAGTAATCTTCAAAGTGGCAGTCTACATTCATGAGTTTGTATTACTACGAATATTTTAATGAAGGGGTTGTGTGTATAATAAAGTCTTGGGGATATAATTTATTAATAAGGCCTAGAGTACAGTTATATTCTTATAGTGGTATTGAATATAATTAATGGTAACTTTGGACTTGCCAAGAGTTGATAGAAAAGCCCAAGGCCCATTGGAGCTAGAGTCTTATTTGTTCCCTTTGGTCCTATCTCAAACTACAAACTAAAGCCGAATTGGGTAGGCCCAAAAGGCTAACCCAATTAGATAATTAGTTTGTATTTAGTAAGAATTATTAAATAAAGTAACTACCAATGTAGTTAGAATGTATGTATGATAAAAAGAAAAGAAATCAGTTTTTCTCCACAAGGAGAAGAAGAATAAATTTCTTTAAGAATCAACGTACAAAAGATTGATTGAGAGACCACACAACTTGGGCATTAAGTGGAATTAGAGTGAAGAATAAAAGTGTTCCCAAGTAATTCTCAAGTCTTGGTTTTGAATTTCACCGCACCAAGGTTACTCTTTCTATTCTTTGTTCTATAATTCAAAGTTACATGTTATCTCTCATGAATGAAGTAGCTTCGTGATTGTTGCTTCCGCTATGTGTTTTGTATGAGATGCAAAACCAAATTTTCCAACAATGACATGTATGTTTACCAGTAGCACTTTAGCATTTAGGAGCCGGTTGCACCACTGTGGTCACTTTGCATCGTACCGTACTTTCACGAGTTTATCAATAAAATATGATGTTGATTGACCCACTAAGGGATATGGAGAGAGGAAAGACCGTATAAAATAAAATTTCCGCTATGTAGGTTTATGCGGTGCTTATCATGAGAGGAAAGGTTCCTGGCTAGACGAACCCGTTCATGAACATATTGATTAGCAAAAAATGGATTGAACCACGCAAAATAAACTGCCCTAGTGTAGGATTTTGCATGGTCCTAAAATGATCAACCAACATGAAGCGAGATTAGAATCGCATTGGGCGATACATGTTTTTTGACAACCCTAATGATGATTATGGATTTCCCCAGTGGGATCTCAGACTCGTCTTGCGACGGAATGCACTGATTGTCTCAGTTTTCGACTGAACCAACCAATGCTTCAAGAAGAGTTCTCTCGAAGAATTTATCATTATGATCTTTATACCATGCTAGATGAACTACTATTAGTGATTGGGAATGGCCCTGGCATTGTCCCATCACATGTCTTGACGGCGAGGGCTGAACCAACCCTTAAATTGGGTGAACTGGGTTTTGAAAATGAGGTTCAAGATATTCTAGGATGCCGGATGATACACGCATAGATAAAGTGCCACACTGTAGGCTTTGTGTAGTCTTGTTTGTGTGAAAAAATCTTTTGAAGGGCAAGTTTGTTAATGAACTTGCCGCGCACCACTTTAATGCAAAACCCGAGGGAATCTTTGCTTCAGAGCTATCTAAAACCCCTCATTCTTTGGATTTAAGTTTAGAATAGGTGTGGGTTTGTGCTAGGGGGTTGAAAAACCCTGGCACATGTCCCGAGGGGCGGCAACCCTTGTAGGTGCGCCGCTTGGGGTCGTCGGCCTTGGGAAACATGCATAAAAGCTGGGCACCTCCCCAGACCTTCCATATTTTAGTCTACGACTTTTAAAGTCTTCTCCTAGCCTTTTTCTTCACTGAAAACTCCTAGAAACACCATTTTTCTTCGCTTTTCTGCACAGATCTGCATTAGAACACCGAATTCTTTCAGATCTAAGCATGGATGTTCTTGGCCTGAAGACTTATGATACTGTGGTGGAACTAGAGTGGGAGACTTTTCATGAGAGAGAGCTCAAGAGATTGTGGACTTCATTCTTTTCTAAGGATCAGGCCTACATCAAGCAGTTCCTCGAAGATGCCACTTCCCTCTTTTATACTTCTTTGGATTGGCACTTTCTAGAGGCCATAGTTACTTGTTGGGATCCCACTTTGAAGTGCATCACCATTAGGGATGTGGACTTGGTCCCTACTTTTGAGGAGTATGATCGCTTTCTTTCTCTTTCTACCTTGTAAGTCGGGTTTATCGACCACCAACTCGATCTTGCTTCCACAAGTGGTTGGTGGAGATATTAGGCCTGAAGACACCTGTTGCGGGTGTTCTAATCCGATATGGGAGCGGCTTAGGAGATAACATCCCTTTCAATTTTTTGCTTTGTTAGTTTGGCGAAGCTAAATGTCTTGTTGCTTACCAAGGAGACTTTGTAGATTTTGAGGAGCATTGGACCTTCTACAGGCCCTAGGCCTTCTTCGGCTCAGTGCTATTCCCTTCTTAGTTGGGTTCTATTAGCTTTGTAGTTCTACCCCTAGTGAGTACTCTGCCTCATAGCATTTCTTTTATTCCCCCTCTCTCCTCTTTGAGACTATTCGGTCTCTTTATCTATGTTGTAAGACGAGTAGTGGTAGACTTGATTGTTATATGCATCTACTACAGTTGTGTTTCTGTAGTCATTTGTGTTGGAAAAGTAAATGTGTGTAGCGGAAAATTAACGGATCTACTTCATTCACAATTGATAACATGCACTAAGTAAGTTTTAGAATATAGAACAAGAGAGTGTACCTTGGTAAGGTGAATTTCAAAACAAAGATCAGAAGTTCTCGAGAACACTTTCAATCTTCACTCCAATTCCACTAACGCCCAAGATGTGTGGTCTCTCAATCAGTAATATGCGTTTATCTTAAAGAGAATGAGAGTGTCCAACACTCACATACAATACATTTTTGCACTTGTGATTGTTACAAAATTATGTATGTTTCTCTCCTATAACTGATTATCTAATTGGGCTAGCCTTTTGGGCCTTTCCAATTGGGTTTTAATATGTGGCTTGAAGTGGGACCAAAAGGAAACAAATAAGACACTAGTTCCAATGGGCCTTAGGCTTTTCTGTCAACTCTTGACAAGTCCAAAGTTACCATTAATTATATTTAATACCACTATATAAATATAATTGCACTCTAGGCCTTATTAATAAATTATATCTCAAGACTTTATTGTACATGCAACTCCTTCATAAAATATTCGTAGTAACATAAAGTCATGAATGAAGACTGCCACTTTGGGAATTACTACATCTTAATCCTTGAGTACTCGGTTTAACCCTTTAACTTATTCATTATATATTTATGAAATCCAATTTCATAAATATATACTTTAGTAACTATTTACCAAAGTAGTTAGGCCTAACTTTCTGAATAACAACCCATTAAACTTATCTCAAGAGAATATTTTGTATCTCCATTAAGAAATTATGAATTCCATCTTGAAAATATATGTTCCATCAACACTAAATGTGGCTGCCCAACATACTGAGGTTTTGACTGTTACTTTAGATCTCACTCCTAATATATCAAAGCAATCTACACCTAATGATCAGGTCCATTATTTTCTCAGGATTTAAAGTTGATGTAAATAGAAGTCGTGAGATTTATTTTTCATTTGACAGTCGTTAGGAGAATAATAAATCTCATAGCGGTCCAGTTCAATATGTCTTAAGTCTTAAAACATATCAACACATCAACTAGAAGTCTTCACTTCCCTGATCAAAACAAATCATCTTAGTTTATGGGCACTAATCCCAACAATCTCCCACTTGCTCTAAAGACTATTGTGCACTAATCTAACTCCCATTTCCTCCAAATGTGACTCGAAAGTCATTTGAGGCAAGGCTTTGGTAAAGGGATCTGCTAGATTACTTGCACTTTTAATCTTTGCTACCACCACATCTCCATAAGCAATAATATCTCTAATGATGTGATACTTTCTCTCAATGTGCTTTCTTTTCTTGTGATTCCTTGGATCTTTTGATTGTGCAAATGCACCACTATTGTCGTAAAACAATGTGATGGGAACTTGTTCCATTCTCATTACACCAAGGTCAGAAAGGAATTTCTTGAGCTAGACCGCTTCTTTTGCTGCTTCATAAGTAGCAACATATTCTGCTTCCATGGTGGAGTTCGCAATACAAGATTACTTGACACTCCTCTAAGTTATGGCTCCACCTCCCAAGCTGAAAACACATTCTAATGTGGATTTTCTGAAATCTAGATCCGATTAAAAGTCTGAATCTGTATAGCCAATGGGTATCAAATCCTCACTTCGATAAACAAGCATATAATCTCTCATTTTTTGTAGATACTTGAGAATATGCTTTACAGCTTGCCAATGTTTTGGTCTTGGATTTGATTGATATCAGCTAACCATGTCAACTGAATAGTAGATATCTGGTCTAATACAAAGCATGGCATACATGAGACTTCCCACTACAGAAGCATAAGGAACTTGTCTCATCATATCTACTTCCTCTTGAGTCTTAGACCTTCGGTCATTAGACAGAGGAACTCCATGTCTAAAAGGAAGTAATCCTTTCTTGGAGTTTTGCATGCTAAACCGTTCTAGAACCTTGTCTATATATCTAGCTTGTGATAAGCCTAACATCTTATTCTTGCGATCTCGCCAAATCTTGATCCCTAGAATAAAATTAGCCTCACCCAAGTCCTTCATATCAAATTGACTTGACAACCAAACCTTTACCGATGACATTACCCCTACTTCATTTCCAATGAGTAGAATATCATCAACATAAAGCACTAGGAACATTACTACTTTATCTTGATGTCTTTTGTACACACATGGTTCATCAAGATTTTTTTCAAAATCAAAAGACTTGATTGCTTGATCAAATCTGATGTTCCACGACCTAAATGCTTGCTTAAGTCCACAAATGGACCTTTTTAACTTGCATACCAAATGCTTTTGGTTCTTTGTTATGAAACCTTACGGTTGCATCATATAGATTTCCTCTTCAAGATTGCCATTGAGAAATGCAGTCTTGACATCCGTTTACCAAATCTCATAATCATAATGAGCAGTAATGGTAAGAGAATTCTGATAGATTTAAGCATTGCTACTGGTGAAAAGGTTTCATCATAATCAATACCTTCCTTTTGTGTATACCCTTTGGCCATTAGCCTTGCTTTAAAGGTTTCAACCTTTCCATCTATCTGTTAGAATTAGTGCCCTTAAATCCTATTGTATGATGCCATGTATGATATTAAGTGTGACATTGTGTATGACATTATGTATGACTTAATATTGTGATTGATAAAGTTGTTTTATTAAGATCTAAAATAATGGTAACATGAATATTTGGACATTATCATATAATCCATGAGATGCATAGTATGTGATTTATGTGAAAAGTCACAGAAGATATAAATCACAAGTTCTTTGTAAACGCAGAATTATAGTTCGTAGTCGGTGATGAAATTGGGCATTTCATCTGCGAAGACCATATCAACTACAATAATTTGTCTTGATTATGGAAGTGGAGACTTCTAGCTAATATGTTAATATGTTTTAAGACTTAAGACATATTGAACTGTACCACTATGAGATTTATTATTCTCCTAACGACTACCAATGAATAATAAATCTCACGACTTATATTTGCATGAACTCTTAATCTTGAGAGAATAATGGACTTGATCATGAAGTGTAGGTTGCTTTGATATATCAGGAGTGAGATTTGAGGTAACGGTCAAAACCTCAGTATGTTAGGCAGCCACATTTAGTGTTAATAGAACATATATTCTCAAGATGGAATTCATAGTCTCTTGACGGAAATATAAAATATTCCCTTGAGATAAGTTTAATGGGTACGGTTATTCAAACTGTTAGGCCTAACCACTTTAGTAATTAGTTATTAAAGTATATATTTATGAAATTGGATTTCATAAATATATGATGAATAACTTAAAAGGATTAAACTAGGTACTCAAGGATTAAGATGTAGTAATTTACAAAGTGGCAGTCTACATTTATGACTTTGTATTATTACGAATATTTTATGAAGGGATTGCATGTACAATAAAGTCTTGGGATATAATTTATAGATAAGGCCTAGAGTGCAACTATATTTATATAGTGGTATTAAATATAGTTAATGGTAACTTTAGACTTATCAAGAGTTGATAGAAAAGCCCAAGGCCCAGTGGAGCTAGTGTCTTATTGGTCCCTTTTGGTCCCATTCCAAGCCCCATACTAGAGCCCAATTGGAAAAGCCCAAAAGGCTAGCCCAATTAGATAATCAATTATAAGGAGAGAAACATACAGATTTTAAAGTATGAACAACTTATATGAAATGGTGTATGTGAGTGTTGGACACTCTCGAATTCTCTTTTGAACATTTCATATAACTGATTGAGAGACCACACATCTTGGGCGTTAGTGGAATTGGAGTGAAAATTAAAAGTATTCCCAAGTGCTTACAATCTTTGTTTTGAAATTCAACACACCAAGGTACACTCTTTTGTTCTTGTATTCTGAAATTTACATAGTGCATGTTATCAATTTTGAATGAAGTAGATCCATTAATTTTCCACTGTGCACACTCATATTTCCATCACTATCCCTCTCTTCCTCTTGTAAACCCATTAGCAACCAACAGGTTTAATGCCATTAGGCGCCTCTACAAGATCCCAAACTTGATTGGAATACATAGAATCTAATTCAGATTTCATAGCTTTGACCCAATGATGTGCATCTATATCATTCATTAACTCTTCATAAGTGTAGGAATCCAATTCAGCCTCTTCTGAGATAGTTTCATAAGTTTCTCCCAAACCTATGAATCTTATAGGAGGCCGAACAATTCTTCCACTACGACAAGGTACCTGTGTACTAGACATCTCATGAGTAGTATCTTGTGGTGTATCTAATACATCCACATCATCCTTAGTTTGTTCTATTCATTATTCTATTACAGGTTCTTTCATTTGAGCCAACATAACTCTACTTCTAGAAGCATAATTATTCATATAGTCATTTTCCAAGAATTTGGCATTTATGCTAACAAACACTTTATTATCTTTATGACTATAGAATAAACTTCCAACAGTTCCTTTTGGATACCCTACAAAGAAAACCACTTTTGTTTTAGGTTGTAACTTGTCAGACTTTCCTTTCAACACATATAATGGATAAACCCAAATATGGAGATGTCTCATACTAGGCTTGTGCCCATTCCACAATTCAACTAGTGTTTTAGGAACAGACTTTGAAGGTACTAAATTCAGAAGAGACATTGTAGTATTTAAGGCATATCCCCAAAAAGAAATTGGTAGAGTTGAATAACTCAACATGGACCTAACCATATCTAAAAGAGTCCTATTCCTTCTTTCTGCTACACCATTCTGTTATGGAGTTCCAAGTGCAGTCAATTGGGATACAACCCCATTTTCAATTAAGTAATCCTTAAAATCCCCAAGAAGGTATTCACCACCACAATCAGATCGAATGGCCTTTATGTGTTTGCCTAATTAATTCTCAACTTCAGCCCTAAACTCTTTGAACTTTTCAAAGGCTTCGGACTTCCATTTCATTAGGTACACATAATAAAATCTAGAGTAATCATCAGTGAAAGTAATGAAATACTCATAGCCACCTCTTGCCTAGATTGACATAGGACCACATACATCTGAATGTATTAGTTCTAGCAAATCTTAAGCTGTTCTACATTTTTTATTAAAAGGTTGTTTGGTCATTTTACCTTCCAAACAAGATTCACAAACTGGAAATTCATCAAAGTCCATGGGCTGTAAGAGACCATCTTTGATCAGCCTTTAAATCCTATTTGAATTAATATGACCTAAACGCAAGTGCCAAAGATATGCATCACTAGTAGAAGGAAACTTTCTCTTTAATGATTTTACATGAAGGTCATTATCTAATTCAGAATTATATAATTCATGCTTATTAGGAGTTAAAATATAAAGACCATCAACAATATTGCCAGAACAAATAAACACTTTACCCTTCTTTATTACAACATTGTCTTTAAGGATAACACAATATCCATGTTTACCTAAATAAGTTGTAGAAATTAAATTCCAACAAACATTAGGTACATATAGAAAGTCTTCTAATATTAAAACTCTAGATTCAAAACACAAATTAAAAACACCAACAGCTACAACCGAAATCCTACTCCCATCAGCCAAAGTAAGAAACAATTCTCCTTCTTTAAGTTTTCTGGTCTCCTAGAACCCTTGCAAAGAATTGCAGATATGATTAGTACAACCTAAATCCACACACCAGGAATCTGTAGGATTTTGTACTAAACATATTTCAAGGAGGAAAGAACTATTCATACCCTTATTATTGGTAGCCTTGAATTTTGGACAATTCCTCTTCCAATGTCCTTTCTCACCACAAGGGAAACATTTTCCTTTGAGCTTGTTTCCTTTGTCGGCAACACCTAAGGCAATTTGTTTACCCTCTTGCTTGGTGAAGTTCTTCTTTTTCTTCTTACCCTTGCCTTTCGACTTAGGTTGAGAAGTACAAGCTTCAGCCATGTTAGCATCAACACTAGAAGTACCAAGAATGCCTTCTGCCGTTACCAACTCATTCATTAATTCAGACAACGTATAAATCTTTTTGTTCATGTTATAATTTAGTCTAAATTCCTTGAATGATTCCGGTAGTGACTAAAGTATCATATCCACTTGGGATTCTCCATCAATATCGACACCTAAAACCTCCAATGTATTCAGATTAGAGATCATTGTAAGACAATGCTCGCTAACTGAACCACCTTCAGCCATTTTGGTATTGTAAATTTGCCTCATGGTTTCTTGCCTTGCAGAACGGCCTTGCTCACCAAATATCTCCTTCAAACTTAGCATAATGTCTGAAGCTAGTTCTACATCCTGCATTTGATGCTGTAAAACATTTGAGATAGATGCTAGGATGTAGCACTTAGCCATCTCATTAGATTTCTGCCAACGATCGTATTGCTGTTTTTCCTTAAGAGGAGCATCTAATGAAGGAAAGCTAGGACATGGTTTAGAAAGCACATATTTGTACTCTTCAGCAGTGAGAACAATGTCCAAATTTCTTTTCCAGTCAACATAATTGGATCTAGTCAGTTTGTTTTTATTAAGAATGGTAACATGTGGGCTAAATGATGCCATGTTCAAATCTAAAAACAATAAACATGAATATAATAAGTAAAATGGACATTATCAATTTAGCATATAAACATATAGTATGGAACCTTAATAAAACCATAGTATAATATATGCAACGACAATCCAATCCCATATTCAATATCCCTCAGCATAGAGTGAACATTAAATACTATGATTGATTGAGAACTATTCTTATTATTGGTGCTATCATGATAACTCTTATCAAACACTAATAATATGCTGTTATACGTTTGGCCTCTAAATAATAATAGTAAGAACTCAGCATAGAGGATACTATAATATTTAGTCTAGTGTGTACCATTGTCTAAAATCATGTGTAGCCACATTTCATCCCCTTAACAGGTTTATTTTGTAGTACCATGATACAAAACACCCTCCACATGGAATGCAAAGCTCGAAGCTAAGACAAGGTGTTTGATCAAACTATTATAAACCAAGAAATTCGATCTTGTAGGGCCATGAAATAAACACTCTCCGCATGGAATGCTAAGCTCGAAGTAAAGACAAAGTATATATTTCACACTACTATAAACCAACAATGGAGGCAGTGAGATCCAACCCTTATATCTCTCTCCCACTAGATGTTTTAAATTAAAGGTTTTTAATAAGAAATCATGTGTAAACAAATCACACAGCCTTGCACTTTATACATGTGAAAACACTTAGAAAAATTCAAAAAAAAAATTTCTTAAGCTCGACAGCTTCTCAATCGATTGAGCTTTTAATTCACCAGGCTCGATCAATTCTCGACAACTGCTCGATCAATCGAGCTACGCGAATTTTGAATTTCCATAATTTTCTAAGTTAGTTTTTAACGACTTTTCATGAACAAACAAGCATCATATGAACATGATAGACAGAGATTGATATCAAAACTAAATTCCATTAATGCTATAGCCTTAAACTTCAATTTAACATACTTAAATTCAAATTTAAACAACATCATAACATCAATATCAATTTTTATCAAATCATAGTTTCAACAACCATGCAGAAAATTGAATACATATAAAATCTTCTAGCATTATGAAACTATTCTCTCTAATTCTAAAACTCATAAAACATGTTATACAGATTGGAATTGAAGACCGCTCTGATACCAATTGTTGGAAAAGTAAATGTGCGCAGCAGAAAATTAACGGATCTACTTCATTCACAATTGATAACATGCACTATATAAGTTTCAGAATATAATAGAACAAAAGAGTGTATCTTAGTGTGGTGAATTTCAAAACAAAGATCAAAAGTTCTCGAGAACACTTTCAATCTTCACTCCAATTCCACTAATGCCTAAGATGTGTGGTCTCTCAATCAGTAATATGCGTTTATTCTAAAGAGAATGAGAGTGTCCAACACTCACATACAATACATTTTTGCACTTGTGATTGTTACAAAATTCTGTATGTTTCTCTCCTATAACTGATTATCTAATTGGGCTAGGCTTTTGGGCCTTTCCCATTGGACTTTAATATGTGGCTTGGAGTTGGACCAAAAAGGAACAAATAAGACACTAGCTCCAATGAGCCTTGGGCTTTTCTGTCAACTCTTGACAAGTCCAAAGTTACCATTAATTATATTTAATACCACTATATAAATATAATTGCACTCTAGACCTTATTAATAAATTATATACCAAGATTTTATTGTACATGCAACCCCTTCATAAAATATTCGTAGTAACACAAAGTCATAAATGAAGACTGCCACTTTGTAAATTACTACATCTTAATCCTTGAGTACTCGGTTTAATCCTTTAAATTATTCATTATATATTTATGAAATCCAATTTCATAAATATATATACTTTAGTAACTATTTACCAAAGTAGTTAGGCCTAACTTTCTGAATAACAACCCATTAAACTTATCTCAAGGGAATATTTTGTATCTCTGTTAAGAGATTATGAATTCCATCTTGAAAATATATGTTCCATTAACACTAAATGTGACTGCCCAGCATACTGAGATTTTGACCGTTACTTTTGTTAGGAAAATTAGACCCCGGTTGATAAAATTAACAAGTTTTAAATCCAAGTTGTTAATTAGATTTATTATCAATAAAACTTGTTAAAACAAACAAACATCAATATCATGTCAATAATGAATGCAGCAGAAAAGTAAATAAGACAAGATGTGATAACCTAGGAAAACCAATAAAACCAACCAGTTTCACAGTAAAAAAACCTTGGGAGAAACCTTCCCGAAAAGCAATCCACTATAGTAAAGAGAAGTTTCAGTTTCAGATCTTGTACAAAACCTTTGTCCTTAAACTCTACAATCCCGTAGATGAACTCACAGCAGAAACCTTCCACTGCTTCAGAACCTCTGAACTCTTCAATATATAAATGCCATTCTTTGATGATGCACAAATCTCAGTATGTGACTAACCACTTGCGCGGATCCCAGTATGCGACTTCAATCACCAACTAGAAGAAGCTATTGGCTGTAAATTTCTTCACTTCATCAACAATGAAGATCAAGAAGCACTTGGTTACAAAACCCTAAGGCGCAAAGGCGCAGTAGCTTCTTTCAGAGAGAATAAGGCATCAATCACCTTTTGCATATATTCTCCTTGTATTATCTTATGTGAAGGCCTCTAAAATAAGCCTTATATAGGTCTAGGGTTGTGAGAAAAGAAACCCTACACAAATACAAAACCATGGGCCGAAAATTAGATATGAAAATCCAAATTCCTGTAGCCTCGATCGATCGGAAGGTGTCGAGGAGGTGTCGAGCTTTAAACTTCGACAAATACAGCTATCGACAAGCTATCGAGGAACTGTCGAGAAGACAGGAGCTTTTTCGATCGATCCACAAGCTATCGAGATGGTGTCAAGATTGCGATAACAATCAACTGAAGAGCTCGATAGATAGCCAGCTGTCGAGAGGTGTCGAAAGGTGTCGAGCAGCAGTTAAGCTATCTGTCCGCAAGTGTCGAGCTATTTGTCCAGCTTTATTAAACACCTTTTCTTCACTTGTTTCTTGGTTCAATCTTCATGGCTTTAATACTAGACTTGAATAACATGTTCCTTGAAGTATTAAACACATCCTAGATCTACCCAAATACAAGTAAAGTGCGTTTTGTCAAAGGATTAGCCAATTATACAAAATATGTCCTTAACAATCTCCCCCTTTGGCAATCCGTGACAACACTAAAACAAACAAATGAGCATATGAGAGAAATCATAAATCACTCAACACATATTCGCTTGTTGAATACAATAAAATCTATCCTAACAAAAACTCTTGAAAAACTTTGCAAGAAGAGAGTTTATGGCAAGTAGACTTTGACAACCTGTATTTCTGAAATACTTTAAACAAAACTCATCATGGCATCTTAGTGTGAAACAGAAATAATAGATTGCGTATAATTGATAAGAAACATGTGTATAAAGAAAGAAAAGAAACAACACATGTAAGAGGTAGGTGAAGAAAACATACACCAGCATATAAAGAAGATAAGCACAATGTATGTAAACATGGTCACTAGACCCATGGTACAAGAAGAAGAAGCTAACAGAAGCTCCAACAACAAGAAGGAGGTAAACACTCCCCTTAACAAGATGAAACACATCTCCCCCTTACAGAGGCATGTATTTCTCCCCCTAACATGTAGAATCTCAAAAAGAGAAACCACAAAGTCTCCTTAATTTCTCCCCCTTTTTGTCATGATTCACATCACCCGAGAGACATTAAGATGATCATGGGGGCACATGAAATCCATATAAATGCATGAATGTAATGAAACAAGATGCTATGGATGACAAAAGAAAGATGCAAAACACACACACACACACACACACTAAATAAGTCTAACCAATTTTATATTTCAAAAACAAGTTAAGACAATTTAGTGAGCATACATTAACACATGTAAAACCTTGTGATGGCCAAATCACATTGTACCTGCACATGTATCAAGAGTAGGAAAGAATATTGCGTGTTGTGTGTGAAAAACATCGCAAGATTGCACAAGTGTATGCATGTTATGATGATTTGAGATATGAGAAAATCACTTTAACTCACACACAATCATAATTGTTTGATGGGGACTATCACCTTCAAGGTACATCCTATAACTCTCACATCTCCTAGAATACACGCTTGCAATCATATTTAAAGCATTTTTAATCTTTTTGCTTTTTATATTTCTTTGCATATTTTCTTTTTAAGCATATCATGCATGGGCATATAAGAGATAGAAAAGAAATACCCAATGATATTTGACATTCCAATTTTGCTATGCCAAAGCACACAAATGTCACTTATTGGGTTATTTAGACCCCTTAAACCATAAATAGATTAACCTAGCAAATTAGCCAAGTGATTAACTTAGTCAAATTATGCAATTCTAGGTTAAACACAATTAAATAATCATATCAAGAATATATAAAGCAGCGGAAAATAAATAACACAAGATATGATCACCTAGGAAATCACACGGTAAAAACCTGGGGAAGATTTTACCCACCTATCCTCAAGGCAAATCTGAATCCACTATGAAAGAATCGAAGTTCATACAAAAGGACTTACAAGCTTTCCGCTCGACTTCCTAATGCTACCCACCAGTAGAACTTACTGACACGACCACGTGCAAACTCCAAATCCACGGACTCCTTCTTTCTTGGATTCTCCTTCAAGTACAAGCTCCCCGCTTGTGTTTCTTTAAGCTCCAATGGCTGCAACCTTGTTGATCATCAAGATGTAGATAATATCTCTACCTTGAAAACCCTAAGTTTATGTGAAGAAAAGCTCCTCAAGGATCTCACAAGAGATTCACATAAACCACAATATGAGCAACAAAGACTGAGAGAGGTTTTGGTACAAAACCCTAATAAAAGGAGGCAGAAGAGGCACTCTAATCTCTCTCTCTTCAGTCCAAAAAACGTTCTAGGGTTTCCCTTATATATAGGAGTGATTTACTTGATCCCCAAGACGTTTAAATAGAGATTGGGCTGAGTTGGAATTCTGCAGAAAAACGTTCTGGCCGACTTTCGATCGATCGAGTCTGTCCTTCAATCGATCGAGCCAGGCCGAAAGTCACAAAGACTTCTGCAGCCACTCAATTCCAACTTTACAATAATTAATCAACTTTGAGCAAGCCTAAACAAGACTAAATACATTGTTTTGATCATGGTTTGCCAACATTACAAATTAGAGTTCTAAATACATAAAATCATAAAACCTTAGAACCTAACATCATTGACATCATAATTTTGCTATGCTGAAGTATACAAATGTTTTATCATGATTGGCGGGCAACAGTGGTGAGATGGTTATTTATGCCTTTCTCTTAGGATTTTCTAGTCCTACCCGTCAAAAAGAGTGATACGAGTGTTAAGTACAAGAGATCACTTAACCTTACTCATCACAAACATGAGCCACAAAGCTCACTTGCTTAGTTGTGCATAGAGATGCTTATTTAAGCTACAAAAGACATAAAGTTTAGAAAACTTTGTTTCAATGTCCATCCAAGGTACACAAGTACCAATGTACACAAAAACACACTGTTTTTGTATTTTTCTGATTTTTCCTTTTTATTTTTATTTTGAAAACAAAACAAAATAAAAACTAAACAACCAAACAAAAATAGACAAACAACATGAAAGCATGAAAGAAAGATGCAAATGTGTCCCACTAACTGGACCTAAAGAGTCAAGTGGGGAGTTGCTAGGTAACAAGGTTAGACCCATTTGCGTTGGTTAGTTTGGCATCCCTTTGGTGGGCATCTGAGTTTGTACAGGGTACTTTCCATGTACGGCTTTGAGGCAGTTTGGGGGTGATCAGCATATCCCTCGATTTATTGATCTTTCTATCATCACTTGTGATTATAGGCTCTAGGATATCAACACAGTTGTCATAGATCGCACTTTTGGCTTCTGGTAAGAGCGCAAGTTGACTATCGACTTTCTTACTTGTCCTAGGGGCGATCATGAGTGGTCCACTACTAAGTTTAGAGAGTGGAGGGTCAGCAAGGACCCATGCTTCATTGTTGATCTATCAGTTCCAGATCCTCTTGATCCCTGCCTTCCGACTGACATATTGAGGGATTATGCACTGGAGTTTGAGGTTAGAGTTTAGAGTACTCTTAGAGACCTAAAAAAGTGCATGATAGAGGCTATTAGGGAGAGGAATTACTATAGGGAGCTTCTTGATGCCATGGTGGAGGACTATGATGAGATGGGGAGAGGCTATGAGGCTGATCTCACCACCCTTAAAGCAGAGCTTGAACAGAGGAGTCTGGCTCCTTTAGCCACAGAGGCGGAGTGTATTCAACTAAGATCCTGAGTCACTAGCTTGAAGAGTGAGCTGGCAGATCTTACTCAGAGATTCACTGTCTTGGGCCAAACGAGAGATGATGAGAAGGCCATAATAAAGGCAAGTCGTGCTGAGGTGAGTAGCAAGGCTGATGATTTAGCACTGAGGCTATTGGAGGCTAGGTCCTTCATTCATTCCACTTTGAGCTTGGAGTATAGGCCGACTGATGAGCCTAGTGAGCCACAGTTGGCTTTTCATTGCCTTTAGGTTGAGGTAGATAAGAAGGGGGAGGCATTGGGAGTTGCTACTGTAGAGGTTGGCACATTGCAGGCTTTGCTTGATACAGAGAGGCAGGGCTACACCTTGAGTCCCAATATGGAGAGGGAGCTGGTTCATCTTTGACATTCATATGGCTGACTTAAGGAGATTGCTAGAGATCTAGGCTTTGATGCAGCAGGGTTGCTTCATACCTATTCCTCGAATGATCAAATTCTTCTCACCGGCTTCGAGTGCTGTGCAAGGCGGTGTCAGATTGTTTGGGCCATGTTTGACTTGCTGGAGTCTTTTCTGTTTCTTTCATTTCTGCATATAAGCTATATAGTTAGTATTCCACCAGGTATGAAAAGGTCCATCGTAAATTGCTAGGCAATTGCGTACGGCCTTCCACTTTTGGGTTTTTAAAGCATAGTCTAGTTTGTAAGGCATACTTAAAAACAGGAAACAGATGGAAATAGAGATTTTTTGCATATATTAATTATTATGAGATATTCATATCTATGAGATTTATGTTTTGGATGCATAATTATGAATGCATGAAAGGATTAGAAAGGCACAAAACAAGCATGTTTAATGAATATGTGCACAAATGCTTTGAAAATGCAAGATCATACAAATAAAATGGAAAATGTAAGTCTATGCTTATCAATATCTCAGGTTCCAAAGGATACATCCTGTTCTAGTCGGGTCTTTTCCTTTCCTATTAGGGTACATCTTCCGTTGGCATGGGCCATAAAATCTTCGAATAAAACCATAGCGGTCCATACATGTTGCACACATAAAGGGTGCATGCTTCTTCTCTTGATCTTGATCATAAACCCAAGTGAATTCAACTGACTAATTTTTCATTTAAAATGTGACCGGGCCAAGATGGCTATCTATGTACCTCCATTAGGAAGGATCAAGTCATCACGTAGTTCAACTGACATTTTAGATTGGCTTAATTTTTTCCTAGACTGTCCTTTCGTGTTTTCAATCTAGCAGGCTCTCTTACACTCTTTCTTTTGCTCTTGCATAGATCGCCCTTTAAGGTTTTCAATCTACCTTTTCACATTTTTGTATTTTTTTTTTTTTTTGCTTCTTTTTGACCTTTTTTTTTTTTTCTTTTTTGTTTATTTACATAGGAATTTAGAAAAAAAGGTTGCACTTGGAAGCTCCCTCATCCAAAGTACTGTGTGACAGCATCAGAATTGGTGGGCATATTGAAGTTGTGCCCATCCACGTCAACTAGAATCAAGGCCCCTCCGGAGAAGGCCTTCTTCACCACATATGGGCCCTCGTAGGTCGGGGCAAACTTTTCTCTATGATCAGGCATGGCCTGGTTGCAATCTTTCAAGACTAGGTCGCCTTCTTCAAAGACTTTAGGTCTAACTTTCTTGTTGAATGCTTGCTCGACGTGGTGTTGGTACAACTGTTCATGCACTTTTCATCTATCATGTTCAATTGCTCATATCGGGAACGAGCCCATTCAACTTCTGATAACTCTGTCTATGCTAAGATTTTGAGAGATAGAATCTTTACCTCTGCAAGGAGGACAGCTTCCATGCTGTACGAATAGAAGTACACCCATGGAACTACGAATAAAAGATTAGCGCACAAGGAAAATGGTAGGAACTCATGCCAATTCTTATAGGTGTCTGTCATCTTTACTAAGATCTTCTTTATGTTCTTGTTAGCGACTTCTACTTCATCTAGGGACAGTAAGGAACCGAATTCTGGTGTTCAATCTTGAATTATTGGCAAAGTTGCTCGATCATTTTCCCTTTCAGATTCTTTCCATTATTTGTAACTAGCTTTCCTAGTATGCCGTAGCAACAAATGATGTTCTGTTCCAAGAATCGGGCCAACGGTTAATCTAGGGGGCATCTATGTATTGAGGCAAAGTTGTATCGTGGTTCCTCTTATACAAGACTTCCATACTCAAGAAGAATTGGCACGCCATGCGCCTAATGAATTTCTTGTCACTATTTGTGGCCCTAGGTGGGTATTCATTATCTTTGATATAAGCCTTGATATCATGGTACCATGGCTTCCAATTGACTTTCGCTTTGACGTTCATGCATTCTTCGATGTTCATGCAGTAGGTTAGCACGCCGCAGACCTTTATGTGCAATTCTTTCATCTCATTTCCTTCTGCCAATTTAACCACACTAGCCAAGGTGGCTAAAGCATCTACGAACTAGTTTTGTACTTGGGGCAAATAAGCAAAAGTAATGTTTCGGAACTTCGGGATTAAATGGTTGACGCATTTCTGATACGGAATCAACTTGGTGTCTCGAGCTTGCCACTTTCCCTCTATTTGGGAGATGATCAACAGGGAATCTCTAAAGACACTTAGATCGTACACGCCAAACTCTAAGGTAACTTGGAGACCTACTATGCATGCCTCGTACTCTATGACGTTGTTGGTGCAATCGAAATGCCATGGTTTTACATTGCCTAGCTCTATTGCCAAAACATCCTCATTTGGGAAGAGGGATTCTAAAAATTCTGGATCTTTCAATAGATGGTTCACCAAGTAATTAGCTATGGCTTGGCCCTTGATGGCCTTTCACGTCACAAATGCAATATCAAACTCGGATAGTATCATCTACTAACGAGAGATCTTCCCTATGAGGGCAAGCTTTTCAAAGATGTACTTGATAGGGTCCATGCAGGAAATCAACTACGTGGTGAAGTAGAGCATCTACTGTCGCAACTTGTATAAGGCCCATGCTAGGGCGCAACACATCTTCTTAATGGCGATGTAGTTGACCTCACAACCGGTGAACTTCTTACTTAGGTAGTAAATCGCCTTCTCTTTTTTATCGAGCTTATTCAGCTAGCCTAACGTGTAGCCCATGGATGCTTCTTTCACTGCTAGGTAAAGAATCAACGGATGTCCTAGTGTTGGGGGAACCAAAATAGGGGGTTCAACAAATGCTACTTAATCTTGTCAAAGGCCGCTTGACATTCATTTGTCGATTCTATCTTCGTATCCTTCTTCAAGAGCTTGAACAAGGGTTCGCATGTGGCAGTCAATTGCGCTATAAAGCGAGCTATGTAATTGATCCTTCCTAAGAAGCTTCGAACTTGTTTCTCGGTTTTCAACACAGGCATGTCCTTGATGGCCTGGAATTTTGCTGGGTCCACTTCAATTCCTCTTTGGGTTGACTATGAAGCCGAGCAACTTCCCTGAATTGGCTCCAAAGACGCACTTGTTAGGGTTAAGCCTTAACCTATACTTGAGAGGCACTTGAATAGCTTTCTCAAATCTATCATATGATCTCTAGGAGTGCGCAACTTGGTGATCATATCATCCATGTAGACTTCGATCTCCTTATGCATCATATTATGGAACAGGGTTACCATGGCTCGCTGGTAGGTCGCCCCAGCATTCTTCAAACTAAACGGCATGACATTGTAAGCGTAAGTTCCCCCAAAAAGTGGTGAACGCTGTTTTGGCTTTGTCTTCTTCAGCCATCTTGATCTGATTATAATTTGAGAATCCATCCATAAAGGAGAAGAACATGCTAGTTGCGGTGTTATCAATCAGGTTATCAATATGTGGCAAGGGAAAATTATCCTTTGGGCTGGCCCAATTCAGATATCTATAATCAACATTAATGCATACTTTCCCATCTTTCTTTGGCACGAGAACAATGTTGGTAACCCAATTAGAGTAGGCTACGGTGGTAAGAAAATTAGCTTTCAACCACTTTTCTTCTTCTTCTTTAATTTTCAAGATAGTCTCTGACTTCATCCTTCAAAGGGCTTGCCGCACTAGGGGGCATTCAGATTTAACTGGAATCCTATGGATGACAATCTTGGTATCCAGTCCTGGCATATCTAGATAAGACCAAGAAAATATTTCTTTGAATTCCTTCAGCAGAGCTATGAGCTCACCTTTCACGTCTTTAGGAAAGTTCACCCCGATTTCGACGGGTTTTTCTGTCTCACCTTCATTTGCTAGGTTTATCATTTCTGTCTCCTCTATATTTGGCTTGGACCCTTCACTCTCTCTGTTTAGAGCTTCTGGGATGTCTCAAGATAAGTTCGGGACCTCTTTTATTCCTTCAACATCATGTTCCAACTTTATTGTCTCATTCACATCATCTACACCTTCATTATGGCAAAGAGATAATCTACTCACTTGGGAATTAGAATAGATCCTATAAAGCAGAACATATATAGAGAAACATAAGATAATTTGCACACACATATTCATAGGAACGCAAATAAAGAGAGATGCAAGAATTTTCCTGAATAATACACTGAATATTTCATTAATGGATTATGGGTAGCGGGAAAACAAAGTTCATGCCTGATAATGATAAAAGGGAAATGCTCTTTTTTTTCTTTTTTTTCTTTTTGGGAAAATAAACTGGGGAAATGAAGAAGGGATACTAATAAAGCAAGAAATAACATAAGCAAGCAAAACAAATTAGATATGCTATTCCAACCCTTTGGGGTGATCGGGAGGCCCAATCACTAGATGATGGAATACTTCTTACTAAGCCAGTGCAACCAAAAAGCCGGGCTCAATGGTCCAAAGGCTTGCCGCCTCGCCTGGCATCCCTGGTCAAATAGTAGAAGTCGGATTATCTTCAAGAGATGTGATAGCATTCATAGAGAACTCTTTGGAACAAAGACGAATAATGAAAGCCAGATCAAGCTCTTCATCTTCTAATTCCTTGAAAGGTTCTGGCATAATGACCTCGGTTGAAGCTGAAAAAGTGGTTTTGATATGGGGAATAGACATCCCTAAAGTGTCACACTTCCTCTTCTTGCCTCTAGAAGCTTGAAAGAGTTCTTTATGTGTGGGTTCGTACCCTAAACCAAATCTTCCTTTGTTATCTGAGAGTTCAACGAGAGCAGGGCTCTCACGTCCTACGGCTTCAAGGCATTGGCATAATTTGTAAGCATTTCCTTTGTGGGCATTAAAACTGCTGCGGGCCAACCAGACTTAGGCTCTAAGGCATTGTGGATCATGAAAACTAGCTCGAAGCTATAGAAAGTCGCTTTAAGGAAGGCGTTGGCATCAATGTAAGGGATAGATGTCTCCTGGAAGATAGTTATCAGTTCTTCAACCATAATGGTGATCAACTAATTTTCAAAGATGAACTTGAGTCTCCAATGGAGGGTAGATGCAACTACACCTGCTGTATGCAACCAAGGTCTCACTAAAATCATGTTGTATGGAAATTTAACCTTAATCACTTGGAAGTTGACCATGAATGATCTTGGGCCGATCTCAATCATTAGCTCAATATCGCCTTCACTTCTCAATGCCTGCCGATGAAGGCTCTGATGATCATAATGCTAGGCTTGATAAGAGACATATCCACCTTTAGGTGCTTAAGAGTGGCCATCGGGTAGACATTCAGGGCTGATCCACTGTCAATTAGTACCCTTAAGACAATCATGTCCTCACACTTGACCACGGTATGTATGGCCAAGGTATGATCTCTACCTACTAGAGGTAACTCATCATCTGACAAGGAGACCTGGTTGGTGGCCAACACCAATGCTACCATACCCTCGAAAGAGGAGTTTGTAATACTGATAAGAACAACTTCACGATGGACCGGAGATGGACATATTAAAGGAGTTAAGAGCATTAAATAATTTTTTTAACAACATGCTATCTTCACTCAAAGCCGGTTTACTCTTTTTAGCACAACTTTCAAGAAGCTCAAGTTTATCTTTTCTTTTGATTCTTTTAAAAGCATGAAACTTAGAGTATTGAGGTCTTAGATGACCAAAGGCACCACAATGGTGACAAACAATGCGTTTAGGTCTACTAGGCTTTTTGTGCAGGGATCTAGCAACATGAGTTTGTTCTCTCTTCAACTTATGACATTGAGGTCTTATATGACAAATCACACCACAATGGTGGCAAGTTGGAACAAACTTAGATCCATCCAAAGCTTTAGGTTGAGACCCAAACGGAGGCTTTGACTTAGGAGCCTTTCTCTCCACCTTTTGATTTCTTTTGTGTAAAGGAATGTACACCGATTTGTCCTTTAGGTTAGAACACACAATAGGCACAATATCGGGTACCACAACATGATTGTAGCAAATATTTTCATCCATTTTATCAATAGGTTCAGCAATCAAACACTTGGCATGCATCTTAAGAGATTCATTTTCACATTTAAGATCATCAACAAGTTTGTTAGACAAAATAAGTTTAGCATCCAAGTCCATATTCAAACATTCAAACTCTTTCAGTTTTCCAAGAGAATTTTTAGCAAGATTCTTATATTTCTCAACCAATTTATTGGATTCATTGAGCTTAGCAATAAAATCATCCTTTTCACAAAGTAACTTGCTCAAATTCTTTTGAAACTTCTTAAAAATTTTCTTTAAGGGTTTGATGTTAGGAATATCAACAACATCCAAAGATTCATGTAACATAGCATCACAATCATGAGGATTATCACTCATAGAGGCATTTTCACAAACACGTGGCATGTTACATTTATCACCAACCAAATCATACAAAGAGGCATACATAGCACAATCCATGGTAAATAACACAAAGGGTCAAGGATCACATTTAGGTATTTAAACCACAACAAGTGTACCTGCTCTGATAGCAATTGAGAGTTCAAAATGGGTATGAAACACCCTTGAACGTTTTGACCCCTAGTACAAAATTATCAATTCAAGCTTAATATCAAACGATTAACGTCCGGAACATGAACATAAGCCAAACACAGAATTGATAATTAATCTAAGCCAAATATAAACACGTTCACAACAATAAATAAATGGCAAAGATAAAGGAAAGGAAGATGCAAACACATGGACAACACACAATGTGTTATCGAAGAGGAAACTGAAGCCCTCGACGTAAAACCTCTCCGCCGCCCTCCAAGCGGTCAATAATCCACTAGAAAATGTAGTTGGGATACATGAACAACAATAGACCCTTCAAGCCTAATCTACTCGATGTACCTAAGCCCTCCAAGCTTCTTGCTCCAACGAGATTGCGCCGAACCTTTTTCTTCTCTAGCTTACTGGATTCCGCTATAGCCCATAGATCAACCAATATGAATTGGTCCCTTCCTAATTTGTAGAGTCTCTAAGGTAAAGATTGTGGATGAATCAATCTTGCTTTTCTCTAGGATTTCTCTCACAAAATTCTCTCTAGAAGCTCTCTCAATATCATGGGTTTAAGGGTTTATATATAGTGGGGTGAGAAAAGAATACGAAGAGACAGTTTTTGCCAAACAGGGTAAATTGGCGGCTTGGTCTCGCAGCTTGTCCAAGTCGCAAGTTCAAGTCGCGACGTAACGGCCTGGCCAGCCTAGGACTTTTGTCCTGTAGTACAACAACTGGTGCGACCCTTCAGCTTCCCTGTGTGCATCTCAAGTGCCTGCATTTGGCGGCTTGCCAGTCGCGATCCACCCGCGAGTCCTAGCCACGAAGCTCTACTTCTTTGCACATACTTGAGCTTTTCTTCACATCTTCTCACACACTACCCTTACAATTTTCCCACCTATATAGAGGGTTACTAAGTGCTAAATTACAAGCAAATTGGTCACGGAATATAGCCAACAAGATGGTTGATTAAATTCAACCTTACAGGCGCCAAGGAGAATATTTTTGGACTGATGATGATTAGGTTGGGCAAAGCAACTTCTAAAGAATTTGGGCCAAAAGCCCCAAAGGTTCCTTGGATAGGATTTGGTAAAACTAGAGATTCAAAACCTCGAATGGCGAGGACAACGGCAGTTCCTTTCCAAATAAATCCTAGAGATGGCTCTGCGACTCTAGGCAGTGCCAAGACTAAAGGAGTAAAGCCTTCAATGGCAGGCATGGCTTGTCCTTTTTTGGAGCTGGCACCGCTGAATCCATAGGTGATTCTGTAATCACTTCGATAATGACCGAAGTTAGAGAAGCTGGAATAATCCTACACAAGTTCTCTTGCAAGTTTTGTCCCAATCCTTCCTTGATCCTATTGACATAGACTATGGCTAGTTCCCTCTTGGGTACTCGGAGGGTATAGGCTAGCTACCATGTAATCACTCCTTCACGTGGATTCTTTTTCGATCCAGATGATACCACGGTTGGCTAGACTCTTGAATTGTGCTCAGAGCACTCTACAATTGAATAAGGCATGTTGGTCCCCACTATCACAGAATGAGTGGACTCCTAGTCAAAACCTGAAGCTCCTATGTTCTCGAGAATAATGTGACTTTCCTAGGCTAGAGCCCGTAATATAGCTTTCCAAGGGAATGAAGGGGATGAGAAATCAAGGATCCTCTTCTCCACTATAGAGATAGCATTCACATTCCTTTCCTGATAAGGAGGCAAGGGAATTGTGATGACATTCGACCCGGCCGTGTTGTCGAATTGTACTAAATTGTTGTCAATGAGAGGATTTGGTGTCTTAAATGTATGCATTCTTCCAAAGTATGCCCTTCGACCCCAAAATGGGGCTTACTTTCTTGGATGGGTCAAAACCAGGCAGAAGAGGACTGTCTTTGAGTTTTGTGAATGTTGGAGTCACTAGATTCTTCTCCAATAGATAAGCGTAAAGCTCTACCATGGGCATGGGCAGCAGAGAGAATTTCTATGGTTCCGCCTTAGGATATCAGGGTGGATCAGGCCTTCCCCTCTAATTGAATGCTCGGTTAGGTGCCTGGGCTGGCTAAACTTGTTGCTAATAAGGCCGAGCATTTGGGGCTGTATAAGCAAAAATAACACCCCTTAATCCTTCAAGCGTTTTTTAAATCATATGAACATTGGGTTCCTTTCCTTTGCATCTGGTTGCCTTCTTCACCTGTTGTTCTATCACAGAATTCAGAGCCTCAAGATCAACTATTTTCTTACTCCTAATACCCTCATCAATGTGCTTCCCTATAGGAATTAGACCTGGGCACTAATCATCTTCTCATAGTAAGGAGGCTTGAGGTTATTAATGAACCATTTTATCATTTCGCCTTCCATCATAGAAGGAAGCACTTAGGCAGCTAGCTCGCACCACCTTTAGGCATACTCACGGAAAGATTCCCCACTCTTCTTTTCTCTCCTTTGAAGAACCGTGTGATTAGAAGCTATCTCAGTATTAAACCGGAAGTACTCTAAGAATGCGTTGGCCATCTCTCTCTCTAGCTGGTGGTCTTTTCCAATCTCACATACCAGGTGGCTGGTGGCTGCAGGGCCAATCAAGCTATTAGGGAAAATTTGGCAGAGCAAAGGATGATTGTCTCCATAGGGTGCCATCTTCCTACAGAACATGCATAGATGGATGCAAGGATCTCTAGTGCCATCATACTTGACAAACTCAAGTGCCTTAAACTTGGGAGGCATAATGACTTGGGGGAAATTGGCCAGACTGTCCTGATCAACACTTCCTCGAGCACCAGAGCCTTCTATGATACTAATTTTCTCAATTAGGGTCTCCACTTGACCTTTGACCTGATCATAACCAAACTCTAAGGTCTTATCCTTATGAGGATCTACTTCTTGGATATTCATTTATGGGGTGAATGGTGGTGTGGTTTGGCCCTGATTTGGATCTGGCGGTGGCCAGTCCTTGTTTTCAGAATAGGGCGTAGAGCCCTTAGGAGTGGGACTAGATGATTCTCGATTCCCTCCTACAACCAACTGTTGCATCATGCGCATCATTTCTGCCATCTATTCTTTCATCTATATGAACTCGCAACACTTACTTTAGAAGCTAAAAGGTCACCAGTAGACATCTCTCTAGCATGAGACCTAGTGATAATGGGATCACAACGTGATGGTAACTTAAACTGTTTCCTTTGAGTAATCTTTTCTCTTTAGGTTCCTAGAAAGGAAAAGAATGGGATGGGAGAGAAATGGGGTACATTTGAAAATTTGACAATGTGGAAACACAAAACAAACTTGAAGTTAGTTTATGTTCTTCCTCATTTAAAATGCACCTATCTTTTTTCAAAATATTGGCTTGGACCCTTGATCGGGTATTTATCACGGTAAATTTCTATGGTGATGTGAAATTAATGCACAAGCTTGGCATGTAACTGGAAGTTTCATATCATGCTTGAAATTGCGGGATGGACCCTTCTCTTTTGATTACATGTAAAAGTGATGCCTTATACAAAATTTGACTTTTTATAATGCCCCAAGATAATGGGCTGCAGGCAATGGCTCCAACAGTGGGCCTTTTACAATACAAGGAAATTCAAATTTACAATGAAAAGCTTCATTCTTGATGGCTTTCCTTCTTGGAGAAGATCTTAAGCTCTTGGCAATGTCTTCCTTAGTGTGGAGTTCCGGCTACTTGCCACAAATTTTAGCTATACACATTTACATGATAGGGCCATTAGTGTAAGCATACATGCCCTTGTAAGGTTGGAAACCCTTAGGGACCGGGTATGATGTGTGAGCAACGAGGTTGCTTTTCCTTAGTGGTTAATCAAAGATGTTGTGTAAACATGATGGATAGAACCTGGAGTAAAGCAAGACTCTTTGATGCAAGCAAAAGGGGCAAACCTGTAAACAGAAACTGGTCACTTTCCCCTCAACTCTTTTTGAAAACAATCCTATGAAGGATATCCTACCCTAGGCTGGGATGTTCACTTGGATTTGGCTCTTCTTAGTCCTCACGGGTTTGACTTGGTTTAGGTTAACTATATGAGATACGGCTTAACTGGTAAGTTGGTCTTATTCTTAGGGGGGACCCCAATCATCTATGCACTAAAATAATAATATCTTTTCATCATCTTGGCTAATCAACTCTGTTAGGGTCATATTTTATGCAATTGGCTAATCCTTTGACAAAATTCACTTTTCTTGTAATTGGGTAAATCAAAGATGGGTTTAATACATCAAGAAATATGTTGTTCAAGCATATCAAGTGTTCGTATTAAAAGACATGAAGATTGGTCCAAAAAACAAGTGAAGAAAAGCTATTCATTAAGTCTCAACAGATAGCTCGACATATACCTGTTATCGAGACTTAATATGAAGCTCAATAGATAGCTCGACAGCAACTCGATCTATCGAGAACTATGATTTTCAGTTTTCCAAATTTGAAATTTAGCCCAGGCTCATGTATTTGTTTAGGGTTTCTTCTCTCACAACCCTAGACATATATAAGGCTTATTTTAAAAGCCATCACACACGGATACAAAGACCAAGAGATTTATTTTTCTTTGTGGGAAGCTACTGCATTTGTACGCCATAGAGTTTTGTAACAAAGTGCTTCCTGATCTTCATTGTTGATGAAGTGAAGAACTTTACAGCCAACAACATCGTTCAAGTTGCTGGAGTTGAATGATCAAAATGTAAAGGCAAGGGTAAAACCACTCAATGATCAAATCAAAGAAAAAACCATGCCTTATGATATGACAAATAAGCATGAAGTATGCTTCATGATGCACTTTGCTTTCAAGGTAATGAACACATGTCTATGGTATCTTGACAGTGGTTGCTCAAGACACATGACTGGAGACCGCACTCTCTTTAAGACCTTTGAATCCAAGAAAGGTGGTAATTTCACTTTGGGTGGTGAAAGCAAATCTCAAATAAAGGGAAAGGGAATCATATCTCTACCAGGGTCATCAGACATTGCAAATGTGTTGTATGTGGAAGGGTTGAGAGTGAATCTATTAAGCATAAGTCAGATTTATGATCAAGACTTTATGGTGCTGTTTTGAAAGGAAAATATATGGTGTTAAATGAGTCAGATAAGCAACTCTTAAGCAAGATTCGGACACTAGATAATTGCTATAGTCTAGTTCCTAATGCTGAGATTGTGTGCAACAGCATTCGAATGCCAAATGAAGATTAATGGCATCAAAGGATGGGACACGCTAGCTACAAGCAACTATCAATTGTGTCAAAGAATGTAGCTGTCATAAGGATACCTAAACTCAGTAAAGTGGTAAATGCTATTTATGGACTGTGTCAACTTGGAAAACAAACAAAAGCTCAACATCATGGCACTTTGCCTACTGCCACTACAAAAGCTCTCGAGCTTCTCCACATTGATCTTATGGGTCCAATAAGAATGAAGTATCTTGGAGGAAAGAAATACATCATGGTGGTGGTAAATGACTTCACCAGATTCACCTGGGTTATTTTGCTTAGATCAAAGTCTGAAGCTCGTTAACACATAGAGACACTGTGCAAAAGGTTTCAAAATGAAAAAGGGTTGAAAGTTAATCAAATTCAAAGTGATGGTGTAGTTGAAAGGAAGAATAGAGTCACTCAGGAGATGGCCAGAGCTATGATACACAACAAGGAAATGGCAAAAGACCTATGGGGTGAGGTGGTTAACACTACATGTCATATTGCGAATCGAGTGTACTTCAGACCTGGTACAAAGAAGACTCCATATAAGCTGTGGAAAGGAAGGAAACCAAATGTAAAGTACTTCAGAATATTTAGTAGCACTTGCTTCATGCTAAAAGACAGAAAGAACGTGGGAAAGTTTAACACCCAAAGCGATGAAGGAATCATTCTTAAATATTCCTCCACTAGCAAATCATGCAAGGTGCTAAACAAAAGAACTAGAAAGGTCATGGAAACCATTAATGTTGTGATAGATGAAGCATTAACTTCCAAGTCTTCAAAAGATGTTGATCAACTACCAAAGTCCATCCTCCCTTTGACTCCTGAAATTGATCAAAAAGTAAGTGATCAAGATCCTCCTTATCCTGCCTCACCTAGTGCCATACAGACCTTAGAAAATGCTTCTACATCACTTCAGCCTGATGATCATTCGGAAAAGAACCCTCATCTAGGATTAAACTGAATCATCCTCTAGAAGTGATCATGGGATACATGAATGAACTTACCTTAAGAATGATGGAAATAAAGATAAATGCAGCGGAAAATAAGTTTTAAAACGGATCTACTTCATTCGATTTTGATAACATGCACAAAGTAAATTTCAGAATTAGAGAACAAGAGAGTGTACCTTGAAGCGGTGAATTTCAAAAAACTGAAGATTAAAGCACTTAGGAATACTTTTAATCTTCACTCCAATTCCACTAACGCCCAAGAAGTGTGGACTCTCAATTAGTTACAAAGGGATGATTAGAGAGTGACATACGCTCACTTCCACCATTACAATGTTGTTTTTCTCACCCATACATTTTTGTACATTTTTCCCTTTGTATCTAACCAATTATCTAATTGGGCTGGCCTTTTGGGCCTTTCCAATTGGGCTTAAGTGTGTGGCTTGGAGTGGGACCAAAAGGGACCAATAAGACACTAGCTCCAATGGGCCTTGGGCTTTTCTGTCAACTCTTGACAAGTCCAAAGTTACCATTAACTATATTTAATACCACTATAAAAATATAGTTGCACTCTAGGCCTAATCTATAAATTATATCCCAAGACTTTATTATACATGCAACCCCTTCATAAAATATTCGTAGTAATACAAAGTCATTAATGTAGACTGTCACTTTGTAAATTACTACATCTTAATCCTTGAGTACCCAGTTCAATCCTTTAATGTTATTCATTATATATTTATGAAATCCAATTCCATAAATATATACTTTAGTCTCACTAAAGTGGTTAGGCCTAACTCTCTGAATAATAAACCCATTAAACTTATCTCAAGGGAATATTTTATATCTTCGTTAAGAGACTATGAATTCCATCTTGAGAATACATGTTCCATCAACACTAAATGTGGCTGCCCAACATACTGAGGTTTTGACCATTACTATAGATCTCACTCCTGATATATCAAAGCAACCTACACCTCATGATCAGGTTCATTATTCTCTCAGGATTAAGAGTTCATGCAAATACAAGTCGTGAGATTTATTATTCATTTGACAGTCTTTAGGAGAATAATAAATCTCACAGCGGTCAAGTTCAATATGTCTTAACTCTCAAAACATATTAACACATCAACTAGAAGTCTCCACTTCCATGATCAAGATAAATCATCGTAGTTGATATGTTATAGTCTTCACAGATGAAATGCCCAATTTCATCATACGAACTATTATTCTGAGTTTACAAAAAAACTTGTGATTTATATCTTCTGTGACTCTTTACATAAATCACATACTATGCATCTCATGGACTATATGATAATGTCCGAATATTCATGTTACCATTATTTCAGATAATAATAAAACAAATTTATTAAACATAATATTAAGTCATACATAATGTCAAACACAATGTCACACTTAATATCATACATAGCATCTTACAATAGGATTTAAGGACACTAATCCTAACAAAGAAAGCATACAGTTGATAAATATATGGCTAACTTTGTTTCTTATTCATGTTATTTGTCTTAGGTTGAACCTGCCAAGGATGATGATGCTCTTCAAGATGAAAGCTGGGTAGAAGTCATGCATGATGAACTTCATCAGTTCCAGAGGAATGATGTCTGGACACTGGTACCTAGACCGAAATGAGTGAATATCATTGGCATCAAATGGATATTTTGCAATAAGACTGATGAGGAAAGGAACGTCATTCGCAACAAAGCTGGACTTGTGGCTCAAGGCTACACTCAAGTTGGAGAAGTAGACTTTGATGAAACTTTTGCTCTTGTTGCTCGCATTGAGTCCATACGAGTCTTACTTGCTTTGGCCTGTCACTCGAAGTTCAAGTTATATCAGATGGATGTGAAAAGTGTTTTTCTAAATGGATTTCTCAAAGAGGAAGTCTACATTGCATAGCCAAAAGGATTTGTTAATCCTCACTTTCCAAATCATGTGCTTTATCTTAAGAAGGCGCTTTATGGGTTGAAGCAGGCACCTAGAGCATGGTATGATCATCTTACTAAATATTTGGTTTCTAATGGATTCTAAAGGGGACAAGCTAATCAAACATTGTTCATCAAGAAAGTTGAAGGAGAACTGGTTGTAGCTCAAGTCTATATGGATGATATCATCTTCGTATCTACAAAAGATGACCTGGCTCATTCCTTCTCGAGCATGATGCAAACCAAATTTAAGATGAGCATGATTGGAGAACTGAACTACTTTCTTGGTTTGCAAATTTGAAAAAGTGACTCAGGTATTTTCATCTCTCAATCTAAATATGCTAAAAATTTTGTGAAGAAGTTTGGTCTAGAGTCTGCCAGTTCTGTTAGAACTCCTATGAGCCCAAATGTGAAACTCACTGTTGATTAGCTAGAAAAAGTGTTGATCCATCTCTCTATAAAAGCATGATAGTTAGTCTTCTTTATCTTACTACTAGTAGACCTAACATAAGTTACAGTGTAGGAGTGTGTGCTAGATACCAAACTAATCCTAAAGAATCTCACAGTACTACGGTAAAGCATATTATCAAATATGTTAAATCCACTAGTAATTTTGGAGTCTAATAAGGATACTAATGATGCGTTTGTTGGATATTCTGATGTGGACTAGGCAGGGAATGCTAATGACCATAAAAGCACCTCTGGTGGGTATTTTTATTTAGGAAATAATCTTGTCTCATGGATGAGTAAGAAGCAGAATTCCTTCTCTCTCTCTACTGCTAAGGCAGAATACATCGCTACTGGTAGTTGCTGCACTCAACTTCTTTTTATGCAAAAACTTCTTCTTGATTATGGAATTTTTCAAAAACATCTCACTATATATTATGGCAATACCAATGCCATAAACATCTCTAAAAATCCGATTCAATATTCTCAAACCAAGCACATTGAGATCCAACATCGCTTTATTTGTGAGTTGGTTAAGGATGGCATTCTTACTCTTGAGTTCATTCACACTGATGATCAAAAAGCTAATCTCTTCACAAAACCCTTGGATGGTAGACGCTTTGAATTCTTGCACCAAAACATTGGTGTTATCTCCTTGAAGTTTTTCTCTTCTCTTCCTCTTTCATGCATCTGTACTTCTAGTTTTTGATGCTTTGTTTATTTGTTTGTTTGTTTGTATGTTTTTATGCCTTGTTTTAAGTTTTTTAATAAAAAATGGGGGAAAATTTTGAAAAAAATACAAAAACAATGTGTGTTTGTGTATGCTGGTACTTGTGTAACTTGGATGGCCTTTGAAACAAAGATTTTAACTTTGTATCTCTTGTAGCTTAGACGAGCATCTTTATGCACAATTAAGCAATGTGAGCTTTGTAACCCCCTTATACGGTTTGTAAGATTTGGTTAATCTTTTATCATTCATATCTTAATCAATCTTTTTGACGAGACGGACTAAAAAATCCTAAGCGAAAGGCATAAATAACCATCTTACCACTAAAACTTGTCAATCATACAAAATTTGTATACAATTCATAAAAGCCGTGCTCGATAAGGTGTAGCACTTGCACAGCAAAAACATGATGTTTAGCTTTCATAATTGGGTAATTCTTTTCTCTCTTACTTGCCCATTCATATTATGTCATTTTATGCTTAAAAGAAAAATATGCAAAGAACATGTAAAGCAAAAAGAATCAAAATGCTTTCAAATATGATTGCAAGTATGTTTCTAGAAGATGTGGAAGTTATATGATGTACCTCGAAGGTGATAGTCCCCATCAAACAGTTATGATTGTGTATGGATGTAATTGATCCTCTTATATCATTACTCTTCATATAATGATTTACTTATGCTTTCTTGCAAAGTTTCACACACAACCCATATACTCTTTGCTACTCTTGATACTATTGTATAGTTACAATGTGATTTGGCCATCACAAGGAATACATGTGGTAGTATATGCTTTCTAAACTATCTAAACTTGTTTTTGAAAATAAAATTGATTAGACTTGTTTATTGTGTATTATCTAGGAATGCTTTGCATCTAGAATTGATGGTGTGTTTAAGTGTTCAACATGCTTCTTGGTTGCCTGTTTTGGTGTCTATCTTGATTGCATTCATCTTGTGCTGGTATTCCTCCTTGAAAACCTTGTTTCAGGCTTCTTGATAGATGCTTGATGCCTTCTCAATAAATGCTTGATAGCTCCTCGATATATGCCTCTACTATCAAGATTTCTAGGTTTGTTCTTGATACCTCTTGATAGATAGCTCGATCCATTGAGCCAATTCTTTGGAGTCTTTGTTTGCTTGATAGATGCCCGATACCTCCTCGATCTATCGAGATCTTTTTTCCTTCAATACCTCCTCGATACCTCTCGATCTATCGAGATTTTGTTCTCGATAGATGCTTAATACCTTCTCAATCTATCGAGCTACGTTTTCTATATATATATATATCTGAGGTCCAACCCGGTTTTTCTTAAACTCAAATATCTCGATCTCTCTCTCTCTTCTCTCTCAATCCAAACCCTTTCTTTTCACCAAAAACCCTCCCTCATCAAGATTTTGGCCCATTCCAAGTCTCAATCCTTTGGTATGTGCTCTAAATCCTCTCTTTCTCTCATTGTTCATGCATTTTAGACCTAGGTTTTCTTTCTTTGGGAAATTTTTGTGGTTTTTGAGTTTTTATGAAAAATTTTGGGTTCGGTGTTAATGTTTTGTTCTCATATGATCATGCATTGCATTCTCTAGCATTATAACAATATTTCATGCATTCTAGGATTGTGTGACTAATTATATCTTGCAAGTGCTATAGTTTGGATTGGGTTTTTTCCCATGATATAATTTCTTTTGTACATGACATGACCATTCATTTTCACGCATTGCACTTCATTCTTTTCTTCTTTCCAGTGCCTTATTCTCTGCTATGTTTCTCTATTTCTTCTCTCTCTCTCTGTTTAGTTTCCTTCTTATGGCACCTAAAAAATCTGTTCCTTCAAAGAACCTAATAAGACGTCATGGTTCTCTTCTTCTTCTTCTTCTATTCCTTCTATTCTTGATTCTATGAGGTTCTGTGATGAGAAGGCCAGAGATGACTTCTTTGAGATCATCTCCGACTTGGCAATTCATTCGGAATGCAAAGTCTTTGTCTGATTTTCAAGACACTCCTCTACCTGGTGCATTTATCTCTTAGGGTTGGGCTTTTCTATGTGAGATACCAAAGAGCTGTCCCAATGTGTTCATTTAAGAGTTTTACTCTAACATGCACGCCATCAATACCTCTATGCTAAGGTTTGTTATGGTGTTTCGCAGTACACGTATCGTAGTCACCTCGAAGTTCATTTTCGAGGTACTACATTTTCGTAGGGTTGATCATCCTAATTACCCTAGTCACCATCGTCTCAATTCTGTCTCTCGAGACAAGATGGCCTAAGTTTTCTATAAGAAGGCCATGGTGTGGGGAGAAACTCTAAATTTCTCCACCACTAGGTTTGCTAAGGGTCCAAGGATCCTTAATATGGTAATGACCTTTATTCTCACACAACGGTCTCACTATAACACTATCACTGAGCCTCGTGCTCGTTTCCTTCTTTCTCTTATGAAAGATCTTTGGATGGATTTTCCTTCACACATGATAGAATCTATGATAGATTGCTATCGAGACACTACTACACGTGATAAGCTCATCTTTCTTTCGACTATCACACGCATCCTATCACACGTACACATCACTATTCCTCTCTCTTTTCCTTTCTATGCCATGGGTGCCATTAGCAAGGAATCTATTAGGAGGAGCGACCATGGTTCTCAGAACCGGACCGGACCGGGAGGTCGGACCGTGAGAACCGGGAATCGGGATGAAAACCGGTTTTTTAAGCCTAAAGAACCGGATTTTTTGTTAATTCCGTGAACCATTAAAACCGGGGTTGGACCGCACGAACCGGTGAGAACCGTGCAGTCCAACCCCTTAGGATTTTTTTTTTTTTTTTATAAAATCAACTTAACACAATTTTATTCTACTTAATTAAATTATCCATCTCTTACAAGGAATAAAAAAATTATAATTAAAATCTTTCAAAGATATTTAACTTTACTTCAAAAATTAATCATAAATTTTAATGTTTTCATGGTTATTATTTTATTTTGTTAACTTTCTTATTTAATTATTAAATATATGCTTGAAAATCATTAAATTTCCCTTACATATATAGATATATTAGTCAATTTTGCTAGTTTTATAAATTTAATATCTATATTTAGGCTTTAAAATAATTATTAAATTAATTATGATGTCATCACGGTTCGACCCCGGTTCGACCTCGGTTCGACCTCAAAAACCTTGAACCTCTCCCTTTTACGGTTCAATGAACGGTCCGGGTCTGAAAACCTTGGGAGCGACGCACAGCTAAAGGCCAAGTGGCCTCATGTGGAGGATGATGCTACCCCTACCCTTTGTCCATCTTCATTTTCTACTCCATCTTCTTCTTCTGGAGTAGAGGCATCCCTTGCTGCCATTATGGACTAGCTTCAACACATGCTTGCTAATTTTGGTAATCATCTTGACCACATTTCTGATAAGATGTGTCAGATGAACACTAGGATCAATCGCATAACTCGCCGACAATCTCGACTTGGCAGTTTTGCTCCTTCACCATCTCTCGAGCCTACTAAGGTATCTTCTTCGAATGCTGGAGATAATGATGATGAGGATGCTTCTAGCTCTGAGTATAATGATGAGAAGATTACTTCTCAATAATTCACCCTTTGTCATTTGTGACAAAAAGGGAGAAGTAGTTTTGTATATAAGGGTAGTCTTTTTGTTAGGGGGAGAGCTAGCATAGGGATAAACCAGTTAGGGGGAGAGTGCTTTGAGAGATGTAGTGAGGTTTTGATGTATCTTTTCTCACTTCATGTACCATGGTCTTATGACCACTTTTGTATACATTGTATTGCTTCTTTCTATATATATGATGTATGTTTCTTCAACTTTGTCTCAAATGTGTTGTTTCTTTTCTCTCTTTATACATATGTTTCTTCTTTTATACAACTTGTCTATGTTTCACACTTATTGCCTTGATGAATCTTGTTTAAGCGTTTTAGAAAAGACAAGTTGCAAGTCTATCATACCATGATCTTTTTTCTTGCAAAATTTTTCAAAAGCTCATTGTAGTTGTTAGGCTTATGTACTTTTTCCTTTTTGTAATAGTTATGGAGTTGTCGCTTTATATGACTCTCATAATTATGCTTGTGGTATTGTCACGAATTGCCAAATGGGGAGATTGTTAGAGTCATATTTTATGTAATTGGCTAATCCTTTGACAAAATGCACTTTTCTTGTAATTGAGTAGATCTAAGATGGGTTTAGTACATCAATAAATATGTTATTCAAGCATATCAAGTGTTTGTATTAAAAGACATGAAGATTGGTTAAAGAAACAAGTGAAGAAAAGTTGTTCATTAAGTCTCGACAGATAGCTCAACAGATGCCTACTATCGAGATTTAATGTAAAGCTTGATAGATAGCTCAGCAGCAAATTGATCTATCGAGAACTATGATTTTCAGTTTTCCAAATCTAAAATTTGGCCCCGATTCATGTATTTGTTTAGGGTTTCTTTTCTCACAACCCTAGACATCTATAAGGCTTATTTTAAGAGTCATCACACACGGATACAGAGACCAAGAGATTTATTTGTCTTTGTGAGAAACTACCGTGTTTGTATGCCATAGGGTTTTGTAACCAAGTGCTTCCCAATCTTCATTGTTGATGAAGTGAAGAACTTTGCAGCCAACAACTTCATTCAAGTCGTTGGAGTTAGTCACGTATTGGGATCCATGCAAAGGGTTAGTCACAGATTGGAGATTTATGCATCAAAGGAAAGAAGGCTACTACAAGATCAAGTCCAATTGGATATTGGAGCTAAGGTTCAACTGTAGGTTGGTATTTCAAGATAGGCTAGGGTAGTTGGTAAGATTCCTTATACTTGTAACCGCTTGATTATTGATTAATGGATTCTTAGGAGTGGTAACCATAAAATCACTCGGTAGAGTTTTTGCCTTGTGAGAGGTTTTCCCCATTTGTCATCAAATCACCATGTCAATTTAATTTCCGCTGCATTTAGTTTAATTGGTGATTTGTTGGTGCCTCCACGATTTGCATGCAATTGAACGTAATTAATCAACTTGGGCAATTGAATTAATTAACTGGGATCAAGCTATCTTAGCCCAACAAACTCCATCCCAGTCAATCTTATCATCATGTTTAGCATCTTGCAAATGGACTCAAGATCTCGTGTTCAAAGACGTGTGTGAACCCGAACGAGAACGTGGGTAGGAACAATGCTTGATAACCCAAAAAGCACACAAAGACACATGCATGAACATATAGAAAAAGCTGCAAAGATGCAAACAAAAGCAAGGGAACCACACAAAATGGCACAAAGCAAGCAAACATAAAAGGCAAGGAAAGCAAAGCATGTTATCACACAAGGATAAAGCTAAATATGTTATAAGGCACATACAAGGCTAACATGAGAAACCCCAACATGCAAAGCTAAATAGAGGAGGTCAAGGCAAGATGCAAGCAAGCCAACATCACTAAGACGTAACCTCACCACATGATTGCATCCAAACAAGCCATAAAAAGGGAAAGGATGTAACCAAACAAACAAGAAGGAACCAAAGATGCAAACAAACATACCCAAAAGGGAAACAAAGCATAAATAAGCATGGCAAGGATGCTAGAACCTAGATCTAAGCACACAAGCATGGATCTAGAGATAAAAGCATGAAAAAGTGCAAACAAAACATAAACATGCAAATAGGAATGAATCCAAACCCTTTATTGTACTCGGGTGTATAGATGTACACCTAGACCACTAGATCTAGATTTACACCCTACCCAAAGGTAAAACACAAGAAAGAGGCATAAGCAAGATGTATAAAGCTATAAAAAGCACTAGGCATAGCATCCACACAAGGCATTAAGCACATAAACATGGCAAAAGCACAAGCAAGGTATTTAGATATATCCTAGCCCAGGAGGGCTAGGCCAATAACATTAGAGCAATAAAACATGCTTAGAAAGAAATAGAGATGATAGGGAGGAAAGAAAGCAATAAGTAGGCTAGGAAAATTAAAGAAAAGCAAAAAAAAAAAAATTGCTATAAAATTAAATGGGTGTAGATTGTAGCTAAAAAGCTACATCTACAACCCTAAGCCTCAAATCCAAGGTATATAGACCAAGGAGAGAGAGATGAGAGCAAGAACACCATCTCTAGATGTATGGAAAAAATGAGATTCAAAGGTTTATTTGTGTGTGTTTGGGAGAGAATTTAGGAGGAAAGAAAGAGAGAGAGAAATGCTCTAGAAAATTGCTCTGAGTGCTTGAAAATCTTTTTTTTTTCCCCCGTTATGGGAGTGTGGGTGCAAACACCCCTACGACAAGTTTCTAGATCTCATGGGAAATATGCCTTGGCCTAGGGTTGACCATGGCGGAGGGTGTAAATGGGGTCACCACCTAGATTAGGTCTAGGAACCATAAATATAGCGCTGTTGTGGAAGGACTAATCTTTTACCAGAGCACATGTCCAGAGTTTAGGTATGGGGATAGGAATGTGTTAGGCACCTAACCCCACCTGACCCTTGGGTCAGCCTCCACTCATTATGTTCCAAATCTTAATCACATTAAAGAGTCCTTTAACATGTTATTCTAACTCACACACACTCTAAGTCCTTTAATATGTTATTCTAACTCACACACACTCTAACATGCATCTAAAATAAACAAACATGGTATATCATACCCAAGCCTAGCATTCATCTATCATGGTATTTAACATAAACCAACAAAAATAATAGCACTGAAAAGCAAATCCAAGTAAACGCAGCTTAATATTCAAGCTTCAAACTCACAATATTAAGTAAAGCATGTTAAACAACTCAAAACTCAAACATCAAAATGCCTATTTATGTGATTTATGCATGACTTACCTCACATACCTTACTGCATCATATCACCTATACATCAATGCATGTTCATATTCAAATGCATGTTCATGAGATTCAACAAGGACAAAAACCTTAATTATACTTCTATCATAAAGACAAAACAAAGCATGTTAAACTGCTAACCCAAGACTCAAAAGAGAGGAACGGGATTAAACAAGGACTAAATATGAGAAAGGGAAGAGAAGAAAACAAAAGAGAAGTAAGTTAGTGTTTCTAGACACGAGTGTGCATGCGTATACAAAAGGCATGCGTGCCCATCCCAACTGTATGTGTATGTACACTACAAAACTTTATCATTTTCAAGTTTTGCTTTGATCTTCCGTTTTAATATTGTAAAGTTGTAATTTACAACTGTATTTTTGTTGGCTTTTATTCCATGCCAAATTTGATTGTAATTATGTTCAATCGTTTAAACCCTGTATTTGTTGTGGGACTTGTTGTAAGGGTTGTGTGATAGAGAGTGTGTTTGAAGACTCAAGCATTTGAAGAATGAAGAATTCTCGCGGGTGTCTCGCGACTTAGCATCCCGCGAAGTGAATCATGTGCCAGGCACATGCTGGAATGCGAAAGGTCAGGCCAGGTGGAGACAGCTATGTCTCGCGAGTATCTCGCGGGTAAGGCCTTCCCGCGAGACACCCGCGAGGCTATCTGTTCTGCCAGCCTGTACTTTTTGAGTCACACCTTTTGCACCTATCCTATATATACCAACATTACCCACAATTGTTGAGGAATGCTTCAGAGAGAAAACCCTAGCCAAACACATTGGTAATTAAAGATTGTCTTCCCCATCTTTCTCTATACATTTTGCTTGTGGTATTTCCTCAACCCTTCCCTCTCCATTATCCATATCTGTGAGAGGTTGATAGCCCAAACACTTACCACACCTTGAGAGTGCTGTGTGACGTTTTGGTGCTGCTGGGAAGCATTGGAAAAAGTCTTGAATGGCAGATGCAACATGGAGCTTGTTGCGGGATCCGGATAACTAGGACAAGACACGGTTCCGAGAAACCTTGTTGGAGTAGGAGCTTGGAGGGCTTAGGTACAATGGGTAGACTAGGCTTGGAGGGTCTTTTGCTAACCCATGTATCCCAACTGATTGTCTAGTGGATCGATTACCGCTTGGAGGGCGGCGGAGAGGTTTTTCGCCAAGGTCTTCGGTTTCCTCTTTGATAACACGTCTCGGTGTTATCTGTGTTTGCATCTTTCTTTCCTACTCTTGTTTATTTCATTTTTACTGCTGTGTTGCTTTAAATATGGATTAGAGTAGTTATCTTGCTAATACGCTTGTGTTTACACTATTCCGCACTTACCATTAAGTTAGTGTAAAATCAACCAAGCCGTAATTTTAATTTAGGGGTCTAAACCGCTCGTGTGTTTTCAACACGTATTCGAGCTTTCAATTGGTATCAGAGCGGGTACACTTATTGTGGTTTAAATACCTTAGTGTGATCCTTGACCTCTTGGTGTTCCTTGTATAGTGTCGTGTTTGTTTTCAACATGAAGGGCAGTAAACATGTTTGTGAAAAAGACTCTATGAGCATAGTTGAAGACTGGTCTAGTAATGTGTTTTCACAGTTATTTAAATCTAAGAAACATGCTAGAATTTTCTGTCACATGCTGAAATCTCTTGTTCATAGAAACCATGATTTACATAACAGCTTATGTGAGTCAAAGTCTTTAGTCTCTAATTATGAGAGGAGAAATAGACACCTGAGTGATAAACTTGATCATATAAAAGGAAAACTTCACGAATTAGAGGAAAAAGAGTCCTGTTTCGAGGGTCAAGAGTGTCTCTCTCATGCTTGTCTTTTTGTCCATACTGCTTTGAAAGTTTTTAATTCATGTTTGTGGTACCTTGACAGCGGATGTTCAAAGCACATGACAGGAGATAAGTCACTGTTCAAAACACTTAAAGAAAAGGAAGATGGCTTTGTGACTTTTGGAGATGGCAGTCACTCACATGTTCTTGGAAAGGGAACGGTGGACATTCCGGGACTGCCACTGCTGAATGATGTGTTGTATATTAAGGGATTAAAAGTGAACTTGCTGAGTATTACTCAGATCTGTGATGATGATTTCTTAGTTCAATTCTCAAAGAAAGGATGTCTAATCTTGAATGAAAAAGGTGTACAAATTCTGAAGGGACTTAGAACCACCGATAATTGTTATGGAGTCATTCCCAAACCAAGCATAGCATGTCGAAGTGCCAGGGTGAATCTCTTGGAATTGTGGCATCAACAATTTGGGCATGCCAATTACAAACAAGTGGCAAAAGTTTCGAAGCTTGAAGCAGTGGTTGGTTTACCAAAGTTTGGAAAAATTGAGAAGAATGTTTGTGGTCCATGTCAGTTAGGGAAACAAACAAAGTCAAGCCATCCGAAAGTAAATGTGATTGCAACCTCTCGCCCTTTAGAATTACTGCATGTGGATTTGATGGGCCCAACAAGAACAGAAAGCTTGGGTGGAAAGCGGTATATTATGGTGGTGGTTGACGACTTCTCAAGGTACTCTTGGGTGGATTTTCTTAGAGAGAAATCAGAAGCATGTAACAAGATGGAGAAATTATGCAAGAGACTAATTAGTGAAAAAGGAGTTCCTATAGTCAAGATCAGAAGTGACCACGGAAAGGAGTTTGAAAATGCGAAGTTTGAAGCATTTTGCAATGACCACGGCATCAAGAAGGAATTCTCAGCTCCAAAGACTCCACAGCAAAATGGAGTAGTTGAAAGAAAAAACCGGGTGATTCAAGAAATGGCTCGAGTAATGCTACTCAACAAAAACCTTCCTCAGAAGTTTTAGGCTGAAGCAGTAAATACCTCATGCCATATTGGCAATAGAATTTACTTTCGAGCAGGAACGAAGAAGACATCTTATGAAATTTGGAGAGAAAAGAAACCGAAGGTGAAATACTTCCGAATATTTGGAAGCAGATGTTATATTCTTAATGATAGAGAGAATCCTGGAAAATTTGATCCTAAAAGTGATGAAGGGATATTCCTAGGCTATTCACTAAATAGCCGAGCATATAGAGTGTTCAACAAACGCACCAAAACAGTGATGGAATCAATAAATGTGGTAATCGATGATACTATATCTGAAAAGGATATTGATGATGGTGAAGGATCTGATCTGAAGAAGAAAGAGGCTGAGGACGACATGTCACAACAGGATGATGTTAAGAAAGAATCACCAGAAAAAGAGTCCACACCTCCTATACCAAGAAGGGAAACTCGATCGACACATGGGTCTTCTAGCCCTCTCACTCCACCGGAAGTTCAACCTCCAATTTCTCGAGATGAAGAACCTTCTACCTCCATGAGACCGTCATCGAGGGTAATTCTCAATCATCCATCAAGTAATATCATTGGTGACGTCAATAAGGGACTTCGGCTGAGAAAAGGACCAAAATACAGTGCGAATCATGTGACATATAACTGTTATCTTGCTCAATTTGAACCCAAGAAGGTAGAGGAAGCTCTTAGAGATGAGAACTGGATAGAGTCTATGCATCAAGAGCTACATCAGTTTGTTAGAAATGATGTATGGGAATTGGTTCCAAGGCCCAAAGATAGTCATGTGATCGGCACCAAGTGGATCTTCAAGAACAAAACTGATGAAGACGGTGAGGTTGTTCGAAACAAGTCCAGGTTGGTAGCTCAAGGATATACTCAAGTGGAAGGCATTGATTTTGATGATTCGTTTGCACCAGTAGCAAGACTGGAGTCGATCCGAATCCTATTGTCCATAGCCTGTGTCATGGATTTCAAATTGTACCAAATGGATGTGAAAAGTGCCTTTCTGAATGGTTTTCTAAATGAAGAAGTGTTTGTTGAACAACCAAAGGGATTTCAAGATCCTCATTTTCCAGATCATGTGCTAAGATTAAAGAAAGCACTATACGGGTTAAAGCAAGCACCAAGAGCATGGTATGATCGCCTCACAACATATTTGTTGGATCGTGGATTCAAAAGAGGGCAAGCTGATCGAACATTATTTGTGAAGAGAGATGAGAAGTCTCTCCTAGTTGCTCAGGTATACGTGGATGATATTGTGTTTGGATCCACACTTGATCATTTGGCTCTTCAATTTTCCGAAGAAATGAAAAAGGAGTTTGAGATGAGTATGGTAGGGGAACTGAACTACTTCCTAGGACTTCAAGTGAAACAACGGAAAGATGGGATATTCATATCTCAAGAAAAGTACGCCAAGAATCTGGTTAAAAGATTTGGTCTAGACTCTAAGAAACACACGTCCACTCCAATGAGCTCCTCATCAAAGCTGAGTAGGGATGCTGCAGGTGTAGAAGTGGATCCAACGCTCTATCGAAGCATGATAGGGAGTCTCTTGTATCTTACTGCGAGCAGACCAGACATTGCCTTCAGTGTAGGCGTATGTGCTCGATTCCAGGCAGCCCCCAAAGAGTCACATTTAACAGCAGTCAAAAGAATTATCCGATACATAAATGGGACATCTGACTATGGAATTTGGTACTCAAGAGATTCCAATGAATGCCTGGCCAGATATTCTGATGCTGATTGGGCCGGTTGTGTTGATGATAGGAAGAGCACCTCCGGTGGATGCTTTTATCTAGGGAACAACCTGGTGTCATGGATGAGCAAAAAGCAAAATTCAGTCTCTTTATCAACAGCCGAAGCTGAATACATTGCTGCTGCAAGTGCTTGTGCTCAATTACTCTGGATGAAGAAACTCCTTCATGATTACGGAATCACTCAAGACACAATGTGTGTATATTGTGACAATACAAGTGCCATAAATCTGTCAAAAAATCCGGTTCAACACTCGAAATCAAAGCATATCGAAATTCGGTATCATTTCATTCAAGACTTAGTGGAAGAAAAGACGGTGTACTTGGAGTTTATTAACACTGACAATCAGAAGGCAGACATATTCACTAAACCCCTCGATGGCCCAAAGTTTGAATCTTTGCGTAAGACCATCGGTGTCGGTATCACTCCTTGAACTCTATCTCTTGTGTGGAACTTTATTGCTCTTTATTGCTTATATGTTGTTATGGTTTCACATGTTCAGTTTCAGAGGTGTTTGTTTCTTGTTTAGGTTTAAACCTAGTTTTTATTGATCTTACTTCTTCTGTTTTGTTTTGGGTGTGTTTCAAAAAATTCAAAAACCCATAAAAATTGAAAAATCTCAAAAAGTTTGATCACTTGTTGTGTGCATATCTCATGTGAGTTTGGCCTAGTACCTTCGTACTTATGGCATAGTGCATTTACGATCTTCGCTTGTTCGTATGCACTCTTTTCTGTGTGGAAGAAACCCTGAAAACTATGTGTGACTGTTGTAAATAGATCTTCAAGCCTGTCATGAATGATTGGTCAATAGTCTTGTTGGTCTTGATACTTGCATAGACTTGTGTCTATATCTCTTCCCACTTTATTTTTATGTTTTTGTAAAAAGAGCTCTCCAATTGTAAATCTCCAAATGAAAAGAGATATTGAGCTGCAAAAGCCTGTCGCACATACTAGTATTTGACTAGGAAAAAGGGAAAGCGACTCTTCTAATGTAAATTTTATGGTGCTCAAAAAGCCAAAGGCTTATCATCAATGTTGAAATATCATAAACTTCAAGCACCAATCTCAAAAAGAGATGTATTTGTCCAATCAAAATGAAAATGGACCAATTGTTATGAGTTATAAGAAGCCAAATGAAAAGCTTCTAAGTTATGTTTTCAATGTGTGGGAGGTCATATATACTCATTTCTATAATGGAGATAGTCCACATGATTTCGTATCAGTTGTGTATGACTCGTCTGAATTGATCATTGAAGCTTCGCTCTGGTCTAAGGACTATTTCACATTTGATACTCACACACAACACACAAGTTTTTGATTCAATCAATGCTTATCTCATTTGTATGATTGTATATGTCCAAATGTGATGTGAATGCCCATGAACTTGTTGATCAAATCCAAAAAGATTTTTGTGAGTTTTATTAGTTTTTGAAAGTGATTTTATACTTTCTTGTGTTTCTTTTTGGTCAAAATGCTTTTTGTGTGTTTTTCATCAAAAATCTGGTTCAGGGGTTCTTTCGCGAGAAGCTCGCGACTAAGCTGCTTCCCATGAAATGATTTAAGGGAAATATTTTTTTTCATCCTGTCACACAGAGACTTTTGCGACTGTCTCGCGACTGTCTCGCAACCAACAGCTTCTCGCGAAACGCTGTTTGGCAAAAACTGGAATTTTCTCAAAATCAGACAGAGAATATCGCGACTGTCTCGCGATTGTTTCGCGACCTAGCGCTTCTCGCGAGAAGTTTGTGCTTCAGTGGTCTCTTTCGCGGTTGTCTCGCGACTGTGTCGCTACTCCCTATCCCGCGAAAAACGCATGTTTTCAGTTTTAAAGGGGCTGATGTGATTGCTTTTCAAACCTTAACCCATTCCCTCGCTTAACCTCTCTCAAAACCATTCTTGACCCAAATCACCATTCCATCAAATCCCCTTCCAAATCAAGAATTTTTCTGCATTCTCTCTCTCAAGGTATGATTTCTAAAACATCCTTTTCATGTTTTTACATTGATTTTGCAGATTTTATGTTAGGGTTTTGCTATTTTGGGATTTTCGTAAATTTTGGGTTGTGTTTCAAAATTGGGTGAAGTTTTTCTCAAAATTGTGATTGGGTTTTGTTCCTGTTGATCTTGGTGCATCTGTGTTGGCCCCTTGTGGCGTTTTAAAGTGTAATTAGGCCTGTTTTCACCATGTTCATGCATTATTCATGTCATATATGAATCTGTGCATGCTTAGTGTTCGATAAAATGTCCGAATAACATTTTTGTGCCTATTTGAAATCAAGTGATTTCAATCTGTGAACTCTCACTTCTTTAACCATTTTTCACTCCATTTGGTCATTGATTGTGTGTTTCAAACACTTTACTCATTCTGCACACTCTTCACACACAGCACTACATTTGTTTTACTCTAACCTCAATCTAATCAAGCTCTGTGCTCTATTTTGTCTGCTGTGCTCGTGTTTCCTAGTGGTTTTGGATGTTCTTTTGCACAGATGTCTCCGTTCAAGACTTCTGCTGTGAAAGGTGGCAGCAACAAAGGGAAAGAACCAATCATCGATGTTGATGAAGATTCTCCGAGACCAAAGAGAGCTCGTGCTTCAACAGGACTCTTTGATCATAGCTTGTTCCGCTCTTATGCTGCTTTTGAATCCTATAAAAATCTCTTCCGAGATGCTCCTTTGTTGGTTGAGAGAGCAGTTGATCAGTCATCTCTTCTGGACACAAAAATTCCTACTTGGTTTGCCACAAAAGACTGGAATTTTCTTCTCTCCGATCTTGAAGATGCTTATGAGGACATGGTAAAAGAATTTTATGCCAATGCTATTGTACAAGGACAAGAGATCAGATGCTGGGTTAGAGGAAAGCGATTCTTGGTAACACCTGTGTACCTGTCTGAAATCCTACACATAAACCGTCCGATTCTACCTATACCACCTGTGTATGATGACCTCAATCCTGATGAAGAATTACTCCGAGGACAATTAGGAGCAAGTTTAGAATTCTCCTCTAGTGGAACGTCAATCAGTGTGGCTTCACTTTCTCCAGAATTAAGACTCATGTCTACAATCATGTGCAGCAACCTCTATCCATTGTCAAGCATCGGTTTCATCAACATAGGTCGAGCATTATTTCTTCATGATCTGGTGTCTGATGTGGAAATTGACGTCTGCTCTCACATTTTCCACATTTTGGCTAAAACAGTCAACCGTACTGCTTCACAAAATTGCATTCCCTTTGGTCGTCTCGTTTCTCGGATTTTGAAACTCAAAGGTGTGCATCCATCTGCTGATGAGCGCCCTCATCCTAGGCCAAGTCCAATTAACGGTCGTACCCTTCAAGCAAGTATGAGTCACACCAAGAAGACTGTCAAACAAGAACATCATGCTCCTCATGGTACCTCAAGTTCTACTTCTCATTCCTATGATGACAAGTTTGACACCATCATGGTTGCACTTCAAGATCTCAACACCAAACTTTCAGGACTTACTCAGATCATGTACTCCCAACACTCCCGTCTTGATAAACAGCTAACCTCCCTCGAAACTCAGATGGATGAAATTCAAAGGAAGTTGGAAGAGAATGACAACTAGCTATTCCATGACAAAAAGGGGGAGATGATGTCATCGACAGGGGGAGTGTAGTGATAGGGGGAGATGATGTCTTTTTGTTTACTAGCTACTCTTATACTTTATTTCAGTATATTTTCAGTAGTTTGTGCTATATTTCTATGCTTTGTGGCATATGTGCTATGTGGCATTTTTTTTTTGTACCCATGATTGCTTATGTAAGCTTTAGGGTTTGTTTCATGCATATTTTGTAGGTCTTTGTGGTTTGTGCCATGCATTTGCAATACCTTGCCTATGCAACCTTCATGCATGTTTGCTTGTTGTTCAATGTCATACATTTTACTTCAAGTACATCACTCTTGTGCCCATGTAGGATTGTTCCTAGATGCATACACGTTCTATGCATTGGTTGAGTGATGAACACTCTTGTGCCCTAGTAGGATTGTTCCTAGATGCAAATACTTCGTGTATGTCGCATTGGTTGAGTGTTGGAGTTGCAAGTGACTCTCTTCAATTGAGCTTATCTTCTTGCAAATCCGGATGTTCATTCCCTGTGTGAATGAGCATAGTAATTGCTTCTGTATAGTGATTACTTGTTTGATCTTGCCATGATCTAGTGTTTCTATTTCACTGCTTGATCTTGCCATTATTGCTCCATATGCTTTTCAAGTTTTTCTGCATACAATGATGTTATTGTGTTGTTGTGTTTCAGGAGTTACTTGTTCATATGTTTCAAGAGCACTTCAGAATCTAGAATTATGTGTGAGTGAGTTTTGCCTTTGTTCCCAAACTCACGTTTAAGTCTAGAGTCTGTTTTAGGGTTTTGTCACGGAATAGCCAAAGGGGGAGATTGTAAAGTTGTAATTTATAACTGTATTTTTGTTGGCTTTTATTCCGTGCCAAATTTGATTGTAATTATGTTCAATCATTTAAACCCTGTATTTGTTGTGGGACTTGTTGTAAGGGTTGTGTGATAGAGAGTGTGTTTGAAGACTCAAGCATTTGAAGAATGAAGAATTCTCGCAGGTGTCTCGCGACTTAGCATCCCGCGAAGTGAATCATGTGCCAGGCACATGCTGGAATGCGAAAGGTCAGGCCAGGTGGAGACAGCTATGTCTCGCGAGTATCTCGCGGGTAAGGCTTTCCCGCGAGACACCCGCGAGGCTATCTGTTCTGCCAGCCTGTACTTTTTGAGTCACACCTTTTGCACCTATCCTATATATACCAACATTACCCACAATTGTTGAGGAATGCTTCAGAGAGAAAACCCTAGCCAAACACATTGGTAATTAGAGATTATCTTCCCCATCTTTCTCTATACATTTTGCTTGTGGTATTTCCTCAACCCTTCCCTCTCCATTATCCATATCTGTGAGAGGTTGATAGCCCAAACACTTACCACACCTTGAGAGTGCTATGTGACGTTTTGGTGCTGCTGGGAAGCATTGGAAGAAGCCTTGAATGGCAGATGCAACATGGAGCTTGTTGCGGGATCCGGATAACTAGGACAAGACACGGTTCCGAGAAGCCTTGTTGGAGTAGGAGCTTGGAGGGCTTAGGTACAGCGGGTAGACTAGGCTTGAAGGGTCTTTTGCTAACCCATGTATCCCAACTGATTGTCTAGTGGATCGATTACCGCTTGGAGGGCGGTGGAGAGGTTTTTCGCCGAGGTCTTCGGTTTCCTCTTCGATAACACGTCTCGGTGTTATCTGTGTTTGCATCTTTCTTCCCTACTCTTGTTTATTTCATTTTTACTGCTGTGTTGCTTTAAATATGGATTAGAGTAGTTATCTTGCTAATACGCTTGTGTTTACACTATTCCGCACTTACCATTAAGTTAGTGTAAAATCAACCAAGCCGTAATTTTAATTTAGGGGTCTAAACCGCTCGTGTGTTTTCAACACGTTTTCGAGCTTTCAAATATGCTTTTGGACTTGTAAATTCTTGGTTTTTATTGTGGGATGGGTCACTACAAAAAAATGTATTTTTAGTGACGAAAATTAGTGAGGAAATATTTTTCGTCACTAAAAATACAGCTTGATTGACGAAATATGAATTTTGTCACTAATAATGAAAAAATTTATAACATTTAGTGACGAAAAATAAATTTCGTCGCTATTGTGATCTGAAAAATGAGCGCCAGTGGAGGGAAACTTTGACGCCAGCTTAATTAATCTATAGTGACGAAATATTTCGTCACTAAAAGTTGAAATTTTTAGTGACGAAATATTTCATCATTGTAGATATTGTTATGGATAGTTTTAGTGAAGAAAACACTTTCGTCGCTATAAGTAAGAATTAGTGACAAAAAATAGTCGTCACTAAAAATAATAATAGGTTTGCACTTATATGTTTTTAGTGATGAAATGTGCATTTCGTCACTAAAAGTATACTTTAGTGACAAAATATGAATTTCGTCACTAAAAATAATAATAGTTTTGAACTTATATGTTTTTAGCGAGGAAATCACATTTCGTCACTAAAAGTATGCTTTAGTGACGAAACATGAATTTCGTCTCTAAATTTAACAAAGCTTGGTTCTTTAGTGATGAAACTAACATTCGTCACTAAAAAACATTAAAAAAAAAAAAAATACCTTTTGCAACGACAAAATGAGCATTAGCGACGGAAATATTGCATCGCTAAAGACCCCTATATAAATATCCTTTTAGTTCACATACCCCTCATTTCATTTCACTCCTAAATTCAGAACACCAAACACAAACAGCATGCCTTTCTTCATCGTCACCTGAAGCTTCAGCTCCCATTGTCGCCAATGAAGCTCAACGGCAATGCTTCATCTCCCACCGTCGCCGTTTAAGCTCATCGGCGACGCTTCAGCTCCCACCGTGGCCGATGAAGCTCAACAGCAATGCTTCATCTCCCACCGGCGACACTTCAGCTCCCACCATCGCCGATGAAGCTCAACGGCGACGCTTCATCTCCCATCGTCGCCAATGAAGCTTAACGGCAATGCTTCTGCTCACCGATCACGACACTTCAGGTCGTCGAGCGTTGGCGACGCTTCATTCGGCGACGCTTCCAGTGACCCTTCACCTCCCCTTCGCATCGGCGACCTTTCGCCTCCCCTTCGCACTAGCAACGGCGACTGCGAGTTTCTTTGGTCTTTCTCACTAACTGGTCTCTCTCTTTTTTGCCTTTTCATTATTGCCATGGCTGGATTTGTTATGATTTTTTTGTTTTCATTCATTTAATGGAAACGAGTTTTTCTTTTCTGGTCTCTAATCCTTTTATGTTGTCCAAATTTATCTGCTTGATGTTTGACAAAATGCCTCAGAGAGTTGAGTTTGTTACATGTTGTGCTATATAGTTGACTAATTGAGTTTATGTTAAATTGTCAGGTCCAACATGGTTTAAAATTTATATTTGTGTAGTACCCTTTGACAATTTTGTTAGAATGGAGAGAATTGTTTGGTTGTCATTTTGCAAGAGAAAAATAAAAATGGGTATTGGAGTTTATTGACAACTTATACTTGTTTTCTTGGTAATGGTTTTTGTCCTATTCCAAGTACTTAGCAAGTGGTTGTTGATTTGAATTATTCGTCTATTCTAACTGGGTTAAAGATGTATTTGTGAAGGTTTTTGGGTATTAGGATTTAACAAATGAGAATAGTAAGACTTTGAACAAGGGGTAGTGTTATTGTAATTCATTATTGGTGGTTACTGGATTCATTTAAGTTTTAATTAATGAACGGATTCATAAAGCAATGGGTAGTGAAACAATTTTTATTGGATAAGTAATAATACTTCATTCATGAAAGATGAAACAATATAGTGGGTAGTAAAACAAATTAATAGGGGTAATGATGATCTTAAGTAATATCTTGATTTTCATTCATTTGTGCAGGAAACTTGTGGAACCTATGGTATATCCAGCGTGTACACATTTTACAACTAGAATTAAAGCTCACTACAACTAGGTTTGATTATTAGAACATTGTTTTCCCCAAAATTTTATTTTATTTTATTTTATTATTATTATTTTTTTTTTTTTTTTTTTTTTTGTGGCTGTGACTTTACATTTTCTTACAAGTTAATTGTGGGCTGTTGTAAGTACTAGAAGGAGAGTGAACCCCCTTTTAAGGAGGCAATTTAATAAAGGATCTCTTAGCAAAGTGAAATTTAACTAATGAATTATAGGCTATTTGTTAGAATTTTCATTGATCTTATATGGTTATAAACTTGTGAGCTTGTGCATTATGTAATTATTTCTCTTTATCTAATGATTGTCATGGTCATGAATTAAGTACTAGAAGTTGTCCCTTTAAAGAATTTCAAGATCCAAATAAGGTGAGTTTCTTATGCATACATGGTTAATATGTGAATCTATAAAATGCTTCTATTTTTCCCCGTTAAGATGTACAAAGAGTATCATCGATATTTACTTTCTTGACCAATGAAAATGCTAGTTAAAACATGAAATTGAGTCTCGATTCTCAGATAATTGACTCTCAACCTTTAACGGAGGCTATGCTTTCTTCTTTGTTATTGGCAATATCTCTTTTTAAGGTGCAATTATGTTTTGTTCATGATTTTTAATTGCATTCTTGGCTGAATCGATGATAATGAATTAAGAGATCATATCCCAATTCCCCCTAGTCTGATCTGAGTTGGGAGGTGGGATTGTGGTTTGAGAATAAAAAGAGATGAGTGTTTCTTTGTCCAAGTTATTTAGTATCATATCCCACATTCCTTGTTTTTCTTAACTACTTTTGAGTTTAGTCTTTGGAGAGAGACAAACCCAACACTTTGTTTTGAAACAGACACAAGTGAAGTGATCTCAAATGTTGTTGTGAACAAGAACTGGACACTGGTCATATATAATCATAAAGGTAAGATTATTCATGGGTCTTTTTGTATTTTGCTTTTTTGTACTCCCTTTGGTTGTTATGTGTTTGTTATTGGTTTTGTTTGTGCTTAAGCTTAAGTAGGGAGCTAATATTGGTTGAGATTTTTTCTTTGGTGGGTTATCCATTTCTTAGTAAACTAAAAGTTTCTTTTTTCTTTTTTTTTTTCTTTTGTATGTGGGCTAAAGCTAACTAAAAGTTATCTTTCTTTTATCTCCAGCTCTCTTTCTCTTTTGTTGCTAAAGAAATTGTGAGGAACAAGGTGAAGAACGCAAGTTAACTTTGAATTTTTTTCTGAAAGTTGTAAACTTAGCTTGAGCAAAGTAAGTAAATTCTAGTTAAAAACTTATAAAACTCTATATATACTTGTGATGTTGGAAATTGGTTTTGTGGTGGGTTGTTGTGTTGGAGCAAGCTGGTGGCTTGCATGGTGTTATAAGGTGGTTTAAATACATATTAGGAGTGTTTTTAATTTCTTGCAAATGTAAATGAAACTTGTTGATTAGTAGCAATTGTGTTCCTTTATTCGATTTCAATGCTTGTAAGCATTGTACTTGTGATGTTTGTGATTGGTTTTGTGGTGGGTTGTTGTGTTGGAGCAAGCGGGTGGCTTGCATGGTGTTATAAGGTGGTTTAAATTCATATTGGGAGTGTTTTTAATTTCTTGCAAATGTGAATGAAACTTGTTGATTAGTAGCAATTGTGCTGAGTTAGTAGTAATTGTGTTCAAATTTAGTACTTATGGGGGTGGTTCAACTTCAAGTTAAAACACTTTTTGGTTAGTACTTTATTTGCTTTCTACAACTTATACATTAGGAGTTGTGATTTTAATTTATTGGTGTGATTACTCTTAATGCATTGTTATAAATGTTTCTTATAACATAGTTAATGTTTTTACTTTACGATTTTAACGAAATATTGTTTTTTATATTTGTGTAGATTTCTTATTGGTGGCTTTTAGGGGACTTACTTTTGGCATTACTTGAAGACATATGAGGACATCTTCCGTTAGTTCTAATATAGGGTTTAGATAAAGTTATTGTATGTATTGCAAACAATTATTGTATGGAAGGAGTTGTTTTATTGTTTACTTGTGGAATGTATGGATCTTTTTTTTATAAATGTGTTGCTGAAATAAATGTGTTATTCAAATGTGAGGTTTTAATAATGTAATGACAGGTTATAGGTTAATATCAAAGCCATGAAAAAAATAAAAACAGAAAATAAGTTTTAGTGACGAATTTTTTCGTCACAAATATAGCAACAAAAAATTGTTTTAGTGACGAAATTTTCGTCACTAAATATAGCAAAATATTGTAATAAATGGTTTTAGTGAGGAAAATTTTCGTCACTATATGTGCCTGGATTTTCTTAAAAATAGTTTTAGTGACGAATTTTTTCGTCACTATATGTACCCGAACATAGTTTTAGTGACAAAATTATTCGTCACTAAATATGATTTAGTAAACTAAAGTGTTTTTAGTGACAAAATATTTTCGTCACTAAATAGTGTTTTTAGTGAGGAAAACATTTAGTGACGAAATGTTTTTGTCACTAAAAGTTTTTTTTTTTTTTTTTTTAAATCAAATCGGACTTTTAGTGACAAAATTTTTCGTCACCAGGACTTTTAGTGCCAGGGCTACAGTGACGAAATTAGTTTCGTCACTAAAAGTCCAATTTTGTCACTAAAGGTCCTTAGTGACGAAAAACTGGACTTTTAGTGACGAATTTTTTCTTCATTGAAAATACATTTTTGTTGTAGTGGGTCTAAATTAAAACTCGGTGTCTTAGGCATGGTAGGAACATGCTTAGGATGAGTTTTGATCAACAGTAGGATGAGACTATCGAAGAACTCTCTCTATTTGTGTCCATGGATGCGCATGTGTCATGCATGCGTGCGCAACTAGTGTTTGTGCATGCGCATACTCTCTTTATGGGTACACGTTCGTGTTCATCAATTCATATGGACGCATGCCCCAGCATGTGCACACATGCAAGGACCTTGCGTATACAAACGCAAGACCTGTGTGTGCATGTTAGTACTCAAAAACTCTTTTTTTTTTTTATTATCTTGACCCTTTTTCACCTAATTCCTTATCCAACTATGATTCTCATGCTCTCTTTTTCATCTTTTTGTAGGTCTTGCCCCCTTTCATAAGTAGGGGTAGTATTAGTCGCATCTCTTCTTGGTATGGGCCTTGACAGATGACACAAATGCCTTAGTACGCAGTGCTGGTTTTAAGCCTATCATTTGCCTTCTTCTAGAAAGTTCCACCAAAGACATCTTAGCGCAAACATTGGCTACGAGGTGGTAGGACACTACTCACACATTTCACATTACTGATCGGGAGATGACAGTGACTCCCCACGACTTCCACCGGATGACCAGTCTTCGATGTGATGGGCCCCTCATTGATCTAGAGTGCGAGTCAAGTACTTAGCTAAGCCTAGACCTACTAGGGCGTAGGTATTCAAGCGAGAGCATTTGCTATTTCGATCTAAAGGCAGACTATAGGCCCTATTCTTAAGCAATGCTTGATGATTATGCTCGGATGGCTAGGACATTCTTACTGTATATACTGGGGGTGTATCTCTCCACCAATGGGGGGCAGACAGTGTCGTTGAGGTGGCTGGCTCTCTTCCGTGACTTTGGGCAAGTTTGGGAGGAGAATTGGGGCTAAGATTGTCTTGCCTACCTGTACTCATCTTTGGACACACTCAACCGGGGGACTCTACACCAGTTGGTAGGGCCTTGGAAGCTCCTTAAGGTTTGATTCTTTTTTCTTATGTAGTTTTAAAAGTATGTACTTCCTACTCTTGCAAACTATATTTATTATCATGTCATCTAGATTTACAAACTGCATTTCATGCTCTTACAAACTGCATTTATCTTCTATCTTGTAAACTGTCATCTTGCAAACTGTCATCTTACAAACTATCTTTATCTTGCAAACTATCTTCTATCTTGCAAACTATCATGTGCTTTTCTTGCAACGTTGGGCAGTGAATCATGGCCTCATTACTCGCGGAGCGGAGGTGGATTTGAGGAGCTTCTCTTCAGTTCAGGCTCATCTCAACAACCTTTATTTTAAGGATGTGAGTAGAAAAAATCTTCTTCCTTTTATTGTCTTGGTATATTCCACAAGGTCTTTCTTCTAACCATGTATGCTTTGGCAAATTGCTTGAAATCCTTGGGTAGGTGCTCCTTGTATGGCGAGGAGTTAGAGGAAGAAAGAAATAAAAAATGAAGGGGAAAAGAGAAGGGCTGGATTTGATGAAGAAGAAAGAATAAAGGTGAAGTAGAAAGAAAAATTAGAGAAAAAATGGCTGGAGGAAGAAGCAAAAAAAAAAAAAGAGAGAGAGAAACAGATGAGAAGTGCTGGGTTTGGGTTTGGCGAAGAAGAAACTAGAAAGAAGGAATGTGAAGAAGAAAGAGAAAAAAGAGATAGAGAAAAGATTAATTTAATACAAGGAGAGAAAGAAATCAATTAAAATATAATATTTGTTTTTGCCTTTGAGCTACAATGCACAACCATCTTTAGCTGTGCACTGTAGCTGAGAAGCCAAATCTTTTGGCTATAGCTCCACCATTGTAGCCCCACTTTTGTGATTGGTGGTACCAAAATAGCAATATGGCTTTTTAGCCCCACCAATGCTAATGCTCTTAGAAACGCTATGGTGTACAGCTAGGGTTTAGAAAGGTTAAAAGAGAGAGATTAGGTCTAGACCGATTCCCTAGTGGATCCCTTCTTATTTCTTTAAGTGGGTTTTAGGCCAAGTGTGTTCCAAGCCCAATCTGAGGGTAGCATGAAGCTTAAGCACGGGCTTGTCCTTTGGACCAGGTTCAAGACAGGAACTTTGATATTCGGCCCTTTTATTCTAAATAGGTTGCTAACCCTTTCACTTAATTTAAAGCCCACTCTGTTCTAATGCTTAGCATTCGGCCCAGGTTTCTACACTTTGGATTTTAAACCCATATGCATAGTAAACTGTTTAGCCCACCTTTTAAATAAAATAGTCCATGCTTGGTTTCCATAAATTAATAAAATGCCATCATATTTTCTACATTCACATTTTAATCCATGTTCATGCACATTTACATTTAAATCCCAAAAATTTCTAAAATCATGTTTTAATCTCAAAAATTCCCAAAATCATGTTTTAATCCCAAAATTTCCCAAAATCATGTTTTGACCCGGGTCTTCCTCAAAAATTGCTTTTGACCTGGAACTTTCCAATATCCATATTTTGACCTTGGTTTTTCCACAAAATTACATTTTGGCCCCAAATCTTTCCAAAATTGCAATAAAGCCCTCCATCTTTTAAAAAATTACAAAAAGGCTCCCAAACCCTTTGGAAGTTGTTTGAAGTCATTCAAACAACTTCCAAGGTCTTTTAATCATCTTTAAATCCACACCTTTTGCTCATCTTCATTTAAGATATTTGCTTTGCAACTTGTGTGATGTTCATGCTTATAGCTTCATGTTTACCTTTGGATGATTTAATCATGTGTTATGCTTGAATGCTTTTTAGCTTTAAGTATATTTCTTTCGTGCTTCTTGCCATGTTCAAGTGTCTAGATCTACAAGTTGGTTGCTATGCCATGTGCTTCTAAAGCCTTTCTATCTCTTGTTATCTCCTTTCTCTTTTGTTTTGGCCCTTTTAGTAAGGTGTAGATTTAGATCTTGTGGTCTAGGCCTACATCCATGCACTAGGCCTATATCAAAGGATTTAGACCATTTCCTTTAAGCATGTCTATGTTTGCTTGCATGCTTTTATGATTTATATCCATGTTTGCTTATCTAGATCTAGGTTTTGCCATACTTTTTACCCCCATGGGTTTGCTGGTGTGGTCATATCCATCCCTCCTAGGGATTGATTGGGTGTAACCACTTGTGATATACACCTCTGTGGTGTTGGTGTGCTTGATACACACCTTTCTTCGCTAGATGCGATGTTGATATGCTTGCCTTGCTTGCTTTGTGCCACCCATTTGGCTTTCTTGTTGGAAAATTTGGTTTTGCATCTCATACAAAACACACAGTGGAAGCAACAAACACGGATCTACTTCATTCATGAGAGATAACATGTAACCTTGAATTCTATAACAAAGAATAGAAAGTGTACCTTAATGCAGTGAAATTCGAAACCAAGACTTGAGAATACCTCTAATCATCATCCCAATTCCACATGGCGCCCGAGAAGAGTGGTCTCTCAATCAATCTTTATGTACGTTGATTCTCAAAGAAAGTTCTTCTTCTCATTGTAAAGAAAAATTGTTTTCTTTTCTTTTTATCATACATACATTCTAACTACCTTGGTAGTTATTTTATTTAATAACTCTTATTAAATAAAAACTGATTATCTAATTGGGTTAGCCTTTTGGGCCTGCCCAATTGGGTTTTAGTTTATGGCTTAAGATGGGACCAAGGAGAACAAATAAGACTCTAACTCCAATGGACCTTGGGCTTATCTGTCAACTCTTGACAAGTCCAAAGTTACCATTAATTATATTTAATACCACTACATAAATATAATTTCACTTTAGGCCTTATTAATAAACTATATCCCAAGACTCTAATGATATCATTTGACCCATTCATGAAATATCCATAGTGAACAAAGTCATAATGAACTGTCACTTTATAAACAACCATTTTATCCTTGAATACCTGGTTTAATATTTTAGTTATTCATATTTATTGAAATCAAATTTCAACAAATATAAACTTTAGTAACTCCTTACTAAAGTGGATGCCCTAAATAACCAATTCCCATTAAACTTATCTTAAGGGAATATTTCGTGTCTCCATGAAAAGAGATTATGAATTCTATCTTGAGAATATGTGTTCCCTCAACACTACATGTGGATACCCAACATACTGAGGTTTTGACCGTCAATATTAGATCTCACTCCTGATATATCAAAATAACCTATATTTCATGATCAAGTTCACTATCCTCTTAGGATTGAGAATCTATGAAATTAGAAGTCGTGAGATTAATTATTTAGTTGACATTTGTTGATTGAATAATTAATCTCATAGCGATCCAATTCAATATGTCTTAACACTTAAGATGCATCAACACATCAACTAGGAGTCTTAACTTCCATGATCAAGACAAACCATCTTAGTTGGTGTGTTATAGTCTTCGCAGATGAAACGCTCGGTTTTATTACCGACAATGAACTATATTTTGAGTTTACAAGGAATTTGTGATTTATATCCTCTGTAACTAAATCACATAAATCACATACAATGGATCTCAAGGGCTACGATAATGTCTCATTAGTTCATTTATAAGTGGTCTCATATAATTAAACAATTTAATTATTTATGGCATGCCAATAAATTGAATTTTAGGGCATAAACCCCAACACATAGATCTAAGCACATAAGAATGGCACTGAGCACATAAACACATAGATCTAAGCATAAGGACATAGATCTAAGAACTGACATGTAGATCTTAAGCAAAAACATGGCAAGAAGCCTAAAAACATGTGGATCTAAGCACAAACATGAAAAGTAGACATATCCTAGCCCAAGAAGGCTAGACTAACAACATATCAAAGCAATAAATCACGGCAAAAGGCAGGGAAATATGCTATAAACTATTAAGGCATGCTTGGAAAACCAATAAAAGCATATTATTAATCAAAAAGAAGCTAGGAAAAGCAATAAAAAGAAAGGGATGTGGATTGTAGCTAAAAAGCTACATCCACACCCCTAAACCTCAAATCCAAGGTGTGGAACCAAGGAGAGGAAGATTGGGTGCAAGAACACTACCTTGAATATTGTAGAGAAAAGATGAGAATCTAAGGTGTTTGAAGGTTTTTTGATGTGTTTGGATGTGTTTCGTAGAGAAATTAAAGAGAAAAAAGAGAGAAAATCTTCCCAAAACTGCCTAGGAAATCTTTTTTTTTTTTTTTTGGCAAAATGAGGGGTTTGGGGGTATTTATAGTGAAAAAGTGACTCTTCAGCTGCCGACGTGCACCTTGTAGGGCCGCCGGCCACCTTGTTGACATCAGCAATTTTGACATTTTCCCAGTTCAACTTTGGACACATATTTGAAGACCTTACTAGAGTCAGATTTCACTAATCTTAAGGTCCTTGGAAAGCACTAGATGTCTAGTTTCCAGAACACTGAAGAAATTGAAAATTTAATGGTCGGATCAAAAGTTATGGTCTCGGAAAGCATCTAACACGCATTGCATGATTTTCTAAATATCTCAACTGTTTTAACTCCAATTTTCCCCCATGAATAGCCTTTGGAAAGTGAATTTGATCATCTTTGCAATGGAATTGGTCCCAACCCATTCTGACAGTCAGATCAAAATTAGAATTTCTAGTGCCCCCGAGAGTCAACTTCATGTCAAACTTGATGAAAATCACCAAATAGCTTAGGTTTGATGTAGAAACATGAAAAATGTCATTTTTGGGATGATTTTAACCGAATTTGACCTTCGTTCAACCTAGGGTTGACTAGGGGCATTTTGGTCAGTTTGGCCTGAAATGACACTTCGAGTGCTCTAATGCTCGAACGATTTGCGCCACATCAATCTAGATGTTTCCACGGCCCTAAGGAGAAAAGATAATATTTTTGGAATTTTCAGGGTCCAGCACACAAATCGTGGGCGGATAAAATACAGTGTCTACAATAGCCCCTTATTTATCTGACATCTCAAGTGCAATGAGAGCTGTCAAATAATGAACGTCATTCCGAATTTTGTTGCCCTAAAACTGCATTTGGAAACTGCACTGTTCATGTATCAAGACTAGTTTTACCTAACAAGGTTGAGCTGCCACAGCTGATTCGAAGAAAATTTCTATGACTTAGTCCTCAAAACTGGGTGAGAAACTCTAGGTTTTTTTTTTGGTCAAAGGTCAACTGATCAAACATTAACCAGGTCAACGTGACCAGCAGCATTTATAGGAAAGAGAAATGAGGTGTGCATGTTCAAATAAGGACAATTAGAGAGAGAAAAGAGAGAAAAATTCATTATTGAAACTTGACAAAAAAAGTTCATTATGAGAGAGAAGAGTAAACTCGATCATTGTCCTTATTTAAAAACGCAAACCTCATTTCTCTCACCTCTCTCTTCTTGTATTCTCCTCAATCAACTCATCTCTCATGTGTGGTCACTTTTCTCCACATCATAGTTATTTTAGCTTGGAGCTAGTCTCATCTTCTCTTGTATGTTCATTATTTTTTTCATTTTCATTCATGACTTGCCCCTAGTTGGAGTAAGTTCACCATTTTCCTTGTGGCTCTTCTTAATTTCTTTTCATGATGCCCTAACTTCTACCTAGGCTGCATTTTTAGGTTTTCAACCTAGTGGACCTTTCTTCTTTCTTTTCCTTTTTTTTTTTTTTTTTTTTCTCATAATGAAGGCTAGGCTTTCCAAGATTTGTAGGGCTAAACAATCTCAACTTATCAGAGATGACTTGTTTATGGACAGTAACGAGGCTGGGATTCTAAGGATTAAGAAAGAAAGGGTAACTGAGGCTCAAATTCAATTTTCTTCTCAAGGTATCCTAATCGCCAAGGATTACTACTCATCTCGTGGTTACATTGTCTTTTTCTTTTTCATCCATTCTTTCCTTGTCCCTTTTGATTCTTATCTTCATTTTCATTTCCTTTTTCTTTCCTCTTTTATCTCCCCCTCTTCTTTCTTTTTTTGTTTTTCTCTCTTTTTTTTTCTTTTTCCATGCCCCTTGTTGGGAAAGGGGATGCTTTCACTTATAAATCATCATCACATTCCTTTATCATTCATTCACGAAATTTCCCCTAGTATAGAGTTCATCATTTCCAATATTATAGTATACCCCTAGTGTTAAGGGTAACCCTTTCAAATCACCATCTCTTAAGAACATGCCCCTAGTGTAGGGGGTAATCTCTTGGCATGGGTATAAAGAAAGAATTCATCAAGGCTCAACAGGGTTAGCAAGTGGAAATAATCTCTCATTGTAAAAAAGGGGTATTAGAAAGATGGCCTCTCATCTTTTCAATCTTGATTGCTTAGCCTTTCCAAACCTAGGTTAGTCATTTTGTTCATCAAGTTCTCATCAATGTAATGTCATCCATGTAAAAAACAAATCATTCATTCAATTGTTCTTTCCTATCTTTGAACTCACTCATGTCTTGTGTTTCAAGGAATCTCTCATCACTCATCCTTCTCATTATTGTATAATTCCTCACTTGATTGAAGTCTCTCTCTTTTTTTCTCTCTCTCTATCTCTCACCCTCTTTCTCACTTTCATGCTTGCTTTTTATGATCAAATGTAATAAGACAATCTCATCTTTTGGTTCCTTATTTGGATTAACCAATGTTATAGGTTTAAGGATTCATTCATTTCAAAACTAGTAAAAAGAGATCACATGATACACATCGTATTTAAATGACCATCTTTATTAAAAGTGAAACAATATTGATTTGAAAATTTAAAGGAACAAGACTCAACAAAACAACATGTGGAAAGGCTCAACAACAAAACATATAGAAAGACCCAACAACACAACAAGGGAATGACTCAACAACATAACATAGGGAAAAACTTTAAAAGACTTAACAAATTGAAGACACATCAATTGAAAAAGACTCAACCATATTGAAATGGCTCATCCTCTAGCAATGGTATTCTCATGGATCAAATCTCTTAAGCACATCCCTTTATTTAATCTTGCTTCATCTCTAGAATATTGGCTTGGTGATCACCCCACCATCAATCAAATCTTGAATCTCATTCTTCAACCTAAAGCAATTATCTATCTTGTGTCCTAGCTTTTGGTGAAAATCACAATACTCATTCATGTTCCAAGTTCTTGGGATTGGAATTGGAAGAATAGTAGGTTCAAGTGGCTTGAGGTAACCTTTCTTAGATATAATTACAAGGGCCTCTGACAACGACATGTGAGTGTCATCAAATTCCCTTCTTGCTTTGTGGGTATCATTGGCAACAACTTTCGTTCTTTCTTTTGGCTTGCCAAACACATCTAAATGTTCAAAATGGGTATGAAACACCCTTGAACGTTTAGACCCCAAATTACAAATTATCAATTCAAGCTTATTATTAAACAATTAATGTGGGGAACATAAACATAAGCCAAACACAGAATTGATGAATAATCTAAGCCAAATATAAACACATCCACAGCAATAAATAAATGGCAAAGATAAAGGAAAGGAAGATGCAAACACACAGACAACAGACAATGTGTTATCGAAGAAGAAACCGAAGTCCTCGGCGTAAAACCTCTCCGCTGCCCTCCAAGCAGTAAATAATCCACTAAAGAATGTAGTTAGGATACATGAACGGTAGAAGACCCTCCAAGCTTGATCTACCCAATGTACCTAAGCCCTCCAAGCTTCTTGCTCCAACAAGGTTGTGCCAAACCTATTTCTTCTTTAGCTTACCAGATTCCGCTATCAACCATAGCATCAACCTATAAACATTGGTTCCTTCCTAACTGCTTCCCAAAAGCACCAAATAAACCTTCTCATGGATATATGTATGGTGAGAAAAGGATTTGGCTAAAGACCTCTCAAAGATGTAACAATGGAAAGGAAGAGAGTAAAAGAATTTGAAGTCTCTAAGGTAAAGATTGTGGATGAATCAATCTTGTTTTTCTCTAGGGTTTCTCTCACAAAATTCTCTCTAGAAGCTTTTTACATTTGGTGGGTATAAGGGTCTATATATAGTGGTGAGTGTTTGGAATACGAAGAGACAGTTTTTTCCAAACAGGGCTGGTTGGCAGCTTAGCCTCGCGATTGGTCTGAGTCGTGAGTTCCAGCCGCAAGTTAACTGCCTGGCCAACCTGGGTCTTTTGTCCTGTAGTGAACCAGCTAGCAAAACGCTTCAGCTTCCCGCATGCTTGGCACGTGACTCTCATCTAGCGGCTTACACCCGCGAGCCACCCGCAAGTTCCAGTCGTGAGTCCCTACTTCTTTGCACATTGAGAAACATTTCTTCACACTCTCTCACACACTACCCTTACAATGATCCCACCTAAATACAGGGTTACTAAATGCTAAAATACAAGCAAATTTGGCACGGAATAAAGCCAACAAGATGGTTGATTAAATTCAACCTTACAACATCCTTGGCTTGTGGACTATGCATTCCTTCAATCCTTTGTAGTCAAGTGCTTACATTCTCCATTATCTCCTCCATGCGAGCAAGTGTCTTGATCATGATGTCTATACTTTCATTCATGCTCTTCATTGCTTCTTGGTATCTTCCTTAGTGAGTAGATCTTGACAAGATTAGGGATGTGCTTTGAGATTATCTTAAGTGTCCCTAAAAATGAATTTGATCAAATAAACATGTGCTCCCAATGTCTTTTAAAATTTTGGACCCAACGTCTTAATCAACTTTTCTTGCTTTCATCAACTTGTGGACTATATGTATGCCTTATTCATATTCTAAGTCTTGGATCATTTCATTATCTTGGACTTAGAAATAGAATAAGCTACATCAATCTTTCAAAATTCATGTTTTTCCCTATCTTTATAGCCCAATTACACCATTCACATCTCTCATCCTCTCTTCTTTCCTCATTTGAATCCAAGCCCAACTTTCATTTCTTTCTTTTTCTTTTTCTTTTTCATTTCTTTTTTTTTTTTTCTTTGGGCTTTGAATCCAATTACAAGTCACTCATCTCACCCTCTCTTCCTCATTTGCGCTTAAGCATAGGTTGTTCATGAATTTTGCAAGGTTTGTCCACATCTTCTACTCTATTTGACCCTATAAAAATGATCTCATTAAACAATTTAAACACAAAAATCAATGCCCCATTTATAATGCAAGCCCATCATGCTTTGGAAAATTTCTTTTCTTATGAAAAAATTGTTTGAACTTGTGTTTAAAATGAGCCATGACATTTAGAAGTCACAACTTTTCTTTTCTTTATTTTTTGGATTTTTTTTTTTTTTTTGAAGAAAAAAAAAGTGACCAAGCTTTATCTCAACACATCAAAATCTTTTACTTGTCCCGTTACAAAGCCTATTTTAAATGTTCACTCTCTCCCCTCATGAGGACCTTGCCCCTAGTTTCAAAAGTTTGATCCATTTTTATCTTTCATTCTCAAATGGGCCTTGCCCTTAGTTCAAAGAGTTTGGCCAATTGGTTCAAAACTATTTCCTCTTTTAATCCTCATTGGGCTCTTTGTGAGCCTACCACTATCTTTGGGTTTTAGGGTTTCAAAACTTTCCTGAAGCACGGATGGGTTCAACATCTTTCAATAAAGCCTATAACATACTCATGATCTTAGGCTCTCTTGCTTTTGAAAAAGATTTTTGAATTTCAACCCAAAAGCTAGGGTATGTTATGACTTTATGGCCCAATGCAATCCTCCAAAGTCTATGCTATACTCATGATCTTGGGCAGTCTTGATTTGATTTTTTTTTTTTTTTTTTTTTTTTTTTTGAATGGGCCCAAACAATAGGGTATATCATGACTTTGGGGATCATCTCTTATCTTCTTTTTGAATTTTTCTTTTCAAAATTTTTTTATTTTTTATTTTTATCTTGAAAACTTTTCTTCCTTTTCTTTTTGAAAATTCCTTTCTTGAAAAAAAAAATTTACAAAAGATTTTTTTTTTAATTCTTTTCCTTGAAAATTTTTTCTTTGCAAAACATTTCTTTTCTTGAATTCTTTTTCTTTGCAAAAGATTTTTTTTTGAAAATTCCACTTCCAAAAAAAAAACGTTTACAAAAGATTTTTTTTTTTTTTTTTTTGGGGAAAACTTTTCTTCTTTGCAAAAGACTTTCTTTTCTTGATTTTTTTTTTTTTTTTTTTTGAAGTAGCCCTCTAGCTAGAACATATTGTGGCCCTCCTCTCAAAGTCTATGAATCTCTCATCATTTTGGGCTTTTGCATACAACAAGGAGGCCCAAGATTAGGGAAGTTCATATTGACTTTGTAGGATGTTGGATGCTAAATCCATAGCATATTTGCTACCTTCGGGCCAAGTTTCGCCTTTTCAAGAGTGTAATACCAGGGGGAAAAAAAGATTTAAAAGGAGGAGTATTTAAGTAAATTTGTTTATGGATCAATTTTATAATTGAGATTACTAAGGGGGTTTTTAGAAAATAAGTTTGAAACCCTAGCTACATATAAGCTAATTTAAGTTAGCGTATAATGACAAATATTTTGAGAGAGGAGACTACCCAAAATACTCAAGTAGAGAAGGTTTGGCTACATAATTGAGGTAAGAGCCTAAAAATCTCTTTCTTGTCAAATCTAAGCCTTATTTGGAATTAGAGTTTTTTTTTTTTTTTTTTTTTATGTGGGTATTTTGGCCAAGAAGTGAAACTATTTAAATATCTAATGAATTTTACAATCTGAACTGAAGAAGGGATTAAATTATATTCTTGGTATCTCTACTGTTTTGATAATAGTTATTCTTTTCCTATGCCACTATTGCGTTAAGTATAGATGGATCTGCAGAAAAATTAGGCATGGTCATGGTGGTCCGCTTCTACACAGTTTTTGCCTTAAAAAGTTGTCTTTTTGGTGAACAGGAAAGTCGATGCAGTAGCAGCATCGTATTGATGATGTGAGTGTGTCAGTATAGATGAGGGCTAAAATAAGAAACAAAGCAGCCTTCAACTTCTTTTTATTATTATATTTTTTTTATTGGTTTTGGTAGGGGTGAATAGGAAGTCAATGAAGGGTCTGTTTGGATACCGCTTATTGCTAAAAACTGAAAACTGAAAACTGAAAATATTGTAGCAAAATAATTTTTAAATGTGTGAATAATGCCATGGGACCCAGTTTTAAAGTTGTTTTTGCTGAAAATATTACTTGCGGGTCCCGTGAATAATGCATAGGACCCACTAAAAAAAAGCACTTGCTGGGAAATGCACAAAACGCACTTCCCAAACAAGCACGAAGTCTGACAAGTCATGAATTATAGGGAAAAAAAAAAGAGAGAAAAGAAGAAGAAGAAGAAGAAGAAAGGAAACAAAGGAACACACGTACTTGAGGATGGCCCACGTGCCTACATAGTAATAGGAGATATGGTCTTATCTCTAGGTCTTTAGTTGTGGCTAAAAAAACTAATAATATATGTATAAAGAAAAATAGGATTGGACTCAATTAATAAAATATTTATTTAATTATGGCCTAACAACATGTTGGAGTTAAACTTCATCTTTTTCCCTAACGAAGTCGCCACTGTAGACTAATGGAATCGCCACCTAGATTAGATCTAGGAACCATATTGGGCCTTTTGGGTCAATCATTTACATACATGAATCCACATACCAGATTATGAGTCTGGAGTTTGGGTATAGTTTGGGCAGCTGTTAGGCACCCAAGACCGCTCAACTTGTGGGCTGGACTCTATTATGTGTTGCTAGGCCATATTTAATTAAAGAGTTTATTAAGAGAGCCCTAATCATTAACCTAAACATACATCATACACTTAAGGAGATAACACACACAACATATTTATAATCACAATATAAAAGGAGACAGATAAAACATAATCAAACAAACTAAATTAAATATGGAAAGTTGACAATTAAATATAAACATACAAGGAAAAGATATTAAATAAACTAAATATGACAAAAAGATAAACATGGCAAGTTGACAATTAAATATAAACACACATGGAAAAGATATTAAATAAACTAAATATGGCCAAAAGATAAACATGGCAAATAATTAAACATAAGAGAAATGATATGTCCACAACATTTTCACAACATTTTTACAACAAATCCTAAGTGGCAGGTTGTTACTTGTTGTTATTGTTGGGGCAAAAAAGTAATCTTAGTGTTAGATTCAAATTTGAACCCATAACAACTAACCACTTATGATTTGTTGTGAAAATATTGTAAAAATGTTGTGGACGTAGCACCTCCCTTTAACATAAACATATTAACCTAAATAGAGTCAAACAGAATCAAATAACATGTTAAAAATTATTAAAACAAATAAAAATAATATTTTGCCCTAATTTGGGTTCGGGGTGCATATGCATACTTGATCATGTGTACGCATGGTTGAACCATGCGTATGCATACTCAAAGATGAGTATGCATCCTTTAGCACAGATTTGGAAAAATTACATTCTTACAAATTTAATCATTCAAAGATATCAAAATAGAAATCAAACAAGCATGTTAGAGCCCTAAACACTTAAACTAACATGAAGCAAAAAAAACAAACATCAATATAAACAAATAAACATGAAACAAAACAAACAATTATACTAAACTAACATTAACTCAAATATCATGTCAAACTTTACATGGAACTAAAATAATAAAACAAGAATAACTAAAACATATTATAAACAATCTAAAATCAGATTAAAACATATCAAACATAATCATGAACATCAAATAGATTATGATTTTAGTGTTTGTTTAATTAACCCCTCAGTGCCTACAACACAAAAATTAGATTGATAGGACAAAAATAATTAAAATAACATAATAGTTTAGGTAATCACAACTCAAGAACAAACTTTAATTGTAACAGGTTTTGAGAAATCAATTTTGGAAAATAGTTTTTGCCTTAGAACTAACTAAAGAGAGGTTTTTAATTTGTAAAAAACTTGCTAAGGGGCAGTGTGTGAATTTTGGACAAGAGAATTAGGGTTTTTGAGAAGATCGAAGCTAAAAAATCACTCTCTCTAGCTAAGGTTTTGATTGGAGACATAAAATGAGTATTTATAAGTTAAAATTAGGGCTTTTGGGGCCTTTTAAACATTCTCAAGGGTCTTTGGGCCAGCCTACATCAAAGCATGATGTTTTGGGCCCTTAAAATGAAGTTTTAAAACCTAGAAAATCGGAGTGCCTAGTTAGCCGAACTTCAAACAGTTATAACTCACCCAATATAAGGCCAAATTAGGCAAAATATGTATTCAAATTGAATCCTAGTGTGTCTACTTTCCAATGAAATAAACTTCACTCAAAATTTCTTTGTGGATCAAACGTTATGATCAAAATAATGAGCAAATGTCATTTTTCAGTATCGATTTCAAAGTGATTTGAGTACTTTTGAGTTGTGATTACTTCCAAACTATTGTAAACATATTTAATTGCTCTTGGTTGAGATATGTCAAGATCGTCATTGGGACCGGGTACTAAAATTTATTAACCGGGTACAAAATGAGGTGTCTACAGAGAGAAGACCAGTAAAAAATGAAATGGTTTTAGTAAGAAAAAAAAATATTTTCTTTAGTGGGTTTTGGTTTTTAGCTAAAAGAGGAAATTTTTGAAATTTTAAGGTGTTGTCACAATTATTCTATCATACCTGTCCTAACATAGCTGTCACAGCAACTGTTCTGAAACAACTGTCCTAACACAACTATTTTTGTTCTTGCTTAGCGCTGAAGTAGATGAGATTAGTTGACTAATGTTATGTTGCAGAAGAGGATATTCAGCATATTTTTATTGGACTTGGCTAATAATGGTAAGATTTCTTTTATGTGATCTTTCTATTTCTGGTATGGCAGCTGGAGGCTAAAGATTTGGCTTAAAATGGTAAGATATCTTTTATGGGATCTTTGGTTCTTTAGATATCTTTCCTTCAACTGCTGGACCTGCTTTTGGTATTAAGTTTCCTCTTATGGAAAATTAGATGTTTAGTCCATGGTTCTATTATAGTATAATTTTAGTAAGTAATAAACTAATTGGTTGATATTTAATGAAGCTCTAGAGGTTTAGTTATGGTCTCTTTGTGTTGTGACCAAATCTTGGAGAGCAAGAAAAGTATTTAATGCTAAAATCTAGCAGTTGGAAGGGAATATTTGGGCTGATCTTGCATTTATTGTTGGATTATAGTAGCTGGATGAGATATTAAATATATTTCTTATATTTTGGAAAATAGAAATAGGTATTAAGATTTAGGCATGTCTTAGGGTTGGATTTATTTGAAAATAGTTATATAATTTATATGAAATAATATGGTTATATTTCCAAATTTGTATAAGAATAGTTGAAGAATGTATGAATAGTTACTTGATCAGCATTTTAAGTGTTGTGTTATGATACTAGATGTTACCTGCTACATACTAACTCGTTAGAGTTTAGAATTGGAGAATATATGTCAGGCAACATGTTTTTTTTATCAACTTTGAACTACTAGAGATTTATTGAACATACTTCTTGGCCCTCCAAACCACAACTCTCAAAGTTTTCCCAATGAGACTCATGAGCTTGGATCATAAGCAAAAATTGAGATAATTTGCCATGAGCTTTGATGTCATTTTGTGTAGATATGAGTTTTCATTGAAGAAGCCGCTTTTCATAAGTACAAGAAATATAATATGGGTTGTGAGTTTTGATTTATTACTTAAATCCGATCCATTCATTGATGTTTCTACCCAAAAAAAAAAAAAAATCCATACATTGATGTTAACGATGTTGTAGGTCATGAGCCCAATTGATGAAGTAGAGAATAATGTGGGCTATAAATCCACCTTATAAGTGAACATCTAGTGAGTCATGTGAGCCCAATTCATATAATTAGTAAAATATGGGCTCTTTTGGATTTTAGGATACTTATCCAACACGTACTTTTTTTTTTTTTTTTTAGAACCAATTGTACTTACATAATCATTGGTACAATTAAAAAAAGGAATGGTCAATCAAATCTTATCTACTTTTTTTTTTTTTTTTTGCGAAGTTTGATTTACTGATTTGATTATTATTAATTTTTTATGAATTGTTTTTAGATGATTTTGTTTAGTCGGTAGAAAAAATGAGAGCAGAATTGGGATTCTAAGTTTGTGGGGATGTGTTTTGGCTACAAAGAAAGTGTGACAAAAAAGAAAAAAAAAAAATAACATGTTAATTCCTATTGTTTTATTTCTATTTAAAAAGAAATTGAGATGTTAGTAAATTTACAATATACAATAAATGCATAATTTGTACCAAGAATTAAAATTTCAAGTGACACACTAATTATTAATATAATTCAATTTACTCATAACTAAATTTTAATTAAATCATGCATCACACGGACATATTACTAGTGATATCTAATATTTGCTCCACATTAAATTCAACTTGATAGATTTGCCATAATGAGACACTACAATGATATCTAAAGAACAAATCAACATATAAGACACAATTCTTCATCCCACAAATGGCACATAACAGCCAAGAAGATACACATTATATAGAGAGTTTAAATAATTGATCCTCTCAAGGGCTGAACCAAGTCAGCTAAACCACGCTAGAAAAAGACCTGTTTGCTTAAGCATCATCTTTTCTTTAAGTCAGGCAAAGCAAAATCGAACCCACAGTCATATAAGAATAAATTAATCATTAAACAAGTAACAAGCTCTATCTTAAGTTACAGTAATTACTGTTTCTCAAAAAAGAAGTGAAAATTACTAATTAGTGGACTGGACTCTCTTAGCCCTTTGGGCTGCCGGAATCAATCCGGGCCAATTCTCGTCTCTTGGTTTCTCAAGCCTTGGAAAGAGATGGATTGGGCCCACGTCTTGCTCTTTTTTATAGCCTATGTTTGGGCCTCTCATTTTAATAGGTCCATATTAATAGGTCCAAAATTCATGCTTTTAATAATCGGACTGGGCTGGCCGGTTCTATCAAGAACTGGACACTAATCCGGTCCGGTTATTCTTAATAACAGTGAATAAAAGCATTCTGAGTTATAAAAATTTTAACATTTAGAGTCCGTTTGATACATGTGTTTAAAAATTAAAAATTATTGTTTAAAAATATTTGTGTAAAAATGCGTGTAAATAAAAATACAGATAAAAATACATAAAATATTATTTAAAAACTAAAAATAATTGTTTGAAAACAACTACCAAACACCCCCTTACTATCTAAAAACATAACTTTACAACATTTTTAATACATCATTTTTCAATTTCCATAACATCAAAACTTCTATTTTTTTTTCCATTTTATTTAAATATTCTTTTTATCTTTTATTTTTTATTCATTTTTTATTCTCTCTCCCACAGCAGAAAAAGACATTAAAAAATTATAACATCTGCCTCTCAAAAATGAGAGCTCACGAGAGCTCATTGCAGATGTGAAATTTTTTAGTATATGGCATCTTTGATGGAGTAGGTTTTTGTGGTTATAAATGCTAAAAATAGCATTTTAACATTTATAATACTCTTGATAAGAATGCTCTAAGGGAAAAAGCAGCTTTAACCGGAAATCGCTGGTTCGATCGCTAAAACCTTGAATCGTCCTGATTTAACTGGTTTTGGAACGGTCGGTGAAGGTCCGTGCACACAACACAAAACAAATCATAAAAGTAGAACACCAGTTACACTATGTCAGAGAGAGAGAGATGGCGATTGGCAAACCTTTATTCCTAAACAAAATGCAAGATTTGTCTATAGTATAGAGGACGAAGTTGCCTCTGGAACTGGAAGAACCAACATATGCACTGGCAACACTTTGTAAGAAGATGTTCTAGACACTAGTGGATAACAGAGGACAAATTTTTTGCTCTTGTGAAATGTTTCTTTTGTGAAGTGCAGCGGCACTGAAGTTTGCCTTTTATATTCATGAATCAAGGGGATTATTTGGTTTATAACCAAATTCCTCAAACAATATCATTAGTCAGGCAACGTTTCAAACATATTGTATTTCTAACAATTCGACTTCAGAGGAGTCGATTTTACTGTTCATATCGCCTATTTTTTGTGCCACGTAGATAAAGAAATCGAGTCCTTCGAACTTATTTTTTATACACAGAAATCGACTTCACTGGAGTCGTCTTCTATACAAATAACTCAACTTCACTGAAGTCGACTTCTTTGTATAGAAATCGACTCCAGCGAAGTCGATTTATATACAAACCAAATCCCAGGCATCCCAGTACAACTACAAACTGCAAAACCACATAGATCTTGCGACCTAGGCAACCAATTTCAATTCCAAAAAAAACGAAACCCAAACAGATCTGTGAGGTACGAAACCCAAACGAAACCCAAACAGCGTCCGACTTCGGTCATCGTCCAACTCCACGAATGACAAATCTGATCTGATCTGATCTCAAAATGGAGTTGTCGTCGATGGACTTCGGTCAGACTCGGCGGATCCGTGAGGTACGACGGTGCTAAAGGAGCTCATTCAGAACGCCGACGATGCAGGCGCCGCTACCGTCCGACTCTGACCGCCGTGTCCACCCCGCCTATGCCTAGCTCCCAGTAGCTGTAAGTAATGAAGAGGCTCATCTTAAAAAAAGCTTGATTCAGCGTGTGAATAGCTGTAGAAAGAAATCAACTTCGCTGAAGTTGTTTTCTATACAAAGAAATCGACTTCAGTGAAGTCGATTTCTTTTTATAGAAGACGACTCCGGCGAAGTCGATTTCTGTGTATAAAAAATGAGTCCGAAGGACTCGATTTCTTTATCTACATGGCGCAAAAAATAAGCGATATGAACAGTAAAATCGACTCCTCTAAAGTCGAATTGTTAGAAATGCAATATGTTTGAAATGTTGCCTTACTAATGATATTGTTTGAGGAATTTGGTTATAAACCAAATAATCCTTGAATCAAGCCTAAGCCATATGAGATGATTTAATCCCCACCGTCCAATCTTTAATATGATTCACATGTCAATATACCTCCTTATTTACAATAACCCTAAGCACGTGCTGCACTAAATGATCCCAACCAAGTATTATCATACTACACAACTTATATGCTTATAAGAAAGGGTTTCAAATGGGTGGATTTGGGTGGACTTTTGGTGGGCATAATTGAGTTGAGTATATAAAACTTATTTACCCATTAAAACTCATTTAACTCATTGTTTTTAACCCAAATTCAACCCAACCCAATTATTATGGGTAAACCTCAACCCACCCAATTATCCAATTATCAAAATTACCAAAATGCTACTAAAATGAAAATGACCAAAGTACTTTAAAATCTTTAAAAAATTGACCATAATACCCCCCAAATTTAAAAATTACCAAAATATCCCCAAAACCTAAAAAAATGACTAAAATACCCCCGAAACATGAAAATTATCAAAATAACCTCAAAACCCATAAAATGACCAAAATAGCCCAAAAACCCAAAAAAATGACCAAAATACCCCCAAAACCCAAAAAAAATTACCAAAATACCCCTTGAAACCCAAAAAATTCCCAGAATACCCTTAAAACCCAAAAAATTACCAAAATACCCTTGAAACCTAAAAAATGAACAAAATACCCCTAAAATCCAAAAAATTATTAGAATACCCTCGAAACCCAAAAAATTACCAAAATATTCATCCCCCACTACTAAAAAATTCGATATTTTACCTTTACTTTATTAAAAGATAAATATTCATCCCACTAAAAAAAAAAAAAAAAGGTTAGATAGAAACATAGTGCAATAACATTTTCTACTTGTTATTAGTATATTCCTTTTCTTTAAACTCATAGGAGAATTAAATATATGAAATATTTCTTAAAATTATATTCTCATTCTATTCCCTTAATTATAGAGATATTTGTACCAAACTTCCTAGCACAAAGTATAAGCATGAATGCAATTATGCAAGTTTGTCTTTTCAAAGAGACTTGTGCATTTGGTACACTTATTTTTTTGTAACTTTTTAAAAATGAGCTATTTATTATATATATATATATATATATATAATATCTATAAAAAGTTGTTCTTAAAAAAAAAAAAAAAGATTTCAAAGTGTAAACCATTGAACCAAAATCTACTAACCCAACAAGACTGATATCCTCCTACTCTTCCATTAGGCCTATTTTTACTACATATATAGATCACATGGCCCAAAATATAGATAGAGCCACAAAGGCCCAAACCAAAACTAATTCCAACCCAACGGCAAATTCACATACAAACTCCGAAACACAGCAAGAACCAAGCCCAAGATTACCAGGTCAACTTCATAGACCCAAACCCAAATTCCAACCCGATAAGACCAAAATCAAAAAGCCCACCAAAAAAAAAAAAAAAAAAAGACTCACATAATCGTTCTTATAGAATTATTCTTCATCATCATCCATGGCTGCCTCATCCTCTTTTCTCTTCAACTTCCTCTCCTTTCTCCACCCAAAACCCTACCAGCCCAGCTCACTCCTTTTTAGATCCACAAACCCAAAGATGGGTTGGTCTCACTTATGGCCTAAAAGGACCCACACACTTCATCTTCTTTACCTTCTTCATTGTCCTCTATGATGTGTCCCTCTCTAGCCTATCTCAACACTCTCTACTTCAGCTCAGCATACAATGTGCAAGTGATAGTAGATGACAATAAGCCCGAGGAGAGGCTTTTAGGTCAATTCAAAAGAGAGGTGATAAAAGTTTCAAATTTTTATTTTTCCTTACTTTTCTCTCACTTTCTCAGAAACCAAATAGTGCAAAGTGGTGAATATAAAGAAAGAAAAAAAGACTAAAATTTGAAAATTATCAGGTACACTTTCTGAGGAGACGGAGATCTAAGAGAAATGATGAAAATCTAAGGAATCTCTGAAGCTTTGAAGCTACTGAAGCTGTTGGGTTTCCGATTAAAACGTGATGGGAGGCCGAGAAAATGAGGGAAAAAAAAAACCCTCGTGAAACACTGATATCAACTTTTGTACAAACACTGATACAAAATGCGGTGTCTACACCCACTCTCTACAAATTAATTGTATCAAACTATATCATATCAACTTTCTGCCCATTCAGGATTTGCAACTAATATTTGTTCTTCTACAATTAGCGCCATCTGTGGGAATTGGTCACCTTGAATTTTTTTTCCTTGTGGTCTCTTGTGTGGTGGTAAAAATGGCAAACTCTATAAGAGATGAGAGTGGTGCTCATAGTGATAGAAGGGGTCACAGAGAAGAATCTGTGGGTTCTCAACGTGTGGATCAATTTGTGAACTTAGAGAGAAGAAGGGATCGAGAAATGGCTCAGACTCCCAATATTAGGGCCAAATCCATTCATTTGGGTCATATTAGTCATAGCCATTCAAGACAAAGAAGTCATATATCATGGGAACAAGAGACGCATAACCTCAGGCTAGAGTTTGATCATCTGCGCAGGCAACTTCGGCATAGAGAGCATACCAAGGAAGATAAAACCCCTTCAACTAGCCAAAGCTCTAGTTCAGGGGGAGAATTATCAACAAAGATCCAGAACCCTTCCTAGCGAATCTTTTACCACATCCTCTCGTTCAAGAGGTGGAGAAGGACATCGTTAAAGAAGGAACAAAAATTCAACCCCTAGGAATATGGAAAATGACGCTATGAGCAGGGCCTTGCACCAAACTTCAAGGTCACCTTTCACGAACCCTATTGAGAGGACCAAGCTCCCCAATCATTTTATCCAACCAACTTTCACAATCTACAACAAAAGGACTAACTCAGTGGAGCATTTAAGCCATTTTAATCAAAGGATGGCCATTCACTCAAGAAACGAGGCTCGCATGTGTAAGGTGTTCCCTTCAAGCCTTAGGCCCATCACCATGAGGTGGTTCGATGGATTGGAGGAAGGCTCGATAGATTGGAGGAAGGCTCGATAGGATCCTACGAGGAGCTAACCAAGGTATTCAAGCCAGGTTCGTGACCTATAGCAAGATCCCTAGACCTTTGGATTCTTTGCTTTCCATGGCCATGAAGGAGAGAGAGGCCTTAAAAACCTATTTAAATAAGTATTAGGAGCTTTTCAATGAGATCGATAGGGATTTTGAGGACATGGCTGTCAGAACCTTCAAAGTAGGGCTTCTTATGAATACCTAAGGAAATACCTCACCATGAAGCTTGCTTGGAATATACATCAGCTGATGGATCACATCAATGAGCATAAAAGAGTTGAAGATGACCAAGTGCAGGGAAAAGGGAAGGAAAAAGTTTTCGCACTCGAGCGGTAAGATGTTCAGTCTAACAAGTTTGGTCCTAGTTGGCCAATGAGAGAATTTTTTAACTAGGTTCCACAACATAACACCCTGACAGTTAATTTAGTATTCAAGGAACCCATTTATCAGGTGCTGGAGAAAATAAAGGATGAGCCATATTTCAAATGGCCCAATAAGATGGGTGGGGACCCCACCAAGCAGAATCAAAACCTGTACTACTCGTATCATCAGGATTGAGATTATATGGTTAAGGACTGCAAGACCTTATGTGATTTCTTAGGACAGTTAGTCAAGGCGGGAAAGTTAAAACAATTCACACATCAACCCTTTGGCCAAGGGGAGCCAACAGGAATGGGTTACCAAAGGGAGGTGGCACCACGTCCACCATTGGAAACCATTAACGTTATTTTTGCTACATTGAACAGGGAAGCTGGCCCTTCATCTAGGATAATGACTGATGGGACAACTCTCCAAGTTCGTCCATGAAACTCATCCACACAACTCTCCAAATTCGTCCATGAAGCTCGTCCACGCAACATAACACGTGCATTAAGATTCTTGTCCTTAGGAAGGTCGTCCTGGAGAGCACGTCTTGAGCAATCTCGTCCTGAGTAAGGTCATTATTGTTCATTACCAATCGTTGTCAGCAACGATTAAAGGAATTAGAGCCAAGAAATATAACTTCCATGGCAGTTATGGAAGTTATCTCCAAACTTCTTGGACTCCGCAACAACGGGAGAAGTTACATAAAAAAAAAATAACTGCTTATAAACACTATATAAGCATTCGACACGAGAAGAAAAAGGTATGACAGTTCTTTCTTCCAATATATTTGGAATTACACAAAATACTGACTTCGCCATCGGAGGTTTATTGGTCGGCCTTCATCGGTCTCCTCTGATTTTTTCATTGTTCTTGCAGTATTCACCAACGCCCTTTCAATCGTTAGCGCCCACGAATTTCAACCCACTGATCTTTGAGGAAGTATCAGTTGGCGCCGTCTATGGGGAAGAGATTTGTCACTTTTTGAACTTCATTTGGGGAGTTCCACGATTTCTTTCTCCGACAAAGGGTTGAAATGGTTCGGACAAGATCAAAGGCTACCAGTCCAGGCCCTCAAGAAAGTAGAGACGCTTCCAGTAACCCCCATCATAATTAATAATCGGCGCCTGTCATGCAACCTTCATCTGTCCAACATGTGCAGTCTATGGCCGTTGCCCTGGCGGAGCTAACTCGCCAGAACCAGGAATTGAGAAGAGAAGTTAATCTCAGAGGACAACGACATGAAACCTATGGAGAAGAGCATGGTCAGAGCCAAGGAGTTAGGAGGAATGTAGAGCCAGAGAGTCAATCAAGGGGTACTGCACCAAGAAGAATGCCACACTTGGAGAGGGAGATGGATTAGATGAAGAAAGTTATAGATGAGATGAGGGAGAACATGAGGAGAACTAACCCTGTAGAAGATCTAGTTCACCGAATAGATTCCCCCTTCACAGCCTCCATCAATGGCCATCCTTTACCTCCGAAATTCAAGATGCCGTCCCTGGATTCGTATGATGGAATGCGTGACCCTTTCAACCATATTGCCACCTTCAAGACTACCATGCACCTTCAAGGGGTCCCAGATGAGATAATGTGTAGAGTTTTCCCCACTACTCTCAAAGGGCCCGCACGAGTCTGGTTCAGCAAAATACCCCCGAATTCAGTAAGTTCTTTCGAGGAATTAAGCAAATTGTTTGTCAATAACTTCATTGGAGGACAGAGACACAAGCGTTCCTCGTCCAGTTTATTAACCATTGAGCAAGGAGAAAATGAAAGCCTGCATTCCTTCATTACACACTTCAACAGGGAAGCCCTGACCGTGGACGAGGTAGATGACAAGCTATTGTTGGCAGCTTTCCATAACGGGGTTAATTCTGACTTGTTCATACACAAATTTTATGAAAAAGAGCCTCAGTCCATGGTCGAACTCGTCCATTCAGCCCAAAATTTTATGAATGCAGAAGACGCGATCATAGCTAAGAAGAGGAAGAGAGCTTAGAGAATGGAAACAAATCTCGCTCGTCACTCCAAGCAAGGGCCTCGTTCGAAGAAGGGACGAACGGAAGATAAAAGAGACCGAGATAATAAGAGGCCAGGCTCCTCAGCGCGGAATCAACAATATACCCCTCTGAACGTACCACTTGAGCAAGTCCTTATGCAGATCAAAGACGAGCCTTCTTTAAAGTGGTCGGAGAGGTTAAAGGGAGATCCCAACAAGCACAATAGGAATAAATATTGTCGCTTTCATAGAAATCACCGGCATGACACAAACGAGTGTTTTGATTTAAAGCTGCAGATTGAAAATCTCATAAGGCAAGGGAAGCAGAAGAATTTCATTTGGACGAGAGCACAAGGACGAGAAATTGAAAGGGAAGGTAGAAGAATCATCACGACCGCCGCTGGGAGAGATAAGAGTCATAGTTGGGGGAAGTTCAACTGGGCAGTCGTCCAAAGCAAAGAAAGCATACCTGAAGGAAGTCTAGAGCGTCCAACTATCTGGACGACCACCAAGGGCAAAGTCCACGGACGAATGGGCGATAACCTTCACGGACGAGGAAGCTGAGAGAATCCACGATCCTCATGATGACGCTATTGTCATCGCCCTACTTATTGCTGATTACACAACCAGAAGAGTGTTGATAGACAACGGAAGTTCAGCAAACATTCTGTATAATCCAGCTTTCTAGCAGATGAGGATCAAACGAGACCAACTGCGCCCAGTACACTCACCTCTAGTAGGATTTAGAGGAATGAAGGTACAGCCTGTAGGTACTGTTACATTACCAGTGGTGGTGGGAGCATACCCATAACAGTTGACTACTAACGTGAATTTTTTAGTAGTAGATTGCTCGTCCTCTTACAAGCGATAATTGGAAGGCCGACCCTAAATAGGTAAAAGGCAGTTACATCCACCTACCACCTATCAGTTAAATTCTCGACGGAACATGGGGTAGGCCAAGTACAGGGAGACCAATTAGCAGCAAGAGAGTGCTATCTAGCCATGCTAGCTACGGACGAGCAAGTTCAAGCAATGAATATTTAAGAAAAGAAAGTTGTGGCAGAACCCATTAAAGCATTGGAAGATATTCCCCTAGATGAAAACAACCCCGAGAGGTGTACCAAGGTTGGAGCAGACCTGGAAGTGAAGGTCAAAAAGGACCTCATTTGTTTTTCAAAGAAGAATAAGGATGTGTTTGCATGGAGTCACGAAGACATGCCGGGAATAGATCCTGGTGTCATTACCCACCGTCTGAGTGTATGTTCTTCCTCTAAGCCAGTGCGACAAAAGAAGAGGGTGTTCGCCTCTAAGAGAGATAATGTTGTTAAGGAGGAAGTTCAAAAGTTAATTGTGACGAAGTTCATTTGAGAGGTATACTATCCTGACTGGTTAGCCAATGTAGCCATGGTCAAGAAGGCGAATAGCAAATGGAGAATGTGCGTCAACTTCACTGATTTAAACAAGGCTTGCCCCAAGGACAGTTACCCGTTGCCACGTATTGATAGTTGGTAGATTCTACTGCAGGCCACAAGTTGCTCAGTTTCCTAGATGCTTTCTCTAGTTATAATCAGATTAAGATGGATGAAGCAGACCAAGATAAGACGTCCTTTATCACCAGTCAGGGATTATTTTGTTATAAAGTGATGCCTTTTGGTTTGAAAAATGCTAGAGCAACATACCAACGATTGGTCAAACACATGTTTCGTCCACAGATCGGTCGGAATATGGAAGTCTATATAGATGACATGTTGGTGAAAACTCAGGATGAGGATAAGCATCTAGACGATTTACAGGAGACATTTGACACACTGAGGCAGTACCACATGAAGTTAAACCCTAACAAATGTGCTTTTGGAGTATCGTTAGGGAAATTCCTAAGATTTATGGTCTCTTACAGAAGAATCGAAGCAAACCCTAATAAAATTCAAGCAATATTGACTATGAAGTCTCCGAGCAGTGTTAAAGAAGTCCAATCCCTCACCGGACGAGTTGCTGCCCTAAACAGGTTTGTTTCTAAAGCTACTGATAAATGTCTACCATTTTTCAAGGTTCTTAAAAAAGCATTTGAATGGACCGACGAGTGTCAGAAAGCTTGTGAAGATTTGAAGACATATCTTACCATGGCTCCTTTATTAAGCCCATCCGTGCAAGGAGAAGAGTTGTACTTATATCTAGCAGTCACCCCATATGCAGTGAGTTCAGCGCTAGTAAGAGAAGAAGACAAGGTACAAAGACCTATGTACTACACGAGCAAAGCACTGAGAGGAGCAGAAGGACGATATCCATTAATGGAGAAATTGGCTTTTGCATTGATAACAGCTTCCAGGAAGTTAAGGCATTATTTCCAGGCTCATATCATTAACGTCATGACAGATCACCCACTCAAGAAGGTAATGAACAAGTTAGAAGCAGCAGGACGTTTGATTCAATGGGCCGTTGAGCTCAGTGAGTTCGACGTATGGTACCAACCAAGGCATGCCATAAAAGCTCAAGCTTTGGCAGACTTCATTGCAGAGTTCACCCTAAATTGTGAAGACATAGATGAAATGGGAGAAAAGAAATGGATCGTCCATGTGGATGGCTCATCTACACAGTATGCAGGAGGAATAGGCGTGGTTTTGCAATCTCCAGAGGGAGACAAACTAAAACACAAAGTTCGTTTGCAGTACCAAGCAACGAATAATGAAGTTGAGTACGAAGCTCTTCTCAAAGGGCTAGAATTGGCTAAGTCTGTGGAAGCGAAGTCACTCCTCGTCATGGGAGATTCTCAGTTAATCATGGGCCAAGTGAATGGAATGTACGAGGCCAAGGAAGAACGAATGAAGAAGTATCTAAACAAAGTGATGCGCCTCACAAAAAAGTTTCAGGAATCTAGCTTCATTCAAATCCTAAGAGAGGAGAACATGGAAGCTGATGCCTTGGCGAAGGAAGCCTCAGCGAATGAAGCCGCAGACAAGTTTAATGAAATTCAGTATATGCTGAGTATAGACATCCCAGAAGTACAACAGGTGGAAAGTAGTGGAAATTGGATGACTCCAATCGTGTCATACTTAAAAGACAGACGACTTCCAAAAGAAAAAGATGAGGCTAGGAAGTTGAGGGTATGAGCAGCCAGGTATATTCTTATGGACGAGATTCTCTACAAAAGAGGCTTTTCCCAGCCTTATCTAAAGTGTTTGGCTCCAGACGAAGCAAATTATGTAATAAGAGAAATTCACGAAGGAGCTTGTGGCAATCACTCAGGAGCCAGATCGCTCGTCCACAAAGTCGTCCGTGCAGGATATTACTAGCCAAACATGCAAGCTGATGCTAAGGCGTACGTCAAGGTCTGCGATCATTGCCAAAGGTTTAGCAACATCCCCAGACAACCATCAAAGTACTTAACTCCAATGACGGCTTCATGGCCCTTTGCGCAATGGGGACTAGACATTTTGGGTCCTTTTCCACTAGGTGTAAGGCAAATGAAGTTTCTTGTGGTTGGTATTGATTATTTTACCAAGTGGATAGAAGCAGAATCCTTAGCTAACATCACACAACAAAATGTCAAGAACTTCGTGTGGAAAAACATTGTGTGAAGATTTGGAGTGCCCAGGGTGCTGATATTGGACAACGAACGACAATTTGACAATGCACTCTTCAAAGATTTTTGCCTACATTTTGGAATTCAAAATCACTACTCCTCACCAGCCCACCCACAAGCTAACGGCCAGGCAAAAGTTGCAAACCGATCCTTGTTAAAAATAATCAAGACTCGGCTTGAGGGGGCAAAGGGAGTATGGCCAGATAAACTACCAGATGTTCTGTGGGCATATAGAACGACAGTGAGAACTCCCACAAGAGAAACTCCTTTCAAGCTAGCATATGGTACTGAAGCAGTCATACCTGCGAAAGTGCACATGGCCAATCACAGAGTGACAACCTATCAGGAAGAAGCTAATGAGGAGCAACTCCGTTTGAACCTTGATTTAATAGACGAGGTAAGGACGAACATTGAGCAAAGGATGGCAAGGTATAAAAACTTTATGGCTAGGCGGTATGACGCAATGGTAAAGCCAAGACGATTCAACATAGGAGACCTCGTCCTAAAAAGGGTTTCCCTAGCAACAAAGAGCCCAGCTCATGGGAAGTTGGGACCAAATTGGGAAGGCCTTTACAGAGTTGTCAACTGCAAGAGACAAGGATCCTATTACTTAGAAGCCCTTGATGGGAGGAAGTGAGAGCATCCTTGGAATGTGGAGCACTTGAGGAAGTACTATCAGTAGAACGCCAGCCTAGAGAGCATGATTCTGGACGAGCTCAAAGATGCACTTCTTTATTTAAATATTTTTATTTTGGCTTTATTATTATGTTAAACTTAAGGACGACGTTATGGTTTGTATTGTTTTAATAAAGGCATAAGCCTCTAAGGTGCATGCCTCGTCTATGAACAATATTTATGTGATGAACAATATTTGTGTAATGTACATAATGTTGTGTAACTCACAGATTTCCATATTACGTTTGTTCAAATTTACTACTGAAAAGGTTGAAAAACTTGAAACAATTCTTTGGACACGGAGATGTAATATCAAGCTTTCCAATGAAAAGCAACATAAGGCATGCTCGACCAAGCTAAAGGATGAAGTAAAGCCAAGCATGCTCGTCCAAATCAAAGGACGAAGTAAAGCCAATGCTTAAAAGCTAATTACGATGAAGCCCCAAGGCAAACTCATCCATACAACGGATGAAATAAAGAAGAATATATACCCAGTCCATGGACGAAAAAATGCATAAACGAATGCATATTAGGCCATGGACAAAGAAGTGTAGAGTATTCTGAACTTAAGGAATTTATTAAAACAGTCCAGCCCATGGACGAGTAAAATACAAGGCCTTCATTAAACTTAAAAATCAGCCAAGTTTAAGGACGGGTAACGCTGATTTTTACCATTCTTCATTGTAGAAATATATATAAAAGATGGACGAGTCAAACATGAAATTTTGTACATGGAAATGAAAAGTCTCGTCCATGTATATACAAAAAAAAGGGAAAACATAACAAGCATTCATTCATTAAGGGCAGACATCCAGCGTCCAAAAGCCCTTGTTAAAGTAAGATTGTTTTAATACCTCGTCCTAAAAGCCATGGACGAGGTAAATGTATTAGAATTACATAAAAAGGTCACAAGACGGACCAAATAAAAATACATGAAAAATTTTCTTAAGTTGAGGGAGCATTGAGATTGGAGGCGTCCTGAGGATGCAGGGTTGTAGTATCGTCCTCAACATTAATATCCTCGGAGCCAGTCTAAAGGAGAGAACTAGTGGCAACAGCATTCAGATTAAGCACAATGGAGCTGAAGTCTACATTAGGGAACTTCTCCATAGCCTCCATTCTGAAATCTTCAAACCCAGCTGCATAATTAGTGTCCAAAATATCAGTATATTGTTTGGACACTTTAAATTCGGCCATTGCGTTTTCCTTCGCTTTGGAGAGGAGAGTGCCATATTCATCATTCTTTTTCTGCAGGACCTCAAGACGAGCGTCCTTCTCTGCAACACTGGCTTTCAACCCCTCAACCAAAGTTTTTAACTCCTTCACCTCGTCCGTAGTTTTGACAGCCACTTCAACCCATTGCTTAGCCACAACCTTCAACTCTTGGATCCTCGTCTCTAACAGGATCCTCGTCTTGTCCAACCCTGTGGCCTGTCTAGACGCCGCTATAAACTTTGACATGCCCTATAAAAAAGAAACACAATAACAAATAAAAGTTTAAAAAAAAAAAAGAAAAAAAAAAAGAGAGAGAAAGACAAAGAAGGAAAATGAAAATCTTTGGTCAAGATGAAGTATGAGTGTTACCTTGAAAAGGTTGTGAACACCAGAGTGTTCAAAATCCTTAAGGGACATATCATAGCAAACATTTATGTTTTCGTCAGACACAGCATTCTTGAAACGTTCCCAGGCCAGGTCCTCATTTTCAATAATATTTGAAAGGACCGTTCGAGAAGGCTGAGACGAGGTTGACATAGTCTTGGACGGAGTGGTCTTGGACGGAGTGGTCTCAGTTGGAATGGACGAGTCTACATCAACTACATTTATAGGCTACTGAGACGAAGGAAGGGTAGGCTTGACTACCTGGGACGAGCTAGACTTGGCCTTTTTGCCTCTTCGACTGAGGAGATTTCCCAAATCCAAGTTCTTTGACAGCGTCTTCCTCTTCTCCCCAGTCACAGGACGAGCCTAAGATTCAATCTCAGGACGATCCCCCTCAGCAGCCACCTCCTTTTCCTTATTTCCTTTCATTGTTGCCATTCCTAGAAAAAAAAAAGTGCTTTTAGAATTAAAACAGAGTAAACAATGTAAAGGACGTTTGGAACCTAAGACTTACTTCTTCTCACTGTAACTTCATGTGCAATCGCTTCGTTAGATGGGTTAGGACCCAATCCCCACTTAGCTAGTCGTCTAAGTGTGACCAAAGAATGGAAGTCCCTATCCGCGTGTAGACGAGCCCTATAGACGCAGTCACGATGAAGTTTACTCAAAGAAGGTCGTTTAACAGCTGAAATGAAACAAGTAACGAATTAGTCGTGAATATATATATATATATATATATATAAGAGAAAGGAAAGAGAAGAAAAAGGGTAGCAACTTACCCTCGGGACGAAGGTTCCCTAGGTCCCCAGTATAACGACCAAATGTATCCCGGCCAACGTCTACAGGGTTCCCAGCCCAGAAGCTGGAGATGAAGAAAAATTCCGTCTTCCATTTTCTATCAGATGAGGCCAGGGACTTTATCAATCTACAGTCTCTACCCCTGGCTGTGAATTGATGAAAGCCAGGGGATTGATGTATTTCTGAAGGTTTGTAGCAATAAAGGAACTCATCCATAGTAAGAGGACGGTCCCTTCCAAAAACTTCCCCCCACAAAACTTGCATAAAGATGATTAATCTCCACGCATTTGGATTGTATTGACATACTCCTAAACCTAATCTAATCAACAACTCTCTAGTAAAGGCATTTAAAGGAAATCTCAAACCCCCCAAGAGGTAAGCTTCATAGACGCCTATCCCGAAGTGAGGGTTGCAACACCATTCTCCTCGGACGGGCACCCTAGGGTTAACCTCGTCCGGGATTTGGTACCACTCCCTAAGATTTTTAAGTCTTTACTCGTCTGTCCTAGAAGGAATATCTACTGCACAACTGTAACCCGTGACCTCTTCCTCATCCAAAGGACCAGAAGGAGGGACAGCGGACGAGGTACCAGCTTGAGACCCTGAAGCCTTCCTAAGCTGTTCCTGTACAACTTCCATAGGAAGCCTAGGGATGCCAGAGACATACTCCTCGTCCGTGGTATTCCCCCCACTACTATCACTACTGCTACTAGAACTATAGTAACTACTCTCGTCATTATACTCGTCTATGGCCTTATCTACACTATCACTAGACGAGGAAAGTACAACCTCAGCCATCTTAAAAGAAAAACTAAGGACGAGGAGAAGAGAAATACCTGGATCTAGGACGAAGGAAAGCTATAGACGCGAGAAGCTTCTAGACAAAGATCTAGGACGAGGAAGGACGAGGAGGGAAATTTCAGAAATGAAGAGGGTAACGGAGGTATTCCACTATTTATAGGGAACAAACCCCAGCATCTGAAGCGACATGGCCAAATCAACAAGAGACACGTGGCATGCTCCTCGATTAAATCAATCGACGGGATTTTTTCACTAATGAATTCATGACACGTGGCACACCAGTCTATAGCTAACACACACGTCTTACATCTCTTTGGACGACCCATGGACAAGGGGGCAACTAATGGGACAACTCTCCAAGTTCGTCCATGAAGCTCGTCCACACAACTCTCTAAATTCATCCATAAAGCTCGTCCACGCAACATAACATGTGCATTAAGATTCTCGTCCTTGGGAAGGTCGTCCTGGAGAGCACATCTTGAGCAATCTCGTCTTGAGTAAGGTCATTATTGTTCATTACCAATCGTTGTCAACAATGGTTAAAGGAATTAGAGCCAAGAAATATAACTTCCATGGCAGTTATGGAAGTTATCTCCAAACTTCCTGGACTCCACAACAACGGGAGAAGTTACATAAAAAAAAATAACTGCTTATAAACATTATATAAGCATTCTACATGAGAAGAAAAAGGTATGACAGTTCTTTCTTCCAATATATTTGGAATTACACAAAATACTGACTTCGCCATCAGAGGTTTATTGGCTGGCCTCCACCGGTCTCCTCTGATTTTTTCATTGTTCTTGCAGTATTCGCCAACGCCCTTTCGATCATTAGCGCCCACAAATTTCAGCCCACTGATCTTTTGAGGAAGTATCAATGACCATTTCACCTTAGCCCAGGGTAGGAGAGGAGGGTAGAGAGTCCAAGAGGATCAAGACAAAGTAGGGGCCAATTCTTGGCTTCTCAGAAACTGATAAGATTGGTACCTTCCAACCTCATGACAATGCCCTTGTGGTCACACTACGGATTTGTGGGGTTTGATGTAAAAAGAGTGATGGTAGACCAAGGAAGCGAGATTGAAATTATGTATCCAGACCTATACAAGGGATTAGGACTAAAGCTTGAGGACCTCAGCAAGTACAATTCCCCCTTAGTAGGTTTTGACGAGAGAACCGTAACCCCCAAGGGAATGATTAAGTTGTTAGTGCAGACGGGTAACGAAGTAGTAGAGGTAAACTTCATTGTGGTCAATGCTTATTCCCCATACACTACAATTTTAGCGAGGCCGTGGCTCCACGCTATGGGGGCAGTCTCTTCTACTTTGCATATGAAAGTGAAGTACCTGACTGAGGAGCATGTTGGGGAGTTGGTGGGATGTTAGGCCATGGCTGGGCAATGCATGGTGGCGACTATTAGGCACTAGTCATTGCAAAAGAATCTCCATAATTTAACTATATATCATAACGATCAACAGTTGGAGTGTCAGAGGTTTTGGATAGCACAGCGAGGATTGGTTTGCAATGTGAGGAATTGGAGAAGATTGTCATCGAATAAGATAATGATAAATATTTCTAGGTTGGAGCACAATTACCTTTGGCCAAAAAGGAGGAATTGGTGGTCTCTTGAAAAATAACTTAAACATTTTTGCTTGGAACATGTACGAGGCTCCGGGAGTGGATCCAAAATTCATTTGCCATCACCTTAATATGAACCTTGCCATAACATCGAGGAGGCAGCAGTCTCGATGATTTTCTAAGGAGCATGCCAAAGCAGTAAAGGAGGAAGCCAATAAGCTCAAATAGGCAGGGGCAATCAAAGAGGTTTTCTATCTCAAGTGGTTGGCCAACACTGTAGTAGTCAAGAAGAAATCAAGAAAAGGAAGGCCTGCATTGATTTCACCAACTTAATAAAGCCTTTCCCAAAGACCCCTTACCATTTCCCTTAACCAACTGGTCGACGCAACGTTCGGTCACCTTTGGATAAGTTTCTTGGACGCCTTCCAAGGCTACCATCAAATCCCACTAGTGCTGCCAGATCAAAAGAAGACAACATTTCTGAACCCTACTTGGAACTACCACTATCAAGTGATGCCCTTTGGCCTGAAGAATGCTGGTTACACCTATCAAAGAATAGCGACGAGGATGTTTGAAGCTCAGCTAGGCAAGAATATAGAAGCTTACATAGATGACATGGTGGTAATGAGCAAATATGTGTCCGAGCATTTTAGGGATTTGGATGAAGTTTTCTTAATCCTCAAGAAGCATAAGTTGCACCTAAATGCCTCCAAATGTTCCTTTGATGTGGGGTACATGATCACCCACCGAGGAATAGAGGTTAATCCTGATCAAATTAGAGCCAATCATGATCTGCACTTGCCTCAAAATCCAGAGGAAGTACAATGACTAACTGGGATGACAATGGCTTTGAACAGATTCATCTCTCGGTCGGCTGATCGTTGTAGATCATTCTTTCAGTTACTTCACAAATGGGAGGACTTTGCTTGGTCTAAGGAGTGTGACAAAGCCTTTAAGGAGTTGAAGAGGTACTTGATCCACCCACCAATCCTGTCCAAACCTGAGAATGAGAAAGTTTTGTACGCCTACATTTCACAACCCATGTAGTGAGCCTAGTTCTGGTTCGAATAGATGCAAGGGTGTAGAAGCCCATTTATGATGTGAGCAAGCCTCTTTAAGAGGTAGAAACCCGATACTTGCCCTTGGAGAAAGCAATCTTGGCTATCATACATGCCACAAAGAAGCTTCCCCATTTTTTTCAAGCACATACGGTCGTCGTCCTCACCCAGCTTCCTTTACAAGCATTGCTCTGGAGGTCAGAATATACAGGAAGAGTAGAAAAATGGGGAACTATGTTAGGAGCATTTGACATCAAATATTTACCTCGTACGGTTGTAAAGGGGCAAATTTTGGCCAACCTAGTCACTGAGTTTACTGAGGGAAGGGAAAAGGATGGCATCGAGGACGGAGGTACGTTTGATAAAGGAATTTTGACGATCACGATGACAACACGATCATTACTCTGGGAATTATACATGGATGGGGTCGCCAACCAAAAGGGTTTTAGGGTCAGGATTATTCTAATATCTCCCAAGTACATAACCATAGAGAGGTCATTGAGATTAAGCTTTCCGGCCACCAATAACGAAGCAGAGTACGAAGCACTTCACGTGGGCCTAGATGTAGTAAAGAAACTTAGAGGCAAGGGCGTAGAGGTGTTTTGCGATTCAAAGCTCATTGTGGGGCAGATGGCTGGAGAATTTGAGGCCAAGGACCAAAAGATGCAATGGTACCTAAGCCAAGTGAAACAATTATAGTTGAGCTTTGAGATATTCTCTATAAAGCAAGTTCCCAAAAGTAGGAATGCCTATGCTGACTCGTTAGCAACCTTAGCCACCTCATTAGGAGAATGTGTACCAAGGATTATAATGGTAGATGACCTAGTGGCATCCAGTTGGGAGGACCAAGTCCCAATTGGAGTAAGTACAATACATGTTGGCTCGAGCTGGATGGACCGAATAGTATCACTCTTGAAGGATGGTACACTGCCCGAAGATAAAACCGAGGCCAAAAAAGTTCAAAGAAAAGCACCACGGTACTAGCTCTCAGAAGAATAGAAATTGTACAAATGATCATACTCTAGGCTGTACCTGTTGTGTGTTCATCCCAAGGAAGTAGAAGCATTATTGGAAGAGCTCCATAAAGGAATCTATGGTAGTCATACCGAGGGAAGGTCTTTATCACATAGGGCTCTTACTTAAGGATATTGGTAGCTTAGCATGCAAAAGTTTACTCAAAACTATGTTAGAAAGTGCGATCAGTGCGAGAGATTTGTCATAAATATTCACCAGCTAGGAGGGACCCTGAATCCCCTTACCAGTCCATGGCCTTTTGCACAATGGGGTTTCAACATAGTTGGGCCATTCCCAAAGGCAACTGGAAACCAAAGATGGCTCTTTGTCGGGGTAGAGCCCCTCTCTAATATCCAAGACCAGGACGTAAAGAGATTCTTTTGGAGGAATATTGTCACATGATTTGGGGTCCCACGTACACTTATATCTAAAAATGGTCTCCAGTTTGATAGTAAGGCTTTCAGAAAATACTGTTATGAGTTAGGCATAAAAAATAGATATTCTACTCCAGCCTACCCTTAAAGCAACGGATAAGTTGAGGCCACCAACAAGGTTATCGTGGACGGGCTAAAGAAGAGGTTGGATGAAGTAAAGGGCAAATAGGTAGATGAGTTACCCCATGTCCTATGGGCATATCATACCACGCCGAGGAGATCAACTAGAGAGACCCCCTTTTCAATGACGTATGGCTCCGAGGCAATCAATTCTTTAGAAACGGGTTTCCCGACGATGAGAACCGACCAGTTCGATAGCAACAAAAACAAATAGCTCCTCTTTGCTAACCTAGACTTGGCCGAAGAAAGGAGGGAGATTGCTGCTATTAAATTGACCCATTACCAACAAAAGTTCAAACAAGTATACAATAGGGGCACCAAGGCAAAGGTGTTCATACTAGGGGACCTGATCCTAAGAAAGGTCGTAGGGAACACCAGGAATCTGACATGTGGAAAACTCGGGCCTAAATGGGAAGGACCCTATCATATAACATTAATGGCAGGAATAAGTGCTTATTGTTTAAAAGACCTGGGCGAAAACACTATCCCACTGCATTGGAATGTAAATAACCTACGAAGATATTATTATTAATGAATCATATTGAAATTATTCAATTTTTGTCTTACTCTTAAATTTTTATTCTTACCAGCATCTTCGTATTATTCATTTTGCTCAGGCTAAGTTTTAAACAAAACATCGGCTATGTTCGACTTCTCGGGTCACATGCCTTGGGTAAATTAACTCTTACAAATGGAAAAAATGGCTAAGTATTAAACAAAATTTCAGCCATGTTCGACTCCTCGAGTCACATGCCTCGGTAAATTAACTCTTACAAAGGGGAAAAAAATGGCTAAGTATTAAACAGAACCTTAGTCATGTTCGACTCCTCAGGTCACATGCTTTGAGTAAATTGATTCTTACAAAAGGAGAAAATGACTAAGTGCTAAACAGAACCTTGGACATGTTCAATTCCTCGGGTCACATGCCTTGGATAAATAAACACTTGAAATGAATCAACAGACTTATAACCAATATAGTGTGGTGGACATGCACTTAAAAAAAAAAAAAAATGGGACAAGATGCAAATACAAGCAAGTATTAGTAAGATAAAAGTAGAACTTTCATCATTCAGTAATCATGGGACAAACAGTACAAAAAAGAGAGGTAGAAAGGCCTACTAGTTAAGCTAAATTACAAAATTGGAGCTCCTATTACAAAAGATTTAAAAAGGCCTATCCTATCCTCTAGAGTTTTTCTTTTTACTCCATAACCTTGTCCCCTTTCTCCAATGGCCTTTTATCGTGGCTCTCCTTTTTATGTGGAGTTTGAGAAGTTGGTCCGGTAGAGCTTGCCACTGGGGTGGACGAGCTAGCTTCACCACTAAAAGCAAAAGGGTAGACAATCTTTGATGGATCTCTGAGCTCCGAAGATGAGTCCACCCCGGTAGCATTGAGAGCTTTAGCCCAAAACTTGGTAGCAAAAATCTCGACCTAAATCTCTCATTTGAAGGGTAAGGCTGGCTAAGGTCTCTTTCTGCCCTAGTTCATAGGCAGCTTGTTAAGCCTTAGCCAGTTCTGCCTCTTTCCCTTCTAGTTCTTTCCGTTGGAGTTCAATCTTCTCTTTAGCAATGGCCAACTCCTCCTTAACTTTCTGAAGTAGACCACGTTGCTCTTCAGCTCGTCTCTTAACACCCCCCGAAGGCAGCTTCAGCGATTTTTCTTTCCCTCTCGACTTTAGCTAACTTAAAGAGGGAGTCCTTGTATTTCTTCTCAACGTCAGTCTAAGCCTTAGTGGCGGCAATTTGGAATGACTCCTCTTCCTTGGATTTGGAAATGGCATGGTCCACCCACTTTTCAGCAACGTAGGGAACTTGAACTGCCTATATATATATATATATATATAAAAGGAAGAACAAGAGATTATGTTAAAAAAGAAGGGATACGAGTTTGGAGCTCGAACACGAGAACTTACCATAGCCAAGTTTCTCTTCAGAGTAAGGAACACTTCATGCTTCTTCAAATTCCAGAGCTCCTCCATGTCTCAGGGAAGGAGTAGAGCCTGCTCAACTGAGTCAGCCACATATCCAACTCTCCCTTGTTGAAATTCTTTGTTGAAAGAATTAGAAGAGAGAGGAGCTCGTCCAGTACCAATGAGAGGCTCTAGACATTAAAAAAATTAAAAAAAAAAATATTTTCTTTTCTTTTCTCTCACATTCCCTTTCTTTTACTCATTTCTTTTCTCTTCCCTCATTTGCAACCAAACAAAGTGTAAATAGTTTGGGTTGGGCTTCTGGGTTGCATGCGTGGAACCACGTGTATAATGCTATTATGGACCTATCCGCTGGTTCAAAGGGGACTGTTTTTTTTTTCAGATCGGAAAAGCTAGATATTATACAATCTTTTAATATAATATTAATACTCTCAGACAGACAGACTCAGTACTTTTCTCCTTTAAAAACAAGAAAAAAGAAAAAACATATCCCAAAATTTACGAGGCATGAGCTTCCCTGCATCTTTTTGTCTTGGACGGCGTAGTGTCAAAATGCCACGTATTCAATTTCATATGCCCTCCATTGTTTGCATATTTTTACTATTTTGTTTGGTTTTTTAATAAAAATTTCTAGTTCTACCCCTCTCATTCCCAAATTTCTTATCATTTTTGGCAACTTTATGCTCTATTTAGATGTTCGAGGGAGGAGGGGAGAATAGAATAAAGGAAGAGAGAGTAAGTTAAATTACCTTATTTGAATGTTTTTTAAGGAATGAGAGGGAGAGATTTAGAGGGGTTTCGAGGGGTTCTAACTACTTCTAATCCCTCATTTTTAATTCCCCAAAATTAAAGAGATTTGGAGAGAGAGTAAAGTAGAGAAATGTTTAATCAAATGAATTTCCCAATTTACCCTTTCATATTAACAAAATTACAATGTTCTATAACGTTAAAAAAAAAAAAAAAAAAATTGTAACCAAAAAAATTCTCTCAGACTCTTTTAGCTCTCTCTCTCTCTTAGACTGTCTTTCACTCTTCTCTCTCACACCTATCATTCTCTCACAAAGGTAAACTTTGTTTTAATTTCTCTTTCATGGGTTTCTTTTGAGTTGAATCAAATAACTATGCTCTTATAATTGTTATTTTATTGGGTAATTTCTTATTAATTGTGATTTTATGAGGGTAACACATGTTATTTGTGAGTGGGTTTCAAATCTGAGGCCTTTTTTCACTTAAATTTTAAAGTTTCAAAGTATTGCTCATAAGGTGTTTGATAAAGTGCTTGAGTCTAGATTGTGAACTTGCATAAATTTGTATCTCAATGGTGATTGTAGCTATATATGGATCTGTGTTTCTTGTTTATTTTTCTCTAAACAATTGCAATCCTATTAGTTCGTGATATATGGTTGAACTAGGTCTTTGTGATTGTGTATACTGTGTAAGTTTGATTTTATGGTCAGGTCTTTGATGATTGGTTTGTATTTGTGATTTTTATTGGGTAATTATATATCGGTGCTCCATATATATATATATATATGCTGAGGCCCTATTGCCTTAACTTTGTGCCACAATATAGCCGGCAAAGCCTTGACAGCTTCCAAAGCATCCTCTGGGTGTTCATCTTGGAAAACTTTATTAATCTGGTCATGTGATGGAAACAAAACTTAGCTTGTGCATCATTATTAAAGTGGCTTGTCTGGCTGTGATGATAGAATTACTAATCTAGTTATGTATGCAAGACCAAGAAGCTATGGAGAATATAATATGATTATATGTATATTTCCGCATGAATCTGATATTCAAGATTTTTGTTTGATTGTTTGATTGATAGCAGTGAAAGTACTTGCATAAACATGTAATTTAACAATTATATATGAATTTAGTGGATTTGAGAATATGTAAAGTTGAGCATGTGTTTAGAAAACATTCAGTAGGTAGAGTTAATTTTGCCAGGAATCTGTTGGTTCAGTGAGTCAAATTTAGTATCTCATTTGGGTTCCACTTCAACCTAGACCTAGTCACTTGCTTCAATTTTAAGTTCTATCTGTATCAATGACTTTTTGAAACATTCAACCCTTTTGAGTATAGAAATTGTTCACTCACAACAGTAATTAGTGATTTCATCTTGTTAGTCTCCTTGCTGTCACAAATAAGTGCACGTTGCCCTGTTATAAGCTCTGCTAGAACAACCCCAAATGCGAATACATCAGTTTTGGGGGTCACCTGGAGCTCCTTCACGGATCTTCAATCAAATTAGTATTTGAATCGTATGGTTTGTTTAATCTTTCAAATTTAGGCTTGCTGAAAGAAACTGCAGGTTTAAGAGAATGTAATGCCATGAGTACTACTAGAACTTTTATGCTCTTTTTGGGTTTATTTATGATTGAATGGTTAATTGTCATTATTCTCAAATTTGGAATAATTTAAAATTTTCTGTAGTTTGCTTGATGTAAATTCTGTTCAATGAAAATTTTAAAATTTTCTGTAGTTTTTGCTTAATCTGTGATAAGAATAACAGATAAATACATGCTAATACAGAATATTACATTTTTATTCTGCTAATCAGCTCCAATAAAGCATGAAGCATAATTCTGGAGCCAGTATTGAAGAACAAGTACATAACTTCTACATATTGAATAGGCAAACACGCTACAATGACATAAACAAAGGAAACATGCTAATAATTTCTAAACTTCAGGAACCAGCTAAAGGACTGGTCTGATCCTTCTTCTAAGTCAGTGCATTTCTTTTTTGTTGGCATGGTTTCAAGTAGTTACTTCCTTTCTGCATTTGAGGGGCCTGTATCATTTCAATACCCAAGTGTTCATATCAAGTGAATCAAGCTACTGAAACTACAGGACACTTGTAACTCTGACCTTGTCGCTTCCTGCTTATTGGGGCTTTCACAGATAGACCTGATGCACCAAAACAGAAATATTGGCTCCTCGACCTTCTATGACTGGAGCCTTGTTTGGTCAAATTTGGTGTTTCATCATCAAATAGTTGATTGGAGGAAGATGGTCCTGCCACATCATCTTCAATAAAAATACCTTTTTGTTTATCTACTGAATTAGGTGAAGAAAGTGATGATTTTGAAAATGAACTTGAACGAGAACGGTGTGGCACAGAAATTATGAGGCACGGCCTGCATAACACCATGTACTAGCCCTGAAGCAAATCTTTTCTTTGCAATTTTTTTTTCTTATTTCAATTATTATCAATTAAGGATGGTTTTTTTTAGTATAATAAAAAAGGCAAAAAAATATTTAATCATAGACCAATGTTGATTATTTAATTCACATTAGAAAAAAAATTATCAAAAAAAATTATTACATGTTATAGTTATAATTATTTAATCTAACAAATTAATCATAGACCAATATTGCAAATCTATTTTCAAATAGGAGTAAATTTTTCTATTTAAAAATATTTAATCATTTCTTCTCATTTCCATCATAATTTTTAAAACATCCAAATAAGAAGAATGACTAATTACTCTCTTCTCCCTTACTTAATTTTAAAAACATCCAAACAAGGTAGAGGATAATCATTTTCCTCTACTATCCTCCCTTCTACTCCCTTCTACTCTCCTCACTCTCTAAACTTTCAAACAGGCAATTAGAAAAGCTGCTCCTCCCTAGTCCCTTCACCTAATTTGATATTGATAAATTTTATTAAATAATAAAATCATTTCATATGAATGATTCTTTTGAAATGAGATTAATGCATAGACTCATTCTCCAAAAAAAAAAAATAAATAAATAAAAATTAATGCATACACATTAGGATGTTAATAACTTAATATTACAAAAACTTCATCTAGTGTTCATATTCATCTAGTGAATATAATTAATTCTATAACTTCTTTAAGCAACTATCCAAGTTTTTTCCTTTTTAATAATAAACACTAAAAACAATAGTCAGTCAATTGTCAACATCAATTATATAATTGGGATTCCAAATTCTAACCTTTTATCATAAGCATTTAGGTTAATTAAATATTTCCTTAAATTTTAAGAAAAGGGTTTTGATATGTGAGTTTTTCAATAGTATTGTTTGTGGGTTTTTTTTTTTTTTTTTTTTTTTTTTTTTTTTTAAGAACACTAAGTATTTTAACACACACACAGAAGATGAGAGAATATTTTAAAGAAACTGACACTATATTTAATATGCAATAAATCATTGAATTCATATTTTGACCTTAAATAATGTGGTTGAGTAGCTTATACAAAATTTGTATAATAAAAATCATCTCAATAGTTTCACATTTTTCTTATCCTAAAGGTAAAAGGCTTTAGTATAGAATTGTAAAAGAAAAAACAAGAGAGAGTATTTATACCAAAGTATTATTTACTAATATTAATATTTTAAAATTCATGTGTTACAATTTGGAATAGTTATTCTTTTGTTTGTAATTTGATAGGTACTAAAATAGGTGGCCCATTAAGTAAGTCTTCATGTTGCGCTTGTTTCTTTATTATATGGTATTGATTTTCCTTTACTGACTAATACTTTTGTTCTATTATGAAATACACATACTTTATGGTATTGTTTTCCGTTGTATCTTGATTGAATGAATGACTTTGTATAATTTTTAGTAAAAAGAAGAAGAGATGGTTTTTAAAAAATTTACTTGATTGACACTGTTGGGCTAGAACGGAAAAGAAAAATAATCAAGCAAAGCATCAAAAATATAAAAGGGCAAAAAGTAGGGGCGAAACAAATAAGTAGTTTATGTTGGGCTAGAGCGGAAAAGAAATAGATAAATAATAAATAAAGAATCCTATCAAAAATAAAGGAATATTCCCAAAATAAACCAAAAAAGTATGACTAGGACGACCAATAAAGCAAAAGATAAGCATCCAAATCCTAAAAAAAAAAAAAAAAAAAAAAACGAAACCACAGATCTAAAATCTGACTCATTGGATAAGGACCTCCCAATTCCATTCCGTGCCACCTCATACATTTTCCCTGATCTAATCAATATTCTATAATAAAGCTTCCCTGTTTGAGTAGTCGTTCTATCCATTAATTTATTCTATTCAACAATCATTGGTTTCGAAACCCACCATTTCAAACTTCAAACTTCAAACCTCTCTCCCTAAGAATTTAATTAAAATCCATTTGCCGTTTCCCATTGGATTCATTTCCAAGCAATAACCTACCTGCTAAAATTTTCCTCTATTTAAAGCCAAAAAAAAAAAAAAAAAAAAAAAAGAAGAAGAAGAAGGAAGATTTGGTGGTATTTTGCTTTGAAAAAAAGTTTTTATTTTTTATTTTTATTTAACAATGGCCGCTGCTGCTGGAATTATTGGTGGAAATGGGTGTTCTTCTTCTTCCTCTTCTTCTTGGTTTAAGCTGAGAGATAGGCAAAGGAAGAAGAAGATGGCGAATAGGGTTATGTTTTGTTCTGCTTCTTCTGTGATTGATCCTTACAAGACTTTGAAAATCCAACCTGGTGCCTCTGAATCTGATGTCAAGAAGGCTTTCAGACAGCTTGCTTTGCAGGTTTTTTTCTTTTTTATTCATGGGTTTCTTGGTTTACTTTGGATTTTTTTAAGTTAAATCCTAGGTTTGGTTAGGATTTTTTTTTTTTATAAAAGACAAAAGAAAAAAAAAAATCGCCTTGGCTTATATTTATATAAATGAAATTTCAAAATTTGATCTTTAAGATTGATATTGTTTTGTTTTGTTTTTATTTTCTCTCTCTCTCTCTCTCTCTCTGTCTCTCTCTCTCTCTCTCTCTCATGTCAAATAGAACTTTCTCTGATTGATTTAAAATTTTGTGTTTTTTTTTTTTTGGGCACTAGTATCATCCGGACGTATGCAGAGGAAACAATTGTGGAGTGCAGTTTCACAAAATCAATGAAGCTTATGATGTACGTAATCCAATCCTTTTATTTTTCTTTGTTTGGTTTTTCCTTAGTAATTTTTGGCTTAATCTCATCTTACACTTGAATATTGATATTTGATCTAAGAAATCTGTGATATTATATATACATATATCTGTCTGTTAAAAAAAAATATATATATATATATATATATAAAAAGACATTTCCGAAGAAATTGTGACATTATATACATATCTGTTACCTTACCTTTCCGATAGTATTGAGAAATTAATAACTACAGTATCACTTTGTAATAAGAAGAGTTATTGAAAATTTCTCTTAAAATTTCACCAAAAAAAGAAAATTTCTCTTAAAAAGCTTTGTATTGGTTCCTAGCAAAATAAAATTGGATTAAAAATGTTCGATCGGTCAGGTCATTTTTCTGATTAATTTATCTAAACAATAAAAACATTATTATAAGAAGTTTATTTAACTAAAAAAAAAGGATCTCTCTCATCCAAAAAAAAAAAAAAAAGGATCTCACCCAGAGTTTTAAGCAGAAATGGTATAGGTCATGTGAATGCCGTACCCGCCAATGGTGCATGAGTCATTTTAATCACTATTATTATTATTATTATTATTATTATTATTATTAGTATTATTTTGTGTTGTGAATAATTGTGATACCCTATAAAAATAAACAAAAAAAATAGTTTTTGAAAAAAAAAAAAAACAAAGAGGCATGATGGGACTGCCACCTACTCATCGCCTTTTGTCCTCACTTTCAATTCTTTGTTAACTTTTTTTTTTTTTTTTTGGTAAATATTCTTTGTTAACCATAAATATAGAAAGAAAAAGAATTTTTATCCTTCAACCAAGGCTGTGTGTTTTCTCGTAGAATTTGATTTAGTTTTATTGGTTGATAAATTTTTTTGTTAATAAAATAAAAATTCTACTTTTAACTTAATCTAAGTCTATATTTGTGTATAATAGGTTGTGATGAGTAATTTGAGGGAGGAATCGAATGTATCGAAGATGTATGAGTCGTACTATGAGGAGGAGGATATTGATGTTGATGAGCCGATGAGAGGAATGGATGATCCTGATTGGGATTTGTGGGAAGAGTGGATGGGATGGGAAGGAGCAGGAATTCGTGACTATTCCTCTCATATTAATCCCTATATTTAAACCTTCTATTCTAACCCTTTATGCTTATTGTATTGTATATGTTTAATCTTCATCCTTTGTATATATCAATGTTATCTATCCCGTTTTGTTTTGTCCGGAACTATTCTGATTACTGAACCTCTGTATATATCAATCATCCATTTATTCTACCTTGTCCTTATCTCCACTCCATTCCACTAAATCCTGGCTAATATGAAACAAATCATTATTTTGTTTTTCTATCCATTACTTTACTTTCATATTGAATATTATTATTATTATTATTATTATTATTTGTTATGAACGTGGTTTTAATTTTCCGTTTATTTTGCTCACATGACCTAGTTTTTTTTTTTTTTATAATTGTTTTGTAATCATTATATTTGGTTCTCAATTGCGGCCACAATTTTTATAACTTATTTGCCTACTTTAGTAGAGAAGGAGCTTCATATAAACGAACTAGTTGCTAAACTATGCGATTCACGAGAGAATTATGGGAGATTTTTATTTTATTTTATTTTTAATTATGATATATTTTTCTGCTGAATATACCCCTGATACACACCAACTTTGATATCTAATGATAAGCTTATAATTTGACACCCCCACCCCCTTATCTCTACTCCACAATTGTAACAGACTATAACTAATACAGCAAAAACAATAAATACACCAACTTTGATATTTAATGATGATTTATAAATTAATCTTTTTTCATACCTGTATCTATACCCATTTAATATCATAAAACAAATGTGATTTTTCTTTAACTCGAAACTTGTGCAACAAATTTTAGATTGCAATTGTAGCAATCTTAGCCTGTAACTCCAGTAAAATCTTATCCTTTACTCAGTACCCTAACTAACAACATTAAAATTACCTACTACCTTCTCCATACCTGAACCTACAGTAGAATGTTGACCCAAAACACTTGCTGCAAAATCTCTAAAAAGTATTAAAACTTAAGAACAAAATCACCATAATAGCATATAAAGTTACATATATAAGTATTCAAGACATATACATTTGGCTTACACATCCTCTTTTGAATGATTAAGGATACCTTATGAGTTTTGACAATTACTGCATAGGAAAAGAACAAAATGATCTGAAACTTATATCCATTAGATGCATAGACATATTGCCATGTGAAAAATAAAATGATTAGTATCAAATTATGAATTTCAATGATCTAATTCATAAGACTTACACGATAAAACAATTTTTTTGTAAGGTTCATAACATGAAAATAAGTCATTAAAAAATGAAATACCTATTCTTTGTCAAGATTGAAAAAAACTTTTTTTTTTTTTTTCCCGATTGGGAAACACTTCTGTACATATAATGCAGTTCCTACGTAGTTCGAATTTGCAGGAGACTGCTAAACTCAAAACCACACATCAGGTAAACTAACACAACCATATTTTAGGTAACAAAATTCCTTAGTCAGTGGACCCCATTCTGCATCAAGCAGAAATTCACATTCCCAGTAACAATTTTCATAGATAAAAGTAATAAAACAGAAATACGCAACACATGTACACCATTTGCTCTTGGAGCTAGAGAACTTCTGTGGAACACCTAGCAAATATAGCCAAGAAATATTGAAATAGAACTTTGTTGATCTATAGGTGCTAATATCTAGAAGCACAAATTTTGAGCGCTTAAAAATTTTAAGAATAATGTAATCTAGAAATTAGAAACCTTATTGCAACCTGGGCCCTTATGTCGTTTATATGGTCATTATGAGAGAGTTCATGAGAACAATTAAACCAAGATTTTTTACATGTGTACAAACAATTAAAGCATTTACCACAGCACCTTTGAATAAGCTTAGAAACTTCAATACAAGAAGAACTCTTCTGAGTTTTAATCTGAGTTGCAGTCGCATCATTGAGTGAAGGAGAATTGCCCAGCTCAGCCAAAACCTCCTCCTTTAACTCCACACCCTCCAAGAGGCTCGCCCACTCTGGTGCCATCCCAAATCAGAATTTCGTGGCAGTAGTTTCTCACGATTAACGGACCACGGACGGGAACTGTGTCTATATGAGCGATTGGAGTGAGCGACTTCGGACCAAGTTTGAGAGAAAGGCGTTGTACTACACTAAGGAGAAGATGAGAGAAAGAGTGACAAATGAAGATGGCTGCGAGCCTTTGACCATGAGAGCATCCAAGAGACACAAAATGAGAAAAAGTATCCCCGTGGGGGGGAGGGGGGAACGGTATTGAAAATAGGTATTAAAAAATTTATAAAATAATTAGCTAACATGGAAAATTGTGAGAGCTTCAAAGTTGATGTGGGAAAAAAAAGTCAAAAGCTTCAGTAATATAGATAAAGGAACAAAGTAAAGGTTATTACAACACCTCTCATGATACAAACCAACATAATCATAAAGAAAAAAACAAATTGATATCTGTGGGAGGAGTATTATAAATCACAATATTTTTGTAAAGTAGAACCTGACTTTGCCAACCAATCAGCACATTAATTAGCTTCCCTAAAGCAGTTACTGATTTTCACACTTGGAATTTGCCTCACTGAATCCTTGCATTTTGAAATAAGAGATGGAAGAGAAATTTTAGCAAAAGAAAATATCTCATCCAATCCACAACTATTTTAGTATTCATCTTTATCTATGTAGCTGAGAGATAGAGAAATATCGGGCCTAATGCCATCCCTTAAGGTAGGGCTAAGCAAATATTGGGTTGGGTCGAGTTTGGGGTCACCCACATCCCAACTTGATAAAAATCAAACTCGGTCGCATGGTTAACTAACCCGCTCAAAATGTTGATGAAATTTGGGTAAGTTTTTCAGGTCTCGGGTCAAGTTGGCTTCTTTTTTTATTTTATTTTATTTTTTGGCGAAAGTACCATTTTAGTTTATACATTTTGGGATCATAGTCAATTTAATCCCTGTTATTTTCAATTTCAGTTAATTTAGTTTTTACCATTAACCCACTAACGAAAAATGTTTATATAGTAAACGGTTTGCAAGTTGGCACAATTAATGCTGATGTGGTTAATAAATTAATATTAAAATGTTTTAATAAACATTAAAAAAAATAACACCTCAGCATTTTATTATTTTTTTTTAAAAGCCACTAGACCATGTAATTAAATAACATAAAAAAAGAGTTAAAAATAAAATAAAATTGCAAGATTATTTTAATTTTCTATTTGTTTTCTTTTCTTGCTAAACAAACACGGAATCAAATACGCATAAACCTAGAAAATAAAACCCAAAGGCAAAACCAAAACAACCAAATCAACTTGATAACAACCTTGTACCCTTAGAAATGGTGTGCATAATAATTCCCCATTTAACTTTCTCACTTTCTCTCTCTATCTCTCTCTCTAGTCTCTTCGCATTCTCCATGAACAAGCTCAAAGAGCTTTCCTGCCGCCACCGAGCTTCCATGGCTGGATCTCAAGCCTTCTCACTGTTTCGCACAAGTCAAACCCTCTTTCTCGATCGGCTTTGCTCATACCCACTCTCTCTCTCTCAACTCAAATCATATTTCTCTCTCTATGTCTTGCATAGGCCCACTCTCTCGCTCAAGGAAGTCCATTCGACTTTAAGAGTTTTCCTCAGTTCCAAATCTCTCTTCGCCATTTGTGAAATCGCCGAGAAGCCTATTTAGCAAAGGCTTTTTCATTTTTGAACTTTCTTGTCCGAGATTTTTCTCTAATATTTTATTTTAATTTGGCTTATTCACTAACAACACCAATATTGATGGGAGGATTGGATATAAGCATAGGGCCTCAGATACCAGTTGTGCTGACTGCTAAGTTTATTTTTGACACAGAGGGGTGGGTATTTGTTGGGTTTGATGGTATTTTTAGGGTGTGATTTTGATGAGGAGAAATAAAAGATTCCAGTTTTGCTTTGTTTAGTTGTCAAGAAAAGTATAGGTAATGCTGAGAAACAAACAAACACAATGTTTTTGTTGTTTTGATCTTGCGTCTAGGTTTGATTTTCTCGGGTTTTTTTTTTTTTGGAGGAAATGATTTCCTGGGCTTGTTTGTGGTTGTTTCCTAAGAAAAATAAATGGAAAATGAGAAGTTGAATTTTCAAGGAATGATTTTAATCTTTTAAACTCTTTTTTTATGTTATTTAATTACATGATCTAGTAGCTTTAAAAAAAAAAATTTTATTTAATTACATGGTCAAGTGGCTTTAAAAAAAGAAGATAAAAGCTGAGGTTTTATTTTTTTAATGTTGATTAAAACTTTTTAATATTAATTAATTATCCACATAGCATCAATTCTGTTAACTGTGCACACCCTTTGTTAGGTAAGCATTTTCTGTTAGTGATTTCCTTAACTGCTAGGGTATTCTACTAATAAATTTCCTTAAATCTTAACCATTCTTTAATAATTTAATAGTCTAGATTTTGCCATATTAGCATTCTACTAATAATACTCTTAAAATAATATAATAATGTTGAAAACAAAGCAATTAAGATTATTATTAATGAAATGCTGACATGGCAAAATCTAGGACTATTAAATCATTAAATAACGGTTAAGATTTAAGAAAATTTACTTGGTAGAGTACCCTAGGAACTCTAAAGGATCTGAATCAGTTAATGGTATAGACCAAATTGACTGCAAATTGACAATAATAAGGACCAAATTGATTGCTAATAAAATGTAAAGACCACATTAATTGTAACCCTAAAATGTGAGAACTAAAATGGTAATTTTGCCCTACATTTTTTTTTGTTTTTTTTTTTGCTCGCTGTTGGATCTTTTGCTATTTTTGGGTTATTTTCTATAACATTGGCATTATTACGAAATATCTTTCCAATTTGAAAACTGGACCTAGACATGGTAAAACGGGTCAAAATTTTCTGATCCGACCCGAATCCGATTTTTTTTTTACCCGAAGCAAAAACGGGTTGACCCGTGACCCGACCCGAACCCAAACCATTTTTTTAAAACTTTTTTTTGTTTGGTAAAAAAAATAATAAAACTAAGACAATATTGGTTTAATTGTTTATTGTGAACTTTAAATAAACAATTGATACATTTACATAACTACATGCAAATTAATTGAAAGATAAATAGTTGAACATTCTGTAATGAGTAAAGATTTTTAAATATCAAATAGCAAAATACATGTCAAGATAATTTGGTTATAGTAGAGTTAAAAACATAGATTTAAAATTGTAAACATGCGTGAGAAACATTCACAAGTGTAAAAATAGTGAAGCTAAAGTATCCAATTAGCATAAATTATGAATATTTAGACTTATTTTTTAATAATTTATGTTCAAAATAAACAGCTTTTCAAAATAAATTATGATATTTCCTAAAGTGTGTGTTGCTTAACAATGATATAATATTCATAAAAGAGACCACATATAAATAAGTAAGTAATCAAACTTTAAAGTATATCTCAAATTGAAATAGAGTGTCAACCACAATTGATAATTGATTATAAAATTAATTTTCAAGATTGTAAATTTCTTATATGTTTTTATTCTTTATCAAATGAGTTATCTAATAAATCATTTGTAATTTTGTTTTATATTTTGGAATGTTGATATTATGTAGAATTAAAACTTGTGTATTTGTTTTACTCATCTTTGTGTTATTTTGTTTTAGATAGCAATATTAGAATTTGTATAATTTTAAAATTATTGAATAAGTATTAATAAGTTTAACTAAGTTTATTCTTGATATAAGTGGTGAATTCAAAATAATGCATTTTACATCAAGTAATTTGTTGCATAACTTTCCAAATGGCAAATACATGTTGTTTTCTTTATAAAAATTAAAAAAAAAAAAAAATTCATGTGAAAAATACGAGTCAACCCGACCCAACCCGCAACCCGATTGACCCGAACCCAATTTTAACCCGCTTAAAATGAACCGTTTTTGACCCACGACCCATTTGACCAGCAACCCGATTGACCCGACCCGACCCGCCCGTTTTGCCATGTCTAAGTCTGGACCAAATCACCAAATGTCTTTCCAATTTGGAAACTTGACCAAATCTCAATATTTATGACACTTTATCACTTGCCAAATTTTATTCAATTTAAAATTTAACTTTTAAGAGAAAATCGTTTGGCATTAAATTCATTAATGATAATGACCCAACTTATTTAGGAAACGTAATCAGAATTAATTCCACCCTCTTAATTTATTTCCTTCCAAAGCAAAGTTTAAATTCAAAATGGAATTCAAATTTGGAATCAAAGTCTATTGAAGGAAGGCTAATTATGAAAACTTCAATTTTGAAAGATATTTTACATCATAATAATCTCGAAGTCATAAAGATTCTTGAAAGCTCGAAAATGTGTTGAAAACACACGAGCGATTTAGACCCCCAAATTAAAATTACGGCTTGGTTGATTTTACACTAACTTAACGATAAGTGCGGAATAGTGTAAACACAAGCGTATAAGCAAGACAACTACTCTAATCCATATTTAAAGCAACACAGCAGTAAAAATGAAATAAACAAGAGTAGGGTAGAAGGATGCAAACACAGATAACACCGAGACGTGTTATCAAAGAGGAAACCGAAGACCTCGGCGTAAAACCTCTCCGCCGCCCTCCAAGTGGAAATCGATCCACTAGACAATCAGTTGGGATACATGGGTTAGCAAAAGACCCTCCAAGCCTAGTCTACCCTCTGTACCTAAGCCCTCCAAGCTCCTACTCCAACAAGGCTTCTCGGAACCGTGTCTTGTCCTAGTTATCCGGATCCTGCAACAAGCTCCATGTTGCATCTGCCATTCAAGGCTTCTTCCAATGCTTCCCAACAGCACCAAAACGTCACACAGCACTCTCAAGGTGTGGTAAGTGTTTGGGCTATCAACCTCTCACAGATATGGATAATGGAGAGGGAAGGGTTGAGGAGATACCACAAGCAATTTTATAGAGAAAGATGGGGAAGACAATCTCTAATTACCAATGTGTTTGGCTAGGGTTTTCTCTCTGAAGCATTCCTCAACAATTGTGGGTAATGATGGTATATATAGGATAGGTGCAAAAGGTGTGACTCAAAAAGTACAGGCTGGCAGAACAGATTGCCTCGCGGGTGTCTTGCGAGAAGGCCTTACCCGCGAGATACTCGCGAGACATAGTTGCCTCCACCTGGCCTGACCTTTCGCATTCCAGCATGTGCCTGGCACATGATTCACTTCGCGGGATGCTAGGTCGCGAGACACCCGCGAGAATTCTTCAGTCTTCAAATGCTTGAGTCTTCAAACACTCTCTCTATCACACAACCCTTACAATAAGTCCCACAACAAATACAGGGTTTAAATGATTGAACATAATTACAATCAAATTTGGCACGGAATAAAAGCCAACAAAAACACAGTTGTAAATTACAACTTTACAATTCTTATCTAAAAGATCTACCTATTCTCATCCCATGGCACTAGAAGCACACGGCTCCAAACATCCCATAGCACTAAACGATAAAAAAAATAAAATAAAATCCAAACATCCCATAGCACTAAACATTGAACAAGACATGCAACAAAATACAAACATTAACAAATGTTTATATGCATCCTCTCCCGCAACCTCAGCTACTCAAATATTTAGTACATATCATAGTTCTTGAGACAATATTGCATAGTTTCCTGCAAAAAAAATGTCAACTTTATCACAAATATGTATATAAAGAAACACATGATTGAGAGTGGAATTTTCTTACAAATTGGCCTGGGAAAAGAAATAAGAAAAAAAAAATGCATGGTATTGAGTTTTTTAAATAAAAGAGTGTCAGAGGTTAAGGTCAAGTGAACGTACAATATTTGAAGCAGAGATCCGGATCCACTCAAAGCACCAAACCCAACTCAACTCTCAAACTAAACAACATAAACACAGTACAATATACACAATACATCACAACACACAAACACTTCTCTCACTTACTGCCACTCTCACCAGTCTTTTGTTTTTATACTGTTGAATAATTATATACTTTACTAGAGGTCATTTAGACACATACTTTTGGTGAAACAGATCACCAAATTACCGGATCTTGTTTTTTGCTTGCTTTACGAACTCCTCACGATCTCTTTTGTGGAACACCTCCAAATCGCAAGAGAGACTACTAGAGTCTCTTCTAATTTCCACGCTCCAAATTCTAGGGAACAGTAGATGATGTCCTAGAAAGATGGCTTTGTTGGGATTTGTGCCCTAGAATCCTATTGTATGATGCTATGTATTATATTATGTATGACATTATGTATAACATGATGTATGACTTAATATTGTAATTAATAAAGTTGTTTTATTATTATCTGAAATAATGGTAACATGAATATTTAGACATTATCACATAGTCCATGAGATGCATAGTATGTGATTTATGTGATTTAGTCACAGAAGATATAAGTCACAAGTTCTTTGTAAACTCAGAATTTGATTCGTAGTCGGTGATGAAATTGGTCATTTCATCTGCGAAGACTATAACATATTAATTAAGATGATTTGTCTTGATCATGGAAGTGGTGACTTCTAGTTGATATGTTGATATGTTTTAAGAGTTAAGACATATTGAACTGGACCGCTGTGAGATTTATTATTCTCCTAACGACTGTCAATTGAATAATAAATCTCACGACTTATATTTGCATGAACTCTTAATCCTGAGAGAATAATGGACCTGATCATGAAATGTAGGTTGTTTTGATATATCAAGAGTGAGATCTAAAGTAACGGTCAAAACCTCAGTATGTTGGGCAGCCACATTTAGTGTTGATGGAACATATATTTTCAAGATAGAATTCATAGTCTCTTAATGAAGATATAAAATATTCCCTTGAAATAAGTTTAATGGGTTTGTTATTCAGAGAGTTAGGCCTAACCACTTTGGTAAGATATTACTAAAGTATATATTTATGAAATTGGATTTCATAAATATATGATGAATAACTTAAAAGGATTAAACCGGGTACTCAATGATTAAGATGTAGTAATCTTCAAAGTGGCAGTCTATATTTATGACTTTAAATTACTACGAATATTTTATGAAGGGGTTGCATGTATAATAAAGTTTTGGGATATAATTTATTAATAAGGCCTAGAGTGCAATTATATTTATATAGTGGTATTAAATATAATTAATGGTAACTTTGGACTTGTCAAGAGTTGACAGAAAAGCCCAAGGCCCATTGGAGCTAGTGTCTTATTTGTCCCTTTTGGTCCCACTCCAAGCCACACATTAAAGCCCAATTGGAAAGGCCCAATAGGCCAGCCCAATTAGATAATCAGTTATATATAAAGGGAGAGACATACAGAATTTTTATAAGAGAAAAAGTGAGACACCATTGTGAAGTAGTGTGTATGTGTGAGTGAAGCCACTCGTTATTCTCCCTTAGAAACTGATTGAGAGATCACACTTCTCGGGCGTAAAGTGGAATTGGAGTAAAGATTAAAAGTGTTCCCAAGTACTTCTAGTCTTTTGTTTTGAATTTCACCGCATCAAGGTACGCTATCTTATTCTTAAATTCTGAAATTTATATAGTGCAAGTTATCGATCATGAATGAAATAGATTTTTGTTTGTTGCTTCCGCTATGTATTTTGTATGAGATACAAAACCAGATTTTTCCAACAATTGGTATCAGAGCCAGGTTTTCATATCATGATTGTATAGCATGTGATTGAATTTCAGAATCAAAGAATATCATTTTCTTTGCATGATGGGATTCTTCAATCTGCCGTGATTGTTCTATATAATCACATTTATAGGATTTTTTATTTCATAATTTATTTTTGGAGATTGACTTTGCGTTGATGTGAAGTGAATTCTTTTTAATATGGAATTCCGTCTTCAAAAGGATTGATGTTGGCCCACGGTTGCATATTGTTATCTTAAAGGATTTATTTGAATCCTTGTTATATAACAATGATTGAAGACCATTCGGTTATATAGATTGAAGTTTCTGTAAACTTCTAGATGATTTACATGACTTGGCGCATATATATATATATCCTTGACCATAAACTTCTAGATGAATTGTTGTTCGGATATTGGTGAAATAACTGTCATGTGCGTGCACTTTGATATTGCACCGGTTGGATATGGATGTATATATTGGCTTGATTTGTTGCATGACTTCGTGGCCATGTGGCAAATTCCATTTGTCATTAACATGCTTTCATTTATATATTGCATCAAATGCCGTGTCATGCTATTATATGTATCAAGAATTCGCATGCATCAGGGATTCAAGTTCTTCATTTCATATTGAATCCGTATATTATATGTAATGTAATAATCATATATTACATGTTATAATCCATATATTATATTATATATAATGTAATATGGGTTTATAATGTAATATGGGTTTTTATTACGTTATATATATATATATATTAATGCTAGGATTAAAGTATTCATTTAATGAAATTTATTCCTAATGAGATTAGGATTATGCTACAAGGGTTTCTAGCATTAATATGGCTTTTGATCATAAAAACCTTTAATTAAAACATCTAGTGGGAGAGAGATACAAGGGTTGGATCTCACGGCCTCCATTATCGATTCATAGTAGTGTAGGTAAGCACCTCGTCTTGGCGTATATGCCTTGCGATCCCAAAGGAGGGTGTTTACTTCAAGTACTACAAGATTGAACTAACCTGTTTAAAGTAGTGTGGACAAGCACTTCGTCTTGGCGTATATGCCTCGCAATCCCAAAGGAGGGTGTTTTGTTCCATGGTACTACAAGTTTAAACATTATAAGGGAGATGAAATGTGGCTACACATGATTCTAGATAATGGTGTACATTAGACTAAATGTAATGTTAACCTCCCAAAGGAGCTATGTCATTATCATTTAGAGGCTAAAGCTAATACGGCATATTATTAGTGTATGATAAGAGTTATCATGATAGCACTAATAATGAGAATAGTTCTCAATCAATTAATGTGTTTATAATAAACTTGCTACCAAGGAATTATAGACATAGATTGGTTTGTCGTTGCATATATTATTTTATGGTTTTATAAGGTTCCATATTATATGTTTATATGCTAAATTGATAATGTCTAGTTTACTTATTATATTCATGTTTGTTATTTTCAGATTTAAAATCATGGCATCATTTAGCCCACTTGTTGTTATTCTTAATCAAAACAAACTGACTGGATCCAACTATGTTGACTGGAAAAGAAATTTGGACATTGTTCTTACTGCTGAAGAACACAAATATGTACTTACTCAACCATGTCCTAGCTTTCCATCATTAGATGCTCCTCTTGAGGAAAAACAGCGATATGATCGTTGGCAAAAATCTAATGAGATGGCTAAGTGCTATATCCTAGCATCTATTTCAAATGTTCTACAGCATCAAATGCAGGATGTAGAACTAGCTTCGGACATTATGCTAAGTCTGAAGGAGATGTTTGGAGAGCAAGGCCGTTCTGCAAGGCAAGAAACTATGAGGCAGATTTATAATACCAAAATGGCTGAAGGTACTTCAGTAAGGGAGCATTGTCTTAGGATGATCTCTAATCTGAATACATTGGAAGTTTTAGGTGCCGATATTGATGGAGAATCCCAAGTGGATATGATACTCCAGTCATTACCAGAATCATTCAAGGAATTCAGACTTAACTACAATATGAACAAAAAGATCTATACATTGTCTGAATTGATGAATGAGTTGGTAGCGGCGGAAGGCATCCTTGGTACTTCTAGTGTTGATGCTAATATGGCTGAAGCTTCTACTTCTCAACCTAAGTCGAAAGGCAAGGGTAAGAAGATGAAGAAAAAAAAGACTTCTCCAAGAAAAATGGTAAACAAGTTGCCTTAGGAGTTGCCAACAAAGGAAAGAAAACCAAAGGAAAGTGTTTCCATTGTGGTGAGAAAGGACATTGGAAGAGGAATTGTCCAATATTTAAGGCTGCCAAGAATAAAGGTATGAAAAGTACATTCCTTCTTGAAACATGTTTGGTACAGAATCCCACAGATTCCTGGTGTGTGGATTCAGGTTGTACTAATCATATCTGCAAATCCTTGCAGGAGTTTCAGGAGACCAGAAAACTGAATGAAGGGGAAATGTTTCTTACCTTGGCTGATGGGAGCAGGATTCCAGTTGTAGCTATTGAAGTGTTTAATTTATGTTTTGAATCTAGAGTTTTAATATTGTAAGACTGTTTGTATGTACCTAATGTTCGTAGAAATTTAATTTCTGCAACTTATTTAGGTAAACATGGATATTATGTTATCCTAAAAGACAATGTTGTAATAAAGAAGGATAAAGTGTTTATCTGTTCTGGCAATATTGTGGATGGTCTTTATATTTTAACTCCTGATAAGCATGAATTACATAATTCTGAATTAGATCATAACTCTCATGTAAAATCATTAAAGAGAAAGTTTCCTTCTACTAATGAAGCATATCTTTGGCACTTGCGTTTGGGTCATATTAATCCAAACAGAATTCAAAGACTGATCAAAGATGGACTCTTAGAGCCATTGGACTTTGATGAATTTCCATTTTGTGAATCTTGTTTGGAAGGTAAAATGACCAAACGACCTTTTAATGCAAAAGGTAGAAGAGCCCAAGAATTGCTTGAATTAGTTCATACAGATGTATGTGGTCCTATGTCAACCCAAGCAAAAGGAGGTTATGAGTACTTCATCACTTTTACCGATGATTACTCAAGATATGGTTATGTATACCTAATGAGACCGAAGTCCGAAGCCTTTGAAAAGTTCAAAGAGTTTAGGGCTAAAGTTGAGAATCAATTAGGTAAATACATAAAAGCCATCCGATCTGATCGTGGTGGTGAATACCTTCTTGGGGATTTCAAGGATTACTAAACTCAAAATGGGATCATATCCCAATTGACTGCACCTGGAACTCCCCAACAGAATGGTGTAGCAGAAAGAAGGAATAAGACTCTTTTGGAAATGGTTAGGTCCATGATGAGTTACTCAACTTTAGCAGTTTCTTTTTGGGGATATACACTAAAAACTGCAATGCATATTTTGAATTTAGTTCCATCAAAATCTGTTCCCAACACACCTAAGGAATTGTGGAGTGGGCGTAAGCCTAGTATGAAATATCTCCACATTTGGGGATGTCTAACACATGTGTTGAAAAGGAAGTCTGATAAGTTGGAAGCTAAAACCGAAGTATGCATGTTTTTAGGGTATTCAAAGGAAACAAAGGGTTATTTATTCTATAATCATAAAGATAACAAAGTGTTTGTTAGCACACATGCCAAATTTTTGGAAGATGATTATATGAATAATTTTGATCCTAGAAATAAAGTTGTTTTGGCTGAAATGAATGAACCTGTAAATGAACAACCAATGGATGAAACTAGGGATGATGTGGCTGTATTAGATACACTACAAGATATTACTCATGAGATGACTAGTACATAGGTGCCTCTTCGTAGTGGGAGAATTATTCGGCCTCCTATAAGATTTATAGGTTTAGGAGAAACTTATGAAGCTATCTCAGAAGAGGCTGAATCGGATCCCTACACTTATGAAGAGGCAATGAATGATATAGATGTACATCATTGGGTTAAAGCTATGAAATCTGAATTAGATTCTATGTATTCCAATCAAGTTTGGGATCTTGTAAAGGCACCTAACGGCATTAAACCTGTTGGTTGCAAATGGGTTTACAAGAGAAAGAGAGGGATAGATGGAAAGGTTGAAACCTTTAAAGCAAGACTAGTGGCGAAAGGGTATACACAAAAAGAAGGTATTGACTATGATGAAACTTTTTCGCCAGTAGCCATGCTTAAATCTATCAGAATTCTCTTATCAATTGCTGCTCATTATGATTATGAGATTTGACAAATGGATGTCAAGATTGCATTTCTTAATGGCAATCTTAAAGAAGAAATCTATATGATGCAACCGGAAGGTTTCATAGCAAAGAACCAAGAGCATATGGTATGCAAGTTGAAAAGGTCCATTTATGGACTTAAGCAAGCATCTAGGTCATGGAACATCAAATTTGATCAAACAATCAAGTCATTTGGTTTTGAACAAAATCTTGATGAACCATGTGTGTACAAAAGACATCAAGATAAAGTAGTAATGTTCTTAGTGCTTTATGTTGATAACATTCTACTCATTGGAAATGATGTAGGTGTAATGTCATCAGTAAAAGTTTGGTTGTCAAGCCAATTTGATATGAAGGACTTTATTTTAGGGATCAAGCTTTGGCAAGATCGCAAGAATAAGATGTTAGGTTTATCACAAACTGGGTATATAGATAAGGTTCTAGAACGATTTAGCACGCAAAACTCCAAGAAGGGATTGCTTTCTTTTAGACATGGAGTTCCTCTGTCTGATGACCAAAGGCTTAAGACTCAAGAGGAAGAAAATATGATAAGACAAGTTCCTTATGCTTCTGCAGTAGGAAGTCTCATGTATGCCATGCTTTGTACTAGACCAGATATCTGTTATTCAGTTGGCATGGTCAGCCGATATCAATCAAATCCAGGACCAAAACATTGGCAAGCTGTAAAGCATATTCTCAAGTATCTACGGAGAACGAGAGATTATATGCTTGTTTACCGAAGTGAGGATTTGATACCCATTGGCTATACAGATTCAGACTTTCAATCGGATCTAGATTTCAGAAAATCCACATCAGGATGTGTTTTCACCTTGGGAGGTGGAGCCATAACTTGGAGGAGTGTCAAACAATCTTGTATTGCGGACTCCACCATGGAAGCGGAATACGTTGCTGCTTGTGAAGCAGCAAAGGAAGCTGTATGGCTTAAGAAATTCCTTTCTGACCTTGGTGTAATGAGAATGGAACAAGTTCCCATCACATTGTTTTGCGACAATAGTGGTGCAGTTGCACAATCAAAAGATCCAAGGAACCACAAGAAAGGAAAGCATATCGAGAGAAAGTATCACATCATTAGAGATATTATTGCTCGTGGAGATGTGGTGGTAGCAAAGATTGAAAGTGCAAATAATCTAGCAGATCCCTTTACCAAAGCCTTGCCTCAAAGGACCTTCGAGTCACATTTAGAAGGAATGGGAGTTAGATTAGTGCACAATAGTCTTTAGGGCAAGTGGGAGATTGTTGGGATTTGTGCCCTAGAATCCTATTGTATGATGCTATGTATTATATTATGTATGACATTATATATAACATGATGTATGACTTAATATTGTAATTAATAAAGTTGTTTTATTATTATCTGAAATAATGGTAACATGAATATTTAGACATTATCACATAGTCCATGAGATGCATAGTATGTGATTTATGTGATTTAGTCACAGAAGATATAAGTCACAAGTTCTTTGTAAACTCAGAATTTGATTCATAGTTGGTGATGAAATTGGCCATTTCATCTGCAAAGACTATAACATATTAATTAAGATGATTTGTCTTGATCATGGAAGTGGTGACTTCTAGTTGATATGTTGATATGTTTTAAGAGTTAAGACATATTGAACTGGACCGCTATGAGATTTATTATTCTCCTAACGACTGTCAATTGAATAATAAATCTCACGACTTATATTTGCATGAACTCTTAATCCTGAGAGAATAATGGACCTGATCATGAAATGTAGGTTGTTTTGATATATCAAGAGTGAGATCTAAAGTAACGGTCAAAACCTCAGTATGTTGGGCAGCCACATTTAGTGTTGATGGAACATATATTTTCAAGATGGAATTCATAGTCTCTTAATGAAGATATAAAATATTCCCTTGAGATAAGTTTAATGGGTTTGTTATTCAGAGAGTTAGGCCTAACCACTTTGGTAAGATATTACTAAAGTATATATTTATGAAATTGGATTTCATAAATATATGATGAATAACTTAAAAGGATTAAACCGGGTACTCAAGGATTAAGATGTAGTAATCTTCAAAGTGGCAGTCTATATTTATGACTTTGAATTACTACGAATATTTTATAAAGGGGTTGCATGTATAATAAAGTTTTGGGATATAATTTATTAATAAGGCCTAGAGTGCAATTATATTTATATAGTGGTATTAAATATAATTAATGGTAACTTTGGACTTGTCAAGAGTTGACAGAAAAGCCTAAGGCCCATTGGAGCTAGTGTCTTATTTGTCCCTTTTGGTCCCACTCCAAACCACACATTAAAGCCCAATTGGAAAGGCCCAATAGGCCGACCCAATTAGATAATCAATTATATATAAAGGGAGAGACATACAAAATTTTTATAAGAGAAAAAGTGAGACACCATTGTGAAGTGGTGTGTATGTGTGAGTGAAGCCATTCGTTATTCTCCCTTAGAAACTGATTGAGAGACCACACTTCTCGGGCGTAAAGTGGAATTGGAGTGAAGATTAAAAGTGTTCCCAAGTACTTCTAATCTTTTGTTTTGAATTTCACCGCATCAAGGTACGCTATCTAATTCTTAAATTCTGAAATTTATATAGTGCAAGTTATCGATCATGAATGAAATAGATCTTTGTTTGTTGCTTCCGCTATGTGTTTTGTATGAGATACAAAACCAGATTTTTCCAACAGGCTTATTTTGAGAGAGCACTCAAAACTATACGTATGTTCACTCACTGTGTCTAACATCAATCTGATTGATGTAGGAGTATTTTAACTACTAGTAGAGATTCACTTACTATCAGATATGTGTGATCCCTAAAAGATCTCATCTCTTAAGTTTAAATTACCTCACTACTGATATTGATAACTCATACCAATATCAGTTAGTTTAAATTTAAACTTACTTATTAGATAACCCATGTGGACAATCCATGGGCCGTGGTTTATGGGTTGGATCAAAACCAGCCCAATTTCTAACATCTCCCACTTGTCTACACTGGGTACTAGAGTCAGAACTGGCTCCTCTCAATCTCTTATCCAATCCTCTCTTTATACAGAAAAATGGAGTGTGCGACCTGACGAGAAGGTGTAAGGTAGGAGTACTATATTAAGTCACCATCTAAACTAACATAGTACATCACTCATAATATCTCGTCTATGCCCCAGATAATTTGATCACACTCGATCAAGTTTCTTTAATCCCTCACGAGTTCAAAACTCAAAGCAAAACTTGATCCAATACCATATAATATGCTCATGATTATGTTGAAAAAAAAATTCCTCATAATCATTTGGGCTATGAGCCATAAAATAAATGGTGTGTTCTAAATAATCTTCCCCAGGCACTCATGTCAATTCATTCACACTTGATTGCTTTCCTAGACATGCTCCGCGAGACCATATATATCATGGCCCTGAAATGACATGCTAAAGTAGCAACATCAAACATTCATTTCATGACATAGTTCTAGGTCGAAAAAGGGCACAGAATGGACAATATAATGGTCGACTAGGGCTCACATAGTGACAGAGTAGGGATCTATCCAATCACTCCCTTAATTGGTTAGCTATAGCACATACAGTATAATTTGTATGCTACAGTGGAGCTCCCACTCAGCTAGGCTTGTCACACTCAAACACCGTACAAATCTTAGTCCAATTGCCACAAAAGCAACCAACCTGAGTTTCTTAGCACAGTTACACATCAAGTTCTTGTCCAAGATCTCACATTTGGCTTTATTCAGGCTTCATGAAGTTGTGGATACACTTCAAGTGTGACTCCCATAAGTTTCATATTAGCCTAGCTAAGGCGACATTCATTATATTATCTTGCACACCTCCCTAAGCGTTAAGATGATCACTTACTTGATTTATAGAAAAACAAAGTGATCACTATGTCTCATCTTGCTCGCTACTCAAGCACTAGGGTGATCGTCTATGTGAGTAGACCAATCTAAGCCTAGTGACATATTCTCAAATAATGTGTGCTCAGAATGCAATATCAATCACATCACAAAATGAATCAAAATAAATAACATCATTATTGCATAAAGTATGAATAAACATAAATATCCATAAGATATCCAAAAACATATCAAATCCTATAAAGTCCCAAACTCCTAACATGAGCCTGAAAGGCATCTCTAGCAATGGCTTTAGTAAGTGGACCAGCCACCATCCTGCTAGTAGAGATATGTTGGAGGATCACCTCTCCTTGTGTAATAGCAAGACGAATGTAGTTATAACAAGTCTGTATGTGTTTGCTTTTGCTATGATACTTAGCATCTTTAGCATGAGCCAAGGCTGCCATATTATCACAATACATCTTTACAGCTTCATCTGCAAGAGATGTCACCCTTAGGCTTTGGAAAAATCTCTTTAACCAAACAGCTTCTTGTGCTGCTGCTAAACAAGCAACATACTTAGACTCTATTGTGGATAAAGCAATGCAAGACTGTTTCTTACTGCACCAAGAGATAGCTGCACCACTAAGTAGAAATGCATAACCTGTACTGGACTAGCGCTCATCTCTATCACTGGCCCAATCAGCATCAAAATAACCTCTCAATCTCAAATCTCCACCCTGATAGCAAAGAATGAGATCCGATGTCCCACGAAGGTATCGAAAAATCCTCTTAACTGCTTGCCAATGAACAGGTCCTAGATTACTTTGATAATGACTAACCATACCAACTACAAAACAGATGTATGGTCGAGTACACAACATAACATACATCAAACTTCTAACTGCACTTGCATAGGGAACTCTTGCCATTTCTCTCTTTTCCTTTTCTGATTTAGGGTAATCTTCAAGGCTTAATGTATGTCCCTTCTCAATTGGAGTGTCTATGGGTTTGGAATTATGCATACGAAATCGCTCTAATATCGTCTTTATGTAAGTTTCTTGAGACAAACCAAGAAGCTTCTTTAAGCGATCCCTGAAGATCTTAACTCTAAGCACATAATTAGCCTCTCCCATGTCCTTCATTTCAAAAATAGAGGACAACCACCTTTTGGTGGTGACAATCATCTCCATATCATTTCCAGCCAACAAAATGTCGTCCACATACAAAGACAGGATAAGTAAACTCTTTCCTGATCATTTAACATACACACAATGGTCTTCTTCCATCATTTCGAAACCAATCGAAATAATAGCCTTATGAAATTTGAAATACCATTGTCTAAACACTTGCTTTAGGCCATAAATGGAACGCTTAAGGCAACACACTTTATGCCCATGTTCCTTGACCTTAAAGCCAATAGGTTGATCCATATAGATCTCCTCGTCTAGTTCTCCATTGAGAAATGCAATCTTTACATCCATTTGGAAGAGTTCCAAATCCAAATGTGCAACAATAGCTAGAATAAGGCGAATAGAGACAAATCTCACTACTGAAGAGAAAGTCTCTTCATAGTCTATCCCTTCTCTTTGGGTATAGCCTTTCGCCACGAGAAGAGCCTTATATTTGTTAATTGATCCATCTGCCTTGCGCTTTATTTTTAAAACCCACTTATTCCAATGGTTTTGCGCCCAAGTGGAAGGTCAACCAACTCCCAAACTTGATTCTTTGCCATAGAATCTATCTCATCCCTTATAGCAACTATGCATTCATGTGAAGCAGGTGAAGCTAATGCTTCCTCATAGGAAGCAAGCTCATCAAAGTCCAGTGAATCACATATAAAAGATCCCCCCTCAATCTCAAAATGACAATGAGGAATAGTTCCACGTTCACTTCTACGTACCTTAGATCTTTGTGTGTCACTATCTAGCGGTTTGCTTCCATTAGGAGCAAAATCACTCCCACTATCTTTGGCGATTTCAAGATGAAGTTGTGATTCTCCACCCTCGCCCAAAGATGGTATGACACCTTCAAGTTCTTGCAGCTCATAAAGCAAATCTTGTTTTGCTTCACTGATGCTTGGAAAATCATTTTCAATGAAGTTGACATCACGAGACTTTATCTCAATCATTCCACCATTAGAATGTTCACCATACATTACATACCCCTTTGAGCTTTCTGAATATCTTATAAAAATTTTCTTACTTACTCTAGGGCCCAATTTCCCATACTTATGGGAAGTACTATGAGCAAAACTTGCACAACCTTAAGGCCGCAAGTTCTCCAAATCGGGTTTTGCACTAGTCCATAACTCATATGGTGTTGTGGGAATTGACTTAAAAGGCACACGGTTAAGGATGTAGGCAGCAGTTAACAATGCATCCCCCCAAAACGAAATTGGTAGGTTAGCTTGTGCCATCATCAATCTAACCATCTTTAATAGAGTACGATTCCTTCTCTCTGCAACACCATTTTGTTGTGGAGTACCAGAAATCGTCAATTGCTTGTGTATTCCTTTTTCCTCACACAGTTCCTAAAACTATTTAGACAAATATTCATGACCCCTGTTAGTTTGAAAAACCTTTAGGTTCCTTTCTTTCCGATTCTCAACCTCTGCCACAAAGCACTTAAAGCAATCTAATGCTTTAAAGCAATGGGAGATCAGATAGACATAACTGAAACATGAATAGTCATCTATAAATGTGAGAAAATAAGAGGCGCCATGGCGTGCCTTAACATTCATAGGCCCACATATGTTCGTTTGGACTAATTCCAAAGGATGAGTTGCCCTTGGAGCCTTACCAAAAAGCTTCCTACAGGCCTTTCCAGCTAGACAAGGTTCACACATAGGTAGGCTTACATTAGTGATAGACCTCAATAGGCCTTCTCTAGCTAGTCTAGCCAATCTATCTTTTCCTATGTGTCCAAGTCTAGCATGCCACATTATAGAATCAGAAATGTCATCATTATGAGCAATAAAAGAAAAAGAGGAATGATCTAAATCCAACATAAAGAAATTATTAGATAAATAACCATGTCCATACAAGGTTTTATTTAAATAAAAATCCAACTGAGGACCATCGAAATGGAAACTAAATCCAAGTCTAAGCATAGTAAGTACTGAAAATAGATTACGCTAGACACCAGGTGCATGAAGCACATCATGAAGAAGTAACGTACGTCCCAAACGCAATTTGAGCTAGTAGGTTCCAACTCCTATGACTTCTTCTTGAGCTCCATTACCCAAAATAACATACTGTGTGCCTGTTGGTATCTTTTTGTAATCTACACACCCAACTCTATCTCTGGCTATATGTTTGGTTGCTCCTGAATCTACAATCCACCTAGGAATAGTATGAGCAACAAAAACATGTGTACAAACATAAGTAATAGTAGAGTTGTTAAGAAAGGATACCTTATTCGGCTCAGTGCATTCACGAGCGAAGTGACCCTTCTTACCACAGTTGCAGCACTTGATCTTTGCCTTATCCTTCTTAGCACGCTTGCCCTTTTGGCACTTTGCTATCTTGCCTTCTTTAGGCCCAAGGTTACCAGCTCCTTTGGCATTCCTCCCTTGTCCTTTGCATTTAGGCCTGAATGCCTTCCGCTGCCCAGATTGGGCGACAAGGAGGGTGTTTTGGTGCACCCCTATACGCTTTGCCTCAAGCTCGAGATGACGAGAAATATCAGCAAAAGTCTTGATATTCTTACTATGTGTCAAAACAAACTTCATTTGCCCCCAAGTAGGTTAAGGTAGTGAACGTATCACCGCTGTGACTTGTTGTTCATCAGAGAGGTTATTGCCAGTAGCCTTTCGGTCACGGATCAATACAGACATTGTCCTTAGATGTTCAACTATGCTATGCTTTGAATCCATAACATATTGCTCAAACTTCAAAGTAAGAGCTTGCAACCTAGTTGCTGAAGTCCATCCAAAGGCAATCTTAAGTTGGTTCCACATCTCTTAGGCATTTGGGTAGTTCTCAAACTCCCCAATAAGATCATTGTGCATGCTATTCAGCATAGTGAAGGGTGCACAACGATCTTTCTTAACCCAAGACTTATAGGCCTCTATGTCACGGCAATGTTAGGCAGTATTCCCATTTTCAGGTCGCATCATCACATTGGTTAGGGTTTCAAGCACCTCTTGTTCATTAAGCAGATATTGAATTTTTCTATGCCTCATATCATAGTTGGTTCCATCGAGTTTCTCTCCCTTAGTTAGATCAGCAACTACATTCTTAGTGGCCATGTTCACTACATTCATTACACAAGTTGACATTAGCACATACATTTTTAAATTTTATTTCCAAAAATCCAACTAGACCATGATATTCCTTTCTACATAGTGAGATCGAAAATTTCACTAAGCTTATAATCATCTCTTACTATGTAAATTGGAATAACACATCTAATTGATTTTTAAATAAAATTTTGTGAAGAATAAAACATCACATCATCCACATATTAAATCATATATATAACATGTGTTCATACATCTTTGTGCACAACGCATTGTGCATAGGCTATAAGCCCTATTGGTAATTTCATACTACATGCTAAGACAAAATTTGAAAATTATAGGTAACCGTGAAACACATCCCCTTACATGACTTCCAAAATTGAATTACATAGCCTTAAATTACATTGCCAAAAACAATGGCCCAAAAAATTGCCAAAAAACATTGGCCCAAAAAAAAAAAAAAATTACATATTCAAGTACCCTACTACAAAGATTCTATTGGTAATTAAAAAATTGGGGATGCCACGTTACCAAATAATTTCAAAATTGTCTTATCCATCCACAATAACAATAAATAAAAATATACATGTTGCATAAATTACCAATATAATCTCTAACCATAGAGATGAGCCAAAGAGTCTCATAAACCCTTTGGACACATATTCATCACATAATGCATTCATATAATATCAATTCAATCATATAAAAATATCTTAAAAAGACATTATAAATTAATTCAAAGATTAAAAACATGCATAATTATACAGAAAATTAGAAAACTAATTTCACAATTTTCTCATGTCATCACAATTCTATTTTAACATCACAGTTAAAAAAAATTGCCACTACAACTACACATATGTCACATTAGAAAAAATGTGGTCTAAACAAAATTAAGAATATATATAGTTTTACTATAAATTAAAAATAAAAAAGCCCACTATACGAGTTATGATTAACTGTGCAAGTAATATATTAAGTTTTCATATAACTTAATTCCTTTGTAACTATGTTACAAACTCACACAGTATTTGTAAACAATATTACAAACCCACACAACCACTTGCATGTGGCTTATCACTTGCACAGTTTCCTTGTTAAAGGAAACAACAACAATTTGTGATACACCAACGTGATCTGCACAATATCCTTATCAAAATGTAACTAATACACTAACGTGGGGCTCTTTTTTTTTTTTTTTTTTGATAGGAACGTGGGGCTCTTTTATTTGTGTGTAACTGAAACAAGGATAGTGTTCAAGTGTAACTAATACACTAACATCATCGTGGGGCTCTATTATTTTTTAGATAACCACTCAAACAATTAGTGGTTAGTGGAGCCCGCACGGTACACTATTACAAAACAATTTTCCTTTTATTGTTCATCGTCTTCAACCTTAGACATCAATTTTTTAGATTTTATCAAATACAACCATAATCTTTAAAAAACCACAACTTTCTCATTTAAAGTCTAAATTAAGCATGTAAACTGTCGTTTTAAAGCTTATGGAATGTACTTTCAAACCATTAAAAAATATTTGACATTGATGATGTCAAGAAATTCACTAGTGAGCCACACGTTACTTGTGCGCTCGAATGTAAACCTGCACAACAAAGAAAAGAAAAACCTAACCTCACGAAGAGCATCGGTGTGGTGTCGGCCAAGTACCCTTCGAAGGTCAAGTTAGAACTTCTTCAACTCTAGAGTGCTAGAGAGGGTTAGTTGTGCGTACCTTAGTTTATGAGGGTATTTGAGCTTTTATAGTAGTAAAGGGTTGACATCTCCTCCTTGGCACGAAGTCTTTTCCTTATAGGACTCTTCTTATATAATCCTAAACTTGATGGACAAGGTGTTTCCTTGTGGAGAGGACTCATTAACGAGCGTATCTTCTAAAACTTTACTTGTGCTAGAATTCCATTTATGTGCTCTGCGGATATTGGACCCATCCAGCCTCGGCCCACATGGGATGGCCCGTCAGGAGGATGGCCCGTCAGGCCCATATTTATGGAGATTTTTCCCTCTTCAGTTGCCCCCTCACCCCATGAGTCTGTCAGTCTTTACAGGGCACATGGGGTGACGATCCATGGTCAAGGTATGATGGGTCAGAGGCTTGTGGTTTGACGGTTCCGCGCCCAAGCATAATTTCCAACAGACATTATGACACGTGTCGCTCTACTACTGGATGTTGTCTTGGATCGAGGCGTCGCCTCGTCTCCCGTGTAATTTCCTTATAAATACCAAACCTTCATCTCTCATTTTCCATTTTGCACATAAATACATTGGTTAGAGCGCAATTCGTCATCCTTGTCAGACTACATTGCCTAATTACTAGCATCCGTCACCATCATATTTTCTCCGTTCACATACAAACTGATTGGTAAGTGCTTTTTTGTCCTTTCTTTCTGCTATCAGATTAATTTTTATACCTCAACTTCATACATCCTCTACCCTCTCTATAGACCCGTCATAGTCTTAGGTTTCGCCATCATTGTAGGTAATATCTAGTGCGTCCAGTAATCAATCAGTTGTCCGTAACGGGGCGGACTATGAGGAGGTATACCCATCAGGTCACAAAGACCAGGAGAGTCCAAGCGACGATAGGAGTCTGTCCGCCTCTTCTCCGTCCTCAACAAATGAGGATATGGAATTGGTCGAACCAGAGTTAAGGTCTGATGACGACGAAGAGCAACAAATAGGACCCGTCGTAGGGGCTGATGGACCAAGGGAGTTTATCATGCTTCCAGAGTGGACTGTAAATGATTTTACATCAACCATCAAGGGGACCCACATTAAAACTCCTAGGGCTAACTATCAGATTCCGGATAACATTCCCATCCGTCTGCCTTATAAATCAGAGAAATGTTATTATGAAGGGGTAGACGGTGTTGGAGTGTACAAGCAAATGTTGAAGGCAGGACTCTGGTTTCCACTGAGCTCCCTTCATTGTGAACTACTTAAGTATCTGGGTTTGTCCGTCAACCAAATATCCCCCAACGCCTGGAGGGTCTTCATAGCAATGGAGATTCTATATGGTGCTTGGTCGGATGGAGCCAAGAGGTTGATGGTGCGAGAGTTTCTTCATTGCTACTGTCCGGATGAGATTGACAAGTCTAGGGGTATATACAGTTTTGTAGCTAGGACTTCACTATTAAAGGTAAACTCAAACTCCAACAGAGACTGGAAGATTCGTTATTTTTTCTTAGAGGGTGACGGGTGGATGTGTCGTCTAGGGGATACAGACCATATGCCTGTTGACACAACATGGGGCATATTGTCTAAGAATGGTATGTGTCTGTCCTAATGTGTGAGGATTTTTTTCAACCGTTCAGTTTACTTCAAAATCTTTTCTAATTATCCTTCCTTTTCCTATGCAGTCTGACGACGTCCACAGGTTAGCATTAAGGAGTTTAGTTTTCTTGAAGATATTTTCAAAAAGACTACACCAGAGGAAAGGACTTGGGCTAAGTCGGTCAACCTTGACACCATTTGTTGGTACTATGACGGACCTATACCAACACCAGTAGCAATTAAATACGAAGCAAGGATCCGTCAGCGTAAGTCCGTCGTTCCCATCTTACTTGAATGATTGACTCTTTGTTTTAGGAAACTAACTTCATCCGTTCATTCTTACAGAAATGGACGCCGCCAAGAGAAGGTCACTAATAAAGTCCAATGTTGCAAAAAACAGGGAGGCAAATGCTATTGATCCAAAGGAGACGATGGTCTCTGCAAAGAGAAAGCAGCTGTCCAAGGGAGACCGTCTCCCAAAGAAGTCGAAGGTCTCTTTGGAACTCGTCGTGGGGCTTATGGCTGAGGGTGCCAAGACGGCCACCCCACCAAAACATGGGGCTGGTAAAGGCCTTATGAAGGGTTCGTCTTCAAACCTTAAGAAGCCACCTCCACTTCTTCGAGACGACCCCAAATACGCTTTGGAACAGCTTTCCTCCATCATCACCTTCGAGGATTATGAAGACTTGAGTAATCACTCAACGGAGGCTATGGGTGAGACGAGTTTGTTCAGCATAGCTCAGGTAAACTCCATCCGACTCACATCCATTTATCCTTCATCCGTCTTACTATTGCCTTTGATTTTTAAATTATTTCCCAACTTTCAGACCTTGGTCATGGTGAAGGGCTTGATGGGACAGTGCCTCAATCACGAGACGACCTTAGGCCGTTTACGGGACAAAGCCAAGTTGACGGAGGAAGAGCTCGTTGAGCTGAAGGCTTGGAAGGTCATCCAGGAGAAGAAACTCAAAATGGCAGAGACGGCGAGGGACGAGTATTACAAGCTGACGGAGGAGCTGAGGAAGGTACTTGAAGATAAAGAAAAGGATTTCCGTTTGGCTAAGGATGCTGCCATACAAGAGTACCACGACTCCGATGCCCTTTTGTCAGAGCTTGGAGATCCTTACGGTGACGGTTTTGATGAGGCTGTCCGTCAAGTGAAGGTATTATATCCTGACCTTGATTTGTCATCTGTCAATATTAACGCTCCTAAACTTTTAGCCGCCCGTCCTGCCCATTCCGAGGACACTGACGAGCTTTTTGGCAAGAACCCACTCGATAATGCTCCTAGAGACCAGCAAATTATTAAAAATGACCCCAAGGATGGTCAGAGTGCTCCTGTAGATCAACAAGCTATTGGAAATGATCCTAAGGATGACCAAGCCCGTCTTAGTGAAGAGAAGGAGGCCCCTAATTTAGATTAAATTTCGTTTTATCTTTTTATTATTATTTTTATATTTAAAATGTAAGGGTATTTAGAGAACAATTCATGACTCCGTCATGTTCTTATTGTAAACATTTCCTTTTTATAGGAACTTAATCCGTCGCCTTATTCGCTTCGTTTATTTATTCTGTTGCTTATAATTCATCTATTTACTTTATTTAATTTGGTTAATGAATTATATCGTCCGCCTTTAGGCCCATCGGACTAAGGTAAACACCGTCCTATCTGATCTGAGGCGTTTTGCATGCTCAATCCATCTACTAAGGACCTTTGCACTTTAGCATAATCAATTCATTAAGTGGGCCAGATGTTGTATCCGTTCAGGTTTTAGGAATTCATCAATTTTTAGACTAAGGGTCAGTCCATGTAGACTATTATTTGTCTACCCTGTGGACTAGATTTTCGTCCAAGTTGCAGATTCTACGGAATTTCATCCTATTGGGATGGTCCATCCAAGTTGAGGACTTTATCCGTCCTCTTTCAAACTTGAAATTTCTAACCGTCTTCTGGAGATACGTCCAATTTATAGACTCCATCCACCTTATGGACTTGTATAATTTCTAACCCTCTTAGGGTGGTCCGTCCACTTTATGGACTCCGTCCTTATTAAGGACGTACAATTTCTAACCTTCTTGAGGTGATCCGTCCACTTTATGGATTTTGTCCTTATCAAGGATGTACAATCTCTAACCCTCTTAGGGTGATCTGTCCACTTTATGGACTCCGTCCATTTTATGGACTTATAATTTCTAACCCTCTTGGGGTGATCTGTCCACTTTATGGACTTTGTCCTTATTAAGGACGTACAATTTCTAACCCTCTTGGGGTAATCCGTCCACTTTATGGATTTATAATTTCTAACCCTCTTGGGGTGATCCGTCCACTTTATGGACTTTGTCCTTATCAAGAACGTACAATTTCTAACCCTCTTGGGGTGATTCGTCCACTTTATGGACTTATAATTTCTAACCCTTTTGGGGTGCTCTGTCCAATTTATGGACTTGTAAAAAATGTAGAACATCAAAGTTGCCTGAATAGTCATCTTGATTAATTAAAAAAACCATATATTTGTAGAAAAGTACTTTGCCCCATCGGGCTTAAAACATGATATGTAGTAAACAAAAATCGTTCTTAAGTAAAACTAGTAACTTGTAGAAAAATCAAATAAATTGGAAAACTTGTAGAAAAGTCAAAAATAAAATGCTGTTGTGCTTTAAGTCTGCTACTGGTAGTACTTCCGTAGGTGCTCCACGTTCCATGGGTGTTGTAGCTTTTGCCCATCTAGAGTCTCGAGGTGGTAGGTTCCCTTCCGTTGCCATGATGTGATCCTGTAAGGTCCTTCCCAGTTGGGGCCGAGCTTTCCTTGCGATGAGTCTCTGGTAGTACCCATCACCTTCCAAAGCACAAGATCTCCTACTTGAAGCTCTCTATGCTGGACGTTGGAGTTGTAGCGTTTAGCCATGAAATTTTGGTATCGTGCCAGTCTTTGCTCTGCCGCTGTCCGAACTTCGTCTATTAGGTCGAGCTGAAGACGCATGGCATCTTCATTTTTGTCTCCGTCATAGTTGTCCACTCTGTAGCTTGTGAGTCCCACTTCTGCTGGGATGACAGCATCACTTCTGTAGGTAAGTTGGAATGGCGTTTCTCCTGTGGGAGTTCTTACGGTGGTTCTATATGCCCATAAAACGCTCGGTAGTTCATTTAGCCAGAAACTCTTTGCCCCCTCGAGCCGGGTCTTGATGATTTTGAGCAAGGACCGGTTTGTGACCTTAACTTGCCCGTTGGCCTGTGGATGTGCTGGAGAGGAGTAGTGGTTCTTGATGCCTAACTCTGAACAAAAGTTTCGAAAGACGCTGTTGTCAAATTGCTTTCCGTTATTGGAGACAAGTACTCTGGGAATCCCGTACCTGCAGATGATATTCCTTCAAACAAAGTTCCGAATGTTTCTCTCCGTGATAGTGGCTAGCGCTTCTGCTTCTACCCACTTGGTGAAATAGTCGATGTCGACAACAAGGAACTTTAACTGTCGGGCTCCGGTATGGAAGGGGCCCATGATGTCAAGTCCCCATTGCATGAAAGGCCAAGGGGCCATCATGGGTGTTAACTCTTCGGACGGTTGCCTAATGAAGCTACTGAACCTTTGGCACTTGTCGTAGGCTTTGACATAGGCTTGGGCATCCTTCAGCATTGTGGACCAAAAATAGCCTGCTCAGATCAACTTGTGTGCCAGTGAATGCGCCCCCGAATGGTTGCTGCAGATACCCTCGTGGACTTCCCTCATCACGTAGTCTGCTTCCTCTTGGCATAAACACCTTAGGTATGGGTGTGAGAATCCTCTCTTATATAACACGTCCTTTATCATTACAAATTGTGCTATTTGGATCTTCAACTTCCTAGCAGCATCCTTTCCGTCTGGTAATGTTTCTGTCCTGAGATAGGATATTAAAGAAGTAGTCCAATTACCTTCTGTATTCACTTCCTGCATGTTTGTCTCGTCATCAATAAGTGAGGAGATTTGAACAAACGGCAATACCTATTCGGGGATAAGCATTGACTCTGCAGATGCTGCTTTTGCTAGATGGTCGGCACATTTGTTCTTCTCCCTTGGGATTTGGACGAATTTGACTTCGAGGCTACTGATACGGCATTTCACCTCCTCTAGATACCGCTTCATTCTCTCATTTTTGCATTTGTAGCCGCCGTTGATATGACCTATCACCATCTGGGAGTCGCAATGTACAATCATGTTCTTAGCGCCTGCTGCCTTAGCGAGGTCTAGACCTGCCACAAGTGCTTCATACTTGGCCTTGTTGTTGGTTGTAGTGAAGTCCAGCCGAATCATGCACTCAATTTTATCTCCTTTAGGGGTTTGGATTACTACCCTGGCACCTTCTGCGTACTTGTTGGAGGATTCGTCCGTGTGAATTCTCCACTGTGCGCTTATCTCTGCCCCCTCGCCTTCCGATCTTGCAAATTCTGCAATGAAGTCAGCAACGGCTTGCCCTTTTATCGCGTTTCGCGGGTGGTATTGTATATCGAATTCACTTAGTTCCACTGTCCATAACACCATGCGTCCAGCCGTCTCCGGGCTACTCATGGCTCTCCTAAAGGGCTAGTCTGTCAGTACTACAATTGTGTGTGCCTGGAAGTAGGGCTTAAGCTTTTGTGCCGCAGTTACTAGCGCGAACGCCAACTTCTTTATTTGAGGATACCTCTCTTCCACTCCTTGGAACGCCTTACTTATAAAGTAGACGGGTTTTTGTAATCCGTCCTCCTCCCTAATTAGGGCCGCGCTGACTACTGCTTGCGAAACTTCCAAATAGAGGTAGAGTACTTCCCCAGGCTTTGATGGGCTGAGCAATGGTGGGGATGATAGATACTTCTTCAAATCCTCAAATGCCTTCTGGAATTCGTCCGTCCACACGAACGATTTTCTCAATGTACGAAAAAATGGAAGACATTTGTTCGTCGCCTTCAAGACGAACCTATTTAGGGCTGCAATTTTACCGTTCAATTTTTGCACATCTTTGATCGTTTTTGGCGGTTCTAACTCCATGATGGCCCGAACTCTCTCCGGATTAACTTCTATACCTCTATAGGAACCATGAATCCTAAAAACTTCCCTGCCATTACCCAAAATACACACTTGTTCGGATTTAACTTCATATTGTACAACCGGAAAGTGTCGAAGGTTTCCTGTAAGTCTTTCAGGTGGTCATGTTCGAGAAGGCTCTTTACAAACATGTCATCGACATACACTTGTACGTTCCTCCCAATCTGGTGCACAAACATTTTTTTCATTAATCTCTGATACGTTGCTCCCGCATTCTCGAGCCCAAACAGCATCACTTTATAGCAAAAAAGCCCCTGGCTTGTGACAAAGGAGGTTTTTCTCTTGATCAGCCTTATCCATCTTGATTTGATTGTAGTTGGAGAAGGCATCCATGAAGCTCAAGAGTTGGTGTCTTGCCGTTGAGTCTACTAGTGTTTCGATCCGAGGTAACGGGTAACTGTCCTTTAGGCATGCCCTGTTGAGGTCCGTGAAGTCGTCGCACATTCGCCACTTCCCGTTAGCTTTTTTGACCATCACCACGTTTGCTAACCAGTCGAGGTAATATACCTCCCGAATGAAGTTTGCCTCAAGTAGCTTCCTGACCTCCTTGGCTATTGCTTTGTCCCACTCTTGGGTGAATACTCGCTTTTTCTGTCTCATGAGCGAAAATGTGGGGTTCACATTCAACTTGTGAACTATGACTGAGCGATTAATCCTTGGCATGTCCTCGTGGCTCCAAGGGAAAACATCCTGATTCGTCCTTAGGAATGCTATGAGGGCCTGCCGTGTGGATTGGCTGGCCAATGTCCCCATTCTAGTCGTCCGTCCGGGTCTTAACTTGTCTAGAGTTACTTCTTCTAGTTCCTAGACCGATTTCGTTACGACCCACTGCTCTTCTATGCACATGGCTTGCTGGTGGTCATCTATCTCCAGCATGGCTATGTAGCACTCGTGGGCGGCTACCTGATTTCATCGTAACTCCCTGACCCCATACTCTGTGGGGAATTTAATCATTAGGTGGTACGTGGAAGTTGCTGCTTTCCAGGTGTTAAGGGTAGGTCATCCAAGGATAGTGTTCTATGCCAATGAGCAGTCGACTACGAGGAATGTCACATCCCGAGTGATCTGCTGAGGATAATCGCCTACCGTCATCGAAAGTGTGACCGCACCTAATGGGAATACTCTCGTTCCTCCAAATCCCGCCAACGGGGCGTGTGTTGGTATCACCCGTTCCCTATCAATCATCATTTGCTAGAACGCAGGTAATATAGGATGTCTGCCGAGTTGCCATTGTCGACCAACACTCGATGCATGTTATACTCTCCCACTCGTAGGGTAACAACCAACGCATCGTCATGCGGATGGTGAAGACGTCGTGCATCTTCCTCTGAGAATCCAACGACTGGGCTATCTTTTCGTGCTATCTTTGGTACTGAGCCCGTCAGCTGGACGTTCTGAACCATTCGGGGATAAGTTTTTTGGGCCTTCTTAGACGACCCAGTTATTGATGTTCCTCCTACAATCATCCTTATGTCTCTGATTGAGGGTATAGGACGATCATTATCCCTTCGGGGCTGCTGCTCTTGAGGTGGCAGATCCATCTTCTCTTTCCTGACAAACTTTTGTAATTTCCCTTGTCTGATAAAGGCTTCTATCTGTTGCTTTAAATCATAGCAATCTACTGTGTCGTGACCGTGGTCGCGGTGGAAGCAGCAATATTTGTCTCTTGATCTTTTGCTGGGGTCTCCTTTTAATTTCCTGTGGAAGGTTAGAGCCCCCTCATCCTTGATTTGCATTAGGACTTGTTCTATTGGGGCGGTTAATGGGGAGAAGCTCATGAACCTCCCCTCTGGTGGCTTAGAGCGTCGCTCATCCCTGCGGTCCCCTATTCAATCGCTTTGATCCTTGGTCCTGTCGTGCTTCTTCCTGTCGTTCCTTTTTCCTGGGTTTTTCCTTTAGGGCTTACAATGCGTCTTCAGCGTTCATGTATTTGGTTGCTCTGTAGAGTACTTCTGACATGGTTTTAGGGTCGTTATTGTATAAAGAGAATAGAAATTTGCCCTTCCGTAACCCGTTTGTGAAAGCCATTACCAGTATTTTGTCGTTAGCTTCGTCTATTAAGAGCGCTTCCTTATTAAAGCGCGTTATGTAGGTCCTTAGCATCTCGCCCTCCTGTTGCTTAATACTCATCAGGCAGGCCGTGGACTTCTTATACTTGTGCCCTCCAATGAAGTGCGTAGTTAACTGAGCGCTCAGCTCCTTGAAGGTGCTGATGGAGTTTGGCGTCAGTCGACTGAATCATACCCTTGCGGGGCCTTTGAGTGTTGTAGGGAAGGCCCTGCACATGATCTCGTTTACTACCCCCTGAAGATACATTAGGGTCTTGAAAGTTTCTAGATGGTCCAGAGGGCCCTTCACTTCGTCGTAGCTATCCATATGCGGCATGCGAAATTTATAGGGTAAGGGGAAGGAGTTCACGGCCGCAGTGAAAGGCGAATCGGTGCGATTGACTAGATCGTGAAGATCACTAGAAACTCGCCCCTTGAGTGCGTTCATCATAACCTCCATTTGTTCTCTCATCGCTTGCATCTCTGCGACAACATGTGGTGGAGTCGCATCTGTGAGGGATGGCATGGTCAAGTTCTGCCTCTCCGGTCTGCTTGGGGCGTGGCTACCTTCAGGTTTCTCCTGGTTTTTTCTTGCAGCGCTGGTCCCTTCTTGGTCTTCTTGTTGGTCATTCGGTGCTGCATTCTTCTAGCGCAGCTATTCTTCCAAGTCGAGGTTTTGTTTAGTGAGGCATTCCATGGCAGCAGCAAGAGTTCAAATTTGTCTCTCAAGGGCAGTCGTGGGTGGTTCCTCTCCTTGAACGTCGTTAGTGGTTGCCATCGAGTGAATGAGTACCATGCAACCCTTTAGTCCAAGAAACAATAGTATGGCTTATGAATCTCAACTAAGTTTCCCACAGACAGTGCCAACTGATGATGTCAAGAAATTCACCAGTAAGCCACACGATACCTATGCGCTCGAATGTAAACCTGCATAACAAAGAAAAGAAAAACCTTGCGAAGAGCACTGATGTGGTGTCGGCTAAGTACCCTCCGAAGGTCAAGTTAGAACTTCTTTAACTCTAGAGTGCTAGAGAGGGTTAGTTGTGCGTACCTTAGTTTATGAGGGTATTGGAGCTTTTATAGTAGTAAAGGATTGACATCTCCTCCTTGGCGGGAAAGTCTTTTCCTTATAGGACTCTTCTTATATAATCCTAAACTTGATGGACAAGGTGTTTCCTTGTGGAGAAGACTCATTAACGAGCGTATCTTCTAGCACTTTACTTGTGCTAGAATTCCATTTATGTGCTCTGTGGATATTGGACCCATCCAGCCTCGGCCCACATGGGAAGGCCTGTCAAGAGGACGGCCCGTTAGGAGGATGGCCCGTCAGGCCCATATTTATGGAGATTTTTCCCTCTTCAAATATTAAACAAGATTTAATGGGTCAAAATAAGCCTGTAAATTTCGGATTACATGTAAACAATAAAAAAAAAAAAAATTATAGCTTTTTATTTCTCTCTCTACATGCCATAACATGCTTTTAAAAATTACAGATTTGAAAATTAAAAATTACTTAAACTTTTAATTTTAGCATGCATATAGGATTATATATTTCAAAGATCATGGTTTCATTCAAGAGTGAAAACAAGCATAAAACGGCTCTGATACCAATGTTGAATAATTATATACTTTACTAGAGGTCATTTAGACACATACCTTTGGTGGAACAGATCACCAAATTACCAGATCTTGTTATTTTCTTGCTTTATGAACTCCTCACGATCTCCTTTGTGGAACACCTCCAAATTGCAGGAGAGGCTACTAGAGTCTCTCCTAATTTCCATGCTCAAAATTCTAGGGAATAATAGATGGTGTCCCAAACAGATGGCTTATTTTGAGAGAGCACTCAAAACTATACGTATGTTCACTCACTATGTCTAACATCAATCTGACTAATGTAGGAGTATTTTAAATACTAGTAGAGATTCACTTACTATCAGATATGTGTGATCCCTAAAAGATCTCATCTCTTAAGTTTAAATTACCCCACTACTGATATTGATAACTCATACCAATATCAGTTAGTATAAATTTAAACTTACTTATTAGATAACCCATGTGGACAATCCATGGGCCGTGGTTTATGGGTTGGATCAAAACCAGCCCAATTTTTAGCATATACTTTCAAATGGGAGAGAGTGTGTGTGTGTGTGTGTGTGTGTGTGTGTGTCTGTGTGAGGTAGTGTTTAGAAAAGAGAGAAAATCTAGAAAGAGATAGAGAGCTTACCTAACTAGCTTTCAGCTTCTTCACTGCCCAGTTAATTGCCTTGACCCCAAAAAACAAAGCAGCATCAGTGAAGCAATTGAATGGTTCTTCTCTGCTCCTACTGTTGCTAGACTCATCCACAAATAACTCTTCAAATACAAAGAATGCAATTAGAAATATAAGTCCCCCACAAATAAAATTATAAAAGCCAAAGAGACATGGAAAGTAGGTTCCTGATGATCTGCACAACAAGCCAAAAGCAATTTGTTACTGATGCTCATTTCCTGCCCATCCCACTAAAGGAATTTTCAGGGCAGCACCTAAAACAGATGCTTCAAGAGCTCATTTATCAGCTTTAGACAGATGATTGAAATGAAAAAAAAAAGGGAATGAAAAGACTAATAACTAGTACTATAACCTTTAGCACATAATTAGTTACTATCATATAGCTACTTTATGCAGAATCCGATTGTTGTTTATCTACATATCATACAAATGATTGTGAAGTTATCGAAAAACATGTGTAAGGTTGAATTTAATCAACCATCTTGTTGGCTTTATTCCGTGACTATTTTGTTTGTAATTTAGCACTTAGTAACCCTGTATTTAGGTGGGAAAATTGTAAGGGTAGTGTGTGAGAAGATATGAAGAAAAGCTCAAATATGTGCAAAAAAGCAGAGCTTCGCGGTTAGGACTCGCGGGTGGATCACGACTGGCAAGTCGCCAAATGCAAGCACGTGAGATGCACACAGGGAAGCTGAAGGGTCGCTCCAGCTGTCACACTACAGGACAAAAGTCCTAGGCTGGCCAGGCCATTACGTCGCGACTTGAACTCGTGACTTGGACAAGCCGCGAGACCAAGCCGCCAATTTACCCTGTTTGGCAAAAACTGTCTCTTCGTATTCTTTTCTCACCACACTATATAAAGACCCTTATACCCACTATATTGAGAGAACTTCTAGAGAGAATTTTGTGAGAGAAATCCTAGAGAAAAATAAGATTGCCTCATCCCCAATCTTCACCTTAGAGACTCTATAAATTCCTCTTCTCTCTTCCTCTCCATTGTTATACCTTTGAGAGGCATTTTACCAAATCCTCATCTCACCACATCCATGTCTGTGAGAAGGTTCATTTGGTGCTGTTGCGAAGCAGTTAGGAAGGAACCAATCTACATTGGTTGATGCTATGGTCTAGTAGCGGAATCCGGGAAGCTAAAGAAGAAATAGGTTCAGCGTAACCTCGTTGGAGCAAGAAGCTTGGAGGGCTTAGGTACTTTGGTAGATTAGGCTTAAAGGGTCTTCTGCTGTTCATGCATCCCAACTATATTCTTTAGTGGATATTTGACCGCTTGGAGGGCGGCGGAGAGGTTTTACGCCGAGGGCTTCGGTTTCCTCTTCGATAACACATCGTATGTTGTCCATGTGTTTGCATCTTCCTTCCTTTATCTTTGCCTTATATTTATTGTTGTGGATGTGTTTATATTTGACTTAGATTATTTATCAATTCTGTTATAAGCTTGTTATCATGTTCCGCACATTAACTGTTTGATATTAAGCTTGAATTGGTAATTTTGTATTTGGGGTCTAAACGTTCAAGGGTGTTTCATACCCAAATTGAACTTTCAACATGTAATGTTCATAAACTCTTCTCCCATTTAATTTGATCACGTTAACTGAATTTTCCCAAAAAAAAAAAAAAAAAAAAACCTTTTCATAACACTTAATACTCATCACAGTTTGAGACTAATAAGAAATCTTGATATGGATATTAAAGAGGGTTCTAAGCTTACCATATAGAAGGTTTGCCAAGCTCCCATTACTCATGAACTCATATATCAACATGTGCAGTGGCAGCAGGTCTTGCACTGGCAGCAATGGGTTGTGAAGGCTCATTTGAATCAGGTTGAGCAGCTTCTATTAATCCATGACCTAGTACTACAAAAAATAAATCAATTAATAAAAAAAATAAATAAAAGAAAAAAAAAATATTACATAGACATGCAGAAAATGGAGCAAAAAAATACATTACACTCTTAAACCCACAACCTTACCCTCCTTCATGAATCATGTCATTTGGGCTAGATTTCATTGGACCAAAAGAAAATATTACACCTACTTTAGTGCAGGAAAAAATAAATAAAGTGTTGAGAATAGCTTAAAGTATACAACAAAGAAAAAAATGTATCAGAACCCATGTGAGACCCTCGCTAGCACGCCCATATCCAGAATTCAAAGCTCAAAAAGGCCAATGAAGATTATATAGCTATACATACAGCCAATATAAGGATGCACATTTTTTGAATATTTTAAAAATCCAAACCGTACTTGCTTTTTGAATTGAAATTGCCCCAATTTGATTGCATCCAACTATCAAAGAAACTACGAATGATTATAATTTCCAAATTATTTAAAGGTGTGAATCTGTCTTACGCATATATGAATAAGAAATATGCTTAGAAATAGCTATTGTAACTTTAAATGAATACCATGATTTTTAAAGTATATGAAGTGGCTATGATATGAAATTTCAACTACATTACTAAGTGCGTACGAAGTGTTTGAGAAAATGTCTAAATAGGCTCCTTTGTGAGTGTGTTTGTTATTTGTTCGTGCTTTCCACTTGGACTTGCACGTTTTAAGTTTTTCAAACATTGTAGATTGCATTCAGCTAGATTGTCTTGGAAAATTTCATTACCACAAATCATAGGAAACAAGGAAAAGAGGTCCCACAAAGGAAACTCAAAAACCTTGCCCAGAACAGACCTCACACAAAGCAGTGTTGGAAAAATTGGTTTTGCATCTCATATAAAACACGCAACAAAAGCAACACATGGATCTACTTTATTCATGAGAGATAACATATAACCTTAAATTCTAGAACAAAGAAATGTATTGCATATGAGGTTAGGTTTGAAAACTCTTCAGATGGAGGGTATGTTTGTAATATGACAAGTGAGTACCACCTTGCTGGTGACTTTATTGTTCGTAAAATTGGTTTTACATCTCATACAAAACCCAAAGCGAAAGCAACACAAGGATCTACTTTATTAATGAGAAATAACATATAACCTTGAATTCTAGAACAAAGAAAAGAAAGCGTACCTTCAATCTTCATCCCAATTTCACATGATGCTTAAGATGAGTGGTCTCTTAATCAGTTATTAAGTTTTTTTTATTTATTTTCCTTTTGTAAAAGTATGTTCAAAGATACTACAGAGAAGATACTACAGAGAAAAACTATTTTTTTTTCTTCTTCTTTTAATCATACGTATGTTTTAATTGACTTGGTAGTTACTTTATTTAATAACTCTTATTAAATAAATAACTGATTATCTAATTGGGTTCACCTGTTCGGCCAACCTAATTGGGGTTTAGTGCGTGGCTTGGGATGAGACCAAAAGGACAAATAAGGCTCTAGCTCCAATGAGTTTCGGGCTTAACTGTCAACTCTTGACAAGCCTAAAGTTACCATTAATTATATAACAAATACCACTATGGAAATATAATTGCACTCTAGACCTTATTAATAAATTATATCCCAAGACTCTAATATAATATCATTTGACCCTTCTATGAAATATCCATAGTAAACAAAGTTATAATAAACTGTCATTTTGTAAACAATTATTTTATTCCTTGAGTCTCGGTTTAATATTTTAGTTATTCATATTTAAGAAATCTAATTTCATTATGTAAAGTTGTGATTTCCAACTAGCCTTTGTTGGCTTTAATTCCATGCCAATTTTTATTTTAATTCCTTCAATAATTTCCATGTATTTATGTGGGTTTATTTGTAAGAGATAAGTGCGAGAGATTGGTGAAGAATCAAGCTTCAAAAGATGAATCAGTGCAGTTCATGACTAGCTTGCGAGAAGCTCACAAGAAAGCAACCTGCGAAAAGGCCATGTGTGAAGCACATAACTAGAAGTTGAAGAGTCATGCTAGTTTGTCATTTCGCAAGTACTTCGCAAGAAAAGTCATCTCGCAAGGTACCCGCGAAACATTCTGTTTGACAAAAAGTCAAGTTACTTTACCAAATTCTTTATCCACACTATATATACTCTCATTACCCACGAATTGTAAGGAGTACTTTTCAGAGAAAGAACCCTAATAAATGCATTTGAGAGTTAGAGATTGTTATACCCACAATCATCTACCTATTACCTCTTGGTTTTCCTTTACTCCTACCTCTCCATCTCTACATCCTTGAGAGGTTCTTAGTGATGGAAATATGCATGTATGCAGTGGAAAATTAACGGATTCACTTCATTTGCAATTGATAACATGTACTATGTAAATTTCAAAATATAAGAACAAGAGAGTGTACCTTGATATGGTGAATTTCAAAACAAAGATTAGAAGTTCTTGGGACACTTTTAATCTTCACTCCAATTCCACTAATGCCCAATATGTATGGTCTCTCAATCAGTTATATGTGTATGTTCTAAAGAGAATGAGAGAGTGTCCAACACTTACATACATACCATTTCATGAACTTGTTGTTGTCACTTTTTAATTCTGTATGTTTCTCTCAATATAACTGATTATCTAATTGGGTCAGCCTTTTGGGCCTTTCCCATTGGGATTTAATATGTGTTTGGAGTGGGACTAAAAGGGAACAAATAAGACACTAGCTCCAATGGGCCTTGTGCTTTTCTTTCAACTCTTGATAAGTCCAAAGTTACCATTAATTATATTTAATACTAGTATATAAATATAATTACACTCTAGGCCCTATTAATAAATTATATCCCAAGACTTTATTGTACATGCAACTCCTTCATAAAATATTCGTAGTAACACAAAGCCATGAATGAAGACTGCCACTTTATGAATTACTACATCTTAATCCTTAAGTACCTGGTTTAGTCCTTTAAGTTATTCATTATATATTTATGAAATCCAATTTCATAAACATATACTTTAGTAATTTCTTACTAAAGTGGTTAGGCTTAACTCTCTGAATAACAAACCTATTAAACTTATCTCCAGGGAATATTTTGTATCTCCTTTAAGAGACTATGAATTTCATCTTGAGAATATATGTTTTATCAACACTATATGTGGTTGCCCAACATACTGAGGTTTTGACCGTTACTTTAGATCTTACTCATGATATATCAAAGTAACCTACACTTCATGATCAAGTTCATTATTCTCTCAGGATTAAGAATTCATGTAAATAAAAGTTGTGATATTTATTATTCAATTAACAGTCGTTAGGAGAATAATAAATCTCACAGCGATCCAGTTCAATATGTCTTAACTCTTAAAACATATCAACTAGAAGTCTTCACTTCCATGATCAAAACAAATCATCTTAATTGATATGTTATAGTCTTCGCAGATGAAATGCCCAATTTCATCACGACTACGAACTAAAATTCTGAATTTACAAAGAACTTATGAGTTATATCTTCTGTGACTAAATCACATAAATCACATACTATGCATTTCATGGACTATATATGATAATGTCTGAATATTTATGTTACCATTATTTTAGATAATAATAAAATAATTTTATTAAACACAATATTAAGTCATACAAAATGTCATACTTAATATCATACATAGCATCATACAATATGATTTAAGGGCACTAATCTTAACATAGGTATGGTAAATGTTTGGGCCAAGTGTTAAAATTAGTGCCTTTAAATCTTATTGTATGATGCTATGTATGATATTAAGTATGACTTAATATTGTGTTTAATAAAGTTGTTTTATTATTATCTAAAATAATGGTAACATGAATATTTATACATTATCGTATAGTCCATGAGATGCATAGTATGTGATTTATGTGATTTAGTCACAGAAGATATAAGTCACAAGTTCTTTGTAAATTTAGAATTTTAGTTCATAGCCGGTGATGAAATTGGGCATTTCATCTACGAAGATTATAACATATCAACTAAAATGATTTGTCTTAATCATGGAAATGGAGACTTCTAGTTGATATGTTGATATGTTTTAAGAGTTAAGACATATTGAACTGAACCGCTATGAGATTTATTATTTTCCTAACGACTGTCAATTGAATAATAAATCTCATGACTTCTATTTATATGAACTCTTAATCCTAAGAGAATAATTGATCTGATCATGAAGTGTAGGTTGATTTGATATATCAGGAGTGAGATCTAAAGTAACGGTCAAAACCTTAGTATGTTGTGCAACCACATTTAGTGTTGATAGAACATATATTCTCAAGATGGAATTCATAGTATCTTAACGAAGATATAAAATATTCTCTTGAAATAAGTTTAATGGGTTCAGTTATTCAGAGAGTTAGGCCTAATCACTTTGGTAAGAAATTAGTAAAATATATATTTATGAAATTGGATTTCATAAATATATAATGAATAACTTAAAAGGATTAAATCGAGTACTCAAGGATTAAGATGTAGTAATCTACAAAGTGACAGTTTTCATTCATGACTTTATATTACTGCAAATATTTTATGAAAAGGTTGCATGTATAATAAGGTCTTGGGATATAATTTATTAATAAGGCCTAGAGTGCAATTATATTTATATAGTGGTATTAAATATAATTAATGGTAACTTTGGACTTGTCAAGAGTTGATAGAAAAACCCAAGGCCCATTGAAGCTAGTGTCTTATTTGTTCCCTTTTTGGTTCCACTCCAAGCCACATACTAGAGCCCAATTAGAAAGACCTAAAAGGCCAGCTCAATTAGATAATCAGTTATATTGAGAAAAACATATAAAATTAAAAAGTGAACAACAAGTTCATGAAATAGTATGTTTGTGAGTGTTAGACAGTCTCTCATTTTCTTTAGAACATACACATATAACTGATTGAGAGACCACACATCTTGAGCATTGGTGGAATTGGAGTGAAGTGTTCCCAAGAACTTCTAATCTTTAGTTTTGAAATTCACTACACCAAGGTACACTCTCTTGTTCTATATTCTAAAATTTACATAGTACATGTTATCAATTACGAATAAAGTAGATCCATTAATTTTTCGTTGCGTACATACATATTTCCATCAACCCAATTCCAATCTGAGTGTTAAGTGAGGTTTTGGTACTGTTGGGAAGTATTGGAAGGAGCCATTTAGTGGCGGATGTAAACGGGCTGAATTGTGGGATCCGAAAAGTTAGAGAAGACAAGACTCTAAGAAGTCCGTTGGTAACAGGAGCTTGGAGGGCTCAAGTACATTGGGTAAACTAGGCTTAGAGGGTCTTTTGTTATTCGTGTACTCCAACTTTATTCTCTAGTGGATCGATTTCAACTTGGAGGGTCGCAGAGAGGTTTTTCGTCGAGTTCTTCAATCATTTCCCTGTATTTATATGGGTTTATTTGTAAGGGATGAGTGTGAGAGACTGGTGAAGAATTAAGCTTCAAAAGATGAATCAGTGCAGTTCGCGACTAGCTTATGAGAAGCTCTCGATAAAGCAATCTACGAAAAGACCTGGTGTGAAGCAAATGACTAGAAGCTGAAAAGTCATGCCAGCTTGTCATTTTTTGAGTACTTCGCGAAAAAGGCCATCTCACAAGGTACCCGTAAAACACTCTGTTTGGCAAAAAGTTAAGTTGCTTTACCAAATACTTTACCCGCACTATATATACCCTCATTACCCCCGAATTGCAAGGAGTGCTTTTCAAAGAGAAAACCCTGGTAACTACACTTGAGAGTTAGAGATTGTTATACCCACAATCATCTACACATTATCTCTTGGTTTTTCTCTACTCCTACCTCTCCATCTCTACATCCTTGAGAGGTTTTTAGCCCAAACACTTATCACATCAAATCTGAGTGTTAAATGAGGTTTTGGGGCTGTTGGGAAGTATTGGAAGGAGCCATTTAGTGGCGGATGCAATCGGGCTAATTGCAGGATCCAAAAAGTTAAAGAAGACAAGACTTCAAGAAGTCCATTAGTAGTTAGAGCTTGGAGGGCTCAAGTACATGGGGTAGACTAGGCTTGGAGGGTCTTTTGTTATTCGTGTACTCTAACTTTATCCTCTAATGGATTGATTTCGACTTGGAGGGTTGCGGAGAGGTTTTTCGCAGAGTTCTTCGGTTTTCTTTTCGATAACACATCTTGGTGTTATCTTGTATTTGCATCTTTCTTCATACTCTATAAGCTTTCAATTTATTGTTCATTGTGGTTGGATATGGCTTAGAGTAGCATTATTGACATATTGCGCTTATTTACTCTTATTCCACACTTTGATAATTTAGGGTAAAAGAAATCTAGTAGTAATTTTTAATTTGGGGTCTAAACAAGTTCTAGTGTTTCACACTAATTTGAGCTTTCTATTGGTATCAGGGCGGGTACACTTATTTTGGTTTAAATACCTAAGTGTAATCCTTAACCATTTATGTTTATTACTATGGATAGTGGTTTGTATGCTTCGTTGCATGTTTTGAATGATGTTGATTGTAACATGCCATGTGTTTGTGAAAATGCGTCTATGAGTGTTAATCCTCATGATTGTGATGACATGTTACATGAACCTATGGGTGTTGTTAAAGTTCCAAATGTCAAACTCTTGAAGAAAAGGTTTAAGAAGTTTCATGAGAATTTGAGCAAGTTTACTAGTGAAAATGATGATTTGATTGCTAAGCTCAATGAATCCAACAAATTGGTTGAAAAATATATGAAACTTGCTAAAAATTCTTTTGAAAAGTTGAAAGAGTTTGAATGTGGACTTGGATGCTAAACTTGTTTTGTCTAACAAACTTCTTGATGATCTTAAATGTGAAAATGAATCTCTTAAGATGCATGTCAAGTGTTTGATTGCTGAACCTATTGCTAAAAAGGAAGAAAATCTTTGTTGTAATCATGTTGTGTTGCCCGATTTTGTGCCTATTGTGAGTTCTACCTCTAAAGACAAATCGGTATACATCCCTCCACACAAAAGAAACCAAAAAGTGGAGAGAAAGGCTCTTAAGCCTAAGCCTTCGTTTAGGTCTCATCCTAGGGATTTGAATGGATCTAAGTTTGTTCCTACTTGCCACCATTGCGATGTGATCGGTCACATAAGATCTCAATGTTCCATGTTAAAGAGAAAACAAAACCATGTTGCTAAATCCCTCGCTAAAAAACCTAGTGGAACTAAACACATTGTTTGTCACCATTGTGGTGCCTTTGGTCATCTTAGACCTCATTACTCTAGGTTTCAAGCTCTTAAAAGAATCAAAAGAAAAGAGAAACTTGAGCTTCTTGGAAGTTGTGCTTTGCAAGCTAAACCGGATTTGATTAAAAGTGGTAAGTTGTTGAAGCATTGATTAATGCTTTTACCTCCTTGTTTATGTGCATCTTTGGTTCTCATTCTTCCAACCCTCATCTCTCTTTTCATGAGACACTTATTCCAAATAATCATTTTGTTTGGATGAGGAAGGATTCCTATGGTTGTGCTTATACTCTTTTGATCCTTGATCTAATTATTTCAATCTTTATAGGACTCTTTATGCATTAGATGCTTCATTATCATGCATTTGTGCATCTTGCATTTCTTTATATGCATTGTTTTTGTTGATCTTACTTTAAAGCTTTGTTTTTTAGTGTGTCAAAAATTCAAAAACCCATAAATAGTATAAAATCTCAAAAATTTTGATCGCTTGTGTTGTGTATATCACATGTTGAGTTTGGCCTAGTACCTTCGTACTAACAGCGTAGTGCATTTACGAGCTTAGTTTGTTATGTATGCATAATTTTTTAAGTGTGAGCAAAATCTAGAAATCTACATTTGATTGTTATAAATAGATCTTCAAGCTTGTCATAAATGATTAGTCAATAGTCTTGTTTAATCTTGATACATGCGTAGACTTGTGCCTATATATCTCATCACATTTATTTATTTTTATATAAAAAGCTCTACAAACGTCAATCTCTAAAAAGAGAAAGAGCTAAAAAACCCTTGCTTCGAGAACTAGTTTAACTAGGAAAAGGTGGAGCAAATTGTGTCCAAAAATGTATGATGCCAAAGGCAAAAGCTTATTCATTAAAGAAAATATAAAATATTTCATGGCATCGTTGCTTAAAAATTGAGTTGTATTGATCAAAAATTATGAAAAATGGAAGCCAAATGAAAAGCTTTCAATCAAATGTAAACACTTTGGTGGGGGGTCATATATGTTCATTTCTACTAGTGAGATAGGTCACTTGACTTCGTGCTAGTTGTGTATGACTTGATTGAATTGATCATTGAAGCTTTATACTAGACTATGGCCTAGTTCATACTTGATTCACACATACAACACATAAGACTAATGTTTAATGAATGCCTATTTCATTTGTGTGATTGTACGTGTTCAAATGTGACTTGTGTATACTCAATTGCTTGATGATCAAACTCAAAAAGATTTTTGAGTATTTTATTTGTTTTTGAAAGTGTTTTGGTGTATCACTTGTGTTTTGAGAGTTTTTCCAAAAAGCTAAATATTTTTTGTTGAAAAACTCATCAAGAGGCATTTTCATGAGTAAGTTGTGAGAAAAGGTATCTCGCAGCCTAACCACGAAAATGAGGAAGCTAATTTTTATTTCTTCCAAAATTTTACACAAAGAGTTTTGCGACTCCCTTACGACTGCTTCGCAAGAAACAACTTCCCGCGAAACTTGTCGTGTGCATTTAAGGCATTTCGCGAGTATCCCGCGAGTACTTCGCGAGAAGCTATCTTGCGAAATAAGCGGATTTTCAGTTTTTAAAAGGGCAAATAGTGACAGTTTTTTCAAAAATTTCTTTTTGCCTCCTCCGTGCCTTTCTCAACCCAAAACACTATTTTCCCTCAAATCTCAACCAAAACTTAGAGGATTTCAACTCTAAGACTTATCTAAGGTATGTTTCAACATCTTTTACTCTTTGATTCCTTAGATTAAGCTTTAGATTCTTAGATTTCTAGGGTTGGGGTTATTTTGAAAGGGGTTGGGAAAACTTCAATTTTTGTCAAATCTTTTCATTTTTTTTTATTGGTCTGTGTCCCTTTGAGTTTGTTTGTGTTTTTGTTGGCCCTTTGTGATAAAAATAACATGTATTTAGGCAAGTTTTTCATATGTTCATGCATTGTTTCATATGTTAGTGTAGTGTGTGCACTCTAAGTGTTTGATATAATGCCTATATAGTATTTTTTTTTTCATTGTTTTGGATTCCATTGAGAACCAATTTTTGCGGATTACCATGATTATACATGTTTAACATGTTTTGATCATTGGTTGTGTGTTTTACACATTTTGCCCTATGTTTGTTTGTTCTTGCATTGCTCATGCATTACACATGCACACCATAAGCACTCTTGATGCACACATTCTAACACTTGACATGTTTTGCATACATTCATGCCATTTAAGTCCTTTTAGACCTTTAGCACTTACAACATGTCCCTGTGTCTATGTTTGCTTGTCTATTTCCATTTTAGGACAACTTTTCTTAATTTGTTCTTTTTTATGGACTAACTTGTACCTAATCAAATTTGTTACCATGTTTGTGTATGGTTTGTGTGTTTGTTTGTTCTGTAGATGTCTCCTCGTAAGTCAGCTATAAAGAAATCAGCAAAGCGTCCTCACCACTCCCCTGATTCATTTAGAAATAGCAATGCTAACATGGCTTACTATGATCACTACAAAAATGCTTCGATCGCCATGGAAACGAGTATGGACATTGAGTCATTGGAGAATGCATTCATTCCGGAAGTGTTCAAGGAAAGGGCATGGACCAAATTGCTAAAGCCTATCGGTGATGTGTATGAATGCATCATCAAGGAATTCTTTGCAAATGCGTTTGTGGACGGCGACCACATCAACTGCTGGGTCAAGGAGAGAAAGTCCACTGTCTCCAAAGAATCAATCCAAGAGCTGTTGGAGATCCGTCCAACAACTCCAGACACCTCTCTACACTATGATGAGAGGAAAGAGAAGATTGAGCCTCTTGTGGAAGTTCTTGGAGGTTAACTCAAGAAGAAGGCCTTGCACACAATTGAGTTTTCTCCAGAGATGAGGGCTTTGGCCTATATCATGATCTTCAACCTTTATCCGATGAAGAATTTGACTACATTGTCGGGGCCAAGGACCATTTTCCTTTATGATCTCTTCACTCACAAAGAGATTGATATTTGTGGTCACATCTACCATCTCTTCATCAAGTGCATCAAGAAGAGAGATTCAAGGCTAACTCTACCATTCCCAAGCCTTGTTATGTTTCTAATATCAAGGGCAAGGGTGAAGATTCCAAGTGGTCTTCTGGTCATGCAAAGGGAAGAACCAATTAGTGAACACACCATTATCCAGAATAAAACTCACATTCCCGGTCTAGAAGCTGGTGCATCTCAAATCCCAAGAGATGAAGTTGTAGAAGAAGGTGGCAACACCAAAGAGGAGATTAATTGATTCACTTCCGTATCGAAGGATACACCACAGCCTTCTTCTTAAGCACAAGCTAGAGCACCCGACCGCCTTAATTTTATACTTGGAAGGGTAGAAGAAATGCATGCCATGCTGACCTCATATATCGACTACTCCATGAGGCAGTTCACATACCTTTTAAGGCCAAATCACTACCCTTTCTTCTCAAATTCAAGACCTAGAGAGATCAGACTCAGAGTTCAATGCCTTCTAGGACCTTTGGCCATTTCGATCAAAAAGGGGGAGTAGATTGGCTTAAGGGGGAGTACAACCTAAGGGGGAGTAGTAAAACCATTGGTGGTTTATTTTGTATCTAGTTTATGTTTATTTGCAGTTCTTTTGTTTAAAGCTTTCAAGTACTTTAGTTTAAAACATAGTTTTTCTTTAGTACTTTGTGTACCTTGGTTTTTATAGCCGTTCCTTGATGCTTTTAGTTATCTATTGCTTCTCGCTTTAGTTTCTTTAATTCATCATGTGGTTTGTTGGACATGCAAGTAATTTTTGCATTGCTCTTAATTGCATTGTATGTTCGGATGATCATTTACCTGTTATATGTTCATTGTGGTCATTTCTAATGACTGTCTATGTATGATCAAGTTATGCTATATTTTCACATATCTTGCATTTATCTTGATCGCATTTTACTTGTTTTTTATACATGCCTTGTGTTCTACTTGTCTCGTGCTTAATAAAGTTTATTTGTTATGTGTAAGTGTTTCAGGATACAAATATATATGGTTTAAGTGCTTCACATCTTTTAGATTAAGGTTTGAGTGGGTTTAGTACTTCAAGGAACAAGAGTTCAAGTCTAGCATTGAAGTTATGCAAGTCTGTGTAAGAAACAAGTGAAGAAGTGTTGTCATTAAAACTCGACAGATAATATCTATCGAGGTTTAATAAGGAATCTTGACAGCTGCTCGACAGAAACAGTATCTATCGAGAATTAAGAAATTTAGATTTCCAAAACTGTTTTTCATGCATATCCAAGTTATTTGTGTAGGGTTTCTTTCTTCACAATTCTAGACATATATAAGGATTATTTTAAGGGTCGTTAAAGGCGATCCAAGGTTATGCAACTTGATGCAAAGTCATTGTGCATGCATATTGTGACTGGAGACAATTGTCTTAGTTCATCATATTCTTTGTAGAAACTGCTGCGTCTTTGCGCCAAAGGTTTTGTAACCAAGGAGCTTCTTGATCTTCATTGTTTGGATGAACTGAAGAACTTTGTAGCCAACATCTTTCTCAAAGTTGGTGTGTTAGTCACACACTTGGATCCGTGCATCAATTGGTTAGTTACTTATTGGGAGCTGTGCATTAAAAGGATAGATTGTTACTACATTGAAAGTCCAATTAAGTATTGGGGTAAGGGTTCAACTATAGATTGGCATTAGATACTAGGATTCCTTTTATTTGTAACTGCTTGTTTTGATAATAGTAGATTCTCAGAAGTGGTGACCTTAAATTAAACCGATGGAGTTTTACCTTGGAGGTTTTCCCCATTCATAAACAAATCACTCATGTCAAATTTAATTTCTGCTGCATTTAGTTATTTGGTAATTTGTTTGTGCTACCATGCTCATTGTATGTAATTGAATCTAATTAATTTCACTTGGCTAATTAATTTGATTAAGTTACCAAAGGGGTCATTACATTCTTGGCCTATCAACAACAAAATCCCACAAAATACAAGGAAATAATTTATTGCAATTACAACACTTTTTGTCATTGAATAAAGCCAACATAAAACATAGTTGCAAATCACAACTTTACAATCTCCCCCTTTGGCTATTCCGTGACAAAAATACCTTATAACAGACTTTAGACTTAAACGTGAGTTTAAGAATAATGGCAAAATTCACTCACACCTAAATCTAAAACTTGTGATAAACTTGGAACATATATACCTGTAACCTAAAACACTTGAACAAAACACATTAGGTCCTCAAGGTAAAACAAGTAATAAAAGGATAAGTATAATGTAACAAGTAAAAATGCGATCAAGTAAACATGATGTGAAACATATAAGCAACTTGATCAAACACATGACAGTCATATGGAAATTACTACAATGATCATATAGCAAAGCAAATGATCATCCGGACATGCAATCAATAAAGCACAATAGTATAAGGATGTATGCATGTCCAACACACAAACATGATACGATGAAAGCAACAAAGCATAGATACTAAATGTAACTCAAAGCACCATAAAGGAAAACAAGCAAACACACATAATGTAAAACAAACAAAACAAGGTTTTCTTATATGAAAAGTCTTCTCTCCCTTAGTACATGCATCTCACCTATGGCTTTCTCCCCCTAAGAATGTGCACAAGAAATAGAATTTCTCCCCCTGAGAATGTGCACAAGAGTCATATAAAAATGACAAAACTCTCCAGTATACTTTCTAGTATCCTTTCCCCCTTTTTGACATGAATAGACAAAGGGGTCAAGAAAAATGAGGTAAAGAAAAGAAGAGATGAACAAGGATAAGATGCATAAGGGGTATAAAATGAATGAGAAAATGAAGCTCAAACAAAAGACAAAATGTCTTAGAAAAATGCTACAAAGAGCAAAGAAATACATGACATGCTAAGGATATGGAAACAAGATATAGACCAAGGCATGGCAAGGGTAGCAAAGGTGTGTGCATGAGGGTGCATCAAGTGTGCATGTGTAATGCATGATCAATGCATAAACAAGCACTCATGGGGAAAAGTGTGTAAAACACACAACCAATGATCAAAATATATTAAACATGAATAAAAATGGTAAACCCCAAAATTTGGTACTCATCGAAGTCCAAAAGGAGGAAAAAAATACCATAGAGGCATTTTATCAAACACTTAATGTGCACACACTATACATATATGATGAACAATGCATTAACTTGTGAAAATCTACCCTTAATATGTGTTATTTTTGCCAAAAAGGGCCAACATCTAGAGCAAAACATCAAAAGAAACAAAACCTATACAAAAAATTTGACAAAAATTAAGTTTTCCCAACCCCTATGGTGAAAATTCCAACCATGAACACAAAACCCCCAAAAACATAATCTAAAGAGCAAAATCAATGAAAAGAATTAAATATTACCTTAGAGATGTTAATGGAATGAAAAAAAAATTGAATTTAGTTGGGTTTTGATGTAGAAACATTGAAATAAGGGTTTTGGAGAAGATGGGAGAAGTTTAAAACAAATGTCCCACGAATGGCCCTTTAAAAAGCTAATTTTGGGCATTTCGTGAGTCACTGACTCATTAACTAGTTGCAAAAAATTTGGGGACTCAGTAACCTGCGAAATTACTTGCGAATTTGCGGGTTAGATATAAGTCGCAAACCACTCGTGAAACACTCTGTCCAAAGTTGAAAAACTTGAGAATTGGACCATTTAAACTCGCAACTGAGCTTACTCGCTAAATAAGTCACAAAAATTTACAGAAAACATGTTTTTCACACAAAATTAGCTTGAACTTTGAAAAACATGGGTGATACAAATCACTTCCAAAAGAAATAAAATGAACAAAGATCTTTTTGATTTGATTAACATATGGTTGAGCACACACACATCACATTAAACATGTACAATCATACAAATGAAATAGGCATTCATTGAACATTAGACTTGTGTGTTGTGTGTGTGAATCAAGTATGAACTAGTCCATAGTCTAGTATGAAACTTCAATGATCAATTCAATCAAGTTATACACAAATAGCACGAAGTCAAGTGACCTATCTCACTAATAGAAATGAACATATATGACCCCCCCACCAAAGTGTTTATATTGGTTGAAAGCTTTTAATTTGACTTTCATTTTTCATAACTTTTGATCAATACAACTCAATTTTTGAGCAACGATGCTATGAAATTTTTTATATTTCTTTGAGGAATAAGCCTTTGGCTTTGGCATCATACATTTTGAATACATTTTGCTCTACCTATTCCTAGTCAAACTAGTTTTCGAAGTAAGGTTTTTCAGCTCTTTCTCTTTTTAGAGATTGACGTTTGTAAATCTTTTTGACACAAAAATAAATGTGAGGAGATAAATAGGAACAAGTCTATGCAAGGTGAGATAAATGTGAGGGGCCAGTTAAATATCAACTAAGTTGTATTCCATAAGCAAGGTGAGTCTCTCTCCATGACTCTTCCTTAATTTATGGTTTTTTATAACTTGTGTTTTTAATTTGATTTATATGTTATATATGCTTAGAAATATGTTTTACTTTTTTTTAATTTTGTTTTGTTGTGTCTTATTATGTTTTGATTAGAGAGTTGAACGATTGGATATATTGTTGAACATGTTTTAATGTGTTAAGTGTTGTTCTTGTTTGTTGTTAGATCAAATGCAAGTTTAGGAACAAGTTTTGTTTTGTTTATCTTTGATATCTTTGTTGTTAGTTTAGGATAGTTTAGTTTTTTGTATTAGAAGTATGCTAAGGTTTGTTAAATTGTCGTTTTGTTTGCTGTTCTAAAGCTGTGTTTTTTGGCATGTATGCGTGCGCATGCTTCATGCCCGCATATGCATACTTGATACCTACGTACGCATACTCAAGCATGCGTACGCATACTTCATGTATGCGCATGCATACTCGTACCTAGAAACATAGATTTAGGGTTCTTGAATTTTTTTTATTTGTTTTGTTTTGTTTAAATCATATGTTTAAGTCTTGTTGAATCTAGTTTTCACATGTTTAGCATTAAGGTTAGTAGAATAACATGTTTCACATGCTTTAATTGTTGAATTGATGATTAGGGTTTATAACCTTGATGAATCACATGAACATGCATTGATGCATAGGTGCTGTGATGCTGTGGTGCTATGAAGTAAGTGAGGTAAATCATGCATGGTTCCTAGACTATAAAACTAGGTGACAATTCCATTTTTCTCCACCCCGTTCCACTCAGTCGAGGCGTACTCCCCCCTCATTATACCCACAGCCATGTCTTCCAATACAATAGTGTCAACTTCCTTTAAGCAACTAGGGGTAAGTGATCGAAACCCAATGAATTTAGGACGTTTTTTTGAAAATAGAGTGTTATTTTGTCTAAAATAAAATTTGATCAAATAAATATGTGCTCCCAATATCTTTTAAATTTTTGGACCTAAAGTTTCTGTCTGAATGAACACTATTAGGACATATGTGAATCATGTTAGGAACATATGTCAATATTTTATGTAATTGGCTAATCCTTTGATAAAACACACTTTACTTGTAATTGGGTAGATCTAGGATGTGTTTAATACTTTAAGAAACAATATTTCAAGTTCAAGTGTTAAAGCAATACAAGTTTGTCCAAGAATCAAGTGAGAAAGTATAGGATTTTAAAGCTCGACAGCTAGCATCTATCGAGATTTAAAAGCTGCTGAAGCCCGTGGCTTGACAGCTAGCTCGATAGATAGGGTATCTGTCGAGATTTATGAAGTTCAGTTTTTTAAGCTAATTTTCATCCAATCCGTGAGTATATGTTTAAGCTTTCTTTTCTAACAACCCTAAACATATATAAGGATTATTTTAAAGGCTAAAAAAGGACATAGTTGCAAAAGAGCACAATTCCACAAGTGTGAAGAAGAGTGTGACCGAAAACTTAGTTTGCTCTAATTCTTAAAGAAGCTACTATGTTTTGTACACTGTAGGGTTTTGTGACCAAGCAACTTCATGATCTTCATCGTGTGATGAACTGAAGAACTTTGCAGCCAACATCCTTCTCAAGTTGGTGATCAAGTCGCATATTGGGATCTCCGTAATTAGTTAGTCACGTACTGGGAGCCGTGCATTCAAAAGGAGAGATTGTCACTACAGAACAAGTCTAATTGGGTATTTGGGTAAGGGTTCAACTGTAGGTTGGTATAAGGTATTAGGATTCCTTTACTTGTAACTGCTTATTTTGATAATAGTGGATTCTCAGGAGTGATGACCTTAAAATCACCTGATGGGGTTTTTGCCGTGTAGGTTTTCCCCATTAGTAAAGAAATCACCATTTTAATTTAATTTCCGCTACATACTTAGTTTAATTGGTGATTTGTTTATACTTAGTTTAATTGGTGATTTGTTTATGCTACCACGCATCTTGCATGTTAATTTGATTAATTAATAAACTTGGCTAATTAATCAATTAATTCATCACAAGAGGTTAATACGTTTTTGGCCTATAAAACACTAGAGAGAGGTTTTAAAAAATGTGATCATGTTTATGTATTTAGAAGGTTAAGAGAAAGAAAGAGTTTTAACAGAGTGTAGGCAAAAAATCAACTCTCTCTAGCTAGGGTTTGAGTTTGGAGGCCTAAGCTTGTATTTATATGCTCAAACTAGGGTTTACAGACTCATTTAGAAGGTTTTGGACGTTCTTAGGGACATAGGGGCCGACCCACATCAAAGAATGAAGTTTTGGGGGCCCAAAACTGAAGTTTTGAAACCCAGAAAATTGGCCTGTGTACACATCTTTAGAATGTGGGCTCACACACTTGATTCATATGTACACATACTTCCACAACCCTAATTCCTGACAACTTTGATGGCCCGACTTCAAAAGGCCATAACACACTCAATATAAATTCAAATTAGGCAAAATTTATGTTCAAATTGAAGCGCAAGATGTATATGGTTCAATGAAATAAAACTCTTTTACAAATTCTTTGTGGATCAAAAGTTATGGTCAAAAGAGTAAGCAAAGGTCTTTTTTCAGCATCGTTTTCAAAGCGATTTAAGCATTTTTAAATTGTGATTACTTCCAAAATATCAAAATCACTTCAATTACCTTTTGTAGACTAGCCAAGCTCATCATTAGAATTGGGAACTAAAGCTTATTAAACAGGTACAAAATGAGGTACCTACACTTAGGGTATGGCAATGTCTAATCTTTACTTTTCTTGTACCATGCTTGGGCCATACCATTGTAGCATTAGCAGTGCCTAGTTTATTTCCCTCCTTTGTGTGCTTCCATTGTGCATGCTTGATATATATACATATATATATATATATATATATATATGTATATATATGCATGTTTGTTTAAAGATGGTCATGCACTTTATATGATGGACTCATGTGATTATGAGGGTACCCCTCTCATGATCATGGGTGCTCTTGACCTTAGAGTGTGGGTATGCATTCAAGGTGATTGCTGTAGATGCATATTCATGCTACATTGTGTGCATTATTGTCGCGGTGTGATTGCCTTCAATCTAAGTCAGCTAGTGACATTGGTTTCCCCGTGTATGCAACATGCGTTAATGTGTTTAATGCTTTGGTGAGCTTCAACTTGCCTTAGTATAAACATACTGACGCATGCCGTATACATAGACACAAAACCCTATCAGTGCACCATATCACACAAAACGCGAAACTTTGCTGGATTTTTGTGGTGAAAATGGGGCATCTTTTTGTCGTATTCTCATAGTGAAAGCTTGGTGAGAATAGTATTTTGTGTACACTTGACCCGAAATGTTGTTGGATTTCCACCACAAAAATAAGGCAAAATGCTACTGGATTTTTTTCATGGAAATTTGGCAACAATTCCAAATGTGCTAGCAAAGCATTGATAAAGGCCACACCCCTTTCCAAAATCAAACCTCAAACCCCAATTCTTTTAAAGTCTCGAAAGCTAATGCCAATAGCTTGTTTTTAACTGTCAATGTTTGAAAATTAAGATTTTACCGAAAGAAAGAACTATTTTCGGACAGGCATTGTGGGGTACCTAATGTTGGCATTAGTGCTCTTAAATCCTATTGTATAATGCTATGTATGATATTATGTATGACATTATGTATGACATGATGTACGACATAATATTGTAATTAATAAAGTTGTTTTTATTATTATCTAGAATAATGGTAACATGAATATTCAGACATTATCATATAGTCCATGAGATGCATAGTATGTAATTTATGTGATTTAGTCACAAAAGATATAAGTCACAAGTTCTTTGTAAACTCACAATTTAGTTCGTAGTCGGTGATGAAATTGGGCGTTTTATCTGCGAAGATTATAACATATCAACTAAGATAATTTGTCTTGATAATGGAAGTGGAGATTTCTAGTTGATATGTTGATATGTTTTAAGAGTTAAGACATATTGAACTGGACCGCTATGAGATTTATTATTCTCCTAAAGACTGTCAATTGAATAATAAATCTCACGACTTATATTTGCATGAACTCTTAATCCTGAGAGAATAATGGACCTGATCATGAAGTGTAGATTACTTTGATATATCAAAAGTGTGATCTAAAGTAATGGTCAAAACCTCAGTATGTTGGGCAACCACATTTAGTGTTGATGGAACATATATTCTCACGATGGAATTCATAGTCTCTTAACGGAGATACAAAATATTCCCTTGAGATAAGTTTAATGGGTTTGTTATTCAGAATGTTAGGCCTAACTACTTTAGTAAATAGTTACTAAAGTATATATTTATGAAATTGGATTTCATAAATATATGATGAATAACTTAAAGGATTAAACCGGCTACTCAAGGATTAAGATGTAGTAATTTACAAAGTGGCAGTCTACTTTCATTACTTTTTTTTACTACAAATATTTTATGAAGGGTTTGCATGTACAATAAAGTCTTGAGATATAATTTATTAATAAGGCCTAGAGTGTAATTATATTTATATAGTGGTATTAAATATAATTAATGGTAACTTTGAACTTGTCAAAAGTTGACAGAAAAGCCCAAGGCCCATTAGAGCTAGTGTCTTATTTGTTCCCTTTTGGTCCCACTCCAAGCCACATATTATTGCCCAATTGGAAAAGCCCAAAAGGCTAACCCAATTAAATAATCAATTATTAGGAGAGAAACATACAGAATTTTAAAAAAGACACAACAAGTCTATGAAATGATATGTATGTATGTATGTAAGTGTTGGACACTCTCTCATTCTCTAAAAGAAATAACTGATTGAGAGACCACACATCTTGGGCGTTAGTGGAATTGGAGTGAAGATTGAAAGTGTTCTTGAGAACTTCTCATCTTTGGTTTTGAAATTCATTGCACCAAGGTACACTCTCTTATTCTATGTTCTGAAACTTACATTATGCATGTTATCAATTCTGAATGAAGTAGATTCGTTAATTTTCCGTTGCATATATGCATATTTCCAACACTTAACACCTTCCCCACACGTAACTAGACTTCCAAACTCAAGAATCAAGACTTTTTACCATCCATGTTAGATTAGGAAAAATTACCATTTTTCTTAGCCTAGGATTGGTAATAAAATCAAATAGAGTTAGGTGACCAATCATACCTTAAAAAAAAAAAAAAAAAAAAAAAAAAAAAAAAAAAAAAAAAAAAACCCAATGATTGGTGGTGACTTCACTACCTTTGGTAATAATAGATTACACTTGACTCAATTCAGTCACACACCAAAGGTTAATCTTTTTTTTAACTCTCTTTCACAGCACCTAATCTCCGCAGCCGACTAGAGGCGCAAGCATTGCTGCAATGGGTGCTCGACCACCGCAAGGCATGGAAACCTCTCATCAAATCTTTTCTATCTTAAAAAATGAAGAAAAACCTTGTTTTTCAATAAAACCATGGAACCCATTTTCTCAAAAAACCCAACTCTTTTCTTATAAAAATGCTTTTATTTTCCAAATTCACTTTCCTTGAAATTAACACTTTCCCACCCAAGAAAACCCACTTTTCATGTAAAATAAAGAGGAGTCCTTTTTTCCAAAAAGAGGTAAGCCTTAGTTTCTAAGTAAACCTTTTCTAAAAGTCTTGAGTTTTCCTAAAAGAAATTGCTCATCTTTTCAAAGGTAAGTTTTCAAGGTTTTCATTCATGTACATTACTTTGAATCTTTGGAATTGCACTCTTTTAGAGGTTTGTGTTTGTGGTTCATTTTTATTGAACCAATAGACACCATTCAAGCTAGCATGTTCCCCCCTGCCCTTTTGCACTAATGTTTTGGCTCATTATGTTGTGCATGAGAATGAGAAAATGGAGAATAAATTTGTAAAAGGTGACATCTTTCCTTCCCCCTATTTATTTTATGTTGTATATATTCACATGCTAAATATGTAATAAATAATAACACATCTTAAGTTATATGTATTATTTTTGCAACGTAATAATTCTCACATGTTATATACATATAATTTAACATGCTTTGTTTGTAAATAATTTTTTGAAATAAATACTTGCATATATATACACAAAAATCTTTTCAAAAACCAAATGCCAAGTATCTAATTTTTTCATTAAAAAGTTAATGTTGGAATTAAAATTAAAATGAGGTATTATCATTTGGATAAGTGGTGTTTTAACATCTTCCTAACCCGTAACCAAATTTCCAAGTCCAAAATTTTGGCTCGAGACTTTGGTTTACCTTAATTAACTAATAACCCTTGAATTGGTTTTAGTTAATTAGGTAATTAAAAAGAATTAGACAAATAGGTGACCCATCACACTTAATACAAAACCAAGGATTAGTTGAGACTTCTAAGAATAAAATATGAAAAATAAACTCACACACATACATAAACATACACCTCACTATAGAAATACATGCATACAAAGAGAGACACCTCACCAAAGACCCAATGTGCGATAAACCAAAAAGGAGCCCTTAAACAAGGCTTTCTCTATTTTTGGGGCATCCACAAGGGGTATTTGGCTAAATGGCTCAACCCGAACTTGACCCATTTATTAATTGTATCATGACTCTTCAACCCTAACACGACCTGTTAATAAAGTTAGTTGACACGACATGACCCACTTGACACACTTAATAAACGGTTTGTGTTGGGTTGATATGAACGTGACACGACACATTTCAACCCACTTAAAATTAAACAGATTAGGTTAACACAAATTCAATCCATTTAAATTGCATAAAAAAAAAAAAAAAAGCACTTGATTAATATTGTTATAAATTTAATAAACAACAAATTTAGTACAAACTCATAGCATCAAAATACTTATTAAGCATACCATTTGAAAGTTAATAATAACATCAAATACTTAAACACATCGAAGAGAGAGAGAGAGGTGAACTGTCTAGCTTTAATGAACAGCACTTCATCACTTGATTCTTGGACAGACTTGCATGGCTTTAACACTTGAACTTGAAACCTTATTTCTTGAAGCATTAAACACATCCTAGATCTACACAATTACAAGTAAAATTCATTTTGTCAAAGGATTAGCCAATTACATAAAATGTTGACATATGTTCCTAACATGAATCACATATGTCCTAACAATCTCCCCCTTTGGCAATCATGACAAAACCACGACAAACAAATGAACATATGAAAGAAGTCATAAATCACTTAACTCATACTCACTTGTTAAGTACAGCAAAATCTATCCTAACACAAACTCTTGAAAAACTTTGCAAGAAGAGAGTTCATGGCAAGGAAGACTTTGACAACCTGTATTTCTAAAACACTTAAATAAAACTCATCAAGGCATTTTAGTGTGAGACAGAAATAAAAGATTGCATACAATATATAAGAAGCATGTGCATAATGAGAGAAAAGAAATAACACATGTAAAAATAGGTGAAAGAACTGTAATAACAACCTCAAATGTGTATATATATATATATATATCAACAAGTACAAGGTTTGCTATCACAACATGATCACAAGATCTAAGGTACATGAACAATGTAACTAAAATAGAGAGAAAAGAAAAAGATAAATAAAGTCCTCATTACATCCCTCAAAATATGAACACTCCCCCTAACAAAAATCTCCTATACTAACCCTCCCTCTATGAGTATGACTACTCTCATATCCAAAACTACTCCCCTTTTTTGTTACAAGTGACAAAGGGTAAGTATATTTAGTAGACATCTCATCAGCACTGGAAGAGCTAGCACCATTATCCTCATCAGCATCAAAAGCATCACCATCATCATCATCGTCCTCATCCTCAAAAGCCTATGGAGTAAGAGAAGGAGAAGCAACAAAGCCACCTATAACAGCCTGGCGTCTTGCAATATGACCAACACAAGTGATCACTTGACACAACTCATCACTGAAAATGTCGAGGCGAGCATCCATACGCACAAGCTATGCCATGATGTCCTCAAGAGTCACTCCGTCGTAGAAGAAGAGGGAGCGGATGTGGATGGAGCTATAGAAGCTGGAGGAATCGCCGTCCCGGACCACCTCAAACGTAGCTGTGCCTCGCTCTGTTTAACTATAGCGGCGTCTATGGCACACATGACATGGAAGTGGTTGAAAATGGGAAAAGGGACAGAAAAGTGGCGTAGAATCCTCATGATAGCTGAAGGGAAGATGAGCTTATCACGGGTCGTCATATCCCTATATACATCTATGAGGAAAAGAATAAAATGAGAGGGAAAATCTATAGTAAAATGCTCTAAAAGGGAAAGCAAAAATCGAGCACGGGGCTCTGTAATGGAGTTATAATGAGATAAAGGATGCAAAACAAAAGTCATAGCCATGTTAATGAACCTAGGACTTTTAGCAAAGGCCGAACAATGAGTGAATTGACGATCACCCCAATCAGAAGGATGCACACAAAAAGCAGACATAAATGCGTCTTTAGACATAGTCTTAAGACGATCACAGCCGGGGTAGTTAAGACACGCTACCTTCGGGACATGAAGCACCTCGGATACAATATCCGGTGTGACCACAATGCGCGTACCTCGAATGCGAGTGACAAAGAGAGGTACTGAATAATCAAATCCGTGCACATTGGAGTAGAACTCATTTATAATCACGGATGGATAAATAAACGGGACGTCACACAATGACTCCCAACCCTTACTGTGAATGACAGTGGGTAGGTCAATGTCAGAGAAGTCCGACAAAATGACTTGGCATTTCGAATAAATGCCTCGTCTAGAAAAGTTCTCTGAAAAGTCCTGTCGAGCTTTATCATCATGGAACTGAACATGAGAGGGAGTAGGATCAAAAGAAAAGGATGCCTCGAAACGAAGAGGGTTTCGAGACGGAGTAGATTTTCGTTTAGGTGTCATAGAGCAACTAACCGAAAGAAGAAGAGAAGGAGAAAGAGAGACACGAAGAAAAGCACCAATCACAATCAATATATAAGAATATAGAGAATGTAAGGTATGTATGCATGAAAATGCATGAGCATGTGATATGCAATAGCAAAAATATCATGGGCTCAGCCTAGTCCAATCCTACCAACACACAATCATTTCAACAAAGTAAACACACATCTAAAATGCATGAAACATTGTTATAATGCAAATGTGATGCAATGCATGATGATTTAAAGCCATTTTCACAAAGCCCATCCCAAAAATTTCACAAAAACTCCATCAGTTTTGAAAAACCCAATATTTTTCAAAAATCCCAAAAGTTAGGTCAAATGCATGAAATGCATGAACAATGAGTGAAAAGGATCATACCAGATGAAAGAAGATGATCTTTAGGCCGAAAAACTCTTGCGAAAGAAGTTTGAAGTGAGAGAGAGAGGTTTTGGGAGGTGAAGAGTCAACAAGATTCGAGAGAGATCGAGAGAAATGAATCCTGAAATCGCGCGGATCCTATATATAGAACCCCTTAAATATCGACAGATCGAGAGGTGTCGAGAGGAGTCGAGATTTAAACTTCGATGGATGCATCTATCGAGCAGCTATCCAAAGGTGTCCACAGCAAAAAGGGCTTGATGGATCTAGGAGCTATCAAGCATCTATTGAGGAGACAGAAATTTTCTCAATGGATCGAGGAGCTATTGAAAAGCTATCGAGATTACGATGAAAAGAAGTTAAAGAGCTCGATAGATAGCCTAGTTGTTGAGAGGTGTCGAGGAGCTATCGAGATTGCTTAAAAATAGTTTTTCAAAAAGAGAAAAACACAAACATGAATGCAATCAAACATACAACTCAACCAAGGATCCAAATAACATTTTAATCTCTCAAAAACATCTCTCAACAAGAAAAATATTAAGCACATAGATCCCAAAACACACACACACACACACACACACACTAAACAAGTCTAACCAATTTTATATTTCAAAAACAAGTTAAGACAATTTAGTGAGTATACATTAACACATGTATTTCTTGTGATGGCCAAATCACATTGTACCTACACATTTATCAAAAGTAGTAAAGAATATTGCATGTTGTATGTGAAAAACATCACAAGATTGCATAAGTGTTTACGTGTTATGACGATTTGAGATATGAAAAAATCACTTTAACTCACACACAATCATAACTGTTTGATGGAGACTATCACCTTCGAGGTACATCCTATAACTCCCACATCTCCTAGAATACACGCTTGCAATCATATATAAAGCATTTTGATCTTTTTGCTTTTATTTTTCTTTGCATATTTTTCTCTTAAGAAAACCATGCATGGGCATATATGAGATAGAAAAGAAATACCTAATTATGATAAGCATTTGACATTCCACTTTTGCTATGTCGAAGCATACAAATGTCATTTCATGATTAGCAGGCAACAGTGGTAAGATGGTTATTTATGCTTTTTTCTTAAGATTTTCTAGTTCTTCCCGTCAAAAAGAGTGATACGAGTGTTAAGTACAAGAGATCATTTAACTTTACTCATCACAAACATGAGCTACAAAGCTTACTTGCTTAGTTGTGCATAGAGATGCTCATCTAAGCTACAAAAGATACAAAGTTTAGAAAATTTTGTTTAAATGGCCATCCAAGGTACACAAGTACCAATGTACACATACACACACGGTTTTTGTATTTTTCTGATTTTTCAATTTTTATATGAAAAACAAAATAAAGCAAAACTGAAAACTAACCAAACAAAAACATGTTAAACAAGACAAAGCAATGCATAAAACTAGATTGACTCTAAACTAGAAAGCAAAACACTAGTAATGCAAAAACAAAAACAAGAAGGGTAGAAAGAAAAAAAGTGACAAAATCACTTGGAGCCCTTTTCCTTCCACACTTTAGAAGAACTTTTCCATTTAGCAAACCCTTGATCTGACAGTGAGAGGAAAGAATTTAAACCGTTCAAGTTTGAAAGGAACACGAGGGCCTTGAGAAGATCTCCAAGATGAGCAAAAGAGGATGGAAACTGATTCTAGTCTCCCAACGCGATCATGCTATTGCTCTTATGAGTGGCTTATCACTTATAGCAATTAGGTCAAGTATGTCCAGCTACACCACAGTGATGATAGAAATGTTGCTTTTTTTTGTTTGGGTCTTTGAGTATTTCCCTTCTTAGCCCTAGGGTTCTTAATCTCTTTCTTATCAAGTTTGGGGGGTGCTCCCAAGATAGATTTACCATTGTCTATATTCTCACTAGCTAATTCATTCTTAACATCATTGGTCTCAATTTCAACACTATTAGCAAGAGGAACAAAAATAATAGAACTAGAATTAGCAATACTAGGAAAAGAGAAATCATACCCTATACCGATTCGATCGGAAGCCAATTTCTGAAAACTGACATCTCATCGAGCTTAGCACTTGAAGTCCTTTCCAACTAAGCTCTAACTTGGAACAGTTCTGCCTCAAGCTTCTTAGTTTTCTCAGCCAAAAAATTATTCTTAGATCTTAGTGCTCCAATAGTTTGATTGGCTTCATCAAACTTTGTAGAGATCTCTTCTCACTTAAGCTCCGTATCACTAAGCTTCTTGGTGGCCAACCTATATAACTTCTCATGATTTTCTAAGACCTTGTATAACTTTGCATAGGCTGTGTGGATGTCATTTTGTTCATCCATCTTTTCAAACTTAGACTCCACCAATTCCTCTTCTTCATCCACATCTTCAACAATCCCTTCAGTAGGATTTAGGTGGCAGTGAAGGCATTCAGGATTTCATCATCCTCATTATCAGAATCATCCTCAGGCTCAATGTCATTCAACATAGTAGCAAGTGCCTTGCTTTTCCCAATGGTCCTGAGATACGTAGGGCACTTTTGTTACATATGACTGAAACCTTGACACCTAAAGCACTTTGGTCCTAAGGGAACAACATAATGATCGCCATCCCTAGCATCCTTTTTCCCTTTTTCTTGACTCTTAAATTACGAAGAACTAGATTGCTTTTGGTCCTTGTCAAATCCTTTCGATTTGGCATTCTTCATAAACTTCTTGAACTGCCTCGTAATATAGGATTTCATCTTAGAATCTTTATCATTTAAAGACTCATCAGTGTCACTGCTCTTGACTTTTAGAGCCATACTCTTGCTTTTGCTTGATTTCCTTATCCTCATCAAACCTAACTCATAAGTTTGCAAATTTCCAACTAGCTCAATCAAAGGAATTTTGTCGATGTCCTTTGAATCCTCAATGGCAGTGATCTTGGCATAGAATCTCTCGGGTAGAGATCTGAGCACTTTTCTCACAATCTTGGGTTCAGGAATGGTTTCCCCAAGATTAAAAGCTGAGTTCATTATGTCCTGAAGCTTGGCATAAAACTCATTGAACGACTCATCCTCCTCCATCTTGATCTCTTCAAAGCTTGTAGTGAGCCTCTGAAATTTTGAATCCTTAACAATCTTGGTTCCTTCATAGGTTGTCTGAAGAATAGTCCATGCTTCCTTAGCAGTTTCAGTAGAAGATATTTTCTTAAACTCCTCATTCATGACTGCACTAAATAGAGCATTCAATACCCTGCTTTGAAGTTTGCCACCTTGATCTTAGCACCATCCTAGTCGGCCGACGCTTTCGTAGGCTTGGTCCAGCGAATCTCCACAGCTTGCCACACTTTCTCATCTAAAGAATGCAAGAAAGTTCTCATGTGTACTTTCTAGTGTGTATAGTTAGTGCCACCAAATAAATGAGGTATAATAAGAGACTATCCTCTATCCATGACAAATAGGGGTCAATGGATTACACACAAAGATTAAAACCTAATTAGAGTGTGCTTGCCCTGATACCACTTGATTGGCCAAGAATGTGTTGACCCCTTATGATATATTAATTGATTAATTAGTCAAATTTATTAATTAATCAAATTAACATATAAAGTGCATGGTAGCACAAACAAATCACCAATTATCTAAAGTATGCAGCGGAAAATAAATTGACACGGTGATTTGTTTACGGATGGGGAAAACTTACACGGCAAAAACCTCACTAGGTGATTTTATGGTCACCACTCCTGAGAATCCACTATTATCAAAATAAGCGGTTACAAGTAAAAGAATCCCAGTACCTTATACCAACCTACAGTTAAACCTTTACCCTAATACCCAATTGGACTTATTCTATAGTGACAATCTCTCCTTTCAATGCACAGCTCCCAATACGTGACTAACCAATAGATGCGCGTATCCTAATACGTGACTTGATCGCCAATTTGAGAAGAATGTTGACTGCAAACTTCTTCAGTTCATCCAGACGATGAAAATCAAGAAGCTTCTTGGTTACAAAACCCTACGGTGTATAAACACAGCAACTTCTTCAAGAGAAAGATGAACTAGGAAAAATTTTATCTCCGGTCACAATTTACATGAACAATACTTTGCTCTACACTTGTGCAACTGTGTAACCTTTGACGGCCCTCAAAATAATCTTTATATATATTTAGGGTTATGAGAAAAGAAAGCCCAAACACATACGGATTGGATGAAAATCAGAATTGAAAATCTGTTTTTCATAAATCTCAACAGATACCCTATCTGTCGAGCAGCTGTCGAGCCTCGGGCTCAAACAGCTCTTTTAAACCTCAATAGATATTAGTTGTCGAGATTTAATGAACAACACTTCTACACTTGATTTTTGGATAGACTTGCATGACTTTAACACTTGAACTTAAAACCTTGTTTTTTGAAGTATTAAACACATCTTAGATTTACCTAATTATAAGTAAAGTGCGTTTTGTCAAAAGATTAGTTAATTACATAAAATATTGACATATATTCCTAACATGAATCACATATGTCCTAACAACTCTAATTCACTATTGTTGACTCGTTTTTGCTGTTGACTCTATCCCCTTTTATAATGCCTCCCTACATTTGTTGCCCTGGGTACCTAACCAATGTTATGTCAGCAACATTGGTGGCTGGTCCCTTCCTTATTTTCTCATTACTTCCCCTTTTGAGGTTTCCCCCCCAAAAGTCCCCAGCTGACCTTCCCCTTTTGGGAGCTCCTAGGGGTTGACTTTTAATTCCTTTTTTTCCAAAGCTCTTAGATGCTACTTTTCAGATTCACCTTTTGGGCTGTTTCACCTTTTGTCATTTTCTCTAAATGGTCAGATTCTTCTCTGTTAGGCTGAAAGATCCTCAGCCACCTTCCTTCATGTTCCACCTTTCTGCATTCCTTGAGGTACTAAGCTTTTTCTTTTCAAGTGTTGATTCCTAAGCCATCAGCTTTTTTCTGAACCATGGGTGGTTGATGGGACACATCCACCTTCATTCATTGTATCTATAAGCATGCTCCCTTGAGCCATCCTAATCCTAGCTAACTTCTTTCTACATATCTCGAGGATCTTGGGCTTCTAGGAATCCCCAGGTATCCTGGTCTAGTCCCTTTCTAGGCTCTTCAGCAAGTTTTCTTCACAAGGGCTGGGCTGAAATTCCTTTTTTTCCTTTTTCTTTATTTTCTAAGGCCCAAAGCTTGCCCATTCATGGGTTTGGACCTCAACAAAATATAAGTAGGATATAAAAGGCTTTTGATAAATGTAAAATAAATGTAAGTAGGCCCAAATGGGTTCTTTTTCTTTATTTGTTATACGAGTTAAACCGACTATATTAAATGGGTCTTTTTTGGGTTGACACAAATAAATTGAGGTATCAAACATGTGCGGTTTATGCAAGTTGACCCACTTATAACATGTTTCTTATCATGCCGCTTTCATGTCGATCCATTTATGACCTAAAACCCACTAAGGCCCAACCCTAACCCATAAAAATCCATATCATATTCGTGGGTCGAGTCAAATATTGACACCCCTAATTCTTAGACATGACATTCCCTTATTCAAGGTTTACCCATTCTTGGGCTTGGCATTCCTTATTTAAGTTTCAACCATTCCTGGGTCTGTCATGTTTTGTTGGTCTGGATACTTTTATAGATCAACATACCTCCTTCTTGATCTGGCAGAACCCTCAAATTTTGGGTATCAACACACTCTTGGCTCTAGATCATCTTTATCACCTACCCACTGTTTATGAGGACCTTGAAGCCGTATAATCTCATCAATTCTCCTTTGTTGAGATGCAAAGACGTGAAAATATCTTCTATTTCTATCTTTCAGTTAGCCAACACTCGTGATCTCTACCGCTATTATACCTCCTCTTGGTTAAGTAAGCCATTGAGATCGCTTCAGATATTATTTCTTTTTGCCACCACCATCCAATCTACATTTGGAGCTTGACACCATTGCTCAAGTTCTTGCAACACAGTCTTTTCTATGATCAAGCGAGAAATCATGCAAAGGGAGCTTCGGTACCAACTCAAAAGTTCCATGTAACATTGCTCGATGCATGGATTTAAAACCTATTAAAGAACAACTCAATATAACAATAATAATAATAAATGATAAGAACAAAAGTGTGGTGGATTGAAAAACTGTTGATAAAAAATTAAAAACTTAATAACAAAGCTATTATTAAACGTTGTACACCAGGTAACTAGGTGGAAATGGAATATCTACAAGACGCAATCATAGCTTTTAATACCAAATCACAATTCAAAATTAAGGAGTTAATAAATTTTTATATAAATTTATTGGTGAAGTGTTATTTCTCTTAAGCTAAAAATCAATTGATACATGGCTAAAATACCATTTTACTCCCCACATTTTGGAGTTACAGTCAATTTGGTTTCTACATTTTAATAGCAGTCAATTTGGTTCTTGCTATTATCAACTTGTAGTCAGTTTGGTTCCCACCGTTAACTCACTAATGAAAAATGTCAATGTGGCAAAACGATTTGCACAGTAGGCATAGCTACTATTAAAATATTAAATTAGATACTGATGTGTCTAAAATTTAATAGTTGATAAGGCTAAATCAGCATTTAGATGGCAAAAAAAAAAGCCACCTCAACTTTTAAGTATGTATTTTTCTATTTTCACCCTTTTTTTTTTTTTTTTCTTTTCTTTAGATTTTCAATTTTTTTTTAGAAACCCACAATAGTATCACAAGAAAGACAAGTCTGGGCTGGCAGCTACCTTCTTCTTATTTTTGCTCGCTCATCTCTAAAATTTCATATGGTTATCCAAAAAATCTCTAAGCTTTCATCTCTCTCTCTCTCTCTCTCTCTCTCTCTCTAATCTTTTGTTATCTGTTATTCATGGCTAGATCACACGCATCTCGTTGCTCCATTGCGTCAGCTATGCTCTTCCACTAGTCTCTCATCGACACTTGACAAGGCAGCAGCGACACGGGGCTATAGTGCTAGACGAATGGTTATGGGGAATCTGGGTTTGGGGTTTAGTTTTCATTTAGGATTTTGGGTGAAATTTATGGAATTAATTTTATCTTTCTTGATCCATTGCATAAGATTCACAGTGATTGAAAGCCAAATTGAAGGTTAGAAATAATGTGATATGTGGTTCTGGAATTGTTGGACTAGATTATTGTTTGTTTATCAAGAAATTGCAAGAAATGAATTGGAATGAAATTCTGTTTGGTTAGCAAGAAATTAAAAATAATATTGAGAAAATTAAAATGCAATTCTAAATGGATAAATCAATTGTAAGAATATTAAAAGAAGAAATAAAGAAAAGGAAAAAATATCGGTAAAAAAAATATATATATATATATATATGTACTTGGCTTTTTTTTTTTTTTTTTTCATCTAAGGATTGATATGGTCACATCAACCACTAAAATTTAGATATGTCAGCATTTTATTTAATATTTTAATTATATGCTTGTCAATTGTGCAAATGGTTTGCCATGTACGCATTTTTCGTTAGCGAGTTAAAAATAGTGTTTTTGCCTTGATACAAGAATTTTTTTTTAATAAATAGTAATACTTATTAGAACACATACAAAAATAATAATAATAGTGTTTTAAACCGAATTTATAATATATAGTATAACTAAAGTATAACTACAAAATGACCTAACATTTTTAGTTGTAAACTGAAGTTATAAACAACAGACAATAAACACACACAACCAATATAAGATAAACATTATAAAGTAAACAATTGACTTGATACATTGACTTGATAGACAAATGATAAAGAACAATTATTATAAAGCGAACATTATAAGGTGAAATAGTATCTTATATCATTTTTATATTAATTAGACTTTATAACACGAACGAAAAAAAAAAGAAAAATAGGTCATGTCTGTAAAATGATTGCTTTCGGTGTTTTTTAATTTGTCGATAAATATTGCTTTGGGTGTTGGGTCGTTTTGCTTGTGGTAGTTTAAAAAGATGATTAGGCTCATATATTATTAAAATCATTTGAAGCATAAACTAGAGGAGAGTCTCATTAGCAAAAATTCTTTTGATTCCTCTTTCTTCCTCCTTTCCTTTCCTTCCTTTCTGCCAGGTGCCAACTGCCAAACCAACGCATTTCACAGCACTTCAATAATCTCTCTCTCTCTCTCTCTGGTAAATGAAATCTTATTTACGCCTTTCTTTTGTGTCTATATATATTTATATCTTAATATTTGTTTGATGTTTTTTCCTACAGAATTTTTCACAATCAATCAATCGGCAACATCATCAACGTCTGTAATTCAACTAACACACCCTTTCTAATTTCTTCTTTCATTCTTTGCACCAGGTATTTACTCTCTCTTTATTTTTAATTTCAGTTTGTACGTTGCTGTAGATGATGGAGCGTGGATTAAATTTGATTCTTGATTTTCTGATTTTTTTTTTCTCTCTTTTTGTATTAAGCTTTTAATTTAAGATTTTTTTTTTCTTTCTTTTATATATGTTGTTGTTTATAACTCCAGAAGATTGTAATCATATGTAGTATATCAGTGGGACAAGTTCAATAATACGTTATGCTTAGCTGCTTAATGGGTTTTTCATATATGGGTCTCAATTTATGCCACGAAAACAACCTTAAAAACTGGGAATTAGACAAATCTTTGTCTTGTATTTGAGAATAGAAATATTAATTTAACTATGTTTTGGTCTTTGCCATTTTATTTTTTTGTTTTATTAACTTTGTGGACTTTGGGGAATTGAGTTACTTTTTCTAAGTTGAATTAGATGGTAACCGGTTTTGACACAATTATCACCTCCCCAATGTATGTAGAATTGCTGAGTTTAGTTATGTTGGCAATGTCTGCAATGGCATTATATTGGCTTGTTCTAAAAATTTGTTTCACAAGTTAGATAATCCAATACATCAATATTTGTTAGTCAAGGCAAGGAAGTACCATTTTTCTATGATTTTTTAATCTTATATTTGCAAATTGTAATGGTAACCATAGTTGTAAAATTAATTGGTGCATTTGTTTTGTCAGTTGTTTTTCATGTGTTGCAGCAGTTAAAGCTCATGTAAATGGCGGAACTCAAAGAACGCCTGCTCCCTCCAAAACCTCAGTCAGCTATAAACCTTAGAGATGCAGCTTATCGGTCTTCAGCCCCTGGCCGGCAACCTTTCCAAGGTATGGATGTTTTGGGCCTGAAAAAGCGGGGCCAAGGCCTTCGATCTTGGATTCGTGTTGATGCATCCGGGAATTCACAAGTCATTGAGGTTGACAAATTCACTATGATGCGGCGTTGTGACCTTCCTGCCCGTGATCTACGCCTGCTTGATCCCCTATTTGTTTACCCCTCAACGATTCTTGGTAGAGAGAAGGCTATTGTTATAAATTTGGAGCAGATTCGATGTATTATCACTGCCGATGAGGTTTTGCTATTGAATTCCCTAGATAGTTATGTGTTGCAATATGTGGTGGAGCTACAACGGCGATTGACGACAAGTGGTGTGGGTGAGGTCTGGCAGTCAGATGCTGCTGACTTGAGCCTACGGAGGGGAAGTAGAAGCTTCGACAATGTGTTTGGGAGCACATCACCAGACTATTTGCCTTTCGAGTTTAGGGCGCTGGAAGTTGCTCTGGAGGCTGCTTGTACGTTTCTTGATTCTCAGGTTTGTCCAGGAACAACACTAGTTTGTAATTTACTCATTGTCTCTCTTTTCTCTCAACGTCCTTAGCATTGTCGTTTTTTTTAATTAAAAATTATATGAGGGTGTTTACATTTTTGGTCATGATAATTGCTTACTGATATGATTAAAAGACTTATTTTCTGAAAATGTTCCCCAAGTCATATAGCCTTTCTAATTTCTAGACTAGTTCTTGGCTTGGGTTTGCTCAGGTTGGGCCTCAGTAGACTATGGCAACAACATAAAGACATTTTCTAAGAATTTTTCTCTAAAAATATCAGAACATGTGTGTAACAAGCTATTCTGGAAAGATGATGTGTGTGGTTGCCTATGTACTCTTGTTGAAATATGTTTGATTGATTCCTGGTCTGTTCTCCCAACCGTGTTTTACAAGCTATAAAGCAGTACTAACTGCATCCAACTTCTCTCTGTGGCTGTTTTACCATGACTATTGTTACTTGGAGAATTTAGCGTACATTTTAGATAAGATGGACTTGGATTTATGTATCAGGTATAGCCGTACAGCTACATTTGTATATAGAAGTTTTGTGTACTTGCAATTCTTAGGAGAGACATTGACTAATTTTTTTTTATTTGACCAAAGACATTGACTAATGTATTATGAAAATAATGCAATATTCTTAATGCCTAAATTAAATTAAGTTGGGACATTTTATTCATTATGAAATAATGTCTCTCAATTTGGCATATTAAAAGTTTCTTGTAGGAAACTTCTAAAGAATTAGAATTTGTTCCTATTTTGTTTGTTGGAAATGTCTGTTTGGTACATCTTTGTTGATATGATTCCCAACATTTCATGGGTGCATAGTGATATCCCATGTAGTAATTTGTCTGAAATCCATCTTGCACACATTTTGAGGGTCAATGTTACATTGCACAAAATTGGTGATGCAGCCAAGTTTATTTCCTAACACATGAATAGTTGTAGGCAGGTCTCCAGATTTGTCCTATGTCCAATGGTGCCATAACTTTTCCCTTCATTAATTTGTCCTTTCTCTTGACTATTATAGCAAAATGTACATTAGATTATGCCATTTACCTCTGCTAAAGACATCTCCAAAAGATTAAAGTAGCATGCTAAGATGTCCTTATCAAAGGTTTTACGTTGTCATGTTAGAATAATGGTTAGTGCCAATGAGTTGTAGCTCAATATTAATGCGATGGAGGGTGAGGTTGTGGGTTCAAGACCCCCTAGGTGTGTGTAACCACCAATAAAAAAATGACTAAGTGATTAAATACACCCTTTTTTTGATAATTAAGTAGTATTATTTATTCAAAAAATGAACAAAAAGTATCTAGAAGGTTACAACGAGATCATATAAGAAAATGAAGGGACTAGTAGATTAAAATTTTGGGACTAGTAGTTGTTTATCATGCTATTAGAGTAGTTGTCCTTAGTTTGGACCATGTCTCCACTCTACTTTCCATTTAAAAATTAAAAATTTGGGGAATCTAGGCCCACGCATGATGGGGAGTGAGAAAAATTGTTAGTGATTAAATATGCCATTTCCTATCAACTTAAGCTTTTGGAACTTGCAGCAGTTTAGCAATAGCAAGGTCTCATTGAATATCTATGGTTATAAATTCGCTTACTTTTATTATATAATTTTTAAATGCATTGCGCTTGTAAGATTCTTGAAGTCATTACTTGCCTAACTCAACATTCAAGTTCATAAATATCCTTATTATTATGCTAGAATTAAGTTAATCAATTTTAAGTAAAACTTACTATAAATATACCATGTTAAAGGAGGTTACATAATTTCTTTATTTCAGTTCCAAAAAAATAAAAACTGGATGAGGCTGGTAAATGCATAGCTCATTGTCCATACCTGATGTGATTTGGGTGTTGGCACTCACATTTTTTTTTCCTCCATTTTGAAGAAAAAATCTATGCATTTTTAAAAAAAAAAAATTAATGGAATCAAGAACTACTTACAAAGTTTCATACTCTTGTATCCATTAACTAAATCTCCTGTCAACCCTTGTCTATTGTGGCTTCAATTATTATTTGATCAATGATTCTTTAGCTTCAACCACACTGGAGGACTAAACATATCAAATGATATTAGCTGTGGCATGGCATAATTACTAATGAGAGAGTTATTTGTGAGTCCGTGTTTCTTTTTTATGCCTCAAGCATTGTTTGCCTACAACCTTAATACCTATCAATATTCTAGTGAGACAATTACAATTGTCAAAGAAAGCTGAATCTTGGTTTTTTCAGTAATACTGGTAGTACATTAAGGAATTTTTTTCATATATATGATAGTCTTTGAGCCAATTTATTCATTAGAACTTATGTAATTTTGAGGGTTGTCATCTTCTTGACAGTCTGGCAGACAATAACTAGGGTGCAAAATGTTCTTTTCTACCTTATAGTGGCTAGCATTAAATGGGTCTGGGCAGTATGACCTTAGTGCTTTGCCCTTTTTTCTTATATAAATAATAAATTCATCAAAATAGTGCAAAAAGGGGTGCAACCTTAGTAATAAATTCATTAAAAGAGTGCAAAAAGGGGGTGCAACCCTAGTAATAAATTCATTAAAAGAGTGCAAAATGGGGGTGCAACGCTAGTAATAAATTCATTAACAGAGTGCAAAATGGGGTGCAACCCTAGTAAATGGGATGTATTCAAGATAAATGCCAAAAAGAAACTATCTTCGAAAACTTCAGAGGTATATGAATTCCAATAAACTAGAAAAAGAAAAAGAAGTACCCTCAATTAGTCATGTTGAAATGTTGTGTATCATGCTAGGGTTTGATACTTGATGAATTTTTTACAGATCAGTGGCTAAAATTTATGAAATGAACCAATATCTTTTTTATTTTTCCCTTAGTTTTGTTTTGAAGCATTTCCTTATGGGCATGAAAATTACAAAGGGTTTTCTAATACATCTACTGAGAATGATACTTGTTCATGTCTTAATTTTGCTCAAAATTAAGGTGAGATTACACAAACAAGTTGCAGCATGTATGGAATTGAACCTTTTAGTATGTAGGGGAAACAAAAGGTTCTCTTGTTATGAGGGAAAATGGAGACTGTGAGTACAAGATATAATGAGGTTCCTAGACAATTATTATGAGAGGTCTGAAGGAGAAATTAATTTACTTTTGAGTTGAACAGCTTTGGGGATAAGTGGAGGAGGTGTTTAAATGCCTATATTTCTTCTATCCACTTCTCAGTTATGGCCAATGGATCCCCTACTGGTTTTTTTGGTAGTTCTCAGGGGCTAAGGCAGGGGGACCTTTATCACCACTTTTCTTTATTCTGGTCATAGAGGGGTTCAGCCGGATGTTTAAGAAAACTGAGGAGGGTGGTTTTATTCATTGTATTTAAGTAGGGCCCGACACAGCTTAGGGGATAAGTATTTTTCATCTTTTATATGTTGATAATACTAAACTATTTTGTGATGCGAATAGGGAAATTTTTTTTGTATGTTATAGTGTTGTTGAATTTGTTTTGAAGGTGTCTTAGGTTTGAAAATCAACGTAGGTCAAAGTGAAGTGGTCGCTGAAGGGGAACTGGCAGATATTCTATGTTGCAAAATCTAGAGTTTGATATGACTTATCTGGGAATGCCATTGGGGGCACCCTTTAAGGTAATTCCAGTATGGAATCTTATTCTTGAGAAGATGGAAAGGAGATTTTCTTGTTTGAAAAAATTATAATTGTCAAAGGGTGGGAGGCTTACTTTGTTGAAGAGTATGCTTTTGAGCTTACCTACATATTTCCTCTCCTCATTTACTTTTCATGCATCAGGCAAATAGGTTTGAGCAATCTCAGATGAATTTTTTGTGGGATGTCTTAGAAGATGAGTTCAAATATCTGTTGGTTGCATGGGATATTGTTTGTTCTTCCATTGAGGTAGGAGGATTGGGGATTAGGAAGATAGGGAGTTTTAATCAAGCCATACTAGGAAAATGGTTAGGCGTTTTATTTGGGCATGAAGTAATGCACTTGTGGCACCCGGTGATAGCCTCAAAATATGGGGTGTAAGGGGGTGGCTGGAGTAGTAAATCAAGTAGAGGGACGCATGGGTAGTCTTTGGCGAAGTATAGAGAGTTTGGATAATTTCATCTATTATGTATGCTTTGAGATAGGTGATGGCACATTTGCCGGATTTTGGCACGACTGATGGTGTGGACAACTATTTGTACCCTACTCTGTTTGCTTGCTCTGTTGTCAGAGAGGCCTTGAGGTCATTGACTGTGAATTCCTTTTTAGATCTTATTTATTCAGAGGTGCCTGGGGCAGAGGGAGGTGATAGACTGCAATGGCATTTGAATTGGAGTGGAAAGCTTGATGTCTGTACTTTCTATGAGGCCGTTAGAGGTACTAAGTCTTCTTATTCCCTTGTAAGAGTATATGGTGTGTTAAGGCCTCAAAGAGGGTGTCCTTTGTTTTGAGCACAACTTTGAGTAAGATTCTTACCTACGATAACCTCATCAAGAGGGGGTCTCTATCTAGTTGGCTGGTGCTGCATGTGTTGTTATAGTGTAGAAATGGTTGGCCATTTGTTGCTTCATTGCAAGACTACTTGTGCTTCGTGGAGTGAACTTTTTAAGGTGTTTGGGGTTCAGTGGGTGGTGCTCCAACAGTAGCTATCTATTGTTTTGATGGAGGAATTGGTTTGGAAAGCACTCTCCAGATGTTTAGAATATTACTCCCCTCTATGTTTGATGTTGCTAGTATGGAGGGAACGTAATAGTTGCATTTTTGAGGATAGGACAGATTGTTGGATCAATTGAAATCCTTGTTAATCTACACTTAGGTTGATTGGTCCCAGACGTTGGGTTTTACACATTGTAACTTTATTTTGGAGTTCCAACACTCACTTTGTTTTTTGGTTTTATTTGTTGTAATATCTTATGATACTTTGTGTTCATCATCATGAAGATGAAGTAATCTTTTCTTTCAATAGGTTTATTACTTGTCAAAAAGAGAAAAGTCTGAAGGAGTTGAGAGCTGCCTAATAGTTTGGTCACAAACCACTTGTCTTTCATGCATGGCTTTTATACCTTATGCAAATGAGAGCCTTTTAGCATGGAACATATTTTTTATATCTTATTTTTCCTACAGGTGTATTGGTCTGTCCAGTATAAAAAGTAAAGAAACATGAGTTCAAATCCTACCTTAAAGATGATATTAAAAAAAAAATTGATAGTAAAAAATCAAAATTTAGGAACAAATAGGCAGCATGGATAATAATTTTTATTTCGAAACTTATTATTGGCAGGCTTTGGATTATTGTATACTGTGTTTTAATGATTAAATGTTTCCTTTTAAGGTCTTCTGTTGTTTGCGCATCTTGGAAGTGTCTCCGTGAAAACTTCGATGATGACACTTGTGTTCAAGTGGTATATATTTCAAGCAGAGTTGTTCACCTCCTGATTACTTTGTTGACTCTTGACTTACACTTGTACTTTGCTTCCAAAATCTTCTGTCTTCAATTTTCCGAAGGAGCTCAGAACTCTTTCACTCAATTTGTTATTAAATTTTTATCCTCTCTCATGCACAAAAACAGAGACACACAAATATGGACATGCACAAAAACTTAATCAAGAGTAAAAATGATGGAGAGATAAAATGCCAAGTAGAATGACAATTTGATTGAAGTTTCTCCAAAATTAGGCTGTAAAAGATTGAAAACTATTGACTTATACGAAGAATCATATCTGTTTATCTGTGGAACTTCTTATGCTCTTTGTTAACTCAGGTATCCTAACTTGTTTCATCATGTATTTGTTGGTTTAAAGATTTTTAATTTTTTTTTGAGAATCTTTCCTGGTTATAAAGTTGATTACCTGTGCAAATTTGTAACTCATTTGATATTTGGAATTTTCTGAAGGCAGCAGAATTAGAAATTGAAGCATATCCACTATTAGATGAACTTACATCAAAGATCAGTACACTAAATTTGGAACGTGTGCGTCGATTGAAAAGCAGGCTCGTTGCATTGACTCGGAGAGTTCAGAAGGTACTGTATATTCAATTAGGGTTGTCAATGGGTTAGGGACAGATCTCACGGGATCCTATTAAAGATCTAATTATATACTAAAGTTGAACTCAAATGGTAGATTTACAAAATGATGCTATCAAACTCAAATCTGACTATAAGTACAAAATGTGCATACAATTCATTTATGAATTTTTGAAATATAGTTAATTATATATATATATATATATATTTTTTTTTGGGTTAAAAATACCATTTGTCATTATCATATCAATATATAAGTTTATGTATTGATACCTTGATGATAGGTTTTTCTTGGAATATTTTTGTTGTGCTTGGAATTTTAATCAGGTTTTTATCTTAATTGGATCAAATCTATTCAATTCTGAATTTAATCTGATTATGAATCTTTAGAGCGAAATTTAAACTTAAACTTTGAAATCAGATTATATGCTAATCAAATTTTATACTTGGTTTCAAATCCTGTCCAAATCCATTGACAGCCCTAATATTTTGTTAACTGCTTCCTATTGTATGCAACCAAATGATAGCCATCTTCTTTTTTTTTTTTTTTTTTTTTCTTCCCTTGCTCTCGATTTTGAGTTATATCTATTAGGTTAGGGATGAAATAGAGCAGCTCATGGATGATGATGGAGATATGGCTGAAATGTATCTTACTGAGAAGAAAAAGAGGATGGAGACATCATTCTATGGTGATCAGTCTGTGATGGGATACAGATCAACTGATGGTGCATCTATTTCTGCTCCTGTTTCTCCTGTTTCTTCACCCCCTGAAGCCCGGAAGCTTGAGAAAAGCTTGAGCATTGCAAGGAGCCGACATGAGAGCATGAGGAGTTCAGAAAGTGCGACGGAAAGTATAGAGGAGCTTGAGATGTTGTTGGAAGCATATTTTGTTGTCATTGATAGCACTCTGAACAAGTTGACATCAGTATGTGTAGCATTTATTTTGTTTAATCTTTTCACTTCTTATCTTCCCAAGTAGGATGAAGTGACTTAAAATCATTTTCTTCCTCTTGTTTCAGTTGAAGGAGTACATTGATGACACAGAAGATTTCATCAACATTCAGCTGGTATTATTATTATTTTTTTAAGTTCATTTTTTGTTCCCATTTCTTGATATAGAAGTGTGTTCTAAAATCTAATAAGTTGATCAAGTAGACAGGACAGCACAAAATACCCTACGTGATATTAGTCTTAATGCATACATGTCAATAATGATGGGCAAAAGAAGACGGCAGTTTGTGTTATTACAAATTATGATGATGTCATTGCCCAAGTCCTTATGCCCAATGACATCTTTTATTAACGGCATACTAGCTTGGGATATATAATTGTCCCTCTGAAAAAGATTTTAAGTTGATAGGAAATTGGAAATTGATAGGAAATTTTTGCTTGCAGGATAATGTTCGGAACCAGCTGATCCAATTTGAGCTGCTACTCACAACTGCAACATTTGTTGTTGCAATCTTTGGTGTGGTAGCGGGGATATTCGGTATGAATTTTTCAATACCATTATTTGATGACCCTGGTGCATTTAAATGGGTCCTTATAATTACTGGAGTTACTGGGGCCATCATTTTTTCTGCATTTGTGTGGTTCTTCAAGTACAGAAGGCTCATGCCACTATAAATTTATGAGGTAATGACAATCGAGAAAGAGGAAAATTGCTTTTATCGTTTTTAATCCTGTATTCTAGATGAAATTGACGTAGATAAATGAAAAGCTGGCTCTATTTAAGAGCGATTCTTTTTATTTAATTTAGATTCAATTGTAAGAAATTTTGGTAAGATCTCTAATGTATATTATTGTGAAATTTGTGGCCAAAAACAAAACTTCAAATGTATATGAGGGTGGTGAGACACTAGGAATATGGTATGGCTGGAAAATTTAAACGGCATGAAGTGAATGAAAGTATTGTAATTTGAACCTCATTATGAGTGACTTAAAACTGGATTATTTGGAAACCCAAAAAAGAGGGGTAAGAGAAAAAAAAAAAAAAAAAAAAAAACTGAGATTTCAGATTTGTTCTTTGGCTAGAGTCAGCATCACATGGTTGTCAAAATCGCGATCTGGATCATAAAATCGCACGATTTTACGATCTCACCTCAGCAAAAAGTTTAAAATCGTAGCATGATCGCAAAAATGATAGGATCGTATGTAGGATTGTGTAGGATCGCATAAGATCATAGGATCGTATAGGGTCCTACCGATCCCACCATTTGGCTTGATTTTTTTTTTTTTTTTTTTCTTTAATTGGGATTCATTTGGGTAAAATAATCCACCTAAACACACAAGCCTAACGGGTTATCAAAAGTCCAATAATGAATTGAAATTCCAAATTTACTCCTATGTCAACATAAAATCTCAAAAAAAAACTTATAATATTTAAGTTTAACGTTTTCAAAAACAAAACCTAAAATATTTAGATGATGAAAGGGGATATGACAATGATTGGCTTGATTTTTTTTTTTTTTTTTTTTTTTTAATTGGGATTCATTTGGGTAAAATAATCCACCTAAACACATAAGTCCAACGGGTTATCAAAAGTCCAATAATGAATTGAAATCCCAAATTTACTCCTATGTCAACATAAAATCTCAAAAAAAAAAACTTATAATACTTAAGTGTAACGTTTTCAAAAACAAAACCTAAAATATTTAAATGATGAAATGAGATATGACAATGATAGTGATTAGATTAGAAGAACCTTTAAATGAGAATTCTCTTTTGAATTTCATATTTGTAATTAGGTAGTTTACCTTAAATTAAGAATTCTCTTTTGGATTACATATTGTAAATTTGTAGTTAGCTAATTTTTATATGCTAACTAGCCCAACTTATTTTGGATTTGGAACTTAGAATTTGGAAAACATTTTCCATATGTGTAGATAATATTTTGGTACATAGTTGCTAATTAAACATGTACTGAAATTTTTAGATACATTATGTTAAAAGTTAAATATATTTTGTTTCGTTAGAATGACATAAGAATGATATAGCGCGTGCAAATTACATTTTATGATGCAAATTTTTTTTTTTTTAACGATTGGATTTGTATTTTAAGTGATTATATAATATACAAAGTCACTGTCAATAGGTTTTTTGCTTAAAATATGAAAATAAGTAGGATCTTACGATTCATGATTCGATCTTACGATCCACAATCTTACCTACCTCCCACGATCCTACATAAGATCTTGATTTTGACAACCTTGCAGCACCATGACTAATGAGTATCACATCTAACATTTAATTTTATTTTGGGTAATAAAAAACTAGCTTTTAGTCCCTTTTTTTTTTTTTTTTTTTAGGCATTTAACATAAAATTACCAAAAATTATATTTTTTTAATAAACACTATGCTCAAATATATATATATATTTAATAAATACTATGCAAATAAACTATGGGGGAAGAAACTGTTTCCAACCATTACCCTATTATAATCTTGTTGATACCCAAAATTTAAAGTATTCATCCTTCCATCACTAAAGATAACCGCCAACCCACTTTGCTTATTATTATATTCAATGAGATACCTTTTGGGCTTTAGACTTTGTATATATGCAGATCCTGTAGCCATAAAAGAAATGACAAAAGTTCAATGTATGGCCGAAAGTGGGGAAATGTTCCACAGTAGCAGATCATGGAGAAAAATTCCCACGATAGCAACATATGGAGAAACGTTCTATGGTAGAAGCTGTATAGAAAACCTGTAACAGCTTTGTGGCCGGAAATTATTGATATTTGCAAAGTACTTTTGCTTTATAATCTAATGTTATATCTTGTTCCTATATATCTTCGCTGGTCCAGCCGAGCGACCTCACTTAGTCGTGGTGGTACCAAGCCTAACTCTTTATATTCTTAGTATATCTTTTTTTATTTTTGGTTAAGAGGAAAATATATATTAAACTAGGAAGCCATAAAAGGCAAAGTAGTGGCAGTGCGCCTTAGGGAATACAAACCAGGAGCATTAGTGCTTAACATATTACACAAAACATCATTTGATGGCAGATCTAAGACAACAAAATCCTCAGCAAGTGAACAGCCAGCACGAGCGAGGTAATCCACACATCTATTTGCCTCTCTAAAGGTATGTATGGCCTTGAAGCGATGAAATTGCCCCAGCAGGCACCTGCAATCATTGAGGAGAGGGGAATATGATCTATTCTTAGTATATCGCCCAAGTAGCTTCATAATTGGATATGGACTCAGCTGAACCACAATATTTATATGACTAGATAATAACTAGGGATGGCAAAATTAACCCAAACCCACCCACTTAAATGAGACTCAAACTCACCCAATTATTAATTGGCTTAAATAGATATTAACCTAATTAAACTCAATTATCATTTATTAGGTTTTAACTAGGTACCTAATTAGACCCAATTATGATCCAAGTATCATTTTTACAAATCACTCAACTCTAAATACCCCCAAACCAGATTGGATTAAAACTAAGTTGAATGTTAAGGAGGTGGACTGCTTCGAATGCTACCTGGGCTTGCCAACTTTGATTGGACGCTCAAAATATCAAGCTTTTGCCTTCCTTAAGGATAAAGTGTGGAAGAAGCTAAAAGGGTGGAAGGGGTTAATGTTATCTAAAGCCGGAAAAGAAGTATTGATAAAGGTCGTTGCTCAATCTCTACCAACGTACACTATGGGGGTGTTTCAACTCCCTGCAAAGCTGTGTGATGAGCTCAATGCCATGTGCGCAAGATTCTGGTGGGGACAGGTGGGAAATGAGAGAAAAATACATTGGAAGAGTTGGGAGTCACTATCTAAACTGAAGAAAGAGGGTGGTTTGGGCTTTAGGGATATCCGCTGCTTCAATCTAGCAATGCTAGCCAAGCAAGGTTGGAGGTTGCTGCAAAAGAAGGACACGTTGCTTTATAAATGTTTCAAAGCAAAGTATTTTCCACGCTGCAATTTCTTGGAGGCAGAGGATGTACCTAATGGTTCCTATGTGTGGAAGAGTATTATGGCGGCTCAACCGATTCTGAAGAAAGGTTGCTGTTGGAGGGTTGGTGATGGGTCTGAAATCCGGGTACTTAAAGACAAATGGATTCCGAACTATCCTACTAATAAGGTGCTGCACCCACCGGTGGAGGAAGAATGGGAATGGAGGGTGTCGGAGCTAATTGATTGGTCTGCCAAGCTTTGGGATAGGCAATTACTTGAACTAAAGTTTCACCGCGACGATGCAGAGGCAATCTCTCGGATTCCACTCAGTCGTCGACAAACACATGATGCTCTGTTTTGGTTGAACTTTACAGAGGGGGTATATTCGGTTAAAACAGGGTACCATCTGGCTAGAGAATTAAAGAAAGAGACGGATGTTATGGGAGAGAGCTCTTTGCCATTGGGAAGATGCAGGGTGTGGGGTAAGTTATGGACACTCCATATCCTAAACAAGGTCCACAATTTTGCATGGTGTGCTTGCCATGACATTCTGCCAACTCGAGTGAAGCTTGCTCAACGACGCATTACGGAAGACGACACATGCCCTCTATGCAAACGAGAGGCGGAAACTGCTATCCATGCCATTTGGGAGTGTAGTGTGGCTCAGGATGTGTGGGCTGGTTATGTGAGATGGTTGCAAAAATCGGTGGGAGGTCAGCTTGTTGTGCTGCAACTAGTGGAGGAGTTACTGAGAAAATTAACCACCGAGGAGCTCGAATTGTTTTTCATCCAGGCCTGGTTGATTTAGAGCCAACGGAACACTATCATCCATGGTGGGAACATGCAAGATCCGACTCGGCTGAATAAGAGAGCAATAGAATTTCTAGAGGAGTTTAGGGAAGCCCAACAACACTTGGCAGTTCAAACGTCCATTACTAGAGATGCCGATTGGAGCCCACAGCCAAAAAATAGATTTAAGCTAAATTTTGATGCAGCCATTTTTGAGGATTTAAATGCGACGAGAATCGGTGTTGTTATTCGCAATGTGAAGGGTGAAGTGTTGGCAGCTTTGGCGGCGAGGGGTCCACCTGTGGCGGATCCTGAGGAGGCGGAAGTGCTGGCTTGCCATAAAGCCTTGGAGTTTGCCGCTGATGTGGGCTTCGTAGAGCTTCTTATTGAGGGTGATAACGTCTCGGTCATGAGGAAAATTTCTAGCTCACAGCCAAATGGTTCACGTCTGGGGAACTTGTATGGGGATATTCATTGCTTATGCACAGGCCTACGTGTGGTGTTTGCTGGGTGGGTAAGCTGTACAACCAATAGTGTGGCTCATTGTTTAGCCAAGTTTGCTAGAAGGTTGGGTGATGAGTTTGTATGGTTGGAGGAGTCCCTTCCCCCCGCTATAGATGCTCTGTATTTGGACTCGGTTAGTGTTTAATGAGTTTCATTCCACTTTCAAAAAAAAAAAAAAAAAAAATACCCCCAAACCACTAAAAATTACCAAAATACCCTCCTAAACCTAAAAATGACCAAAATACCCCTGAAACCTAAAAAATGACTGAAACACCCCCAAAACCTAAAAATTGATCAAAATACCCCTAAACCTAAAAAATAACTAAAATACCCCCGAAACCTAAAAATTGACCAAAATACCCCCCTAAACCTAAAAATGACCAAAATACCCCTAAAACCTAAGAAAAGAGCGAAATACCCTTTAAACCCTAAACCTAAAAATTACTAAAATACTCTTGAAACCTAAAAAATGACCAAATATGTGGACCCACCATTTTACTTCCACCACTCACAAATTGCCACGTGGCGAGTTGTGGACTTTTTGTGTGCCTAGCATTTTCCATTAAATTTAATCCACTAACTTTTATACATAGACCTCATCTTTAAATAAAATTTTTTATTTTATTTTTTTAAAATGACGTGAAGATCAAAAGAAATTTCAATGTTGTGTGAATATAGTTATTAAATCCATACCAAACCACTAGTTGAACTGTGAAATTCATGAACCAAAGTATTATCCAGAATGGTTTGGAGTAAAATACCGGATATGCAATTAATCATTCTTAAACTGTGTAAACTAACAGATTGTACAAGTTAATCTTTTTAACAGGTGGATGAATGAAAAAAAAAATACCATGTGTATCTATGAAAAAAGATTAAACTAAACTACTGAAGTCACTGAATAGTTTGAACTTTGAAGTCTAAAGACTTTGAACCAAATTACTAAAGTACTGAAGATTGAAAAGATAAACTGATAAAGACATAAAGTGATAAAGATTAAAGACTAAAGAGATGAAGTAAGACTTGTGCCATGAGATGAGTGTTGAGAGTTGAGATTAAAGAGATAAAGAGATGGCGGTTTGCATGGAGCACAAGCGACCAATATCACAATGATAATACCTGATTGATTTTAGTCATTATTTGTATTTGGAGATTTAAATAATTTTGTTATGGTCTAGGGTATGATTAAGCAAACAAATTATTTTGAATTTCTATGAGATATGTTGTTTCAGGACTTTTAGACTATATAACTTGGTTATTGGATGATTTACATCAATGATGTGTTTATTTTATTTTATTTTATACTCTCCAACTTTATGTCATATGATATAGTTTTTATTATTATTATTACTAGTTGCTAATCCGTGCGATACACGGAAAAACTATTGACTCTGAAAAAAAAAATCCAACAATGAGTAAATAGAAATTTTGCTAGTTAGTATTTATTTTTATTTTAATGAAAAAATATTTAACTTCTATACTTTTCCATAGTTTGACCATATTCGGGATAAAAGAGTTTATTTTTGTCTAATTTTTTTTGCTTCTCATCGTACTATGTCCTATGGGAACTTAAGTTTATGGTGGTGGGAAATATGTAAAGTTCTAATTGTAAAAGAGATCTAGTCTTTCAACTCCTTTTAAAGTATGAATGTATGTGAACGGTTCTAAATTTCTTGTGTATTGTGCTCTCGAGTAGACAATTGAGATGGGTATTTATGTGTGCTCTAGAATAGACTTTGTTTCCCATTACTATGACTTGCTAACTTGCAACTTTGATTCCGCTCCCACATCTTTTAGGTTTTCTATTAGCTAAAAACTTGATAATTTGATTCCTCTCCTGCACCTTTTAGGTTTTCTATTAACTAAAAACTGGATTTTATATTTTGCCTACATCTGGCAACATGTAAAATATTTTCCAAGTGTAAAATATTTTCAGGTGAAAATATTTTTGGAAAAGGAAAATATTTTCGAGTGTTTGGCTACATTCTGAAAATGCTACTTTTCTACTAGTTTCTCACATTTTCTCAGCTTCCAAACAAATTTTATAATAGAAAATTTCAATAAATATACTTAAAGGAACAAAAATCAAAACAAAATCATTCATTAAACTAAAAAATTTGGTCAAATTGAGAGAGGGAGGAAGAGCAAGTGATCGAAAACTAAGGGAAAGATAGAGGTAGATTGAGAAAGAGAGAGATCGGTCATGGGTGACGAGATCGGTCATGGGCGATGAGATCGAGACGACGAGACCAGTCAAGCGGTAGCAAGCTTCAGGTAGCGACAAGATCAAGACAACGAGAGTTCGATCTAGAGAGCGACAGTGATGGGCTTCAGGCGACAGTAGGCTTCAGGCGACAGTGGGGTTCAGGTCTCAGGTTCAAGCTCTCTCTCTCTCTCTCTCTCTCTCTCTCTCTCTCTCTCTCTCTCTCTCTCTCTCTCTCTCTCTCTCTCTCTCTCTCGATTCAGGTAGGCTGAAAATGGGTGCAATTAGTTTAAAGGTAAAATAATAAGTGTAAACTATTTTACACTTCAGGGGTTGATATTTTACGGTTAACAGAAATCATTTTCCGTTTGACTGAATTTTTTAGCCAATCCAAACATGCCCCATGGTGTAAAGTACTTTTCGTATTCCTTTTACAACCGAAACAAACACAGCCTTTGTAGCCATGTTACATTTTAATGATTAATGTTGGCCATCTCTATACCAAGAATTTGATATTCCTTGAATTGCTTCCATGTTGCCAATCGCTTACCATCTTTAATATATATAAATGCTTTTCCAAATCCATATATATATATATATATATAATTTAGAGAAAATTCAATTAGATTGTACAATTAAAGTCCAATTTTGTACCATGTGTCATGAATTATTTATTTTTAGAGAGAGTTTTATTTCTTAATTTTGAAGTCAAGTGTGAGATCACATCATAAATATCTATCTAAGTGAGTTATTGCGTATAAAAACCAAAGAGCCTAAAATTAATGAACATAAAAAAATTTTAAAAAAATAAGAATAAAAAAATGGACAATTTACATTTTCTACCTAATAATATTTTTACAAGATTTTTTTAAAGAGTTAACAAAAATTGTAGGGTCAATTTTTGATGGGCCAAGTACGAACTTTGTAGACTCAGCCCAATGAAACCCCGAACAATAAATTTGTAGAGAGTGGGTCAAACAACTGGGCTGGAAATAGATTTAGCAACGATTCAAACAGACAAACAAGGAACAAGATGGTGTTCAGACTAGCATTCAGTAGGAATCCTCTTGAATCCGAAGAGGTTAAAAGTTTACAGACTAAAAATGAATATCTCCCTTTGTGAGACCTATTCCCCTCATATATACACTTTCCTCCTCATCTTCACCGTACACTTGTTCTTCATATAAGCATCCACTTAAGTACTAGTCACATAAGATGTTTGCTTTAGTCTGCTGTGAGTGGTAGTGATTGAGGTTGCACTGTTCAGGTGTCTTCTCCACATAAATGCGGCCAGGAAAGTTGCTGTAGTGCATTAAATGCGGTGGCAGCAGCTTTTTCTTTAAGATATTTTATGATCTTCTCACCCCTAGGTGTGCCCAGAGCTCACTCCTTACCGTGGAATCTGCTGGGAGGGTTGCTGAGGTCTTCAGTATATTTACTTGATCAAGTTCTCCAGCGATCCGATGAGTGGAACCTCTTCGGACCAACAAGGTTGTCTTCGGACGCGCCATTCCTCCTTTCTCAAGTGCATTTTCACCAAACGGCTATGCTGATCCCTTTTACCTCTTCGGATAAAAGGTGATATTCAAATCGGGCCCCAGGCCCAATACGTGGCGTTGGGCTTTCTCACCCACATTAGCCCCTCAAAATTCTAATTTTTCCCTCGTATCCAAAGAGAAAAAATGGGATTTTGATTTTTTGCTAAATAAAAGCATTGAATCTCTGAATCTACACGTGCGTAGGTGCATAAATTTAGGCGCTTCTTTATTGCCGCTATTGTTGCACCGTTTCCGATGCGCCATTAATTACTCCAGGCGGCGTCTTGTCTATAGAATCCAACGGCAAGCTACAAATCCAACGGACGCGATTTTTCTCAAAATTTGGGCGGGATAAATCCCACCACTTTGCCTACCTCTATATAAAGCCCCAGAGGGGGTTAGTTTCCTCCACTTTGCAAATTTCAGACTTCTCAGTGAACTCAAGCATCCACACTCACAAAGCCTCTCCTGTCATCAACTCCAACTCGTCCCAGAATCAGTTACGATCTTCCTACGAACCTAAAGGCCATTCTCCAATTTGACTCCGTGTAAGTTCCTAACTTAAGATTTTTGTATTCTTTTCAATTTGCCTCTTCGGCCATTGGATATTCGTTCCCCGCTATCTTAACTGAAAATGGGTAGGTTTAAATATCTTGTGGATAGTCCTTCCCAAATAGAGAAGTTTAGGGCGATGTATCGCATTCCCCAAGACGTGGGCTTGAGATATTGCTCTACGGAAGGGTTACTAACAAACCGAGAGGACGGCGAAGTTGCAATCCCCATTATCGCCTTCCTGGAATGAGGGATGACCATCCCCATGGGTCAGGTCACCAGAGATTATCTCCGAAACCATAGACTTTGCCCTAAGCAGTGTGCGGCTAACATGTTTAGGATTTTAGGAGCAATCGACGATCTGAACCAACATATAGGGTTGGGGCTCACCTGGCTTGACGTGGTACACATGTACGAATGTCGTACCAAACAAGGTTTGGGATATTATCTTAGATCCCGATCCGACGAAGTCAGACTCCTCTCTTGTCTTCCCAAGTCTAACAAAGGGATGAAAGACGACTATCTGATCGTTTCGGGCGCGTGGCATGACGGGCTTCATTGCCCCACCCAGCCAGGAGAGCCAGGTGGGATATCCCCTATATAGGTTTCCCAACGATAGACTTAGGGTTTTTGTTTTCACTAATCCGGCCTTCTCTATCACGTTTTAAGTTTTCTGACAGTTCCATTTTGATGTTACAGATAGGAGACATGTTGCTTCTTGGCTGAGCCTTACAAACACCGCAGCACTTAATTTCCTTCTTTGGTCAGAGATCTTCGCAAGCGAAGACAGGCAGCTGAGGGCCGTGCATCTTATCCTTAGCTATACCCCGAAGATAAAGGATTTCCAGCCAATCGGCAACGCGATAACACTTGGAGACCACCGCTTTAACCGCATCGACGTTGCTCGAAAGGATTTTCTGGCTCCATTTGATTTCGCCCCTGTGCCACATCCAAACCCACAGGGCATTCTGTTACTCGTCCAGCCTGTTCAGCAGGTCCCTCTTCAGCCGGCAGCAGAGGGAGAAATAGTAGCTTCTTCAACCCCTTCGCTTGACAAGCAGATTGACCAGTTCAAGTTCGAAGGGGAAGCTTCGGAGGAAGTTCAAATCTTGGCCGCTGACGAGGGGATTGATAGGCAATCAGCTGCTCCCCTACAGAGGATAGAAGTGCCTGACGACTCCTCTGAAGAAGACATGCAGAGTTTAACAGACTTAATGAAGAATAAAAGGCCGAAGGCTGTGACCAAGGGTACCGGTACATCCCAGCCCACGGTCAATCTTCCCCCTCCTCCCCTTCCTCCTCAAGCTCGTACAGATCTCGGCCTAAAGCCATTGCCGGATCTGAAAAAGAAGAGGGTCATAACGGAGACTGAAGAGAGGGAGGTGGCACCTCCGAAGGGGCCCAAGCAGCAAAAAACGACCCACGACACGAGAAGCAAAAGGGCTTCGTCTACTGAGAGTAGGGAAGAACCCTTGGCCGCAGACGTGCGGCGAGGAATTCGGGTATGGTCCCCGAAGCTGGCATTGGATGGTGCAGCCATTCCATTTGATGCCTCCCTCAGAAACTATGCTGGAGGGAAGGCCGGACACATTGCAGAGGCATTGGAGCAGCCTTTGCTCCTTCCGAAGGACATGGAGTCCTACCGGTGCTCTAACCAACAGGAGCTCTTTTTATCCCTTAAAAAGGATATAGCCATGGTAAGATAAAAATGACACTCTCTCAACTCCTGTGTGCGTTCCCAACTTAACATGAAATTCTCTGTGTCATGCAGATTGCTCAACAAATATACGTGGCTGAGGAGTGGAACAAGAAGAAACATGTTGAAGCACAAGCGGAGGCCCATTCTCGGGCAGAGGCTGAGAAAGCATTGGGCGGCTTGAAAGACGAGTGCGCTCGCATCTTCGAGCAACTGAAGGAGGAAACGAAGGCAAGAAAGAGTCTGGAGGCAGGCCTGAAGAGAGCTGCAAGGCAAGCCGAAGATCAACGCCAGAAGTTGTACACTACTGAGATCAATCTAGAGATAGAGAAGGCGTTGGTGAAAGATCTTTGGGCCGAGCTTGACAAAGCTAGGGATTTTGCTAAATTGGCCAAAGAGGACGCTCAATTGGCCAAGGAAGCAATTGAGGCTAAAAAGTAGGCTGCCTATATGCTGGGGGTGCAAGAGACCCAAATGAGGCTAACTGAGGAGTTTGCAAAGGTCTGCAGGGAGTACTGTGACATCACGTGGGGCAAAAGCCTTGATGCGGCTGGAGTCCCCCTAGAGTCTGCCTTGAGGCAGCCTGGGAGTGTTTACTACCACCCTGACATCTGCGACCTGCCAGATATCTTGGAAGCTTCATTGGCCTGCCAAAACCTTCCAGACCCAGCTGAGACAAGCCAGGCACCTCTTCAGACTGGTGATGTGGGCGATCCGTCAAAGACTGACCCAGTGCCTCAGAAGAAGGCTTAGGTGTTTAGGGGATACGTTTTTTTGTACTTGTAATAGTTAGGCCCCATTGTCTTTTGCCTTATAACAAAGTTGCTTCTCTTTAATCAATGAAATGGCTTACTTTTTGTCTTTACTGCTATTATGTTATATGTTAGGATGCATCATCACAGCGAATAACAACAATTTGATAAAAAGGAATCACTCAACACCACGATTTTGTCTTAAATGTGATAGTAGCAACTGCATTTGAATGTTAATTGGCGAAAGCAACTTGGTCCGAGGATTCTAGACAGTTGAGCTTAAATTTAAACACTTGTGAAAATTGTAGTCCTAACTATCATACTATGCCAACGATTTAGACAATCATACTTAGGAAAAACTGTTCGCCGGGGGGGGGGGGGGGGGTTACTTAATAAAACGAGGCTCACTTGAGTTTAAGCACTTATAGGAACTGTAAACAAGTATCAACTAACCCAAATCATCTGGTCCGAGGATTACAGGCACGACTGAATTTAAGTTTAAACACTTAGGTGAATCGTGAATGAGTGTTAACTAACCCAAATCATCTGGTCCGAGGACTACAGACATGATTGAATTTGAGTTTAAACACTTATGAGAATCGTGAATGAGTGTTAACTAACTCAAATCATCTGGTCCGAGGACTACAAGCATGATTAAATTTAAGTTTAAACACTTATGAGAATCGTGAATGAGTGTTAACTAACCCAAATCATCTGATCCGTGGACTACAGGCATGATTGAATTTAAGTTTAAACACTTATGAGAATCGTGAATGAGTGTTAACTAACCCAAATCATCTGGTCCGAGGACTACAGGCATGATTGAATTTAAGTTTAAACACTTATGAGAATCATGAATGAGTGTTAACTAACCCAAATCATCTGGTCTGTGGACTACAGGCATGATTGAATTTAAGTTTAAACACTTATGAGAATCGTGAATGAGTGTTAATTAACCCAAATCATCTGGTCCGAGGACTACAGGCATGATTGAATTTGAGTTTAAACACTTATGAGAATCGTGAATGAGTGTTAACTAACCCAAATCATCTGGTCCGAGGACTACAGGCATGATTGAATTTAAGTTTAAACACTTATGAGAATCGTGAATGAATGTTAACTAGCCCAAATCATATGGTCCGAGGACTACAGGCATGATTGAATTTAAGTTTAAACACTTATGAGAATTGTGAATGAGTGTTAACTAACCCAAATCATCTGGTCCGTGGACTACAGGCATGATTGAATTTAAGTTTAAACACTTATGAGAATCATGCATGAGTGTTAACTAACCCAAATCATCTGGTCCGAGGACTACAGGCATGATTGAATTTGAGTTTAAACACTTATGAGAATCGTGAATGAGTGTTAACTAACCCAAATCATCTGGTCCGAGGACTACAGGCATGATTGAATTTAAGTTTAAACACTTATGAGAATCGTGAATGAGTGTTAACTAACCCAAATCATCTGGTCCGAGGACTATAGGCATGATTGAATTTAAGTTTAAACACTTATGAAAATCGTGAATGAGTGTTAACTAACCCAAATCATCTGATCCGTGAACTACAGGCATGATTGAATTTAAGTTTAAACACTTAGGAGAGTTATTAGCATAATAAAATGGTATCATGACCGAAGGAAGAATCCATCTAATAATAATACCTTTTGAGTTTATTTACATTCCATGGCCGGGGCACTACATGACTATCCAGATCTTCTAAGAAATATGCTCCAATGCCAGCCCTTGAAGTGATGCAATATGGTCCTTCCCAATTTGGCCCTAGTTTTCCCAAGCTGGATTCTTTGCAGTACCTACCACTTTCCTCAATACCAGATCACTAGGCTCTAAAGGTCTAAGCTTTACGTTGGCATCGTAGCCTTGCTTGAGCTTTTGTTGGTAATGTGCCAATTGGACCATTGCATTTTCCCTCCGTTCTTCAATTAGATCCAAACTCTTTTCTAGTTGCCCATCGTTGCCGATCGGATTAAAAGAGCTAGTCTTGTATGTTGAGAACCCAGTCTCCAGAGGTATGACAGCTTCAGCCCCGTAGGTCATTGAAAAGGGGGTCTCCCCTATAGACTTGCGAGGCGTAGTTCTGTATGCCCACAACACGTGAGGCAATTCTTCCACCCATCTACCCTTAGCATCGTCTAGCCTTTTCTTCTATCCGTTAACTATGACTTTATTAACAGCTTCTGCTTGCCCATTTCCTTGGGGATAAGCAGGGGTAGAGTATCTGTTTGTGATTCCCAGCTCACTACAATAGCCCCTAAAAGTTTTGCTATCAAACTGAAGCCCATTGTCCGAAATGAGGGTATGGGGGACCCCAAACCAAGTGACGATATTTTTCTAGATAAATTTCTTCACATCTACATCCCTGATGTTTGCTAGAGGTTCAGCTTCGACCCATTTGGTGAAATAGTCCGTGCCGACCAGAAGGTGCTTCTTGTTTCTCGCTGCCTTAGGGAATGGGCCCACAATATCCAGTCCCCATTGAGCGAAAGGCCAGGGGCTGGATAGTGGGTTGAGGGTGCCACCCGGCTGATGTATGTTCGGTGCAAACCACTGGTATTGGTCACACTTTTTTACATACTCATGGGCCTCTTTCTGCATATTTGGCCACCAATAACCTTGAGTAATGGCTCGGTGAGCTAAGGATCTACCTCTAGTATGGCTTCCACAGATCCCTTCATACAATTCTTTTAGTAGTGATTCAGCTGCTTCAGGATGCATGCACAATAAGTATGGACCTGAATAGGAACGCTTATACAGTTTATGGTCCTCGGACAACCAGAATCTCATAGCTTTCCTCCGTACTTTGTCCGCATCCCCTTTTTCTTCAGGCAAAACATCGTTCTTTAAGAACTTGATGATAGGATCCATCCAGCTCAGGTCGGCCCTGATATAATGAACCTGGACTGCCTCTTTTCTTAATTCCGTAGGTCTATGCATGTCCTCAATGAGGATAACCCTTGGTGATTCCTGCGTCGAAAAGGTGGCGAGAGTGGCCAAAGAATCAGCATGCGTGTTACCACTTTTGGGGATGTGACGCAGGTTAAAAGATTCAAACTCTAATTGCAGGGATTTAGCTCGACTCAAGTATCCCTGCATTCTTTCATCTTTCGCCTCAAATTCCCCTTGCATTTGACCAACGATTAATCTCGAGTCCAAGAACATCTCAACTGACTTTCCTCCCATCCTTCGTACCATCGTCATCCCCATCAATAAAGCCTCATACTCTGCTTCGTTGTTTGTCACTGAAAAATCCAGCCTCAACGCTTTTTCAATGACAATTCTCTCTGGGGATATTAGCACTAGCCCCACTCCTGAACCTCTCTGATTTGATGCGTCGTCTACGTACACCTCCCAGGGCAAAGGGCTCCGTAGAGAAACCATGTCAACAGACCTTCCATCCAGGCCCAGTGTTGGTGTTACTTCTTCTAAATGGGGTTCTGTGAACTCGGCGACCAAGTCCGCAAGGATCTGGCCCTTCACTGATGTGCGAGGCATGTACTTAATATCGAAAGCCCCTAGGATCGTGCCCCATTTGGCAATCCTTCCAGTGTAGTCGGCGCTTTGGAGTATTGCCCTGAGTGGGAGCTAGGTGAGGACTATAACAATGTGTGCTTGAAAATAGTGAGGCAACTTCTTCGTACCTAGCACTACAGCCAGGATGGCCTTTTCCAGTGGCAAATAACGAATTTCAGCTTCATGCAATGACTTACTTACGTAGTAGATTGGTTTTTGTACACCATAGTCTGTCCGGATCAACACCAAGCTTACGGCATTAGGAGCTACACCAATGTAAGCAAATAAGACTTCATCTGGCTTAGGACTGGACATGATTGGAGGTCGAGCTAAGTAGTCTTTAAGTTGTTGAAAAGCAACAGCACACTCCTCTATCCATTCGAAACCCTTCCACTTGTTGATCAGTGAGAAAAAAGGTCTACACCTATCAGCTGATCTGGAAATGAACCTATTGAGGGCAGTAGTCATTCCTGTCAGCTTCTGGATTTCCTTGGGGTTCCGAGGAGCTCGTAAGTTATTGATGGTTTTTATCTAATCGGGGTTAACTTCAATCCCCCTGTGAGTCACCATATATCCCAAGAACTTGCCTGATCCCACACCAAACGAACACTTGGACGCGTTCAAGCGTAATCTGTGTCCCCTTAGAATTTCAAAAACATCCCTGAGATCCCCAATGTGCCCAGCAATAACCTTACTTTTTACCACCATGTCATCTATATAAACCTCCATGGTTTTACCCAACTGCGACTCAAACATTCTGGTCATCATCCTCTGATAGGTAGCCCCTGCATTTTTCAGGCCGAACGGCATTACCTTGTAGTGGTAATTCCCCCTAGGGGTCACGAAAACTGTTTTTTCCTGATCACCGAGAGCTAGGGGTATTTGATGGTAACCTTGAAATGCGTCCAGGAAACTCATCCAAGGGTGCCCAACGGTAGCATCAACTAGTTGGTCTATCTTCGGCATTGGAAACGGATCCTTCGGACAAGCCCTATTAAGGTCGGTGAAATCCACGCACACCCGCCACTTTCCGTTTTTCTTCTTTACCACCACTGTGTTAGCCAGCCATTCAGGATAAAAAATTTCCTTAATAGCCCTTGCCTGCTTGAGTTTCATCACTTCTTCCCTGACCGCGTCTACGTGTTCCCTTGATGGACGCCGGAGCAGTTGTCTCTTGGGGACGATGGTGGAATTAACGTTCAGATGGTGGCAAATGAACTCTAGGCTTACTCCTGGGGCTTCTGCTGAGTCCTATGCAAATACATTAGCGTTGGCTCTGAGAAACTCTATCAACTCTTCCTTCTCTTGAAGAGGCAGCATGGATCCAACTTGAAAGAACTTCTCGGGGTCGTTATCAACAACTACCCTCACTAAGCTTTCACATTTTGCCTCTTCGGCCGAGGTTTCGGTGTCCAGCACCGAAGGTTTTAACTGCTATAAACCTACATCGCTACAATCCGAGGACTCGGCGTGAGGTTGGTGCTGGATAGCTGCCACTAGACATCGTCTAGACGTGGATTGATCTCCTCAGATTTCCTCAACTCGACCTTCGGACGGATATTTAACCTTCTGATGAAGTGTGGAGGATACGGCCTCGAGAGTATGAAGCCAAGGTCTAGCCACAATTGCGGTGTAGGGTGAGTAGGCATCCACCACTATAAAGTCTACCTCCACCGTTTCAGATCCAGTTTGTACAGGTAGTCTGATCTGGCCTTTCGGGATGACCACTTTACCATCAAAACTCACCAAAGGGGAACTATAGGGCGTCAAGTCTTCGAGAGTTAAGTTCAGCCCCTTATAGAGGTCTGGGTACATTATTTCTGTAGCGCTGCCCTGATCCACCATTACTCTCTTCACGTCGTATCCCCCTATTCTGAGAGTAACCACCAGAGCATCATCATGCTGCTGTATAGTCCCGATTTTGTCCTCGTCCGAAAAGCCCAAAACTGGTTGAATCTCCATCCTAGGCCTTTTCGGCTCTCTATTAACATTCTCCGAGGGCAGCCGAGCAACTGAAAATATTCTGGATGGGCAAAACCCTGTCCTCCCTGGTGCGGCAAAGATAACATTTATCGTTCCCAAAGGTGGTTTCACAGGATCCTCTCTCCGAGACCCCGCGTTTCCCTGGCCTCCCTGACCATATGAGTGGTGTAAAAGTTGTTTCAACTTGCCCTCGCTGACAAGCTGATCCAAATGGTCCCACAGGCTCCTACAGTCCTCAGTAGTATGCCCATGGTCAAGATGATATTGACAGTAGAGATTGTGGTTGTGTCTTTCAAGGTTTCTGACCATCTTGTTCGGCCTCTTGAAGAAGGGTTCATTCTTGATTCTCTCCAAGACTTGGTGCACTGGCTCACGAAAAACAGCAATGACTGTCTGAAAGTTCGCTGAACCCTGTCCGGCCCAATCCTTTCTCGGCCTGTTATGGTTATGTCGGTCCGACCTGAAATCCCTCCTCTCTTGAGGGATAACCTTATCCTTTTCCTTACTCTGCTGTTGGTCTTCTTCAACTCTTTTGTACTTGTCAATCCTATCCATCAACTGGCGTACATTAGTAGTAGGTTTACCCGTTAGGGACGTCCTCAAGAGATGTTCAGTGGGAAGGCCTAACTTAAAAGAGCTGATGGCCTCCAAGTCACAGTCTTCTTCCATCTCATTATACGTTTCCCAGAACCTATCTAAATATGACTTCAAAGTTTCACCCTCCTTCATGCTGATGGACAATAGGGAGGCTATGGATTGCAAAACCCTTCGGCACGTGACAAAACGTGACCCAAATGCCTGAGTTAGCTCTTGGAAAGAGCTAATAGTGTTTGCTTTCAGACTATCAAACCATCTCATAGCTATTGGTCCTAAGCTGGATAGGAAGACTTTGCACATTAGGGCCTTGTCCCTGGAGTGAACGGCCATCCTCTGGTTGAAATGACTCACATGTTCCAATGGGTCTGTTCGGCCATTGTAGATGGTGAATGTAGGCTGGTGGAAATGTCGAGGAAGTCTGGCATTCTCTATGTTACGTGTAAAAGGAGATCTGGAAATCTGATCCAGAGCTTTACTCATAGCATCGTTCCCTACGCCCCTAGGGAAGGGGCTCTGAGGGTTCCTCTCACGATGGTGCATTTCCTCATAGGGAAAGGACTCACTGACTGGTGTTCGAAGTTTCTGCTTGTAGTCAACGTCCTGTTCGTCCTTAGAATCTTCATCAGAGTACGAGGAAATACGCTTCCTCTTTGCATGGCGCAGCTCCCTCTTTAGCCTTTCAATTTCTAGCTGCATGCCTTGGTTTTTCTTTGCATGGGACATGTGGCTCTCTCCATGCAACTGGTTTCGATCGTCGTGTGTGGTGTGTATGCTGCCTTCACGATCCTGCCTCCGTTCCAGGTTAAGAAAAGGATCGGTGTACTGAGATGACCTGGACTCCACTGGTCGTTGCCTCGGTTCAGCCATTTATGAGGTGTTACTTCCACCTTTGCTCAAGCTATTCCCACAGACGGCGCCAATTGTAAGGTCAATTTTTGATGGGCCAAGTACGAACTTTGTAGACTCAGCCCAATGAAACCCCGAACAATAAATTTGTAGAGAGTGGGTCAAACAACTGGGCTGGAAATGAATTTAGCAACGATTCAAACAGACAAACAAGGAACAAGATGGTGTTCAGACTAGCATTCAGTAGGAATCCTCTTGAATCCGAAGAGGTTAAAAGTTTACAGACTAAAAATGAATATCTCCTTCTATGAGACTTATTCCCCTCATATATACACCTTCCTCCTCATCTTCACCGTACACTTATTCTTCATATAAGCATCCACTTGAGTACTAGTCACATCAGATGTTTGCTTTAGTCTGCTGTGAGTGGTAGTGATTGAGGTTGCACTGTTCAGGTGTCTTCTCCACATAAATGTGGCTAGGAAAGTTACTGCAGTGCATTAAATGCGGTGGCAACAGCTTTTTCTTTAAGATATTTTATGATCTTCTCACCCCTAGGTGTGCCCAGAGCTCACTCCTTACCGTGGAATCTGCTGGGAGGGTTGCTGGGGTCTTCAGTATATTTACTTGATCAAGTTCTCCAGCGATCCGATGAGTGGAACCTCTTCGGACCAACAAGGTTGTCTTTGGACACGCCATTCCTCCTTTCTCAAGTGCATTTTCACCAAACGGCTATGCTGATCCCTTTTACCTCTTCGGACAAAAGGTGATATTCAAATCGGGCCCCAGGCCCAATACGTGGCGTTGGGCTTTCTCACCTACAAAAAAAAAAAATATATATATATATATATAAGAATAACTATCAATAATATTTAAACTATATATTTAAGAATTATACTATGCATTTTAATGTATATCTTTTAAATATATCCATGCATATACATGGAGTTACAAGCTAGTATATATTAACAGGAAAAATTTAGAGAAAATCTAATTAGATCTTAATTGGATTCACAATTTTGCGCTATGTGTCCTCTTTAATTTTTAATTTTGTATCAAGTGAATTATTGAGCGTAAAAATCGAAGAGTCCAAATCCAATTAGATTATAAATTGGATTTCAATTGAAATCTAATTTTCCGCCACATGTCCATCTAAGTTTTTAATTTTTGTGACAAGTGAATTATTAGATGCATAGATCTAAGAGTCTAAAACCGATTAAATACAAAATTATATATATATATATATATATAAAATGCGAAATCATTACATATTTTAGAAATGTATGGTTTAAAAAAAGTGTAAATTAATACTATGTATAATTTGAACCGTATAATTGTAATTATTTTTAATTGTATCCGTATATATGCACAAAGCTACATACTAGTTAAAGGTAATGGTTAAAACAATGATCACATACGAGGATTAAAGCTTCTTGAAACAATTTTCAAAGGGTATAACTAAAAGACCTTTCAGTCAAATAAGCAAAATAAAAGACATTTTAACAATTCTTTTTATAAAATCAAAATTACATGGATACTTGTTTAAATTCATAGACAAGTAATGAATTTTCAAATAATACAAGCCAATGAATACTCCTGTACCACACAAACTAAAATCTGACATAATAACAAGATTAGATTTCTCCTCCCTAGCCTCTAGAAAAGCTATAATTCTCTTTGCGAATGCTATATGAGATTTTTGCATCGACCTTATATTTGATAAAATACAGTGGCTCTCATACGTACCCACTTTACCAAGTTGAGTCAAGTTGCCCCCTACTACCATGGTTTCATCTGGTTTGGTACCTGTAGGAAGTCCATATTAAAATACTAGGCTCATCACATACCTTTGCATGTGCAATAATACTCATTTTTATTTATTTATTTATTTTTTGTTTAGTGTTATAATTTTTAAAAGTGATACACAAATAATCGTGTTTTTTTTTTTTTTTTTTTTTTTTTTTTTAAGAAAAAGGTATGGTAACATGGAATAATGTTTAAAAATGAGATAGAAATAGTGTCATAAATTTTAGGTTGAATGAAAAAGATAAATAAAAAAGTCTAAAATTTAGGAATAGTAAATTACTCTTTTAACAAGTTTGTGTTTTTTAATTTAAAATTATTTAACTAAAAGACATGGGTATTTTAGAAAGTTTAAGAATTTGTATGAGGGTATTTTAGTATGCAAAATGTTAAAACTCAAACAGAGAATCATGTTTTTTTTTTTTTTTAATATATATATATATATAATATAAAAATTCTACTTTAGCATAATCTAAGTATATATATGTGTGTGAAGTTTTCTCCTGAAGACTTGAACCCCAACCCTTGTCCCCCATACCTTACAAGCACTTATACTTATGGGTAACCATCGTACTAAGGGTCTGCCGTGATGAGAATCATGTTCTTAGTAGTATATATAAGTATTAGAAAAACAAAAACCAAACTATATGATGGGTCGTTACAAAACTAAAATTATAATAGACCCCTAAAGAAAAGTTTCACAAACCAACAAATTCCTATATATTGTATCATTTCATCAAAACTAGAAATTTAAAGGCAAAATTTCCCCAAGAAGAAAATTACAAAATGAAAGAAAATAAAACGCTCATTTTTCTAACAATTTATATTTTATATGCTACAAAAGAGTCTAGAGATTAATGAAAGTAGGTGGCTACCAGTTGTTTCCAAGACCAAAAGTTCATAACATATCTTGGTGTAGAAATTTTATACCATCTCATTGGGTTGTAAAATAAGGATGCCAAACATCGATACTAAATATCCCTTCAGGCATAAATTTTTTATTTACATGTATATGCAATAGTTGGAAGCCTATTATGACCTACAAAACTAGCAGCTAACCAAAAGTTAAACTTAAATTTACGCAGGAAAAAAAAAATTAATTTCCATATTCTACTTACGGAATGTGATTTCATAACCACAACGAAAGATGCAAAGCTAGTAATCATTTCAGTTTACCTGGATGAACCAAAAAGAGATATATGAAAAAAGATGAAGCATATCAAATCCACAAGTCAAGAGCTAGTATCCTTGAGGCTTGGACAAAATAGAGTAATTGGAAAGGACCCCCAATCATGTAGAGCAAGGACTATTTGGCTTCTTGGTTTTGCTTAATTTCTAACTACCAAATTTTTCATAGCAAAAATAGATTTTTTTTTTCTTTCCATTTTCATTCATTGTGCATCTTATGTTCTCATTCCAAATGACTAAGTTATTCCTGTTATATGTTCAGTAGAGTGCAAAATTACTTTCTTCACAATTCAAGGTTTTCCTTCAATATGGAGTAAGTACAGTCCTAAAATAGCTGCAAGACAAAGAAACAAGATTTTCCTTTATAAATCAACCATTTTGCTTTATTTATTTATTTGGAAACCATTTTGCTTTTTAATTATAACAAAAAATGAAGAAAAATTCTTACATTGCACCGTAGGAAAAACTTTTATTTTTAGATTTCATATTGATTTCTCTTTTCCCACATTACTCAATAGTTAAAACTTTTGTCATACAAGAATTATCATCGTTCTGAATTTTCTCAAGGTAGTTAGGTAATGGCCTTCTCTATGACCTCTATCAAAAAATACCAATCTTCCTTCCTATTACTAAAGAACCACAATCAGATTCGTTTAGGGGTTGGACCCTAACACTTAGAAATGTTATCAAAACCCAAATCAAGTTATTAACGTCCAAAAAAACAACCCAAACCCATCAATAATTAGAAATTCAAATTGGGAAAAAGGGCAATTCACAAAAATAAACCTTGGGATTGAGACACCATGCTCACAGTGGCTCCAGCATGTTTATAAGCTCTAGCAATGAATCCGGTGACTTATATGGCGATGTGCATCAGTGGGTAGAGGGGTGGAGGTCTTGGCAAGAGGAAGCAGAGGAGGTTTTTTACTTGGTCTGACAGGCATTTGTAGAGTGGGTGTGCTTGCAAAAAATAATGGAGAAGCTTGGGTTCCATGATAGGTGGATTAGCATTGTAATGACTTGTGTGTCCTCTGTTACATATGCTATTAGAATCAATGGCCAACCTTGGGGAAGGATCACTCCAGCCCGTAGTTTGCGTCAAGGAGATCCACTTTCCCCCTATCTTTTCCTACTTTGTGCTAAAGGGTTATCAACATTGCTGCATAGGCATCATAGAGGAAGGATTTGAAAGGAGTGGTTGCCTCAATTAGGGGACCACGAATTTCACATTTATTCTTCGCAGATGATAGCTTGATCTTTTGTAAAGCAACAAAGAAGGAAGGGGCTGAAGTACAAAGAATTTTACAAGTCTATGAGTCCTCCTCAGGTCAACAACTAAACAGAAACAAGACAGCATTATTCTTCAGTAGCAATACTCCCACACATACATAGGAAGCCATTAAGTCCATGTTTGGTGCTCAGGTCATCAAACCTCATGAATCCTACTTAAGGCTGTCCTCATTGATTGGGAAATCAAAGAAGAACACATTTACCCAATTGAAATACAAACTAGCCTCCAAGCTTGCAAGTTGGAAGGAAAAGTTGCTATCAAATACAGGGAAGGAAGTATTAATTAAAGCAGTAGCACAGGCCGTCCCCTCTTACACTATGAGCTGTTTCAAGCTCCCCAATGCTCTATGTGAGGAGTTGACTGGAATGGTGAGGAAGTTTTGGTGGGGACAAGTGAAAAATGAAAAGAAGGTGGCTTGGATGAGCTGGGACAGAATGTGCCAACCAAAGGATAAGGGAGGGCTGGGATTTAAAGACTTGAAGTCATTCAATCTTGCTTTATTAGCCAAACAGGGTTGGAGACTTCAAACTAATTCCTCCTCCCTATTCTCATAGGTTTATAAGGCTAAATACTTCCCTAAAGGAGACTTTGTGGATGCTGAGGTCGGCAAGAATGCTTCCTTTGCTTGGAGGGGCATAATGGCAGCCCAATATTTGGTCAAACATGGTTTGAGATGGCAGGTAGGAGACGGAGGTAGTATACGGGTTTGGCAGGATCAATGGCTCACTACCCGTAGCACATATAAGGTGGTTACTCCTGAATTTCCTGGGACTCGAGTTAAAATGGTTAGGGACTTGATGAAAGAAGGAGGAAGCGAGTGGGACATAGAGCTGGTGAAGAGTCTATTTCTACCCCAAGATGTGGATGTGATCCTAAGTATCCCATTCAATAACTTGGTTACAAAAGATAGACTGGTATGGGCTGAAGATAAGAAAGGCAGATTTACAGTGAGAAGCGCATACAAGCTTGCTCAGGAAATAGTAGCTAAGGATCATAATGTTAGTTGCTCAGACCCGATGAAAATGCAGAGCGTATGGCGTGGGGTGTGGAGTATGAACCTTCCAAATAAAATCAAGCATTTTTCTTGGAAAACCTACAATGTGATTTTGGCCACTAAAGAAGCTCTGTTTAGAAGGCAAATCACGGCCAACAACATTTGCGAAGTTTATGGAGAGCATAAGGAAATAATTATACACATGCTCTATTTTTGTAGTCGAGGAACAGAGGTATGGAGCGCTAGTAAACTCTCCTCGCCATTCACGGTACAAGAGTCATGGAGCTTTGTAGACATTTTTAGTAGGCTAAAGAATTGTTAGGAAGCACCGCCAGGGAAGCTTGAGAAATGGGTAATGATTTGCTGGGGAATATGGAAGAGTAGGAATGAGGTTCGGCATGGAGGTAAGAGGCTAACCGGTCAGTTAGTAGTGCGAAACTCTCTGAAATTATTAGAGGAGTTCCAAATTGCTAATGAAATACTGAACCAGGTTAGCTCAGAGCATAGAGACACAACAACTTGGAAGCCACCACCACCGGGTTGGTTCAAGATTAATGTGGACGGCGCATTTTTCTCGACAGCAAAACAGTCCAGCATTGGAGTAATGGTGCGAGATGAGGAAGGGAACGTGATAGCGGCTTTGAGCAGGAAGTTGGACTTGCATCTAGGTGTTTTAGAGATTGAGGCGAAGGCCCTGGAGGCTGGGATCCAATTTGCCGAGGAGGTGGGGCTTAGGAAAGTGGCGTTTGAAAGTGATTCGCTTGAAAGTGATTCGCTGCTAGTCATCAACACAGTCCATAGGGTTGAGGAGGCAGCGGCATCATTTAAAAATATCATTCAGGTGTGTTGCGGAAAGTTCAGGCTTTGAGACTTTTGATTTCTTACATACTAAAAGGCAGGGAAATGTCCCTGCCTACTTGCTTGCTCAATATGCTCAAAATGTTGAGGATATGTTTGTATGGCTGGAAGATTGTCCTAGTCAAGTAGCACATGCATGTGCGAATGATGTATGTTCTTTACAAAGGGTTGAATAAAACTATTGAGCATTTTCTCATAAAAAAAAAAAACTAATGTGTAACCCCATACAATTAAAAACAATCACAATTACATAGTTCAAATTATACATTTTTTTTAGAAGATGTTGAAATTATACATTGTGGGGCCAAGGGATTAGGCAACCCCAGCCCACTTCGTACCAAGTCCAAGGCCCATGCCGAGAAGAAAGAAAACTTCCGAGGACGACGTGAGAAAGTCTGAATCACCCAGGATGATTGCCGAGGACAACCATGTCCTCGACCAACCCCAACCAGAGGAGGGAGAGTCAACGCCCCATCACAGGCAGCCTCTTAGAGCACCCCATGAGAAAGAACGAGTATAATGTGCCGATCATGGGAGGACGGTGGAAAAGCAAATCCAAGACAAATTGTCATCTCCACATTAAATGGCCATCGCTGGCATTCTGGCTGCATTAATGAGGAAATGACCCCTGAACATTACAGTCTTGGTAGCTGCAACTCACAGAAGGAAGGAAAAATGGCTGATGAGACAAGCATTTAAGTAGTGACCTGCCTGGTCGACAAATGTAGAGTTAGGATCAACTGAAAAGAGGTATATAATGTAAGAAGTCCTCCAGAAGGAAGAGGGGGATGAAAAACAGAAAATACTGCAGCACTCGCATGACCCCTGTAACCAAAAACTGAAGAAGCAATAAGAACTTCCAGCCCCTAAGATAAGGGTCGAGGAGCCATGTTTCTTGCTTTGAGGAGCAGTATTTCATGCTCCAGCTTATATTCTTGTCGCCCAACCCATCCACTATCGTGTTTACTTGTTGCAATCTTTACTAGGGCTTAGTTCTTAAACCCGTACTCTACAAATTCATTGTATTAGGCTAGCTGGGGTTGGGTTCACTTCCTCCAAGGAAAGGTGCTCAAACTCGGTCCCTACAATTGGCGCCGTCTGTAGGAAGAGCTTGTGCGTTGGCAATGCAATGGTTAAACACGACAGGATCAAGGTCCCATCAGCGGAGAAGGTCATTTGGCGTCTATAACTACTACCACACATACGAAGTAGAGCAAGTCCCAAAAACTGCTACCTCAGGCTGTGAAAGTGCACTCGGGGCTGAGCCTTTTAAGGCACCTCGGCTATGTGTTTAAGTTTGAACCTTAGTCATGCCTGAAGTCCTCAGACCAGGTGCTAAGGGGAAGTTAACACTCCATAACTACTACCGCACATGCGAAGTAGAGCAAGTCCCAAAAACTGCTACCTTATACTGTGGTAGTGCACTCGGGGTTGAGCCTTTTAAGGTACCTGGGCTATGTGTTTAAATGTGAACCTTAGTCATGCTTGAAGTCTTCGGACCAGGTGTTAAGGGGAAGTTAACACTCCATAGCTACTACCACACATGCGAAGTAGAGCAAGTCCTAAAAACTACTACCTCATGCTGTGGTAGTGCACTCGGGGCTGAGCCTTTTAAGGCACTCGAGAAAAGTCCTAGACAGAACCAAGGTATTGCATGGTCCTCGAACCCAAACCTGTAGGGAAACTAGGAACTTCAGAAAAAACTAAGTCCTAGACAGAACCAAGGTATTGCATGGTCCTCGGACTCAAACCTGTGAGGAAACTAGGAACTTCAGAAAAAACTAAGTCCTAGACAGAACCAAGGTATTGCATAGTCCTCGAACTCAAACCTATGGGGAAACTAGGTACCTCAAAAAAAACTAAGTCCTAGACAAAACCAAGGTATTGCATGGTCCTCGGACTCAAACCTATGGGGAAACTAGGCACCTCAAAAAAAACTAAGTCCTAGACAGAACCAAGGTATTGCACGGTCCTCAGACTCAAACCTATAGGGAAACTAGGCACCTCAGAAAAAACTAAGTCCTAAACAGAACCAAGGTATTGCACGGTCCTCGAACTCAAACCTATGGGGAAGCTAGGTACCTCAGAAAAAACTAAGTCCTAAACAGAACCAAGGTATTGCATGGTCTTCGGACTTGGGGAAACTAGGCACCTCAGAAAAAACTAAGTCCTAGACAGAACTAAGGTATTGCATGGTCCCCGGACTCAAATCTATAGGGAAACTAGGCACCTTAGAAAAAATTAAGTCCTAGACAGAACCAAGGTATTGCATAGTCCTCAGACTCAAACCTATGGGGAAACTAGGCACCTCAGAAAAAACTAAGTCCTAGACAGAATCAAGGTATTGCATGGTCCTTAGACTCAAACCTATAGGAAAGCTAGGCACCTCAGAAAAAACTAAGTCCTAGATAGAACCAAGGTATTGCATGGTCCTCGGACTCAAACCTATGGGGAAACTAGGCACCTCAGAAAAAACTAAGTCCTAGATAGAATCAAGGTATTGCATGGTCCTCGGACTCAAACCTATGAAAAACGATCCTCAAATCAGACACTTAGTTAAGCCCAGCACGCTCGGCTATTCACACAGTCCACAGGGCAGAGCACCCAATCATTTCCCTGGTAATTCTTATATTGTTAACTTAATTAGAGATAATGACTAAGGGCTATCGTCAGTTTTATCGAAATTAGGGTGACAACGCTTCATTACTACTAACGGCATCAGCTATAAAGTCCTATTGGAGGCGAAAGATAACGCACACATTAAGTAATTATTGCAGAGAAAATAAAAATATTCGTAAAGTAAGAAGAATAGCCTCCTTTATTATTTATTATTGAATAAAAAAAATACATCATACATCAGATAGCTTATCTTTTAAAGCTAACTACAATAAAGGAGGCCAAGGATGGCTTGTCTCTTAAAGCTAACTACAATAGAAGAGGTCGAGGATGGCCTGTCTCTTAAAGCCAACTATGGAGGAAGAGGCTGAGGCAGGCTTATTTTAAGGCTAATTCAAAAAAAAGAGAATGCTCATGGGAATGGTAGATTCGCCGCCTCGTCCCAGCAGCATTTGAGCCCATGGGGACGGCACCGGCAATGAGAAAGAAGAAGAAGTGGAGGTGCCTGGCTGCCCCATCCTAAGATGTTCCCTTGATTCTCTCTTAGTTTCATGATAACTGGGCATTAGGAGAGGGCAACACTCGAGTGTCAATCGTTCAACAATCTTGCAAACCTCCATCAGGGTCCTACCATTAACGTGAGACCCAAACTCCGGCAGGCCAGAAATCTGATATGACCTACGCTTGCTTTGATCCTTGGCTGAAGGAGGAAAGCCTGCTTTATTACCCAGTTGGAAGGAAGGAACATCTTTGTCCTTTGCTTCCTTCGCCTCAACTGCCTCGTCTAGGGCCTGGGCAGCATCCTTGGCTCTTGAAAGGGGCTTGAGTTCCTTGTCCTTGCCCTTATCCAGGGCCATCTCATTCCCTATGCCTTGATCACGACCTTGGCAAAGTCCTTGGAAATGCCTAGGGAGTTGAAAGTTTGAAATTTCTGCTGAGCGTGAAGATTTGTAAATGGGAAAGAGCAATTCCCCCCCCCCCCCCCACCCCCAAGAAGGCCTTATATAGAAGGCGAATTCTAGTAAAAGTTAATTCGCACGAGATTCAAGGAGAGAGAGATACGGCGAAACAAATCCCACCCAATTTCCAAAGAAATTCCCAACCGTTGGATTTGCGCCACTTCACGAGGACATTAATGAAGGCGCGCCTCGTACATGGAAATGTTAGGAGCATACCTTGGGTAGATGAAAAGACTCTGGCACTGATGGAGAACAATACTTGATAAGCCACGGCAAAGGCCCGAGGATATCAAAATCCTCATCTCCGCCCGAGGAGCTTGACAGTAGGATTTTGAGGGGCTATTGTGGGGCCAAGGGATTAGGCAACCCCAACCCACTTTGTACTAAGCCCAAGGCCCATGCCGAGAAGGAAGAAAACTTTCGAGGACGACGTGAGAAAGTCCGAATCACCCAAGATGTTCGCCAAGGACAACCATGTCCTCGGCTAACCCCAACCAGAGGAAGGAGAGTCAATGCCCCATCACAGGCAGCCTCTCAAAGCACCCTATGAGAAAGAACGAGTATAATGTGCCGATCATGGGAGGACGGTGGAAAAGCAAACCCAGGACAAACTGTCATCTCTACATTAAATGCCCACTGCTGGCGTTCTGGCTGCATTAATGAGGAAATGACCCATGAACACTGCAGTCTTGGTAGTTGTAACTCATAGAAGGAAGGAAAAATGGCTAATTAGACAAGCACTCAAGTAGTGACCTGCTTGGTCGACAAATGTAAAGTAAGGATCAACTGAAAAGAGGTATATAATGTAAAAAGTTCTCCAGAAAGAAGAGGGTATGAAAAGTAGAAAATATTGCAGCACTCGCATGACCCCTGTAACCAAGCACTGAAGAAGCAATAAGAACTTTCAGCCCCTAAGATGAGGGCTGAAGAGCCATGTTTCATGCTTTGAGGAGCAATATTTCATGCTCCAGCTTATATTCTTGTCGCCTAACCCATCCACTATCGTGTTTAGTTGTTGCAATCTTTACCAGGGCTTAGTTCTTGAACCCATACTCTACAAATTTATTATATTGGGCTAGCTAGACTTGGGTCCACTTCCTTCAAGGAAATGTGCTTAAACTCGGTCCCTACATACATTGTATTAGCTTATACATTTTTTAAACTATAGATTTCTAAAATATGTAATGGTTTTTCATTAAATATAAATATATATAATTTATAATTTAATTGAATTTAGACTCTTCAATTTTTGCACCTAATAATTTACTTGGAAAAAAAATTAAAAATTAAAATGGACACATGGTACAAAATTAGACTTTAATTGAAATTCTATTTAGAATCTAATTAGATTTGGATTTTTCGATTTTTACACTCAATAATTCACTTGGCACCATAATTAAAAATTTGATAGGACACATGGGGCACAATTGGACTCTAATTTGGATTTTAATTTGATTTTCTTTAAGCTTTGAGTTTTAATATATATATATATATATATAATATGACATGGTGAGTTTTCATTGGATGGTGTAATTAAAACTAGCATTTTATGCCAGGACCAAATCCAATTTAAATTCATTTTCCAAACATAAATGAGAAATTTGATTGGCTCCAAACATAATGGGGCAAGACCCTAAAACAAAGAGGGAGAAAAATATTTTTTTTCCCCTATTATTTCTGCTTTTTAAATAAAAAAGTTTAACTGCTAAAATTACTTTTTTACTTATCCGTACATGTTACTCAAAAAGTTTTATGAAAATATTATGAATATAGCCTTTTTTAATTTTATTTCTTCCTTTTTCCTTTCTTACCGTTAATATTTTTCATTTTTTATGGAAAAAAATAACATACGCCACACAAACACAAACAAAAACAACAGCATTCCCAGTGTATAGATGCCACGAATTCTCAGCCATCCATTTTGTACCCTGACCAGCCACGTCACAAAATTCTCAACATCCTATCAAAATACAAATGCCTGGAACCCTCCTCACGCCTTCCTTTATTTTACCCTGGACCCAGTCAGTGGTTCCTGTGTATAGGTTTTTTTTTTTTTTTTTTTTTTTTAACAAATAGTGCTACATGCACAAAAGAAAAAAATTGGAAATTATTTTTAAATATGTTGAAATAGAAAGCTTTCATAAGTTTTTGTTTGAACCAATTATTGATTTTACTTTTTTTACAAACTGCTAACAATATGTCATATTAAAAAATATCAAATTTTGTGTTTCCAAATGTTTTTTTTTTTCTTTTTCAGAAAAATTTTAGGACTATATAAAAAATCAAAACTATCTATACAGCACACTATGAGTAGTGAAAAAAAACGTGAGAGTCTATGTGAAAGTGACATTTTTATGGGTGCTACAACAATTTTTATTCTTGAGGCGGTGCACATTTTTTTTAAAAAAAAATTTTTTGGTAAAGGATAGATCATATATTAAACAAAAAATATATGTCTATAAGCCATATCCCTTTTTGAGATTAAAATAAAATACATATGTCCAAAGGGGACCATACAAAATAACAAATTCATCAACTTGGCTGGATCCTTTCCTAGCTAAAGCTTTAGTGCATTTATTCGCTTCCTTGTAGCAATGTTTTACCCTACGCGTGGTACGCATATTTGCTTCTCCTTTTAAGAGAGAGAGAGAGAGAGAGAGAGATATATATATATATATATATAATTGCAAGACATGGCGGGGAAAAATATTTTTCTCCCTCTATATTTAAGATATTTAAGGTAGTTCACAATTCTATCATTATTTTTGAAACCAACCAACTTTCCCCTTATTAGGGAATGAATAAATATCCCTAATTAGTTATTTTCTTAGTTAAATACAATGAAATATTTTAAAGATGTTATTAATCATATATCATAAAGGAATAGAAAAAGTTAAGGATTGTATTGTTGTTTTATTGGAGGCAAAAACACCATTTTGGTCCCTACATTTTGGGATCACAGTCAATTTGGTTCCTATATTTTAGTATCGGTCAATTTGATCCATACTATTTTAAACTTACAGTTAATTTGGTCATTGTCGTTAACTCACTAACAGGAAAATGCTTATGTGGAAAACAGTTTGTACATTTGGCATATTTATTATTTAAAAATTAGATCAGATGCTGATGTGTCTTAGTTTAAGTGGCCATGTCAGCAGTTATGTGGCAAAAAAAGCCACATAAGCTTTTATATATATATATATATATATATATTTTTTTTTTCTTTTTTCTTTTTTTATAAACTTTCAATCTCACAAAAATAAAACCAAATCTCTCAAATAGTAATATTTCATATCTCTCTCTCTCTCTCTCTCTCTCTCTCTCTCTCTCTCTGTATGCGATGAGCAACCAAAGCCAACGACAGTCATTGTCACTCCAACGCCATAGCCAATCCTTCGACTCAAACTTTGTCGTTTTGACCAACGTCTATGTGCGATGAGGAGCTCGCGGGATGCTACTGCACAAGGCGGCGACAATCCGAGGCTAGGTCCATGCTGGTCGAGCTTAAGACGAGGATATCCGAGTCAGATGGGTCGGGATCAATTGGATCTAGTTTTCTTTGGGGTTGTTGGCCATGGATCAAGCTCTGTTATGGATCTAGGTTTAGGATGGTATTGGTGGATTTGGGTTTGTAGCTAAGAATTTTAGAGATTAGTTTGAATATTTGAATTTGGGGCTTTTGTTTGAAATTTCTGGAATTAGTTTGAAACTGGGTTTGGTGGATCTGCATCTGGGTTTTCTTTTAGGTGAGGATTTAGTCTTTTAGAAACAACATGGCCTATGTTGATTTAAGATTGTTGGACTAAATTATTGTTTCGTTACCAAGAATTTGCAAGAAAGGAAAAAAAAAAAAAACCAATATCAATAAAATAAAAATGAAATTCTGCCAGGTTAAGAAATTAGAAGAAAAAAAAATACAAAATGGAAAAAAATTAGTAAAGAAAAGAAAATTATTTTTTAAAGTTGATGTGGCTTTTTTTGCCACCTAAGCACTGACATGGTCACTTAAACTTAGACATATCAGTATCTGATCCAATTTTTTAATATTAAATATGCCAAATGTACAAACCGTTTACTACATAAACATTTTCCATTATTGAGTTGATAGTAAAGACCAAATTGACTGTAAGTTTATAACAGTAGAGACCAAATTGAACAATATCAAAATATAGAGACCAATTGACTGTGACTCCAAAATGTAGGGACCAAAATGGTGTTTTTAATTTTATTGGATTGTATTTGTAATTATTGTCATTTCGTTGGATTTAGCTATAAAAATAATGGATTATGAATATTTGCTCATTTTTCAAACATAAAAGAGGAAATTGATTAGTTTCAAAGATAAATGAGAGAATTATGAAATACAAATTGTTAATCGTTAAAAAAGCCTTGTAATTAAGAATATTCTTTAATAGAAAATGCAAATTGTTTATGCTTTTGTATTTTATTCTAGGAAAGAAAATATTATTTTACTTCTTAATTTTATTTTTATTATTGTGATGAAATAAATTATGATTTAAGTTTTTTGATTATAGTTTTAGAAAGATTTTATAGTTACATTATCTTACTCAATTTAGATTCAAAATAATATTTTCTCTTTCAAATGATAAGGTTCTTAAAAAAAAAAAAAAGAGTTGTCTAGTTGAAACTAAAATTTTAATATGCTATAGAATTATTATTTTTTTTAAAAAGAAATACTTCTTGTTGAAAGTGGTGTCACATTTAATATAAAAACTAACAAAACTCTTGATTGTTGCATTGAATGATAATTACTTGTACCAAAATTAAAAAAAAAAAAAATTGACACATGACACAAATTAGGCTTCAATTTTGGAATTTAATTAGATTTTCTCTTAGTTTTAGCTATATATATATATATATATATTTTTTTTTAATTCATCTATGTAATTGTATTGACCAACGAACTACATAGTTGAATTTAATTATTATTTTAAAAAATTACTTTTTATTTCATTTATAAACACAACCATATAGTTAAATTTAATTATCAACACAATCACTTATTGTGTCTATATATATGATAGCAAATAAAACACAAGTGAACAACAAAAATCTTGGGGCATCTGAGGCCAAATTGGCTTCTTTGAAGGAAAGAAGCTTCTTTGAGAAAATAGGTCAACTTGAACCTGATTTGGCCTATAATCTGATTGATTTGACTAATTTTTAAAACCCATTTAAGATGACATTTTTATTAATTCAAACTCGGTTAATCCGATCTGTTTGTCATGTCTAGCATCCATCATAAATAGATTTTGTTGTTTATTCATTTAAAACCCAGAGAGGGAGAGAGAAGACTTTATCCATTGTACAAAAATCCTAGATTGCACACTTAAACCCAACTTAAACACATAGTAAATAGTGATTGAATTACATTTTATTAAGTTCTAGTGTTGGACCAACGTGTAAATAACGTAATTGTAATCCAATTATATATTTGAAAAATGTGCAAATTACGTTGAAGTGTGAATTTATAGAGGAATGAGAAAATATAATACCACAACATTTTTTATTCTGCACCAAAATTGAGGGAATGTAGTGAGAAGAAAAAACTCATAGTGCTAGAACAAAGGATAGAAGAAGTGGTCTTAAGTTGATGGATTAATATTAGCCTCTTTACATATTCTTTGCGCGTGTGGTGAGGCTTTATTTTATTTTTTTAGTCTGGCGCCATATTTTTCTTTTTTTAGTTTTGGGTAAATTTATTTTGAAAACAAGTACTAATAAGAGATAATCTTATTTTGCAGGCGCCTTAAGTGTACGTGTGACATTTATAAATAACTATCTTCGTTTGTTCATTCAAGAGAGAGAGAGAGATTGAAATTAATGAGTCGTATCATTCACAATAAGGTATGAGCTGACAGTTTCAGAAAAGGTAGAGAGAGAGAGTCACATTCACACAGCGTCAGATTTTTTTTGTTATAAGCTTGTCACAAGTGGATTCACAACACAAGTTAACTGTACGACTCAGCTGTAGCATCATAGATAGGGTGTGCGAGTTAGAGAAATATATATATAAAAAGGACATTTTATTGTCCCTCTGAATTCGTGCCGTGAACTTCTTCTCAAGACTTGAGGGAGGAGGTTCTGCAAAATCTTGAGGTTTCTGTCCCTCTGAACCTTTTTTTATTTTTTATTTTTTATATATCTACTTATTATTATAAAATTGTATCCAACCACCACCCAATAGTAGAAAATCCGCCGAAGTGGGGTCCCTTCGTTTTGTTTCGGTGCAGAGAATGTTACGTTGTTACATATATACGTAGTAGCAATTCGAAATTCAATTACTTGTATGATCTGATTATGTATATCTGTAACAAGTGATTGTTCAACATAAAAAAAAAAAGAAAAAAAAAAGAAAAAAAAAAAGGATTGCTTTACTCTAACATTCTGTCAAACTCCTACAGTTCATCTTACACTCCCATCCCATGTGTCTCACTTTTCGGTAACCAATAAAACTGTTTTTATTCTTTATTTTTACCCTTTATTCAGTACTAAATTTGTGCACATATTGAGTTTTTACGTGAATATCAATTACTAACTCAAGCTTGCCTTTATTTATTTATTTTTGGTTCTAACGGTGTAGTATAATATAGTATTAGTATAGAGGAAGAGAGAAATGGCTGCGACTGGTTCAACATCTGGGCAGCCACAGTTCATTGCCAGCACTGGAAATAGGAGTTTTTCAAATGCGCCGCTGATTGAGAACCCAGATGCTGATAGGATTGTTGTTCCTGATGTGAGTTTAATTATGTTCCTTGTCAAATATTTAGTTTTATGTTTGTTTTCTGCATAATTTATTTGGATAAAGTATTGCTAGCTGAATATTGATTAATACTCTACTTTCTGTTTCTGTTTCTTTTTTTCTTTTTAATTATGTTTTTTGTTGGGTGAATTTATATTATAAGATTGCATAGAATCTAGAAAGATATCTTAAGCACATGTTTTGTTGGAAGTTTTTGAACAAATCCTTAGTTAAGTGTTTGAAGTTACTCCTGTTAGACGTCTTTATGGACAAATGCGTCCATAGTGACTAGGATGTATATCTTCTATTTGAAAAACTAGCAGTTTACCTAGTCAATATATCTTCTATTTGAAAAACTAGCAGTTTACCTAGTCAATCCTTCAGGTCCAAAATTAATTTTGGTCTACTATGAATTTTGGTGTCATTTAGATGACTAATTGCAAGAAAGGAGAAAAGGGGTTGGGTAGAGGCACTGGAGGGCAATAAGTGTGTGTTAACTGTGAAAGATATGCTGTCACTTCTAAGATGAGAATGGTTTTGGGAAAGGGTGGGATAAAACTTAAAATTATGTCGAAGATTAAAGTTAATACAGCTAGGAGTTGATTATGACACCCTCAGTCAATTGTCAATTTTGTCTTTTGGTTCAAATGGTAGGGATGGAATTCAAAGTTCCATCTGATATTACTACTTGAATTAACCTCGCTGCTTAAAAAATCTGAGATCATGGTGATGGTCTTGATGGAAAAAGGATAGGGACTTTCTTTGGTAAAAAAGAAAAAAGAGGTTATTTTATTTTTCTTGTAATATAATATGGATTGGTGACATCAGCAGGGGGCATATTTCAATTCTAGATACAGATAATTTTGATTCCTAGAAGCAGAACACCCAATGTATAGGAGTTGAAATGCAATAGCAAGCAGAAGATACCAATGTATAGGAGTTGAAATGCTGTAGTGAACAAACAGATGATGTAGTATTTTATTAGAGTTCCTTTTGTATGTGGACCATGTGGTAATTAATGCACAAATGGCATGTTTAGAAATATACTTAAATGGGTTAATGACTTTGTTATTCTATAAATGGAATTTGCTTCCCCAAAACATTGTTGTTCTTTTGTAAATGTTGATTGTAAGAAGTGCCATTAACTCTTGGTTTGAGCAAAATGTGCCTCAAGTGCCATTGACTCTCAGATTTACATGAATTGTGCCAGCTGACATACTTTTCTACTTTTTCCTCTCTTTTTGAAGGTCTGTTTTTGTGCATCTCCTGCTTAATGATAAGACGTGAACTCTTGTAGATGGTATTAAATTTTATAGAAGATTGATTGATTCAAGGCCATTTTTGTTATCTTTTTTATTTTTTGTAGAGGAAAAGTTGGAAAAACTTATTTGCATACATGGGCCCGGGGTTTCTAGTTTCTATTGCATATATTGATCCTGGAAATTGTAAGATTGTGTATATATATATATATTTCCTTTTGTGCCCACATAAATCATGTGTTTACTAACATATATACCATCTTTTTATCCTACTCTTAACTCACAGTTGAAACGGATCTACAGGCAGGAGCACAATACAAGTATGGGGTGCGTATTTCATTTTTTAATACAAGCTATTTCTTTGGTATTCAATAGAAGATAGCATTCTCAAAGAAGAAAGTAGTCGTACACAATGACATTTGTTAGAAGTCAAATGTCAACTACATACGAATCTTTCAAAATTTGCAACCTTGGCAATGTCATACATTAACAGTGACAAGTATGACAGCTATCTTGTTATAGGAAATTTTTTCTACATCTTTAATTAATTTTCATTTAGATGGACCTGTGTATAATTGGTTCCATGCATCTAGAGTTTCTCTACATGTACCCTTGTGCAAATCATAGTATCTCATTGGGTCTTGGCCTGCCTGTTTTATAGAATACATTCTTAGAGCTTTACTTGCAATTTTTTTTTTGGGTAAAATCCATCGCATATACTTTTCATTTGGGAGCTCTCTCTCTATTTTCAATTAATTAATTATTTTCTATTACAATGCTATTTTTTTTTTCAGTTACTTTGGATCATATTAGTGGCTTCTTGTGCTGCTCTCATTATTCAATCCCTAGCAGCCAATCTGGGGGTTGTCACAGGCATGTGATTTGTGAAACTACACTTTATTATATGTATTATCCCAATCCATTCGTACTTAACTGCAAATCTGCTCTCTTCCTCTCAACGCTGTTTTGCAATTTTAGGAAAGCATTTAGCGGAGCATTGTAGAAATGAATATAATAAGGTCCCAAACTTCATACTATGGATTCTTGCCGAAGTTGCTATTGTTGCATGTGACATTCCTGAAGGTAAGGTACTTATTGCTTGAAAATTACTACAGTATATGGAATATATAATGCTATTAATTTATACTGTTTTAAACGGCTAATTCTGAATGTTCTACAGCTTTAGCTAACTAATTTAAAAACTTCCACTAATTCAAGAATCTCCACATACCTGTGTGTGTGTCTGTGTGCATTATGTAAACACCCGCCCCCCTGTGCATTCCCACTCAGTGGGAATGTCAGATTATAATAATTCAAAGTGGTAATCATGTTCCCATGAAAAATGAGAATGTGATACCCATGAGAAGCTTGTTGAGATTCTTTGAACCAGATGCCACCTTAAGACCATCACCTTGGCATCTTTATATAAACTTGTCACAAATGAACATGCTCAACCTTCTTTAGTTAATACATTAACAATTTTAATGTACAGCTAATTGACTAGGCCACAAGAATAGGTCCTTTTTTTTCTTATTTTCTTTTAGGTATTTATGGTGATGTGACTCATGAAGCTCGATAAAGAATAAAGTTATTACAGTTTTGTTGAATGATTGAAGAGGGTAAAACATTTGTTGGGAAGTTCTAAGATTACTTAATGGTTATTCCTAACATTAAATATTCACTTGCCTGAATATTAGTTGAAGCACTCTTTTAACTCTGGATGGTCAGATTAAAGGGTTAGCTTTGTCATGAGACCACAAGTACTAGCCTCATTTTATTCTGTAGGTTGATAAGATGAGTAGGGAGATGGGAATAGAAGCTTGTTGAGATTCTTTGAACCAGATGCCACCTTAAGACCATCAACAAGATTCTTTGAACCAGATGCCACCTTAAGACCATCACCTTGGCATCTTTATATAAACTTGTCACAAATGAACATGCTCAACCTTCTTTAGTTAATACATTAACAATTTTAATGTACAGCTAATTGACTAGGCCACAAGAATAGGTCCTTTTTTTTCTTATTTTCTTTTAGGTATTTATGGTGATGTGACTCATGAAGCTTGATAAAGAATAAAGTTATTACAGTTTTGCTGAATGATTGAAGAGGGTAAAACATTTGATGGGAAGTTCTAAGATTACCTAATAGTTATTCCTAACATTAAATATTCACTTGCCTGAATATTAGTTGAAGCACTCTTTTAACTCTGGATGGTCAGATTAAAGGGTTAGCTTTGTCATGAGACCACAAGTACTAGCCTCATTTTATTTTGTAGGTTGATAAGATGAGTAGGGAGATGGGAATAGAATTTTGGGATGAATGCATGGGAAATATATTGGTGGTAAGTTTTAGCGGGACTAAGGTGGGTAGGGTTGTTGCAACAAAGATCATTTGTTTCACAAGATGAGTGCAATTTTGTTCAAATTCGCTTATCAAAGAAAAAATATGTTCAAAATGAGGTTTTGTCAAAGTTGATAAATCTTTAAAATGGACAAAAAGAAAATGGGTTGAGCTAGAGAGATTGGAAGATGGAATAGCTTATGATTTAAATTGGAGACTTGACTTTTGATACTGTAGAATAGAGAAATAAGATATATGACGATGACCCTAAAGAGTTGGTTGAAGTTAATGCAAATTTCTCTCGAGGGTTTATTTGGGATCCGCTTATTTTGCCGAAACTGAAATTTTTTTTACTGAAAGTACTGTAGATAAAGGTAAAAGTTAAAATAGTACAGTGAGACTCATGAATAGTATCAAAAGTGCAGTAAGACCCATAAATAGTAGCAAAAATAAGCTAAATAGTAAAATAAGTTGGCAAAAATAATTTTTGCCAAACACATACTAAGGCATACTTCATGTATGGCTCTTGGGATGGTCCTTTTGCCTTGTTGACCATTGAAACACAGCTCAAGTAAGTCTGACATGGAGTCTTTTCCATTTGTATACAAGCTCTCACTTGATCTGCTTATTTATGTCATGATGATTTATTTTTTATTCTTAGTGTGCATTTGGCATGAATTATTTTTGTTAACTTATTTTACCATTCAGCTTATTTGTGCTATTATTCATGGGTCACATTACACTTTTTGGCACTATTCATTGGTCCCACTGTACTATTTTAGTTAACTTTTACCTTTATCTACAGTACTTTCAACAAAAAGTTTTCAGTTTCAGCAAAATAAATGGATCCCAAACGGACTCCTAATCTAATTTTTTTGTGAAAGTTTCTGCTTTAATCTAATTAATACTTCATTTTGATTGTCCAAATTTATTTGATTCATATCTCTCCTTTATGTTGCAGTGATTGGAACGGCTTTTGCATTGAATATGCTCTTCAGTATTCCTCTATGGTGTGGTGTTCTTCTGACAGGGCTTAGTACATTGGTTCTTCTAGCATTACAGCAATACGGGGTATCTTGACATGCTTTTCAATAGTCTATATGCTTCCTGCTATCTATAAAGGGTTTTTTTTTGGATCATATTTAAGAAGAGTAATAACTATATCTCTTATGCTTATGACCCAAAGAGATATATGTTAACAACAATATGTTGATATAGATAACTTTTAAATAAAAAAAACTCATGCCCTGTGATAATATTTTTCATTTTTTTCATTGTTTACAGGTTAGGAAACTTGAATTCTTGATTGCATTTCTTGTATTAACAATTGCTGCATGCTTTTTTGCGGAGCTCGGATATGCAAAGCCTGCTGCTACTGAAGTTGTAAATGGTCTCTTTGTTCCTAATCTCAAAGGAAATGGTGCTACTGGCCTTGCAATTTCACTCCTTGGTGCGATGGTTATGCCGTAGGTTTCTTATGCCTTCCAAAAGTTATACATTATTTCTTGCTCCCCACCCCTTTTTGATTTTGTGTACTTTGCTGCAGGCACAATCTCTTCCTCCATTCAGCATTGGTGCTTTCTAGGAAGATACCACAATCTGTTCAAGGCATCAAAGTAAAAATTCTCTCTTTAGCAGACCAGTTTTGAACTTTATTCTTCTTCTCTCTTTGTGTCTGTTCCCATCAAAACTAGATGACAAATCTTGAAGATTTTGGTATTTAATCTTGTTTTCCCCCAAACTCTTCACTGTATGCATCATTTGTTTCCAGAAAAGAGTATTCTGGAAATACGGTCGAGCAGCAACTGATGGCTTAATATTTCACAGGAGGCTTGCAGATTCTATCTAATAGAAAGTGCCTTTGCACTAATGGTGGCTTTCCTCATTAATATATCCGTTATTTCTGTAAGTGGCGCAGTTTGTAATTCCTCACATTTGAGCGCTGAAGATCAAAACAGCTGCGTGAACTTGGACTTGAACAAGGCCTCTTTTTTATTAGAAGTATGTGGTTGCCAAATTTACGAATGTTCCAATCGTTGTTTTCTGTTCTGGCAAAACAAATACTAATATTTTATGCAGTTCATAGTTTATTTCACATTGTATACTGAATGTGCTAATCATCCAAATGCTTTCTGGTTGTGGTTTTATTATTTTTTACAGAATGTCTTAGGTAGTTGGAGTTCGAAACTTTTTGCAATTGCTTTGCTGGCATCGGGTCAGAGTTCTACTATAACAGGGACATATGCAGGGCAATATGTTATGCAGGTATCCTGCTAATTGATTGTATGTGTTTCTGCAGGTCTGAGCATTTTTTTAGTATTTCTTTTTTCCAAAGAACATTATCAATTTTCTACCATTAAAAAAAAAAAAAAAAAAAACACTAACTTTCTCATAGTTGAAAATTTGAAGTTAAAATATAATGTTATTGTCTTATCTAGCCTTATTTCTTAGTGTTAGAGGATATAAATTAATGGGAAAGGTAAGAAAGAAACAAGTGTCAAATGGTCCACTTGATTATGTGCATTGCACATGACCCTTGGACACATGTTACTTTCTTTTTGCTGCCACATAACCCATTATGCAGCAATTACTGCATACAAATATGTAGCAAAATCTTTCCCTAAATCATTTCCTAAGAAGTGCCATTGGTTTCGTGTCATTAGATCGAACAAGTTGACAAGTTAGTTCTACAGCTAATGATCCTCTTGCACTTTAGGCTATGGATTTATTCTTTGCAGAAGACATCCTGATTTGTAATTGATAATTTATATTCTTATACGTTAAACTTATCAAGTTATAAATTAAGAATTAATGCTTGAATTGTTTTTTTTGATAAGTAAGAAAAGTCTGTATAGATGAAGCCACTGTGCAAAAAAAAACAAGGGAACACAAAGTACAAAGAAAAAAAAAAGAACAAGAAACAGAAAAGAAATTTAAATACAAAGGAAAAGAGAACTAATAAACAAAGTGATTCACTAGGTGTGATCAAACAGTGAACCACTAAAAGAAGCAAGCATCTGGTCTCCCGAATTATCCACATCTTCAAATGCCCGCCTATTACGCTTCCTCCATATACACCACATCAAGCACAATAGAACTAAATTCCAAATGTTTGACGAATGTTTCCCCAACCAATTCCACTAGCCAAAAAGAATATCTAGTACCATTCTTGGAAAGACCTAGGAAACCGCAAAAGATGTAAAGGACAAAACCCCACAACTAATGAGCCTTCTCACGATGAAGCACTAAATGATCTACAATCTCCCTACAACAGCGACACATGACACACCAGTCAACAAAAGCAAGAACCTTACCTCGTAAATTGTCACTCGTGGGAATTTCATCCCAACTGGCGGTCTAAACAGGGAAAAACTTGTTAAGGGGCCTTAACTCTCCAAATACCTTTCCAAGGGAAGACATTGGAGAGGGAGCCTTGCAACTTATTAAAATGCAAACAGATATCAAATTCTCCATTCTTCTTCAATTTCCATCTCATGTGATCTCCAATTTAAGTTGAAAGTATATTGGATTCCAAAATATGAAGGAAATCCACCACTAATCCAATTCCTAGTCATTCAGATCTCGAATGAAACAAACATTCCAAGTCCTCTTCTCCCTCAACCCTTGTCTTGTTAATGAAGCCTTTACATAAGCCTCTTTATTAATGGAAATTTCATATGAAACTGGTGAAGTCACTTGAAGAGGTTGATCCCCACACCAACTATCTTACCAAAATCTCACTTTATTCTCCACCCTAATCTCAAGCCAAGTATTTTGGAAAAATGCCTCCCAACCCATACAACTATCTCTCCACAAACCGCAACCATGTACGCCCCTGCCCAATTTAGAGGTCCATCCCCCCATGCTTCTCTAAACTTCACAGCCCTCCTCCAAAGTCTTGTCTCCTCAAACCCAAAACTCCATAGCCATTTTCCTAATAAGACTTTATTGAATGTAGTTAGCTTCCTTATTCCCAAGCCACCATTTGCCTTATGGGAAAAAAGTTATCCCATCTTACCAAATGTTACTTTGACTCACCCCATACCTCTCCAAAGAAAGTTTCTTTGCATCTTCTCAATCTTGTTAGCCATATGAGTTGGAATGGTGAAAAGTGATAAATAATAGGTAGGAAGATTGGATAACGTACTTAAGCAACATCAATCTACCACCTTTGGACAAATATAGCTTTTTCCACCTTGCCAATTTTCTCTCAAATATTTCAAAGATAGAATTCTAAATAGAAGTAGACTTATGAGAAGCACCCAAAGGCATGCCAAGATAAGACATAGGCGAAGTCCTAACCCTACATCCTAAAATCTCTGCCAAAGCATGCACATTATCAACCTCCGCTATAGGAACCATTTCACTTTTAAGTACATTAACCTTCAAGCTGGTTATAGCTTGAAAACATAGTAGTAGCATCTGAATATGGAGAATTAGCTCCACATTTGCATCACAAAAAAGAATTGTATCGTCTACAAATAAAAGATGTGAAACACATATGCCATCACCTTGCCTACCATGAGCCTTGAAACCACTAATTAAACCAGCCCTCTCCACTCTTTTCAACATCCTATTGAAAACCTCCATCATAATTAAAAACAATATAGGAGATAAGGGATCTCTTTGTCTTAAACCCGTTGAACTTCCAAAGAAATCAGCTGGAGACCCATTTACCAAAATAGAGAATTGAACTGTGAATATACAAGTGCGGATCCATTTACACCATTTCTCCCCAAAGCCCATTCTCTTCAATAGATCTAGGAATGCCTCCCAATTCACATGATCGTATGCTTTCTCAACATCTAGTTTACAAATAACCTTTGGAACCTTACTCTTCACTTGACTATCTACACATTCATTAGCGATAAGGATTGAATCAAGTATTTGTCTTCTGCCCACAAAGCTATTCTAAGACTTACATATCAATTGATCTAAAATCCTTCTCAGATGATTTGCCAAGACCTTAGCCAAGATTTTGTATACACTCCCCACCAAACTAATAGGCCGAAAATCTCTAATGTTGGAGGCATCGTTCCTTTTGCGGATTAAAGCAATGAAAGTAGCATTGAGAGATTTTTAAAACTTACTATACTGATAAAACTCCTCGAAAACAGTTAAAATATCTTTTTCCACAACTTTCCAACAACGATGAAAAAAGGCCATAGAGAAGCCATTTGGACCTGGACCTCTATCCCCTTCCATATCTCTAACAACTTGAAGGATCTCATCCTTCTTAAACTTCCTTTCAAGACATTCCCTCCTTGTGCCCCCAATTTAATCAAACTCCAAATCCTCCATCAAAGGTCTTTACTTCTCTGTCTCCTGATACAATTTTTTTTATAAAACTGTACTATCTGGGCAACCACCTTTGACTCCTCATATATCATCCCATCCACCTTTAAAATACCTAGGTGATTATACCTTCTATGGGAATTAGCCATCTTGTGAAAGAACTTAGTACTATTTTCTCCTTCCTTGATGCACAACATTTGTGATTTTTGTCTCCATGATATTTCTTCTAAGGAAAGAAGATGCTCTACGTGGGACCTTACTTCAACTTGTTCATGTTTTTCCACATTTGTGTCTAAACTCTCCTTTTTTAGCATCTAACCTCTTTAGTTCCTCCAATAGTTTTTCCTTGTTAATACCCACATGTCCAAACTCTCTACGATTCCACTGTATAATATCTTTTTTCAAAGCCTTCAATTTTTTTGCAAGCACAAAGCTAGGCGTGTCAATGGAAGAGTGTCGGTTCCACCAAGATTGAACTCTATCTGAGAAGCCATCTATCTCCAACCACGTGTTTTCAAACTTGAATGGACTTTTGCCCCTCGCCATGCACCCTGCCTCCAAAAGAATAGGAAAATGGTTTGAAATATGGCAATTTAATATCCGTTGAATCATATCTAAATTGAAAGTTCAACTAGTGTAAAACACTATTGTTTGTTTAGACTCTTAATTTTAAACAAATGGCTAGATAGCTTTTACCCTACTTAACTGAGTGCGGAATAAGAGTAAGTGTAACGCAATAAGGCCGAAACTACTCTAAAGCATATGCATATACAATAAACAATAAGTATAAAGTATAAAGAGCAAGGGAAGAGAGATGCAAACAACGAGATAACACTGAGACGTGTTATCGAAGAAGAGATTGAAGTACTTGGCGGAAAACCTTTCTGCAGCCCTCCAAGCTTAATCTACCCAATGTACTTGAATAAAGTTTGAGTACAACGATATCAAAATGACCCCCCAAGCCTAATCTACCCAATGTACTTGAACTGTTCAAACTCCAGCTCCCAACGGACTTCAACGAGTCTTGTCTTCATTAGTTATCCGGATCCCACTATTAGCTCCAAATTGTATCCGCCAATCAATGACTTCTTCTAATGCTTCTCACATGCACCAAAACTTCTCTCAACACTTAAATTGGTTGAGGTAAGTGTTTAGGCTAAGAATCTCTCTAGGATTTGTAATTGGAAAGGTAGGAATAGAGGAAAACTAAGAGAAATTGTGTAGATAATTGTGGGTGTACAATCTTTAACCCTCAAGCGTATTGCTAGGGTTTTCTCTCTGAAAGTCTCTTTACAATTTCATGGGTAATGTGGGCTTATACAGTAAGAGTAAAGAAATAAGGAAAGCACAATTAAAAACATCCACGCAGAGAGTTTCATAGATCACTCGTGAGTTGGCCAAGTCGCGAAGTGACTCACGAAAACCAACTTGGCATAAGTCTATTCAGCTTCCAGCAGAACTTTACTCACCAATTCTCACCTAGGAAGCACGGACGCGGCTCCAGAGGAGCCGCACCTGCGTCCGACGTGGCCCGACGCGGCAGGGACGCCGCTGACCGCGCGTCGGGCCGCGTCCTGCCACGTGTTCTTTTTTTTTTTTTTTCACGACTCACGCCGACACGGCTCAGACTCAGGCAGATTCGCGCCGACTTGCGCCATATCGGACATATCAAGCGAAACCGCCGAAACACACTGTGCCGGCGCCGAACAAGAAAATGAAAACAAACAAAAAAATGGATAAAAACTTGTGACTGACTGTCTCTTGAGCCAGCGAAGATGGAGAGGAAAGAGGTTAGATTGTAATACCGGTGGCCTTAACCCCTTTCTTCTTCTTTGCTTCTTCATTTTCTTCTTCCTTTTTTTTCGGCAGAGCCCCTGCCTCTGTAACTCTGTTCTGTTTCTTTTTTTGAAAAGTTTTGTTTTTTCTTTTGTTTTTTTACCGTAAAACGATAGGACTTTGTTAACTTTATTTTGTTTTTTTTTTGTGCCTCTCTGACCAAACATGTGAGCCAGCCACAACTTTCCTTTTTTTTTGGGTAATGGGAAGAAGCTACACCTATTTTAATATCTGCCACCTGTATCATTTAATTTGTTTTTGGGTTGGCCAAATACATGAGCCACTAAGCCACATTTATTTATTTATTTATGGGATGTTCCATCTATTTTGATACATCTGTCTCTAATTCAAGTGTCAAAAATTTTAGTGTACTTATTATTATCTATCTATTTATTTTATTACTATTATTATTATATGAGTATTCTATTATTATTATATAAAAAAGTATGCTTAGTAATTATTAAAAATATAAATAAAAATATTTTTAATAATTTTTTAATTGCCGAGTCCCGCCGCACCCGCACCACCTTTTTCAAAAATTGTTGAGTCTCGCACCTGCACCCGCACCCGCACCCGAGTCCCGAAACGCACCCGTGCTTCATAGATTCTCACACTCAACCCTTACATTAAATCTCACAAAAATATAGGGAAATAATTGAACAAAATACAATTAAATTTGACACAAAATTAAAGCTAACAAAAACATAATTTTAAATCACAACTTTACATAAATAATTGTCACAACTTTGCATAAATAATTGTCATCAAAGGGTTACAATTGAAAGAATTTCACCCATATCCGATCCTAACACAAGGCTCTCCTCCCCATCATCACCCAATTCCAACTCGCTGAAATATGTTGAGTTCTCAACACCCATCACCAATCAATTCGCCCTCAACCGATACGGAATATGGAACTGGACCTCCCAAAGAGATCACTTCGTGTCCACTGCATCGGAGTCATCATCACAGTTTTCTCCAATTGAATCTTACTCAACTCAGAGATTAGAGACCCAACCTTGGATTGTTCGAAACTATCCCCATTCCCCACCTCACAGAAAAAAAGGAGTCGAAGAGGCCATGACACCGGTTTAAAAGATGAGACCAACGACACTGGAGCGCTACATGCGGGAGCTTTACAAATCTCTCCAAATACAAACGAGCTTAGGCCTAAGAACAGTGGGCCGTGTTTGGTTTTCCCATATTTCATGTGGTCCACCTTTGAACCCAAGTCCAAATTGGACCCATTTACCTTTAAGCTTGGACCCAAACTCTCATTACGCCCATCCGTACTTACGCTAGGAGTCTCATGTGGAATCCATATAAAATTCTTTGACCGAAGTACGGGTATACATGAATTGGGTTGAGAGGTTTTTTAAACTCGACCTACTATGGTGGGTTAAAAAAAATTTAACCTAACCCAACCCATCACAAGGGTCCAACCCAATCCATGTGGATCTGGTTGAATCTATGAGTTTGACATTTTTTTTAATTACTATTCTTATTATTATTATTATTATATTAAGCATTAGAACACTTCGACCACAAATAAGAGTAAATTTATAACTAAATAATTCTGAGCATAATACCAAATCAACACAAACTATATGGGGAGAACTTAGGGTTTGGATTTTATTTATGATTCAAAATAGGAGTGGTAGTGGTAGTGGTAGTAGAGAGGAAGATGGGCAAAAAAGTAAATAACAAAATTGTATTATATATTTTTAAATATATATTGATTATATTTTTTAAAATTCAAATATATATTAAATATAGGTAAGTTGGGTCAGGTTAGGCGGGTTTGTGAATCTTATGCCTGAACCCAATCCGACTTGCTATTAAAAAAAAAAAAAAAAAAATTTACAACCCAACCTACTAACCCTTAGAAATTGACCCAACCCGACAAGTTGGGTTGAATTAGGTTGATTTTGGCAGGTTTGCTGCACACCCTGGACCCAACTTTATTTTCCTCCCGTAATACCTGCCTCTTTCCTTCCTCAACCATCTTCAGAATCAATTCTTTCCCTATCCAATCCTAATTTCTCGCACCTTCCCAATATCAATATCGCTTGAAATTTGAAAACCTTAACAAAAATCTTTTTGAAATTCCTTCCGTAATTTTCTTACCCAAATTAGTGCTCAAATTAATGCACCAGTCCCTCCCATCCCTATCTCTCACGGTTGTTGGACTAGGTTTAACACCAGAATTATCAACCATCACCACCTTAGAAGGCTTTGGATTGTTTGGCTTCACCAAGTCCTTCTCCCCTAATTGTTTTTACCATTGTCAATGCAGTAGGCCGACATGAATGCTCCAAACCACTTGATTTCTCATGCCCCTTGACGGTCTCAGAAGAAGACTGAGAGTTTGGGATTCTGGAATTTGCTTATACTTCTGGGCAATAGCTTTTTAATAGCCCGACCTCCCCAAGGCATATTGATTGGGTTCCAACAATTTTCTTAGTTCAACCCCAAAAAACTTCCAACCGCACTTGGCCTTTACATTCAGGGATGAAGATAGACCTCCTTAGCCCACCCACTCTAAGTTCAGTTAATGATAAGTATTGAACAAAGGAATTAGAGCACCTTTGCAATGTGTATGTAGTATCTCCTTCTCTAAATGTAAGGAATTGCTTGGGATTGACCCCACAAATGGTGTGCTCAATATTGTTCATCAACCACTGCACCATGTTCTTACCCAGAAACACTGATTTCATGAAATATTTGCCCTGTTCAAAAATCCATAATGCAAAAAAACTTTGACGTAGGACAATCACAATATTTCAATGGAACAAATAAACCACAAAATAAACTTTAGAAGTCAGCACTTAAGGGCTGCTTGGAGTCAACACCAAACAAAGACTGGAGTTGGCACCAGTGTAAAAGAAACACATGTTTTTTTTTATAATTCTCAAAACTGTCTTACAATAATCAGAAAAAGTACTTAAATAACTAACAATAAAATGCATAAAGAAACCCTAATTATTAAATGCTCGGGCTTGCTTAATCTCAAGCCTAATAACTAACAGGCTCCATCCATAAGACCACAGGTTGAGCCGTCTTCTTTTTACTCTTCCTTCCATACATGTGTATAATTGGGGGCTTGTACCTTGTGTCCGCACCAACTCCTCCCAGGTGAGAAGAACTCGACCCCGTCGAGTGGAAATCTGAAGAGCTTTGATAGCATTCTAGCAAGTCAGGATCCAGTCGCTGTAGCTCATCTCGAGTAATCCATGTGCAATCAAAATCTGGTTGCTCTCGCCACCGAACTAGGAAACACTGAACTCCTCCATCCCTGGTAGAAACAATCTGCTCATTGGATTACCCACTAGACACTGAAGGAGGTTGCTTAGACTACGATTAACCACCTCAATTTGACCATCAGTTTGAGGATGAAATGTCGTGGAAAATTTCAATTTGGTACATACTAAATGCCATAAAGTCTTCCAAAAATAACTCATGAAGCGAACATCCCTATCAGACACTATGATTTTGTGAAGACCATAAAATTTGACAATCTCATCAAAGTAGAGTTTTGTAATCTTAGAAATATCAGAGGTCTTAGAACATGGTAGCAAATGAGCCATCTTAGAGAAGCGATCAACAATTACTAGAATAGAATCATGCTTCCTAAAGGTGCGGGGCAAACCTAACATAAAGTCCATACTCACATCCTGCCACGAGCGATCTGGCACAGGTAGAGGCGTGTATAGGCTAGTGTTTTACTTGTGATGTTTGGCTAGTTGACATTTACGACACTGACCAACTATCTTGGCAATGCCCCTCTTAAGACTAGGCCAATATAATTGACGTTCCACTTTCTCAATTGTTTTGTCTTGGCTAAAATGACCTGCAAGGCCTCTCGCATGTATCTCCCAAACTAGGAAATCTCTCACTGAAGACCAAGGGATACATAACTTGTTGGCTTTGAACAAGTAATCATCTTGAAGGATATAATCATCCAGGATTGGCCGTGGGGCATTACTTAGGCTAGTGTAGAGCTTCCCAAAATCTGGGCATGACTCATAGTCATCCTTGAGTCGTTCAAACCTAGTAACCTTAACACTCATGATAGACAACAAAGACACCCTTCGACTTAGTGCATAAACAGCCCTATTCTCAATTTCCACCCTATGTTTCACCACAAAGTAGTAGCGTTGCAGAAATTCAACCCAACTACTGTGCCTAAAATTTAGCTTCTTTTGGGAATGGAGATAGTGCAAAGCTTCATGATCAGAGTAGATAACAAATTCTCGAGACAATAGGTAATGACGCCAATGCCAAAGAGTTCGAATAATGGCATAAAATTCTTTGTCATATGTAGAGTACTTTTGCTTAGCATCATTCAATTTTTCACTAAAATAAGCAATTGGGTGGCGCTCTTGACTAAGTACTCCCCCTATACCAATACCTGAGGCATCACATTCCACTTCAAAAGGCTTGGTAAAATCAGGGAGACGCATGACAGGTTCCTCAGTAATCTTTTGTTTTACCTCATTGAAAGCCTTAGCAGTAGCTTTAGTCCAAATAAACTCCCCTTGTTTCATGCAGTCAGTGATGGGGGACATAATGGTACTAAACCCCTTGATGAATTGGCGATAAAAGGAAGCGATCCCATGAAAGCTTCAAATTTCATGGATATTTTTGGGCTCAAGCCAATCCACAATCGCTTGAACCTTATGGGGGTCGGCAGAAACTTCCTCAGAGGATACTATGAAACCTAGGAAGACAACTTTATCGGTGAAGAAAGAACACTTTTTGAGGTTGCCATATAAACTCTCCTTCCTATGGGTAGTATAAACTTGAGTTAGGTGGTCTAAGTGTTGCTCTCTAGACTTACTACAGATGAGGATGTCATCAAAGTACACAACCAAGAACTTCCCTATAAAAGGCTTGAGCACTTGAGTCATCACTCTTATAAAGGTACTAAGAGCATTGGACAATCCAAAAGACATGATCATCCATTTATATAAACCATCCTTCATCTTGAAGGCAGTTTTCCACTCATTATCAGAACGAACCCTAATTTGATGATAGCCACTTTTCAAGTCTATCTTGGAGAAGATCGTTGCTCCAGCCATCATATCCAACATGTCATCCAACCTAGGGATAGGAAAACGATATTTTACAGTGATCTTGTTGATGGCAGGACTATCAACACACATCCTCCAAGTTCCATCTTTCTTTGGTGTTAAGAGTGCAGGGACTACACAAGGACTCATGCTTTCACAAACAAAACCCTTCCTAAGTAGTTCTTCTACTTGCCTTTGTAGCTCGGCATGCTCTGCAGGGCTCATCCTATAGTGAGGTAAGTTAGGTAGAGTCGCTCCGGGCACAAAATCTATAGCGTGTTGTATGTCACGCATGGGCAGTAAATGATCGGGGATTTCCTCAGGGAAAACATCTTTAAATTCCTGGAGCACTGACTCCACTTCTTCAGGTTGCTCATCACGGGTCTCTCCATGAAGTTCCCTGGCAACTAAGACAAACACAATGGATTCTTGAACTGCTATCCTTTCAAATGCCTTTGGGCTTATGATGTTCAGGTCTTTCGCCTTTGGTGCTTCTATCTTCTTGCTCATGTCGATTGGCTTAGATTTCAAAGGATTGAGCACAATCTTCTTACCTTCAAACATAAATGAGCAAGAATTGGATCGCCCATGAAGGGTGACATCCAAATCATAAAGCCAAGGTCTACTTAAGATAATATGCCCTACATCCATGGGAATTATGTCACACCATATTTCAGCATTGTAGGTGAGGAATTGAAGTGGGACAACACATCTTTCTTTTATGGCTATGGAGGAAGTATCCACCCAAGAAACTTTATATGGGTTAGGGTGTGGGGTCAATTTCAAGCCTAGGCGGGAAACAATATTAAAGGACACCGCATTAATACAACTTCCACTATCTATAATAACCTTGCAAGTTTTATCTCCACACTTAGTGTAAGTTTAGAAGATGGCATTCCTTCGCCAATTATTAGTGTCTCTCTGCTCTGCCAAAGCACACCTTACCACATTCACTCTAGGGACACCAAAGTCCTTGAAGTCATCAACCTAGGGAGAGATGGCTCTAATACATACGAGGTAGCTAGGATCATCTTCTCATTCTGCCTCAACATCTTGGGTTTCTTCAACATTTGGATCATACACCAGCTCCTCAACATCTTCTACCTTTTCATTATCCTCTTGAATGACAAGGGTCCTAGAGGGACATCTAGTTGCGATGTGTCCAACCCCATTGCATTTGAAGCATTGGAAGCAATAGCCTAATCTTGAAGGCTCATTGACCACACCTTTTCCCTTGTCCTCTTTTTCTATTGGGGTGTTATTGGGGTTGACCTTAAGGGGTAAGGCAAGTCTAGATTTGCTACCAAAAGGTTAAGGGTTGGTGGGAACATTCCAGAGCTCAGAGCGTCGCCAAAAGATAGATTTGGATGCTAATTCACAATTCCTAGCAAGGTCATATGCTTCTCCTAAGGTAGTGACTCCTCGGGTGATAATCTCACCTAGTAGGGTAGCATTTAAACCTTTCTTGAACCTATTGAGTGTGACAACCTCTTCCTCAACTATTCGAATTTGTCTCTTGAACTCCTTGAATTTCTCTATATATTCAGCCATAGGAGCAGTGTCTTGCTTTAGGTGATCCCATTCCTTAAGGGGGGAGCTTCTATAAGTTGGAGGAATATAATTCCTTAAGAGTGCATCCTTCATCTTAAGCCAATCAGTAATGAGGAGCTCATGTCGTCGCCTAAGGGTATCCTCAAGGTCCTCTTAGAAAAGGTCGTCTCTTTCAATTAACTTCATCTTGGCATACCTTACTTTCTTATTCTCAGCCCCATGGTAATAGTCAAAAAATTTCTCCATTTGACGTAAGCAATCAGTGAAAACCCATGGGTCTAGGCAGCCATCAAAGGTGGGTGCTTCTATCTTTTCCTTGGACATCCTATCATCATAATCCCTAGGGCCATTGTGATTATAGTGATCATGTTCAAAGTTTGGGGCCCTATTAAAGTAACCGTGGTTATTTTGCCTAAGCATATTATCTCCTTCATGGTTAATAGTCTCTCTTTGAGATGCCTCAACTCGCTCTACTCTTTCTAGTAGATCATGGACACTTTTTGCTAGGTTTTCTATGGTTTGCTCCAAGGAGGACCTAGGCTCGGAAGTGGATTGATGTTTAGGGTTTGACATGATGCGACCACTACGTAGATTCATGCAACACTATATTTATGAATGCAGTTGAGATTCCCAAAAATTCAAGTAACCAATTCTCAATGTGAAATTAAGGTCAAGCAAGAATGCATGTAGAGACTAGATCAATGAATCAAAGGAATAAATTGCAGTCAAGTAGTGACAGTGTTTACAATATTGAGAGATAGCCCAAATAAAAGTTAAATTCCAATAAGCTCCACAATTAATAATGAGAATTAGATATTTCAAAGAAATTGGGTAATGTCTTTTTTTTTTTTTTTTTTTTTTTTTTGGGGAATTTTAGAGTGGGTACTGAAAGAAAGCACAAATGATAAAACAACTAACTTGAGCACAGAATGGGTAGGCCAATGGAGTATGGTGGGATATGCACATAAAAAATATAAAGATAATATTTTTTTAATGCGACAAAATTGAATCCACCAAAAAAAAAAAAAAAAGAAGTAAGAATTGTACCCTTGACAGTGGCCAACTTACTGCACTTGATAGTCACGGGCTTGGCTCCTCAATTGAGTGGGTCTAATTGGACAAAGTGACCCGTGGATGAACAATTTAAAGGCCCAATACATGCAATGGGCTGTCACAGCAACACTATTTTCTTTCTTTTCCTTTTGATTTTTATTTTTTTTAATGAAAAATAGCAAAATACAAGAGTCAACCACAGTAAACTTAAAGACAAAACATAAACTCAAAAAAAACTAACAAAACTCAAAGGATCTAAAAGGCTCAGTAAAAAAAAAAAAAAAAAAGAATCTAAAAGGCTCAGTAAAAAAAAAAAAAAAAAGAATCTAAAAGGCGGCCACATGGAGGACCAGTGGCAGCTTGTCTCGGGGCTTGGCAATGGCAGTGTTTCAGCAATCTCAGCGGTAGTGGTTCATCAATCTCAACGGCAGTGGTTCAGCAATCTCAGCGGCGGTGGGTCAAGGTTGACGATGGGTCTCGGCGTGGGTCACTTTTTTTTTTTTTTTTTTTTTTTTTTTTTTTTTTGTTTTTTGTTTTTTGTTTTTTGTTTTTTGTAGTTTGTGGTTTGTGGGTTCTGTGATTAGAGGTGGGCATGGATGGTAGTCACTGGCTTGGGAGGCATCGCTGGCATCTCTGTTGGCTTGGGGGTGAAAAACTCGTGGAGTTCGGGGATATATACGAATTGCAGGGGCTGGTTTGGGCTTGTTCAAGATCTCATGGGGCAAAAACTTGAAAGGTACTGTCATATTTGGCTGCTTGCTCTTTTGATGGTTTTGCTTTCAAGTGGTTGTCTATAGTTGTGTTGTATGGATCAGAAGTCTGCTCTGATACCAAAACTGACGTAGGACAACCACACTATTTCAATGGAATAAATAAACCACAAAATAAACCCTAGGAGTCAGCACCTAAGGGCTGCTTGGAGTCAGCACCAAGTAAAGACTGGAGTCAGCACCAGTGTAAAAGAAACACATGTATTTTTTTTTAATTTTTTTTAATTTTTTATAATTCTCAAAACTGTCTTACAATAATCAGAAAAAGTGCTTAAATAGCTAACAATAAAATGCATAAAGAAACCCTAATTATTAAATGTTCGGGCTTGCTTAATCTCAAGCCCAATAACTAACAGGCTTCATCCATAAGGCCACAGGTTGGGCCGTCTTCTTTTTGCTCTTCCTCCCATACATGCGTATAATTGGGGGCTTGTACCTTGTGTTCGCACCAAACTTCCCCCTTCCTCTACCATTGATTGGAAAATTTTTGATTAAATAAAGAAACTACGAATCCCACTCATATCTGATGTTGTATATAGAACAATTTCCTGGCTAATTAGAGGTAGCCGAGCCTCAAGTAAAAGAGAGAGAAAGTAGTGCACTTGACCTAACAGCTTTCTAGTACAAGACAGCAAAAGTGGCTTCAACTTGCAGTTAAAAGCAAAACCAATTAATGCCTGAAAATATTAGATGCTTTCCGGTCAATTTATAGGAGAACCAAGAAAAGTCAGATTTATGATCAAAACCCAAGCTTTGATTTAGTGGGATGATTATGCTGTGGATTCTGTCACGACCCAAAACCAAAACCTAGATTTAGATACACAACTTGTCTTATATATACTAAAATTCAAATATTGGAACAGAGCATAATTAAATTTCCACAAATAAGAAATCAAACCATCAAGTCTTTCTAATAAAATCCATAAAAACTAAAACTTCAACTATAAAGTTTCCAAATTCAATCTCATATAGTTTCACAAAATCTAAGTTCACTATTATAAGAAAACATAACAACATAGTCAATTAACTAATATAGCTCTAAATGAAGTCTTCAATCTATGGCTCCAATGATCATCCACCAAAAGAGATTCCACTGTTCTAATCTAAAAGGGTGGAGAAAAAGGGGGGGGGGGGGGGGGTGAGCTAAAAACCCAATAAGAGACTATATAACATGAGGATGTCTCTCAAAACAAAATAATAGTATCATTGACAAAATATAATCTTTACTTCATATAGTTTTAAAAGTAATAGAATATATTCTGTAAAACTGTTAGAAAGGAAACATTTAACTATAACACTAAAATCTGAAATCAATAAATAAAATAGTAACCATTTAGTTGGCCAAAATACACTAAATAGGTAGAAACAATATAATATAGTAATAAACAATTTTTCCGCTAAGAAAGGCCAACAACAATAAAACAGTAGTTTCAATATGGAAAACATGAGCCAGACAAGACATAAATTGCTAAAACACTTAGTAGGTGATTCTCGTGGGAAACAATAACAATAGCCTCAGAGAGACAACATTAGCTTCAAAGAGCAAACAATAATACTGGCTCCGCAGGGCAAACGATAACACTACACCATACCACAATAAAACTACTTTGGCTGAATACCAACACTTAACCTTGTGTTGGCAAAGGTTGCAGAGTGTCTAGTTAACCATTTGAAAACATTCTTACTTTACGGTATTATAAATACAAATTATAAAACATCATATAATGAGTACTTTCTCAAAAAAATAGTTTTTGAGTCATTCTTAACATATATAGTTTCAAAGAAACATACAAGAAATAATAAAATTTAGGTATGTATAAAGCATTGATGATGATATAGGATTTTGAAACTTCACTTTTACAAATATGCATATATATAAAAATATACACGTCTTGAGAGACATTATGTTTTGAAATCTATTTACCTCTAGTTGCTTAACTTCACTTCAACTGTCTAAAACAATGTCAACTAGAACCTAAATAAGGACAAGACGACTCAATGAGAATGGACACACTAGGCAGTAATGAAAATATAAATTTCACTCTTAAAATTCATATCTTACAACTTAGTCTGAAATGACAACTAAATTAAGGTGCAATTGTTTTATCAAGTACTCCAAAAATGATTACCTAGTAAACAATTCCAATGAGTCAAATAACCTTGTGTAATTACCTATGTTGTTTAGAAACACTCCCGGTAGAAGTTGACTTCCAAGTAAATACATGCTTGTAGTTCATAATCAACCCGATATATATACTATAGCTACCATTGAGATCTCTACCCATAAGAAGACTTCGTAATCTATCACATGTACTAACAAAAGTTTTAAAAAGTTGAAACAATATTCTAGGTCACAAGGGTCATGAACTCAACACTACTATAACAATCTAACTGTGAAGGTGCATAAACTCTAGGAACTAAACGTTTAAATGCTTATCACATATCCATGAGTTCGGATGAAATATTCATAAGAGAAATCTCGAAACTTTCATGCAAATCTATCAGACTACAACTAGCTTCATAGATTATTCCCATAGATCTTTGAGAGAGAGATATACCTGATCACAAGGATGCAGAACTTCATCGCCCTTAATCTTGCAGTCTCTCTCTCTCTCTTCAACGCAGGAAACCCTAAGACTCTACTCTTCAGCTTTTACATGTTAACTCTAATTAATTTTATAACTGGACCATGTCTTTCAATTCAACTATCCCATGCATCAATCTTTTATTTATTTTCTTTGTAGTGATCATAAAATAAAAAATAATATCACCTTCAAAACAAATCAAATAATTCATCAATTCCACTCTAGAGACAATTAGATTAAATTTGAGTGAGGCGGGTGTTACAGATTCTATACGGGGGAGTTAACTTGAAGTTGAGGGCGGAATTTACTGTTAAAGGCAGTGCTGAAATTTAGAATTTTAATAATCTGTGGGTCCAATTAGTAGGGACTTGTGGTTTTTATTCAGTTTAATTTTTAGTTTAGTTTATTTGTCAAGATTACGTGTTGCTGGTACTTTTGACAAGCTTATATAAGCTTTGTATTGGGAGTCTTATTATCATTGGCGTTCTGTAAAAATTTTTGATGGTTGGCTTTTGTGTTCCTCTCAAACCCTAGAAACGCGATACTTTCTTTTACTAAGGAATCTACTAGTGTGATGCTAGCAATTATTTCATGTCTTAATAGAGCGCATGTATACAGTATACACTTTTCCCTTCCCTACCTTGGTTGAGTTACATTATCATTATACTGATTATTATGCCTGGTTCATGTTTCTATTCTTGTAGGGATTTCTTGATTTAAGGCTTAAGCCATGGATTCGGAACCTTTTGACACGTTCCTTGGCTATAGTCCCTAGTTTAATTGTTGCTCTTATTGGTGGCTCTGCTGGGGCTGGAAAGTTAATCATCATTGCTTCGGTAAGATACTTTTTCCCGTCATTTCTCTTTTACTTCCAAAGTTTTGGGATCAACCATTCTAAACTAAATTTTTGTTTTTGAGAAGAAGGCTGGTAAGGCTGTATTATTCAAAATCTTTAAAGTCTGACAAACAACAATTATAAAGACCTGGGGGAACATACTCCATCTAGACCAACAATGGAAAAGAATGTCTTGCTCTCCTGGCTAAAGCATGTGCCAAAACATTACCTTGCCTACGTGTATGAGAGAGAAAAATTCAGTAAAGAACTAGCATTAGACAACATGACCTTAATCAAATGACCATATGAAGAGTGTTGCAACCCTCTATGTCGTAGTGAGTTGATGAATTATTTTCACTAAAAAATTGCATTTATACCTAAACAAATAATTGTGAACCAAGTTAAATTCCCATTTTAGCCTCCTTGGATTAAACCTAAACCAAATGCACTATAACAAAATTCCAAACCCTAAATCTCTAACTGTAACACGCCAAAACCCTCTTCCACCCAAACACACTGTCGCCACCACAAGCCTCCACTACTAGTGTGGCTCTCTCTCTCTAGCTAGGTCAATTTCTCACTTGATGAAAAGAAAAAGGAAAGTTTTTGTTGATGGTTTTTATTTTTATTTTAATTAATTAATTAATTAATTAATTATTTTTTTAAATCATTTGTAAATAAAAATTCTGGAGACTCAGTTGGATGAAGACATCAATTGGGTGATTGTGCTGAGATCATTGCAGTTTCAATAGTTGCTGGATTTGATTTCATTCTTCATGAGCAAACTGGGCTACTGATAGCATTCCTGTTGCTGATGCAGCAGAGGGCTGCTTGAACTGTTGGATAGCAATGGCTAAAATTTTAATTGTGTTGTATCATTAGTGTCTTCTTGCTAGATAGAAGTAGAGTTTGCATTCTAGAGAGTAAAATAGAAATAGAGAGAGAGAGAGAGAGAGAGAGAGAGAGAGGAGAATAGTAGAAACAAACAACAACAAAAAAAAAAAAAAAAAAAAAAAATCAATAAAAGAGAGAAGAAAAAAAAAAAAAAAACCAAAGAGACAAAAAAAAGCAAAATAGAATACTTATAAAAAACAAAAGAAAAAAAAAATCCGGAATAGAGAAAAAAGGGTTTGAATGGAGGGTAAAATGGAAAATTTTCAATTTTTAAGTGAATATAAAATGAGAATTTCAATTAGAAAGTGAGGGTAAAAGCATAAATATATCAATTTCCATTAGTGGATTTAATGGAGTTAAGATGTAGGGGAGGTGACTGTAGTTTTTTTGAAAGATAAGAGAGGTTTATCTTCAATCAAATATTAGAAGGAAGGTCAGTGTAATTTGAGCAAACCTCAAGAGAGGTTCGTGCAATTTTCCCGTATTTTCACACAGAAATTATTGACCTTTTTGTTCATATAGTATATTGAGTGTTAGAAAGACTAATATGTGTGTTTGTAATAAAATAGATTTCTAAATTACTAGAGTTGATTTGCTTAGATTTCTTTCTTGTTAGTTTTAAATGCATAAGTTGTGCTTCTAACTGGTACTGCATATTTCTATAATCCTAGTTAATGATGGTTATTCTATTGTTGATTCTTGTGCCATAATCGATTTAGTCTATTTCTATGGTGTACTTTCACATCTCTAAAATTTTGAATTACTTGTTTATTTTACTGTGTTTTAGTTTTATCTTATGGTCCCCTGGGTATACCCAGGGTAGTTCTGATACAGGACATGGTAGGAGAATAGTGATAAAAGAGAAACAAAAGGGAACAACAGAACAAACCCTAGGCTTCATCACCTAGAATCTACCTGCAAGCCCTAGGCATCACAACCTAAGGGCATTTGGCATCACCACCAAACAAAGAGAACAAAAGAGGAGACATATTTTGAACTTATCATAATAATTCTTATTCAAAATTACCTGCTTTCACAATTACAAGAACACTAGTTTAATAGGCTTTAGTAATAACAGTAATATGGAAATTGCCTAATCAAATCCCTTTAAAACCCTCAACATTAAAAACTAAATTCAAAATTCAAATTTAGAATCAAATTCTTAAATGAATTTGGTGCTCCCTGCATCAAGTTCGGCACCCCAACATTACATTTATTTGAACCTTTATTTACACAGTGGAATTCTTTACTCTCAACTTTATGCTTTTAGGTTTTTCTTCTTTCATATATTTCACTGATAGTCCTACATTTCTGGTTAAAAATGAGATTGTGATTTTGCAATTCATCATGCTTAGTCATTCACAAGTTGATTTATGTTTTTGTTTCCATATCTAGTTTCTACTGCAAGCTTACTCTGATGTTATGTTGTCAGATGATTTTGTCATTTGAGCTCCCTTTTGCTCTTATTCCACTTCTCAAGTTCACCAGCAGTAAGACCAAGATGGGGGAACATGCGAACTCTACCTGGGTAAGATTTTGTATGAGTGGCAACGTATGTTGCAAATCCTTACACATTTGATCAAACATAAGGTTGTAGATATTTGATTTGTTTCTTAAATTGGCGAGACTATTAAGTGTATCCTTGCATTGGATTTTCTGATCCTAAAGATATACAAGCAAATGAATTCACATGTTAGACAATAAATCTGCACATAATTTTGTTTATTTTTAATTCTAAGATTTTTCTTATATTTACTTATCAAATAAAATAGTATGTTAGCCGGTCTGCAACTAATAATCAGCAATTGCTAGTGGAAACTTCAACCCTTTTGAGTATCTTCAAGTAGTTCTCTTGTTGGCCAATATTAGAAACTGGGTGTAGTATATCCTTTACGATAGATAATGCTTGCGTTGATTTCTGACCAGTGTCTTTACGAGGAAAAAAAGTCTTCTTTTAGCCAAGATGGAAAAAAAAATTCTACTAATTAAATTTTTCCACTCATTTTTTAGCCATAAAATATGTACAATAATGAGAAAGTGTGACACTGCTCCAATACTAGAATATAATCGCAAGGGCAGTGCTGAAGTTTTTGCACCTTATCTGTAATTGTTCATTAATTTGTTCTATCTTCTATTGCAGATTTCATTTGCCACATGGATCATTGGTTCCCTGATTATGGCAATAAATATATACTATCTGATAACTGGTTTCATCAAGTTGATTCTTCATAGCCACTTGAAACTTGTAGCAGCTGTGTTTCTTGGAATATTTGGGTTTTCCAGTATGGCAGTATATTTGGCTGGAATCCTATATTTGGTTTTCCGCAAAAACAAGGAGGATACACACCTTTTGGCATTAACAACACCTGGAAGTAGGCAAATGACTAATGAATCGGAAAGTCTACCAAGAGAAGATATAGTAAGCATGCAGTTACCTCCGAGAAGAGATACAGCAGATCTTGACTGATGATCAGTTGGGTAAGCTCAATTAAGAAGGCAGAAAGTCTAGGACACGTAGTTTATAGTTCAAGGTATACAATGTTGCTAACATCTAGAGATGGAAACTATGTTCAAATAAAGTTTATAATAAATTTGACTTTTTTATTCATTTTTTTCATGTTTAAAAATGGGATTTTAAGCTTTTTAGGGCTTAAATTAGGGACAAATTGGGGACATAGACTGTGTTAAGAATACAAAGTGAGAGAGAAAGACTGAATAGTCTGTATATTCTATATGAAGGATAATGTACAATAGAAAGCCTTATATAGGCTAGGTATGTCTGTAGTACAAGTAATATGAGTAAACTACAAGTACAGTATACTAGGTTAAGCCCAATGGGCTAATCTAGTCTAAGCTATACACTAACATCCCCCTCAAACTTGAGGTGGCATGGAGGAAGCCAATTGGAGTTTGGATATAAGATCTCGAAGACGACTAGAAGGGTGAGATTTGGTGAAGATATCAGCAGGCTAGTCAGCAGAGGAGATGGAGAACAATTTGAGATTGCCTTTCTTGAGATGCTGGCGAGTGATGTGGCAGTCGATCTCAATGTGCTTAGTGCATTCATGGAAGACATCATTATGAGCAATGTAAATAGCACTACGATTGTCATAATAGAAAAGAGTGGCAGTACGCTGTGGAGCATCCATGTCAGCGAAAAGCAAGCGAAGCCAGATAAGCTCGCAGGTGGTGTTGGCAAGGGCACGATACTCAGCCTCAGTACTGGAACGGGAAACCACATCCTGCTTCTTGTTGCACCATGAGACAAGAGAAGTACCCAACAGGAAACAAAAACCTATGATAGAGCATGAATCAGTTGGATCACCTGCCCAGTTCGCATCTGAATAAGCAAGAAGCTCGAGAGAAGACCAAGAGGAGTAGTGGAGACCATGATAAAGTGTGCCCTTGATATATTAGAGAATTCGAAGAACATCAACATAGTGGACAGAATGAGGGGCATCCATGAACTTACTAACCATACCCACGGCATGGGAAATATCCGGACGAGTAATAGTGAGATAGATCAGACTACCAACCAATTGACGATAGCGAGTAGCATCAGATATAGGTTCACCACCCAAGGGTGTGAGCTTTGCATTGTATTCCAAGGGAGTGGAAACAGTCTTGTTATCGGTAATACCAGTTTTAGAGAGAAGATCATAAGCATATTTAGCTCAGGAAAGATAGTATCCATCAAAGAATGAGGTAACCTCAAGCCCAATAAAATAGCTGAGAGTATCCAGATCTTTCATCTCAAAATGCTGACTAAGGAAGTGCTGAAGAGAGCGGATATCTGCATAATCATCTCCAGTAATAATCATATCATCAACTTAAAGAAGAATAAGAGTGATATCGATAAAGGATCTTCGGACAAAGAGAGCAGTATCATGAGGACACGAAGTGAAACCCTGCTGAGCAACAACTGAGCTAAAATTTTCAAACCAAGCTTGAGAAGCCTGCTTGAGGCCATAAAAAGCACTACGAAGGTGACAAACTTGACTGCCTGAGTGTGGTTAGCCAAGAGGTGATTGTATGTACACTTTTTCTTAGAGGTCTCCATTGAGGAAAATATTCTTCACATCCATTTGATAAAGAGGCCAACGATGAACAGCAGCTATAGCAATGAGACATCTAACAGATGTAAGGGGAGCAACAAGAGCAAATGTTTCCTCATAGTCAATGCCATATTCTTGAGTAAAGCCCTTAGCAACGAGGCGAGTTTTGTATCGTTCAACAGATTCATTAGCCTTGGTCTTAATCTTGTAAACCCACCTACAACCTATTATAGACTGACTAGGAGGCAAATCAACCATATCCCAAGTGTGATTCTTATGAAGGGCATCTAGTTCTTCGTTCATAACTTGTTGCCAAAGAGGGTTAGTATGGGCCTCACAATAGGTGTGACCGTCATTAAATAAAAATCATACTTGAATAAGGCAAGTTATGGTGGGATATGAAAATTGTCCTGTTGACATTTTTTTCATGGAAGACGTGCATTGTTGCATAAAATCTGTGTTATTTTCTCTTGAATGGTCATAATTTGCCTTTTAGTTGATTTGGATATATGCTCTAAAGTCAAATTTTATTTTCCAAAATTACTTGATTTTTCTTAGAATTTCTTGGGTCCAATTATTTATAATTAGATAGCCACATTTAATTGAATTGTCCCACAAATTTTATTGGAGAAATGCGTGTACTTTGAAAATTTATAATTTGTGGACAAATACGTGTTCTTTGAAAATTCATTTAGTTTTCCATGTTAATGGGCATGTCTAAACTCTGAATTCAATTAAACTGAGGTCTATTACAATTTTATTGTGCTATGCTCTAAACTAATTACATTGAAGAATACACATTTAAAAATTTGGTATTGTTCGTTTTATCATAGCCAAATGAGAACTCACATTTGATACAAGTGTCCTACTTCTAGAGTCTTCTCAAGTAACAAATGGATGCCCTTGTTGCTTTCCAAGCTTACAGCCAAATTGGTTCCCAAGCAAAACCGATTTCCCCCTTTCCTTACTTCTCATTTTCCCTACTCTTCCACCATCTTCTTCCCTAAAAGCTCACAAGAAACACCCAAACATCCCAACAAATTACCCAAAAGCTCTATAGGCAAAAACCTCGCAGAGACCCTCACATTACCCTGTGTAAATCATACCCAAAACCTAGAAAGAACCCCATTGCAATCACACAGAAATCCAAACAAAAAACCAGAAAATCAGCCTAGAAAAATACCTAAAACCTCATTGAAAATACCTAGAAATTTTATTTATTTATTTTTTAAAAATAACTAGAAAACAGCCTTGAAAACCTAGAAAATCAATCCTAAAACTTCCTTTATAACCAAAAATAGCCTTGTGGGCATAAGCACTCGCCAGGATTTTATGGAAAGTATGCTTTGGCCTAAGGTGGACCATGACAGAGGGTGTAAATGGAGTCGCTACCTAAATTAGGTCTAGGAACCATAAATATAGCACTCTTGTGAAAGGGCTGATCTTACTAGAGCACATGTCTGGAGTTTAGGTATAGCGATGGGAATGTGTTAGACACTCAACCCCACCCGGCCCATGGGTCGGCCTTCACTCGTTGTGTTCCAAGTCTTAATCTAGTTAAAAACATGTTTAATACGTTATTCTAACTCACACACACTCTAACATACAACTAAAAGCAAACAACATGACATAATCATCCCCAAACCTAGCATTCATCTATCATGGCCTTAAGCATATATTATCGAAGGCAGATATGAACAAGACATCTAAACATTCAAGCATCAAAACCATGGTATTCAACCAAGCATATTCATGTTCATCAATCATATCATGCTTATCATCCAAATTAAATGCATTTCCATGTAATCATGCATGACTTACCTTATTACATCACAGTACCTATGCATCAATGCATATTCATGTTCATATGCATGTTCATGGTATTCAAACAAACTAAAACCCTAATAAACATCAAAGAGATAAAACAAAACAAAACAGATAGACAGATACTTAGAGATATGAAGAATCAACTTAACAAAGGCTAAACAGATGAAAGAAAGCAAGGAAAAACAAAAAGAAATGAATTAGGGTTTCTGGGCATGAGTGTGCATGTGCATACATAGGGTATGCGTGCGTATCCCAATTGTATGCATACGCACACTTCAAGTATGCGTACACATGCATGAAGCATGCATATACATACACACCCGAAACCCTAACCCAAAAACTCATAACCAAAAAAAAAAAAAAAAAAAAAAAAATCTAATAACCTAGCATGCTTCAAACATAAACACGAAGTAAACCTAGACTAAACAAACATGTTAAGACATTAAAACATATATATACAAAAAAAAAAAAAAAAAAAAACAATGAAAAGAGAAGAGCCAAAGTTAGAACCTTTACCTAAACACTAAAACTCTTTGGAGCTTGATTTTGACCGTTCCTTTCAGTCAATCTATTCACAACCAAATCAAAATGGGTTAGTAAACTTCAGAACTCAAAGATTAAGACTAGAAAAGGTACCAATCAAGTAAAATTTGACTTCAGGATGTTTTGTGAAAAACTCCTTCTTTGATTTACTATTTTCTAGTGTATCTTGTGTGTTTCCGTTTTCATCCTTGTGAGAGACCGGCACTTATTGGGGGTTTTACGGAGTTGCCACTTAGTTTTTATATTACAAAAATAAGAAAAAGTACAAGATACAAAATACATATCTGAAATACCTCAATTTTCATTGATTGAATATGTAAAGACAATTCGGTAGAAGAACATTACAAGGCTTTGGTCCTAAATGATAGGACAAAAATGGATTGATCCATTTGGTAAATTAATTAATTACCCAAGTTAATTAATTAGTCAAATTACATGCAATAGCGTGGTAGCACAAACAAATCACCAAATAACTAAATGCAGTGGAAATTAAATTTGACACGGTGATTTGTTTACGAATGGGGAAAACCACCAAGGCAAAAATCCTATCGGGTGAATTTAAGGTCACCATTCCTAAGAATCTACTATTATCAATCACAAGCGGTTACAAGTAAAAAGAATCACAGTACCCAATACCAACCTACAGTTGAACCCTTACCCTAATGCCCAATTGGACTTGTATTGTAGCGGCAATCTCTCCATTCAATGCACAAATCCCAGTACGTGACTAATCAATAATGCACAAATCCTAGTACATGATTAACACACCAACTTGAGGAAGATTGTTGGCTACAAAGTTCTTTAGTTCATCAACAGTAAAGATTAAGAAACTCCTTGTTCACAAAACCCTTGGTGCAAAGACGCAGTAGCTTCTATAGAGAATATGTTGAACTAAAGCAATTTCTGCTTCCGGTCATAATATGTATGGATTATTCTTTTGCATCACCTTATGACGGCTCTTAAAATAATCCTTACATATGTATAGGGTTGTGAGAAAAGAATCCCTACACCAATACTCAAGGATATGCATGTAATCAGATCTGGAAAACTTGATTTCATAATTCTGGACAGATACAGCTTGTGTCGAGCTTTTGTCAAACTTCAGCAGTAATTCTTGATAGAAAGGATTCTGTTGAGACTTCTATCGAGATTTAATGAGCAGCACATTCTTCACCTGTTTCCTGGTTAGATTTGCATAACTTTAATACTAAACTTGAACACTTGTTTTTTGAAGTACTAAACCCATTAGATCTACCCAATTACAAGTAAAGTGAGTTTTGTCAAAAGATTTGCCAATTACATTAAATATGTCCCTAACATTAAATACAATCTATGTAAAAAAATATAAACCTTTGGTCCTAAATACAATCTACCAAAACAAAGATAAAACACTATTCTACGATCCAAAAACTATGGTTTGGGGGCTAGGTTACAATATGGGAAGGTGGTAGGCATCCATTCTTCCCAGATAAAATCTGGTCTTCTAGACTCTAATGATCATTTAAGTACCCAAAACCAATGATATGCAACAAGTTATGAAATACAACATGTTATGTTGGTTTATTTAAATCTATGGCTAAATGTTATTCAAAGACCTCAGATCTATACAATTTTCTATGCAAAGGATCAATTATGATTTTTTAATGTGAAAACAAGGTTTTGAGTAGAATAATATGCAAACCTGATGTTAATTAAAAAAAAAAAAAAAAAGAGTTTTATTGACAAAATGGAGATCTGGTTTCTAATGAATTTTGGTGAGAAAAATTTAGATATGTGAAAGAGTAGATTTTTAATGAGAAAACTTCAAACATGATTTTGGATATGACAGAAAATGATTTTTAAAGAGAAAATTTCAGATCTGATTTTTATATGTAAAAAGAATGAGTTTTAATGGGAAAATTTTAGATCTGATTTTTATATATGAAAAAGAATGATTTTTATTGAGAAAATTTCAGATTTGATTTTTATATATGAAAAAGAATAAGTTTTAAAGAAAAAATTTCAGATCTGATTTTTGTATATGAAAAAAGAATGTTTTTAAAGAAAGAATTTTAGATTTGATTTTTTGCATATGAAAAAGAATGAGTTTGAAGAAAATTTCAGATCTGATTTTTATATATGAAAAAGAATGATTTTTAAGGAATGAATTTCAGATTTGAAGCATTTAATAACAAATTATTATAGACCTAAGATTATGTCATGACAACCCTAAATCTATATGTTCAAGCATGTGAATCATACAATCATTATATTCTAATCATGGAATCAAGATTTAAAAGAAAAATCACGCTAGAGATTGATATGTACATGTTTATATGGAATGCACAATTTTATTTATTTATTTATTAATTTTTTTTACAAGATAGAAATTCTATACTAGTCTAATATAAGTGTATATGTGTGTGAAGCTCCCTTCTAGAGAGTTGAACCCCGGCCTTTGCCCCCCACACCCCATAAACACTTATACTTGTGGAGTGACCATTGTGCCAAGGGTGTGTGGTGGTGGAATGCACAATTAAACATACATGCTAATAAAGAAATAAACATTCAAACCTGCTTGCTATTAAAGACATAAACTCTATGCTTGCATCAATGCACGAATAAATTCTATAGGAGGGGATTGCTTTAGAATCAAAGAAAGGGATTGCTTTAGAATATCTTTAGAATCAGAGAGAGTGAATTTCTTTGAGTTCTAAAGTATGGTCGCTTAACAGAAAAGAAATTCCGAAAGCAAAGCTTCTAGAATTTCTTTAACATAAGGGGAAGCAGGTGCTGAATGTTAGAGCATCTCCAATAGGTTATCTAAAACCCAATTTTAGAGAGCAAACACACCAAAACTCACTCCAACAACTTCTCTATCTCTATATATATTTTTTAGAATTGCCACAGCATTTCTCTAAAAGTAGAGAATACTGTAGCGTTATTGTAGCTCATTAAATTTTTTTTTTATCTATTTAAATAATCAGCTGGTTGAATAAAAAATAATTTTTTCTCTTTCTTTCGTTTCTCTTTCTTCTGCACTCTCTCTCTCTTGCTTCTCTTTAGAAAAAAACTCCCTCTTTGCTTCTCACCAAAAAAAAAGGGGAAGTAGCTCTCTCTCACAAAACGATCTGCCCAGTTTTTTTGAACCCTAAACCGTGGCTCAACCATTTGTGAGGAAGAACAGAAATTTGAGAACATCGGTCAACAATGGAAATTTGAGAATATTTGTCAACAACGGAAAACGGTACCCAAAATTTGATTTCATGGTTTTTTTGCATCATGTTTGAATTTATTGGCTTATACTAAATTTGGTGGTTTTAAATGATTTTCTATTGCTATTGTGATGATGAATGGAGTTTTGAAAAATTGGCTCAACCTTGAATATCGGAACCTAAAATTTTGATTTCATAGGGTTTTTTTTCATGTTTGAATTTATTAGTTTATTGTACGAGTTGATGATTTAGTGGTTTTGAATGATTTTTTATTGTTCTTCACCACTATCTGGGTTTAGGTTTTAGGTTTTTGCTTCTTTTCTCTTTGTCTCTTTTTCACTCTATTTCTCGATCTTATCTCTATTTTTTCTATTTAATTAATCTTATTAGAGTCAATAAACTAATTTGATTCCCTTAGAGTTTCTTATTTTCTAATAAAAATTTTGGTCTCATCTCTATTGCACACCAATTGTTCGATAGAGAAGACATGGGCATGTTTAAGAACTGATATGGAAGGCTTTTTTTTAATAAAACATGATTTTTTTTTCTGTAGTACTTAATAAGTGGAGTACGGGCAACAAAGTATTTTTCTAATGCTCTATTTTTATTAAATTTCACTGCTTTTCATTTCAATTGTATTTGTATATTTGCATTGCTTATATAGAGGCTTATATTTGTTCATTTGCATTGCTTATCAGAGCAACTTTTTATTTGTTATTGAATATTGGTCATAAAATTTGAGATATAGTATGTGTTTGGTTACCGCTTATTTTACTGAAAACTGAAAACTTATTAAAAAAAATAATTTATGGGTTACTGTTCACTATTGAAAACATTGTTCAGCATTGTTCATTTACCTTAATGCATAGTTCATATCCCATGAACAGTGCAAGAGGCGCCGGTAAAAAAAAAAAAAAAAAAAAAAGGCAAAACGCAGAAACGTGAATGCCAAAACATGATCCAACTGAAGCTATAGAATTGTCTTTGAAATGTTTATGTTTTAGTATTGAACTATTGGATGTATTGATAGATTACTACATAAGCTGCATTCATCTTGATCGATTGGGTTGATAATCTGGACATCCTATGATTAACTTTGGCATTTGTTGATGGTTTTAATTCAAAGTGGTTGTAGCTTTGAATTATGATATCTTAAGATATCTGCTTACACGTGGGGTATGCTTCTTAGAGTGATTTGCTCTATTTAATCTTTCCATATTAGAGGTGTTGGTTGACTTGGTTTTTGCAGTAGCCATTAGATCCAAACATAGAAATGAGTTGCTGTCATTTATTTGTTTTTTGATTGTTTGTTGTCATTTAATTTTTCCATATTAGAGGTGCTAATTTAATCTTTCCATATTAGAGGTGCCAATTCAATGTTTCCATATTAGAGGTGCTAGTTGACTTCTTTCTGCAGTAGCTATTAGGTTTACACATAGAAAGGAGCTACTATCATTTATGATAGGCCAAGAATGTATTGACCCCCTGTGATGAATTAACAAATTTATTAGTCAAGTTAATTAATTAATTCAATTAGCATGCAATACGCGTGGTAGCACAAACAAATCACCAGTTAACTAAAATGCAGCGGAAATTGAATTGACACAGTGATTTGTTTATGAATGAGGAAAACCTATACGGTGAAAACCCCACCAGGTGATTTTAAGGTCACCACTCTCGAGAATTCACTATTATCACAACAAGCGGTTATAAGTAAAGGAATCCCGTACCTTATACCAACCTACAGTTGAACCCTTACCCCAATACCCAATTGGACTTGTTCTATAGTGATAATCTCTCATTTTTAATGCATGGCTCCTAGTACGTGACTAATTAATTCGATGTGCGGATCCCAGTACGCGGCTTACTCACCAACTTAAGAAAGATGTTGGCTGCAAAGTTCTTCAGTTCATCACACGATGAAGATCACAAAACTTCTTGGTTACAAAACCCTACGGTGTACAAACACAGCAACTTCTTCAAGAGAAAGATGAACTAGGGCAAATTCAGTCTTGGGTCAAAATTTGCATGAATACAACTTTGCTTCACATTCGCGCTACCTTTGACGGACCTTAAAATAACCCTTATATATGTTTAGGGTTGTGAGAAAAGAAAGCCCAAATATATACACACAGATTGGATGAAAATCAGAGCTGAAAATCTGTTTTTCGTAAACCTCGAAGATAGCTTATCTGTTGAGCTAGCTGTCGAGCATCGGGCTTTAGCCACTTTTAAACCTTGATAGATACTAGCTGTCGAGCTAGTTATCGAGCTTTAAAATCCAGCACTTCTTCACTTGTTTCTTGGACAGATTTGCATGGCTTTAACACTTGAACTTGAAACCTTGTTCTATTAAGTATTAAACACATCCTAGATCTACTTAATTACAAGTAAAGTGCGTTTTGTCAAAGGATTAGCCAATTACATAAAATATTGACATATGTTCCTAACATGATTCACATATGTCATAACAATCTCTCCCTTTGGCAATCCATGACAAAATCACAACAAACAAATAAACATATGAGAGAAGTCATAAATCACTCAACTCATACTCATTTGTTGAATTACAATAAAATTTATCCTAACACAAACTCTTGAAAAACTTTGCAAGAAGAGAGTTTATGGCAAGAAGACTTTGACAACCTATATTTCTCAAACACTTTAAACAAAACTTGTTAAGGCATCTTAGTGTGAAACAGAAATATAAGATTGCATACATTAAGTAAGAAACATGTGTATAAAGAGAGAAAAGAAACAACACATGGACAGAGGTGAAATGTGATAACAACATCAACAAATATATATATATCAAAGATAAGTACAAAGTTTGCTATCACTAAATGGTCACAAGGCCAATGAATAAGAGATAATGTATCTAAAAGAGAAAGAAAAGAAAAGATACAAAAAGTCCTTACTACATCCCTTATAGACACTCCCCTAATCACAAAATCTCCTATGCTAACCCTCCCTCTATGTATATGACTACTCTTGATGTTGCATAGGATTAGTAGGTTGAATGCTTTGGCTTCGATGGGCTAATGGATGTTGTGAAGGACTACAAAGATGAACACACTATTAAAAGGGACTGGGGTGGACTGGCCAAACACTCTTTGATGCCTAAGTTAGTTTCTTACAAGAACAGAGTTCCAACTTTTTAGAAGCAAAATCTTAGAATGCACTTACCTTGGTTTGATTCAGACCGGTCTTTATATAGAGAACCTTGGAGCGGTTATTGGCTTAGTAACTTCCTCAAGATTCGTGGAAATCAGTGAATCCGGACATAACTTCCTCAACGGCTATAGAAGTTACAACCGCTTGTGGAAGTTAAGTACTTATAAGGAATTTGTGGCGATGAACATGGGTTGGGTAACTGCTCTAAGATTTTGTGGCTCGAATCCTCCACACACGTGAGTGAGTCTATACTTTAGGATTTCCCAAGTGTTGTGTGGTCGTCCATGTGCTTTGCCCATGGATGACTTTTTTTGTTCATAGATGGTGTTTTGTGATTGTTCATGTGCTTTGCCCATGGACAACTCTTTTGCTCAGACGGTTTATTTAAACATTTGGCTAACTGATGTTCATGGACGATCCCTATGGACGAACTAGAGATGGAAATTTTTGCTATCCCATAAGTTGCCCCCTTGTCCAGGGGTCGTCCAAGGACATTGTGGGGATTTAATTCATGCCTTTATGGTTCTAACCTAACTCCTTTTCCTTTCTTTCTTTCTTTTCTTTTTTTATTTTTTATTTTTTTAACTTGATTTTCCTCGTCGCAGGAATGACTACAATGAGGGAGAACAAGGAGAAAACCATAACTAGTGGGGACGAGGATGCCTCCGCACCACTAATCATCCAGAAAACTTCCGTCCAGACAGGGAAGAGAAAATCTAAGTTTATATCCAGTGCCATCTGGATGACCTTCCAAGTCATCGAGGTCCCAAGAAGCAAAAACCTAGCAAGGCTTCTCTTTCCAAGGTTCCCAAGTTTACACCCCTGACGGTAGACCTGGACGACCCTCCAGTCGATGTAGAGCTTGTCCAAACAGTTCATCTCGTCCAGACTGATCCTACTCCCCCTCCAGTCAAGACTTCTCGCAGGCCTCATTTGTTAGAGCCATTTGAGCGTCTTTCTAACCTGGTTTTGGACGAGAGCTACGCATGGAGGATGTTCAAAGGAATAATCATTGATAATGAAGTCAATGAATGCTACAATATGTCAGTGAAGGAGTTTGAACGCTCTGGTATCCATGGCCTCTTTAAGGTGAGTTTCATTCGTCCTTGCGTGTTTTCGGTAAGTTGTTTTTTTTTTTTTTTTTTATAAATAAAATGTCTAACTTTCCTTCGTCCACACATAGGTTATGTCAAAGTTTTATATAGCAATGTGCCAGGCCAAGGAACTCTGTGAGGAGGCCAAGACGACTAAGGAGATGAATAATGAAATTCTATTAAAAAAGAGGGAGGTGATTAGGTTGACTGATGGTTTCAATTGTTTGCAAGGAAATGAGACGAAGCTGAAGAACGAGGTGGAGGAGCTTAAAGTAGATGCCATCGAGAAAGACACTCACATTGCTCACTTGGAGGGACAAGTTTCTGGGTTTGCCTTCTCCTTGGAGAAAGCACATCAGGAAGCTATATTAGCCTTCAAGAAGTCTGATGAGTACAAGAATTGTCTAGACAGTCACTATGCTACTGGCTATGAGGACTTTCGTGCTGATGCCAAGGAAGCATTTCCTGACTTGAACTTTGACTCTTTCAAGCTTCCTCTTGCTACAGAAAGCTCCTTGCTGCAGACGAGTTTTGAAGACGTCAATGTGATGGATGATGTTGATAATGAAGTGACCCAGGACGACCCCAAGTCTGGAGGCAATGCCCTTAGTGGTTTATCCAACTAATGTTATTTTATCATTCAATCTTATTAAAGGTGCCCGTTGTTTTGGGCTTTGCTCTTTTCTTTTTTGAATTTATCCAAGTACAATTATCTTGTCCAAGTTTATGGACGAGCTTTATATACAATCATATTGTCTACATAACTTTAAGGGTTTTTGGACGTTGGTTGTCCACTGTTCTTTGAATTCTCTAAATGAATGAATGAATGTTTTCCATTTTCTCATTCCATTATGTTTGAATACGTTTAAGAAATTATGGACATACTTTATTAATATTGTCCATGTCATTTCCATGGTTGTGTGGTTCGTCCATTTAGGAAAACATTTTATCTCGTCTTGAGCATATGGACGAATTTCTTCTTACATCGCCAAAATAGAGTAAAATGAATCCTTCATTTTTGCCATTCAAGTACAGCTCGTCCATGAATGACGTGTCTTTTCGTTAGCTTTATTCGTTATTCAAACTTTGGATGATTATTTACTCATCCTTAGTGAAATTGTTGCCAACAAATGTTCGTCCATGTACTGGACTGTTAGGCTGGTTAGATTCATCTATGGGCTTGTGGTGTTTTTACACGCACATTATTCGTCCATGGTTTAGACAATTAGGTCTTTGGTTTTATCTTGTCTTAAGCTTTTGACGGATATACCGTTGGTTTTACCTCGTCTCAAGCTTAGACAGATAGATGGTACATCCTTGCATCCAAGGATTTTATTTGTCTTTAGCTGTTTGCCTTTTGTGGATTATTTTGAATGAAGTCACAAAAATGAAGGATTCCTATACAATCATACATATACTTGGAAATACATCATATATATATTTGGAAATCCACACTATGTAAACATTCGTCCACAAGCATGGCACATGCTTAAGAGTTAGTGCCTTTAGGGAATTAAAAATACTTATACGACACAAATTCATCCATGAGTAACACAAAATACTTATACACCTAAAACACATAGTAGTAGTAATAAGCAATTACAAGAAAATAACACTGCAAGCAACAAATTACTTCAAACGTCCATGGGGTTCGTCCTGTGGCAATGTTCGTCCATGGTCACCCTTTATTGATAGTATCTTCTTAGGTGTTCAACATTCCAAGGGTGTTCTAGCTTTTGTCCCTCTAGGGTTTCTAAGTAGTAGGATCTTTGCCTCTTGCAGTTGATAACCTTGTAAGGTCCTTCCCAATTTGGTCCCAACTTCCCGTGGGCCGGGTTTTTGGTGGCCAAAGAAACCCTTTTTAGGACAAGATCCCCAATGTTGAAGCGCCTGGGTTTCACCATGGCATCATGCTGCTTTGCCATGAGATTTTTGTACCTTGCTATTCTTTGCTCCGCGTCCATCCTTACCTCGTTTATAAGATCTAGGTTAAGATGAAGCTGTTCCTTGTTTTTTTCATCTTGATACTTCATCACCCTATGGCTGGCCATGTGCACTTCTGCAGGTATGACCGCTTCACTCCCATAGGTTAGTTTGAAAGGAGTTTCCCCTGTGGGGTTCTTCACTGTTGTTCTGTAAGCCCACAAAACACCTGGTAATTCTTCTGGCCATACTCCCTTTGCCCCTTCAAGTCGAGTCTTGATGATTTTCAACAAGGATCTGTTTGCTACTTCTGCTTATCCGTTGGCCTGTAGGTGGGAGGGTGAGGAATAATGATTCTTGATTCCAAGTTGTTCACAAAATTCCCTAAAGGGTGTGTTGTCGAACTGTCGTCCATTGTTAGACACTAGTACTTTTGGTACTCTAAATCTACATACAATGCTTTTCCAGATGAAGTTTTTGACATTTTGTTGTGTAATTTTCACCAAGGGTTCAGCTTTCACTCACTTAGTGAAATAATCTATCCCCACCACCAAAAACTTTTTCTGTCTGGTTTTAGTTGAAAATGGGCCTAATATATCCAAACCCCATTGTACGAAAGGCCAAGGGGCCATCATTGGGGTAAGATACTCCGATGGCTATCTAGGAATATTACTGAAATGTTGACATTGATTACATACCTTAACATATGCCTTAGCATTAGCTTGGATGGTTGGCCAATAGTATCCTGCACGGACGACCTTGTGGACGAGTGATCTGGCTCCTGAGTGGTTACCACATGCTCCTTCATAAACTTCCCTCAATACAATTTGTCTCGTCTGGAGTTAAACACCTTAGGTAAGGCTAGGAAAAACCTCTTTTATATAAGACTTCATCCATAAGGATGTACCTGGCTGATTTAACCCTGAGCTTTCTGGCTTTGTCCTTCCCCTCTAGAAGCCTTCCGTCTTTCAAGTATGATACTATCGGGGTCATCCAATTTTCCTCACCTTCTATTTGCAACATTTTTGGGAGGTCTATGGTTGACATGTATTGTATTTCATCAAACTCGTCCATTGCTTCATTTGCGAAGGCTTCCTTTGCCATAGTGTCTGCTTCTACGTTCTCTTCCCTTGGGATTTGAACGAAATCAGCTTCTTTGAATTTCTTCACAAGGCATACCACCTTCTTTAAGTATCTCTACATTCTGTCTTCCTTGGCTTCACATGTCCCATTTACTTGGCCTATGACCAACTGAGAGTCTCCTAAGATGAGTATTAAGTCCGCTTCTATAGATTTAGCCAACTCTAGCCCTTTAAGAAGGGCTTCATAATCCACTTCATTGTTAGTTGTTTGGTACTACAAGCAAACCTTGTGCTTTAAGTTATCTCCTTTTGGTGATTGCAAAACAACTCCTATAGCTCCTGCATGTAGTGTAGACGATCCATCTACATGAACGACCCATTTTTTATTGTCTTCTCTTCCGCCTAAGTCCTCATAGTTTGGAGTGAACTCTGCAATGAAATCTGCTAGGGCTTGAGCTTTTATTGTATTTCTCGGTTGGTACCGAATGTCAAATTCACTAAGTTCGACTGCCCATTGAATCAATCATCCTGCAGCTTCCAACTTGTTCATTACCTTCTTGAGCGGATGGTCCGTCATGACATTAATGACATGAACTTGGAAGTAATGTATTAACTTCCTAGAAGCTGTTATTAGTGCAAAAGCTAGCTTCTCTATCAGTGGGTACCTTCCTTCTGCTCCTCTGAGTGCTCAGCTAATGTAATACATAGGCTTTTGTACCTTCCCTTCCTCTCTAATCAACACTGTACTCACGGCATGTAGGGACACTGCTAAGTATAGATACAGTTCTTCTCTTAGCACGGACGGACTTAATAATGGAGCCATGGTAAGATAGTCCTTTAGATCTTGGAAGGCCTTTTGACACTGGTCCATCCATTCAAATGCCTTTCTGAGGACTTTGAAGAAAGGTAAACATTTGTCTGTGGCTTTTGAAACAAACCTGTTCAAAGCAGCAACTCGTCCAGTAAGGTATTGGACTTCCTTGATGTTCTTTGGTGGTTCCATGTTCAATATGGCTTGGATCTTGTCTGGATTTGCTTCAATTCCTTTCTGTGAAACCATGACCCCTAGAAACTTTCCTGACGATACTCCGAATGCATATTTACTTGGGTTCAGTTTCTTTTATATCGCCTAAGTGTTTCAAAGGTTTTCTGAAGATCGTCTAAATGGCTTCCCTCGTGTAAGCTCTTCACAAGCATGTCATCAACTTACACCTCCATATTCCGTCCTATTTGTGGACGAAACATATGATTCACCAACCTTTGATAAGTTGCCCCTGCGTTCTTTAGACCGAAGGGCATCACCTTATAACAAAACAAACCTTGACTAGTAATAAAGAAGGTCTTTTCTTGGTCAGCCTCGTCCATCTTTATCTGATTATATCCTGAGAAGGCGTCCATGAAGCTTAACAACTGATGACCAGCTATAGAATCCACCAATTAATCAATGTGTGGCAAAGGATAACTATCCTTAGGGCAAGCCTTATTCAAGTTAGTGAAGTCTATGCACATCCTTCACTTGCCATTTGCCTTTTTCACCATCACCACACTGGCTAACTAATCCGAGTAATAGACTTCTCGGATAAACTGTGCTATGGTCAGTTTCTGAATCTCTTCCTCGATAGCCTTATCTAATTTATGAGCAAACACCCTCTTCTTCTGACAAACAGGCTTAGAAGAGGGGTACACATTCAATTAATGAGTAATTACACTTGGATCGATTCCTAGCATGTCGTCATGACTCCACACAAAAACATCGATACTCTTCCTAAAAAACTGGACGAGGTCTTTTTTCGCCTTCTCCTTCATACTTGTTCCAATTCTAGTGAATTTTTCAGAATCATCTTCTTGCAAAAGAACATCTTCCAGTACCTCAGTGGGCCAAATCACATGTATTCCTTGTTAAGGCCAAATCATATTGTACTTGCACATGTATCAAAGGTAGCAAAGAATAGTGCATGTTGTGTGTGAAAAACATCACAAGATTGCATTAGTATCTGTAAAGTTGTAATTTACAACTGTGTTTTTGTTGGCTTTTATTCCATGCCAAATTTGATTGTAATTATTCTCAATCGTTTAAACCCTGTATTTGTTGTGGGATTTGTTGTAAGGGTTGTGTGATAGAGAGTGTGTGTAAAGACTCAAGCATGTGGAGGCTGAAGGATTTTCGCGGGTATGTCGCGGCCTAGCTTCCCACGAAGTGAAGCATGTGCCCTGCATGTGCTGGAATGCGAAGGGTCAGGCCAGGTGGAGAATAGCTGTCTCTCGTGAGTATCTCGCGGGTAAGGCCTTCCCGCGAGACACCCACGAGACATGCTGTTTTGCCAGCCTATACTGACTGACTCACACATTTTGCACGTATCCTATATATACCATCATTACCCACAAATGTTGAGGAATGCTTCAGAGAGAAAACCCTAGCCAAACACATTGTGAATTAGAGATTGTCATCCCTACCTTTCTCTATACAATTTCCTGTGGTATCTCCTCAACCCTTCCCTCTCCATTATCCATATCTTTGAGAGGTTGATAGCCCAAACACTTACCACACCTTGAGAGTGCTGTGTGACGTTTTGGTGTTGCTGGGAAGCATTGGAAGAAGCCTAGAATGGCAGATGCAACATGGAGCTTGTTGCGGGATCTGGATAACTAGGACAAGACACGGTTCCGAGAAGTCTTGTTGGAGTAGGAGCTTGGAGGGCTTAGGTACAGCGGGTAGACTAGGCTTGGAGGGTCTTTTGCTAACCCATGTATCCCAACTGATTGTCTAGTGGATCGATTTCTGCTTGGAGGGCGGCGGAGAGGTTTTTCGCCGAGTTCTTTGGTTTCCTCTTTGATAACACGTCTTGGTGTTATCTGTGTTTGCATCCTTCTTCCCTACTCTTGTTCATTTCATTTTTACTGCTGTGTTGCTTTAAATATGGATTAGAGTAGTTGTTTTGTTTATACGCTTGTGTTTACACTATTCCGCACTTATCATTAAGTTAGTGTAAAATTAACCAAGCCGTAATTTTAATTTGGGGCTTAAATTGGTATCAGAGCGGGTACACTTGTTGTGGTTTAAATACCTTAGTGTGATCCTTGACCCCTTGGTGTTTCTTGTATAGTGTCTTGTTTGTAATCAACATGAAGGGTAGTACAGATGTTTGTGAAAAAGACTCTATGAGCATAGTTGAAGACTGGTCTAGTAATGTGTTTTCACAGTTATTTAAATCTAAGAAACATGCTAGAATTTTCTGTCACATGCTGAAATCTCTTGTTCATAGAAACCATGATTTACATAACAGCTTATGTGAGTCAAAGTCTTTAGTCTCTAAATATGAGAGGAGAAATAGACGCTTGTGTGATAAACTTAATCATCTCAAAGGAAAACTTCACGAAATAAAGGAAAAAGAGTCCTGTTTCGAGGGTCAAGAGTGTCTCTCTCATGCTTGTCTTTTTGTTCATACCGCTTTGAAAGTTTTTAATTCATGTTTGTGGTATCTTGACAGCGGTTGTTCAAAACACATGACAGGAGATAAGTCACTGTTCAAAACGCTTAAAGAAAAGGAAGATGGCTTTGTGACTTTTGGAGATGGCAGTCACTCACATGTTCTTGGAAAGGGAACGGTGGACATTCCGGGACTGCCACTGCTGAATGACGTGTTGTATATTAAGGGATTAAAAGTGAACTTGCTGAGTATTACTCAGATCTGTGATGATGATTTCTTAGTTCAATTCTCAAAGAAAGGATGTCTAATATTGAATGAAGAAGGTGTTCAAATTCTGAAGGGACTTAGAACCACCGATAATTGTTATGGAGTCATTCCCAGACCAAGCATAGCATGTCGAAGTGCCCGGGTGAATCTCTTGGAATTGTGGCATCAACGATTTGGGCATGCCAATTACAAACAAGTGGCAAAAGTTTCGAAGCTTGAAGCAGTGGTTGGTTTACCAAAGTTTGGAAAAATTGAGAAGAATGTTTGCGGTCCATGTCAGTTAGGAAAACAAACAAAGTCAAGCCATCCGAAAGTAAATGTGGTTGCAACCTCTCGCCCTTTAGAATTACTGCATGTGGATTTGATGGGCCCAATAAGAACAGAAAGCCTGGGTGGAAAGCGGTATATTATGGTGGTGGTTGACGACTTCTCAAGGTACTCTTGGGTGGATTTTCTTAGAGAGAAATCAGAAGCATGTGACAAGATGGAGAAATTATGCAAGAGACTAATTAATGAGAAAGGAGTTCCTATAGTCAAGATCAGAAGTGACCACGGGAAGGAGTTTGAAAATGCGAAGTTTGAAGCATTTTGCAATGAACGCGGCATCAAGAAGGAATTCTCAGCTCCAAAGACTCCACAGCAAAATGGAGTAGTTGAAAGGAAAAACCAGGTGATTCAAGAAATGGCTCGAGTGATGTTACTAAACAAAAACGTTCCTCAGAAGTTTTGGGCTGAAGCAGTGAATACCTCATGCCATATTGGTAATAGAATTTACTTTCGAGCGGGAACGAAGAAGACATCTTATGAAATTTGGAGAGAAAAGAAACCGAAGGTGAAATACTTCCGAATATTTGGAAGCAGATGTTATATTCTTAATGATAGAGAGAATCCTGGAAAATTTGATGCTAAAAGTGATGAAGGGATATTCCTAGGCTATTCACTAAATAGCCGAGCATATAGAGTGTTCAACAAACGCACCAAAACAGTGATGGAATCAATAAATGTGGTAATCGATGATACCATATCTGAAAAAGATATTGATGATGGTGAAGCATCTGATCTGAAGAAGAGGGAGGCTGAGGACAACATGTCACAAGAGGATGATATTGAGAAAGAATCACCGGAAAAAGAGTCCACACCCCCTATACCAAGAAGGGAAATTAGATTGACACAAGGGCATTCTAGCCCTCTCACTCCTCCGGAAGTTCAACCTCCAATCTCTCAAGATGAAGAACCTTCTACCTCCAAGAGACCGTCATCAAGGGTAATTCTCAATCATCCATCAAGTAATATCATTGGTGACGTCAATGAGGGACTTCGGCTGAGAAAAGGACCAAAATACAGTGCGAATCATGTGACATATAACTGTTATCTTGCTCAATTTGAACTCAAGAAGGTAGAGGAAGCTCTTAGAGATGAGAACTGGATAGAATCTATGCATCAAGAGCTACATCAGTTTGTTAGAAATGATGTATGGGAATTGGTTTCAAGGCCCAAAAATACTCATGTGATTGGCACCAAGTGGATCTTTAAGAACAAAACTGATGAAGACGGTGAAGTTGTTCGAAACAAGTCCAGGTTAGTAGCTCAAGGATATACACAAGTGGAAGGCATTGACTTTGATGATTCGTTTGCACCAGTAGCAAGACTAGAGTCGATCCGAATCCTATTGTCCATAGCATGTGTTATGGATTTCAAACTGTACCAAATGGATGTGAAAAGTGCCTTTCTGAATGGTTTTCTAAATGAAGAAGTATTCGTTGAACAACCAAAGGGATTTCAAGATCCTCATTTTCCAGATCATATGCTAAGATTAAAGAAAGCACTGTACGGGTTAAAGCAAGCACCAAGAGCATGGTATGATCGCCTCACAACATACTTGTTGGATCGTGGATTCAAAAGAGGCCAAGCTGATCGAACATTGTTTGTAAAGAGAGATGAGAAGTTTCTCCTAGTTGCTCAGGTATATGTGGATGATATTGTGTTTGGATCCACACTTGATCATTTGGCTCTTGAATTCTTAGAAGAAATGAAAAAGGAGTTTGAGATGAGTATGGTGGGGGAGTTGAACTACTTCCTAGGACTTTAAGTGAAACAACGGAAAGATGGGATATTCATATCTCAAGAAAAGTACGCCATGAATCTTGTTAAAAGATTTGGTCTAGACTCTAAGAAACACACGTCCACTCCAATGAGCTCCTCATCAAAGCTGAGTAGGGATGTTGCAGGTGTAGAAGTGGATCCAACGCTCTATCGAAGCATGATAGGCGGTCTCTTGTATCTCATTGTGAGCAAACCAGACATTGCCTTCAGTGTAGGCGTATGTGCTCGATTCTAGGCAGCCCCCAAAGAGTCACATTTAACAGCAGTCAAAAGGATTATCCGATACATAAATGGGACATCTGATTATGGAATTTGGTACTTAAGAGATTCCAATGAATGCCTGGTCGGATATTCTGATGCTGATTGGGTCGGTTGTGTTGATGATAGGAAGAGCACCTCCGGTGGATGCTTTTATCTTGGAAACAACCTGGTGTCATGGATGAGCAAAAAGCAAAATTCAGTTTCTTTATCAACAGCCGAAGCTGAATACATTGCTGCTGCAAGTGCTTGTGCTTAATTACTTTGGATGAAGAAACTCCTTCATGATTACGGAATCACTCAAGACACAATGTGTGTATATTGTGACAATACAAGTGCCATAAATCTGTTAAAAAATCCAGTTCAACACTCGAAATCGAAGCATATCGAAATCCGGTATCATTTCATTCGAGACTTGGTGGAAGAAAAGACAGTGTACTTGGAGTTTATCAACACTGACAATCAGAAAGCAGACAAATTCACTAAACCCCTCGATGGCCCGAAGTTTGAATCTTTGCGTAAGACCATCGGTGTCGGTATCATTCCTTGAACTCTATCTCTTGTGTGAAACTTTACTGCTCTTTGTTGCATATATGTTGTTATGGTTTCACATGTTCTGTTTCAGATGTTTTTGTTTCTTGTTTAGGTTTAAACCTGTTTTTGTTGATCTTACTTTTCTTGTGTTGTTTTGGGTGTGTTTCAAAAAATTCAAAAACCCATAAAAATTGAAAAATCTCAAAAAGTTTGATCACTTGTTTTGTGCATATCTCATGTGAGTTTGGCCTAGTACCTTCGTACTTATGGCGTAGTGCATTTACGATCTTAGCTTGATTTGTATGCACTCTTTTCTATGTGGAAGAAATCTTGAAAACTATGTGTGACTGTTGTAAATAGATCTTCAAGCTTGTCATGAATGATTGGTCAATGGTCTTGTTGGTCTTGATACTTGCATAGACTTGTGTCTATATCTCTTCCCACTTTATTTTTATGTTTTTGTAAAAAGAGCTCACCAATTGTAAATCTCCAAATGAAAAGAGATATTGAGCTGCAAAAGCCTGTCGCACACACTAGTATTTGACTAGGAAAAAGGGAAAGCGACTCTTTTTAAATGTGTTTTATATGGTGCTCAAAAGGGCCAAAGGCTTATCATCAAAATTGAAATATCATAAATTTCAAGCACCAATCTCAAAAAGAGATGTATTTGTCCAATCAAAATGAAAATGGACCAATTGTTATGAGTTATGTGAAGCCAAATGAAAAGCTTCTTTGCTATGTTTTCATTGTGTGGGAGGTCATATATACTCATTTCTATAATGGAGATAGTCCACTTGATTTCGTATCAGTTGTGTATGACTCGATTGAATTGATCATTGAAGCTTCGCTCTAGTCTAAGGACTATTTCACATTTGATACTCACACACAACACACAAGTTTTTGATTCAATCAATGCCTATCTCATTTGTGTGATTGTATATGTCCAAATGTGATGTGTATGCCCATGAACTTGTTGATCAAATCCAAAAAGATTTTTGTGAGTTTTATATTTTTTTGAAAGTGATTTTATACTTTCTTGTGTTTCATTTTTGGTCAAAATGCTTTTTGTGTGTTTTTCATCAAAAAACTGGTTCAGGGGCTGTTTCGCGAGAAGCTCGCGACTTAGAGCTTCCCGCAAAAATGGGTTGAGGGAAATATTTTTTCATCCTGTCACACAGAAACTTTCTCGACTGTTTCGCGACTGTCTCGCGACCAACAGCTTCTCGCGAAATGTTGTTTGGCAAAAACTGGATTTTTCTCAAAATCAGACAGAGAGTTTCGCGATTGTCTCGCGACTGTTTCGCGACTTAGAACTTCTCGCGAAAATTTTGTGCTTTAGTGGCCCTTCTCGCGGTTGTCTCGCGACTGTGTCGCTACTCTCTAACCCGCGAAAAATGCGTGTTTTCAGTTTTATATTGCTAATGTGATTGTTTTTCAAACCATAAAAACCTTCCCTCGCTTAACCTCTCTCGAACCTTCTCAACCCAAATCCCTATTCCATTCAATCCCCTTCAAAACCTAGCATTTTTTTTGCATTTTCTCTTTAAGGTATGTTCTCTAAACATGTTCTTTTATGTTTTTACTTATTTTTTGCAGATGTGTGTTAGGGTTTTTCAGCACAATTTGGGAATTTTCGAAGTTTTGGGTTGGTTTTCAAAATTAGGTGAATTTTTGTCAAATCTTTTGATTGGGCTGTGTCCCATTTGTTGTTTGGGCTTCTGTGTTGGCCCCTTGTGGCTTTTTAAGGTGTATTTAGGCATCTTTTCACCATGTTCATACATTATTCATGTCATATGTACATTTGTGCATGTTAGGTGTTCGACAAAATGTTCGAACAACATTTGTGTGCCTATTTGAAATCACGTGATTTCAATCTATGGGTTCTTCTTTGTTTGACCAATTCTCACTCCATTTGGTCATTGTTTGTGTGTTTCATACACTTTGCTCACTATGCACACCCTTGGCACAATTAAGCACCCCTCGTGCATCTCACACACACACGCATCAGCACTTGCACATGTATGCACACACATGCACCGTTACTTAGCTTCATACATTATAATCATGTTTAGCTTCGTACACAGTTTTTACCGATTCCTTGAACTAACTGGAATCTAATCAACTTCTGTGCTCTGTTTTGTGTGCTATGCACATGTTTCCTATTATCTTGGGTGTTCTGTTGCACAGATGTCTCCATTCAAAACCTCAGCTGTGAAAGGTGGCAGCAACAAAGGGAAAGAGCCAATCATTGATGTTGATGACGATTCCCCTCGACCAAAGAGAACTCGCTTTTCAACAGGAACCTTTGATCATAACCTGTTTAGGTCTTATGCTGCTTTTGAATCCTATAAAAATCTCTTTCAAGATGCTCCTTTGTTGGTTGAAAGAGCAGTTGATCAGGCATCTCTTCTGGATACAAAAATTCCCACTTGGTTTGCCACAAAAGACTGGAATTTTCTTTTCTCCGATCTTGAAGATGCTTATGAGGACATGGTAAAAGAATTTTATGCCAATGCTATTGTACAAGGACAAGAGATCAGGTGCTAGGTTAGAGGAAAGCGCTTCTTGGTAACTCCTGTGTACCTGTCTGAAATCCTACACATAAACCGACCGATTCTTCCTATACCACCTGTATATGATGACCTCAATCCGGATGAAGACTTACTCCGAGGACAACTGGGAGCAACTCTGGAATTCTCTTCTAGTAGAAAGTCAATCAGTGTGGCTTCACTTTCTCCAGAATAAGGCTCATGTCAACAATCATGTGCAGCAACCTCTATCCATTGTCTAGCACCGATTTCATCAACCTTAGTCGAGCATTATTTCTTTATGATCTGGTATCTGATGTGGAAATTGACGTATGCTCTCACATCTTCCACATTTTGGCTAAAACAGTCAACCGTATTGCCTCAAGGAATTGCATTCCATTTAGTCGTCTCATTTCTCGGATTTTGAAACTCAAAGGTGTGCGTCCATCTGCTGATAAGCGCCCTCATCCTAGGCCAAGTCCAATTAACGGTCGTACTCTTCAAGCAAGTATGAGTCACACCAAGAAGATTGTCAAACAAGAACATCATGCTCCTCATGGAACCTCAAGTTCTACTTCTCATTCCTCTGATGACAAGTTTGACACCATCATGATTGCCCTTCAAGATCTTAGCACCAAACTTTCAGGACTTACTCAGATCATGTACTCCCAACACTCCCGTCTTGATAAACAGCTGACCTCCCTCGAAACTCAGATGGATGAAATTCAAAGGAAGCTAGAAGAGAATGACTACTAGCTATTCCATGACAAAAAGGGGGAGATGATGTCAGTGACAGGGGGAGTGTAGTGATAGGGGGAGATGACGTCTTTATGTTTACTAGCTTTTTTGTTTTAAAGCTTTGACACTTATGCTTTGACTTCAGTATTAAATTCAGTAGTACTTTCAGTATTTTGTGTTTTATTTCTATGCTTTGTAGCATACTTGCTTTGTGGCTTTTGTTTTTGTACCCATGATTGCTTATGTAAGCTTTAGGGTTTGTTTCATGCATACGTTTTGTAGGTTTTTGTGGTTTGTGCCATGCATTTGCAATACCATGCTTATGCAACCTTCATGCATGTTTGCTTGTTGTTCAATGTCATGCATTTTACTTCAAGTACATCACTCTTGTGCCCTTGTAGGATTGTTCCTAGATGCATACACGTTCTATGCATTGGTTGAGTGATGAACACTCTTGTGCCCTAGTAGGATTGTTCCTAAATGCAAATACTTCATGTATTTTGCATTGGTTGAGTGTTGGAGGTGCAAATGATACTCTTCAAATGAGCTTATCATCTTGCATATCCGGATGTTCATTCCCTGTGTGAATGAGCATAGTAATTGCTTCTGTATAGTAATTACTTGTTTGATCTTGCCATGATCTAGTGTTTCTATTTCATTTTGCTTGATCATGCTTTTTATTGCTTCATATGCTTTTTCAAGTTTTTTGCATACAATGATGTTATTGTGTTGTTGTGTTTCAGGAGTTACTTGTTCATATGTTTCAAGAGCACTTTAGAAGCTAGATTTAGGTGTGAGTGAGTTTTGCCTTTGTTCCCAAACTCACGTTTAAGTCTAGAGTCTGTTTTAGGGTTTTGTCATGAAATAGCCAAAGGGGGAGATTGTAAAGTTGTAATTTACAACTGTGTTTTTGTTGGCTTTTATTCCGTGCCAAATTTGATTGTAATTATTCTCAATCGTTTAAACCCTGTATTTGTTGTGGGATTTGTTGTAAGGGTTGTGTGATAGAGAGTGTGTGTGAATACTCAAGCATGTGGAGGCTGAAGGATTTTCGCGGGTATGTCGTGGCCTAGCTTCCCGCGAAGTGAAGCATGTGCCCTACATGTGCTGGAATGCGAAGGGTCAGGCCAGGTGGAGAATAGCTGTCTCTCGCGAGTATCTCACGGGTAAGGCCTTCCTGTGAGACACACGCGAGACATGCTGTTTTGTCAGCCTATACTGACTGACTCACACATTTTGCACCTATCCTATATATACCATCATTACCCACAAATGTTGAGGAATGCTTCAGAGAGAAAACCCTAGCCAAACACATTGTGAATTAGAGATTGTCATCCCTACCTTTCTCTATACAATTGCTTGTGGTATCTCCTCAACCCTTCCCTCTCCATTATCCATATCTTTGAGAGGTTGATAGCCCAAACACTTACCACACCTTGAGAGTGCTGTGTGACGTTTTGGTGCTGCTGGGAAGCATTGGAAGAAGCCTAGAATGGCAGATGCAACATGGAGCTTGTTGCGGGATCCGGATAACTAGGACAAGACACGGTTCCGAGAAGCCTTGTTGGAGTAGGAGCTTGGACGGCTTAGGTACAGCGGGTAGACTAGGCTTGGAGGGTCTTTTGCTAACCCATGTATCCCAACTAATTGTCTAGTGGATCGATTTCCGCTTGGAGGGCGGCGGAGAGGTTTTTCGCTGAGTTCTTCGGTTTCCTCTTCGATAACACGTCTCGGTGTTATTTGTGTTTGCATCCTTCTTCCCTACTCTTGTTCATTTCATTTTTACTGCTGTGTTGCTTTAAATATGGATTAGAGTAGTTGTTTTGTTTATACGCTTGTGTTTACATTATTCCGCACTTATCATTAAGTTAGTGTAAAATCAACCAAGCCGTAATTTTAATTTGGGGGTCTAAACCACTCGTGTGTTTTCGACACATTTTCGAGCTTTCAGTATCTATATGTTATGATGATTTGAGATATGAGAAAATCACTTTAACTCACACATAATCATAACTATTTGATGGGGACTGTCACCATCGAGGTACATCCTATAACTCCCACATCTCCTGGAATACTCGCTTGCAATCATGTATAAAGTATTTTGATTCTTTTTGCTTTCTGTTTTTCTTTGCATTCTTTTTCTTTTAAGCAAACCATGCATAGGCATATAAGAGATAGAAAAGAAATACCCAATGATGTTAACCATTTGACATTCCACTTTTGCTATGCTAAAGCATACAAATGTCATTTCATAATTGGTGGGCAACAGTTATGAGATGGTTATTTATGCTCTCTTAGGATTTTCTAGTCCTTCCCGTCAAAAAGAGTGATACGAGTGTTAAGTATAAGAGATTACTTAATCTTACTCATCACAAGAACGAGCCACAAATTTAGTTGTGCATAGAGATGTTCATCTAAGCTACAAAATATACAAAGAGTAGAAAACTTTGTTTCAATGGCCATCTAAAGTACACAAGTACCAATGTACACGAATACACACTGTTTTTGTATTTTTCTGATTTTTCAATTTTTTATTTTATTTTATATGAAAAAAATAAATAAAGCAAAGTTGAAAAGTAAACAAACAAAAACATGTTAAACAAAACAATGCATAAAACTAGACTAACTCAAAACATAAAAGAAAAACACACAAGTAATGCAAAAACCAAAACAAGAAGGGGAGAGAGAGAAAAAGTGACATCATCACTTGGAGCCTTTTTCCTTCCACACTATGGAAGACCCTTTCCATTTGGCAAACCCTTGATCCAACGGTGAGGGGGAAGAATTGAAACCATTCAAGTTTGAAAGGAATATGAAGGCTTTGAGAAGATCTCTAAAAAGAGCAAAAAAGGATGGAAGTTGATTCTAGTTTCCCGAAGATATCATGCTATTGCTCTATTGAGTGGCTAACCACTTATAGCAATTTGGTCGAGTATGTCCAGCTGCTTCACAGTGATGACAGAAATGCTGCTTTTTCTGTTTGGGCTTTTGTGTATTTCCCTTCTTAGCCCTAGGGTTCATAATCTCTTTCTTATCAAGCTTAAGGGGTGCTCCTAAGATAGATTTACCTTTGTCTACGTTCTCACTAGCTGATTTATTTTTAACATTATTGTTCCCAGTTTCAACATTATTAGCAGGAGGAACAAAAACAGTAGTACTAGAAGTAGCAATACCAGGAGAAGAGAAATCATACCCTAAATCGGTTCGATCGAATGCAGATTTCTGAAGATTAAGCATCTCATCAAGCTTTGCACTAGAAGTCCTCTCCAACTGAGCTCTTACTTGGAACAGTTCTGCCTTAAGCTTTTTAGTCTTCTCAGCCAAGATATTATTCTCAAATCTCAGTACTCCAATAGCCTGATTTGCTTCATTAAACTTTGTGAAAATTTCTTCTCGTTCAAGCTCCACTTCACTAAGCTTCTTGGTGGCCAACCTATACAACTTCTCATGTTTTTCTGAGACCTTGTTCAACTTTGCATAGGTTGTGTGGATGTCATCTTGCTCATCCATCTTTTCAAACTTAGACTCCACCAATTCCTTTTCTTCATCCACATCTTTAATAATTCCTTCAGTAGGATTTACAGTGGCAGTGAAGGCATTTAGGATTCCATCATCCTTATTATCAGAACCATCATCAAGCTCAGTGTCGCTCAACGTAGCAGCAAGTGACTTGCTTTTCCCAATAGTCTTAAGATACGTAGGGCACTCTTTTTCATGTGACCGAAACCCTGACACCTAAAACATTTTGGTCCTAAGGGAACAGTGTACTGATCGTCATCCCTAGCATCCTTCTTCCCTTTGTCTTGACTTTTGAACTGCGAGGAGTTGGATTACTTTCGGTCCTTGTCAAATCCTTTTGCATTCGTATTCTTCATAAACTTCTTGAACTTCCTCATGATATAGGATTTCATCTTAGAATCTTCATCGTCTAAAGACTCATCGGTGTCATTGCTCTTGGCCTTCAATGCCATGCTTTTGCTCCTGCTTGATTTCTTGATCCTTGTCAAACCCAACTCATAGGTCTGCAGAATGCCAACCAAATCTGTCAAATGAATTTTATCAATATCTTTGATTCCTTAATTGCGGTGATCTAGGCATGAAATCTCTCGGGTAGAGATCTGAGCACCTTTCTCACAATCTTGGGTTCAGGAATGGTTTCCCCAAGATTAAAGGCTGAGTTCACTATGCCTTTGAGCTTGGCATAAAACTCATCGAATGACTCATCCTCCTCCATCTTAATCTCTTCAAAGCTTATAGTAAGCCTTTGAAGTTTTGAATCCTTGACAGCCTTGATTCCTTTCATAGGTTGTCTAGAGAATGGTCTATGCTTCCTTAGCAGTTTCAGTAGAGGATATCTTCTTGAACTCCTTATTTGTGACTACACTGAATAGAGCATTCAATGCCCTTCTATTGAAGTTTTCTGCCTTGATCTTAGCATTATCCCAATCAGCCGGCACTTCCATAGGCTTGGTCCATCCTATCTCCACAGCTTGCCACACCTTTTCATCCAATGATTGCAAGAAAGTTCTCATGCGTACTTTCTAGTATGCATAGTTAGTGCCATCAAATAAAGGAGGTATACTAAGAGGCTGTCCTCTATCCATGACAAACAGGGGTCAATGGATCACATAGCAAAGATTAACACCTAATCAGAGTGTGCCTGCTCTGATACCACTTGATAAGCCAAGAATGTATTGACCCCTTGTGAGAAATTAATCAATTGATTTACCCAAGTTAATTAATTAATTCAATTAACATGCAAAACATGTGGTAGCACAAACAAATCACCAACTAAGTTAAAGTGCAGTGGAAAATAAATTGATACAGTGATTTGTTTACGAATGGGGAAAACCTACATAGCAAAAACTCCATCGGGTGATTTTAAGGTCACTACTCTTGAGAATCCACTATTATCAAAATAAGCGGTTACAAGTAAAGGAATCCTAGTACCTTATACCAACCTACAATTAAACCATTACCCCAATACTTAATTGGATTTGTTCTGTAGTGAAAATTTCTTCTTTTCAATGCACGGCTCTTAGTATGTGACTAACCAATAGATGTACGGATCCCAGTACACGACTTAATCACCAACTTTAGAAAGATGTTGGCTACAAAGTTCTTCAGTTCATCACACGATGAAGATCATGAAACTCCTTGGTCATAAAACCCTAAGGTGTACAAACACAGCAGCTTCTTCAAGAGAGATGAACTAGGGCAAATTTTGTCTCCGGTCACAATTTGCATGAACAAAACTTTGCTTCACACTTGTGCAACCTTTGACGACCCTTAAAATAATCCTTATATATGTTTAGGGTTATGAGAAAAGAAAGCCCAAACATATACACACGGATTGGATGAAAATCAGCTCTGAAAAACTGAATTCCATAAAATCTCGACAGATAGGGTATTTATTAAGCTAGCTGTCAAGTTTCGGGCTTCAGCAGCTTTTTAAACCTCGATAGATGCTAGCTGTCGAGTTTTGAAATCCAGCACTTCTTAACTTGTTTCTTGGACAGATTTGCATGGCTTTAACACTTGAACTTGAAATCTTGTTTCTTGAAGTATTAAACACATTCTAGATCTATCAAATTACAAGTAAAGTGTTTTTTATCAAAAGATTAACCAATTACATAAAATATTGACATATGTTCCTAACGTGATTCACATATGTCCTAACACACGGCTTCTAAGCCTAACTTTTATTATATAGCATACTAGTCGCTAACCCGTGCAATGCCTGAGCAGTTATTGGAAATTAAATTCAATCTGTCTTTTTGTTCTATTAAATTTAATCTTTCTTTCATTCTTTTAAAATAAGAGTTTAGGTCTAATGATAAAAAGAAATCATCGGGTAACGGACGCAATAGATTAACATTTTATTGAAACTATAAGAAAAAAAGGGTATAACATCATTTTGAAAGTAATCTATAGTTTTAGAACATCTTAAACTTTTTTTTTTCCTTAATAACATCTTAAAATTTTTTTTTCTTAATGGCATAACGTGTTAGGATCACAAAAGAGTTTGTGTAAAATCTAATTGTGAAAAGTTGTTCTTAAAGTGCCAGAAATGCATTAATTTTGTTAAATAAAAGCATAACTTTTATCACATTTTATAATAACTTTACAAATTTATAGAATTTATTTTTTAGTTAAGGTTGTATTAGAGGATTGGAGTTTTTCTTAATTGGATGTGTTTACAGTTAATATTTACACTGATAGGCCAAGAATGTATTGACACCTTGTGATGAATTAACCAATTAATTAGCCAAGTTAATTAATTAGTCAAATTAGTATGCAATACACGTGGTAGCACAAACAAATCACCAATTATGTTAATATGTAGTAGAAAATAAAGTTGACACGGTGATTTGTTTACGAATGGGGAAAACCTCCAAGACAAAAACTCCACAAAGTGATTTTAAGGTCACCACTCCCGAGAATTTACTATTATCACAACAAGCAGTTACAAGTAAAGGAATCCCAGTACCTTATACCAACCTAGATTTGAACCCTTACCCCAATACCCAATTGGACTTGTTCTGTAGTGACAATCTCTCATTTTCAATGCACGGATTCTAGTACGTGACTAACCAATCTATGCACGGATCCAAGTACGTGACTAACCACCAACTTGAGAAGGATGTTGGCTACAAAGTTCTTCAGTTCATTAACACGATGAAGATCACAAAGCTCCTTGGTTACAAAACCCTACAGCGTGCAAACGCAGCAACTTCTTCAAGAGAAAGATGAATTAGGGCAAATTTGTCTCCAATCACAATTTGCTTGAACAAAACCTTTGCATCAAGTTTCATCAGCTTGCATACGTTGTGACGGCCTTTAAAATAATCCTTCTATATGTTTAGGATTGTGAGAAAAGAAAGTCTAAACAAGTATACAAGGATTTGTGTGAAATCAGATCTGAAATACTAATTTTTATAAATCTCGATAGATAGGTTATCTATCGAGCATTGGGCTGAAGATTCCTTTTAAACCTCAACAGATGCTATCTGTCAAGCTTTAAAATCCAGCACTTCTTGACTTGATTCTTAGACAGATTTGCATGGTTTTAACACTTGGACTTGAACTCTTGTTCCTTGAAGTACTAAATACATCCTAGATTTACCAAATTACAAGTAAAGTGCATTTTGTCAAAGGATTAGCCAATTCTAAATGACATATGTTCCTAACATGATTCACATATGTCCTAACAATCTCCCCCTTTAGCAATCCGTGACAAAACCACAACAACCAGATGAACATATGAGAGAAGTCATAAATCACTAAACCCATGCTCACTCGTTAAACACAATAAAATCTAATCCTAAACACAAATTCTTGAAAAACTTTGCAAGAAGAAAGTTCATGGCAAAAAAGACTTTGACAACCTGTATTTTTGAAACACTTTAAACAAAACTCATCACGACATCTTAGTGTGAAATAGAAATATAAAAGATTGCATACAATAAATAAGAAGCATGTGCATAAAGAGAGAAAAGAAACAACACATGAAGAGATAGGTGAAAGAATGTAATAACAACCTCAATATATATATATATATATAAGAGTACAAGGTTTGCTATCACAATGTAAGAACAATGTATCTAAAAAGAAAAGAAAAGAAATGATACAAAAAGTCCTAACTACATCTCTCATAAACAAAAACACTCCCCCTAACAGAAAATATCTCCTATAACTAACTCTCTCCATAAGTACATGACTACTCTCATACCCAAAACTACTCCCCATTTATGTCACGAAAGACAAAGGGTAAGTCACTGAGAAGCAGTCATCTCCTCATCACCGGAAGAGCTAGCACCATCATCCTCATCAGCATCATCACCACTGGAGCCATCATTATCACTCTCATCCTCTCAAGCCTGTGGAGATGGAGATGAAGATGCAGTGAAACCAACCACGACAGCCTGTCGTTGTGAGATACGACCACCATAGGTGTTCACCTGACACAACTCATTATTGATAGTGTCAAGGCGAGCACCCATGTGCACAACCTGTGCCATGATGGCCTTAAGTGTCACTCTACCTGCAGAAGAAGAAGGAGCAGAGGTGGATGGAGTGGTAGAAGCCAAAGGAGTCGCCGTCTCGGTCCATGGCCGCTTCGGTCGAAGTTGGGCCTCACTTCATCTAACTATCGTTGTGTCTATGGCACACATAACAGAAAAGTGTGGAGACTCAGGGTAGGAGATGGGCGCATGGTGAAGAATTTGCGTGATAGTGAAGGGAAAATGAGTTTATCACGGGTCGCCGTATCCTTATAGATATCAATTAGGAAGAGTATGAAGTGAGAGGGAAAGTCAATAATAAGTCCCTCAAGTAGGGATAGCAAAAATCGAGCATGAGGCTCAGTAATCGAATTATAGTGAGATAAGGGATGTAAGACAAATGTCATCACCATATTCAGGAATCTTGGACCTTTTGTAAAGCCCGAGCAGGAGGTGTTTTGACGGTCACCCCAAGATGAAGGTGTCTCAAAGAATAGAAACATGAGTTCATTTTTGGACACACTCTTAAGATGATCACAGCTGGGGTACTCAGCAAACTCTACCCTCGGAACGTGTAGCACCTCGGATATAAGATCCGAAGTGACTGCAATATGCGTACCTTGAACGCAAGTGATGAAATGAGGTACAAAGTAATCAAATCCATGCATATTGGAGCAAAACTCCTGTATGATCACGGAGGGACAAGTGATTGGGATGCCACAAAGTGACTCCCAACCCCTACTGTAGATGACAGTGGGAAGGTCAGTATCACAAAAATCCAATAGGACGACTTGGCTTTCCGAATGAATGCCGCGTCGGGAAAAGTTCACTGAGAAGTCCGTATGGGCCTTCTCATCATGGAATCGAACGTGAGAGGGGATAGAATTAGAAGTAGATGCCTCGGAACGAAGAGGGTTCCGAGATGGAGTAGACTCACTCTTTTTAGGTGCCATAGAGCAAACTAACCGAATAGAGAGAGAGAGGGGCAGAAAATTACCAAGCACAGATCAATATCAATAAGATAGAGAATAAAATGGTATGTATGCATGAAAAATGCATGAGCATGTGACATGCAATAATAAAAACACCATGGGCTCAGCCCAATCCAATCCTATTAGCACACATGATTTCAACATAGTAAACACACATCTATAATGCATGAAACATCGTTAAAATGCAAATGTGATGCAATGCATGAACATTGAAGATCATTTAAACAAAACCTAACCCAAAAATTTTGAAAAAACCTCATCAATTTTGAAAAACCCCAAAATTTATCAAAAACCCCAAAAGTTAGGTCAAAAGAGATGAAATGCATGATAAATGTAAGAGGTAAGATCATACCATAGGAAGAAAACACTCTTGAGGCCGAAGATTGAGTGGAGAAGAGGAAGAGTTTGAGTGAGAGGTGTTTGGGAGAGGTGAGGAGTTAGAAACAATCAAGAGAAATCGAGAAAAATGAGAGAAAAATAGTGCTGAGGTTATATATAGGAAGCCACGATTCTCGATGGATCGAAAGGTGTCGAGAGGTATCGAGCTTTAATTCTTGATAGTTGTAGTTGTCGAGAAGCTATCGAGAGGTGTCCATAGAAAAGTGACCTCGATGGATTGAGAAGCTATCAAGCATCTATCAAGCATACAGAAACTTTCTCGATGGATCAAGAAGTTGTCGAAAAGCTATGGAGACAAATTCTCAAAAACTTCGATGGATCGAAATTGCGATAACAGCTATCAAGAAAGGAAGATCAAGGGGCTCAATAGATAGCCTAGCTGTTGAAAGGTATCGAGAAGCTGTCGAGATTATTCAAAAACAATTTTTCAAAGAAGAGAAAAACATAGATATGAATGCAATCAAGCATCCTACTTAACCAAATATCCAAACAACATTTTAAGCTCTCAAAAACAACTCTCAACAAGAAAATATCAAGCATTTAGATCCAAAACACACACACACACACACACACACACACACACACACACACTAAACAAGTCTAACCAATTTTATATTTCAAAAATAAGTCAAGGTAGTTTAGTGAGCATACATTAACACATGTAGTCCTTGTGATGGCCAAATCATATTGTACCTGCACATGTATCAAGAGTAGCAAAAAGTATTGCGTGTTGTGTGTGAAAAATATCGCAAGATTGCATAAGTGTCTACATGTTATGACGATTTGAAATATGAGAAAATCACTTTAACTCACACACAATCATAAGTGCTTGATAGAGACTATCACTTTCGAGGTACATCCTATAACTCCCACATCTCCTAGAAGACATGCTTGCAATCACATATAAAGCATTTTGATTATTTTTGCTTTTACTTTTCTTTGCATATTTTCTTCTATAAAGCATACCATGCATGGACATATAAGAGAGAGAAAAGAAATACCCAATGATGTTAAGCTTTTTACATTGCACTTTTGCTATGCCGAAGCATACAAATGTCATTTCATGATTGGCAGGCAACAATAGTGAGATGGTTATGTATGCCTTTCTCTTAGGATTTTCTAGTCCTTCCCATAAAAAAGAGTGATATAAGTGTTAAGTACAAGCGATTACTTAATCTTACTCATCACAAACACGAGTCACAAAGCTCACTTGCTTAGTTGTGCGTAGAGATGCTCATCTAAGTTATAAAATATACAAAGTTTAGAAAACTTTGTTTCAATGGCTATCCAAGGCACACACATACCAATGTACACAAAACACCCACTGTTTTTGTGGTTTTCTAATTTTTCAATTTTTTTTTTTTATTTTTATGAAAAAAAAAAAAACTAAAAACAAATAAACAAAAACATGTTTAACAAAGCAAAGCATAAAACTAGATTGACTCAAAACAAGAAAGCAAAACACACAAGTAATGCATATTAAAATAAAACAAAAAAAGAAAAAGAAAAGAAAAGTGAATAAATCACTTAGAGCCTTTTTCCTTCCACACCTTGAAAGAACCTTTCCGTTTGATGAACCCTTTATCCAGCGGTGAGGGGGAAGAATTAAAACCATTGAAGTTCAAAAGGACACATGAGGGTTTTGAGTAGATCTCCAAAAGGAGCAAGAGAGGATGGAAACTGATTCTGGTTTCCTAATGAGATCATACTATTGCTTTGTTGAGTGGCTAACCACTTATAGCAATTGGGTCATTTTCAGATGCTGCTTCTTCTGTTTAGACTTTTGAGTATTGCTCTTCTTTTCCCTAGGGTTTTTAATCTCTTTCTTATCAAGCTTAGGGGGTGCTCCTATAATAGATTTACCCTTGTCTATGTTCTCACTAACTAAAGCAGTTTTGACATCATTGTTCTCAGATTTAACATTATTAGCAGGTGAAACAAAAATAGTAGTACTAGTAGAAGCAATATTAGGAGAAGAGAAATCATACCATAAATCGGTTCGATCAGAAGCAGATTTTTGAAGGCTGAGCATCTCATCAAACTTTGCATTCGAAGTTCATTCCAACTAAGCTCTGACTTGAAACAGCTCTGCTTCAAGCTTCTTGGTCTTCTCAGCCAAGAAATTATTCTCAAATCTTAGTGCTCCAATGGTCTAATTGGCTTCATCAAACTTCGTGGAGATTTCTTCTCGTTCAAGCTCCACATCACTAAGCTTCTTGGTAGTCAACCTATACAACTTCTTATGTTTTTTCGAGACTTTGTATAGTTTTGCATAGGCTGTGTGGATGTCATCTTGTTCATCCATCTTTTCAAACTTAGACTCCACCAAGTCTTTGTTGGTTAAATCTGGTTTTATATCTCATACAAAACATATAGCGGAAACAACAAACAAACATCTATTTCATTCATGATCGATAACTTGCACTATATAAATTTCAGAATTTAAGAACAAGATAGCGTACCTTGATGCGGTGAAATTCAAAACAAAAGATTAGAAGTACTTAGGAACACTTTTAATCTTCACTCCAATTCCACTTTACGCCCAAGAAGTGTGGTCTCCCAATCAGTTTCTAAGGGAGAATAACGAGTGGCTTCACTCACACATACACACCACTTCACAATGGTGTCTCACTTTTTCTCTAATAAAAATTCTGTATGTCTCTTCCTTTATATATAACTGATTATCTAATTGGGCCGGCCTATTGGGCCTTTCCAATTGGGCTTTAATGTGTGGCTTGGAGTGGGACCAAAAGGACCTATAAGACACTAGCTCCAATGGGCCTTGGGCTTTTCTGTCAACTCTTGACAAGTCCAAAGTTACCATTAATTATATTTAATACCACTATATAAATATAATTACACTCTAGGCCTTATTAATAAATTATATCCCAAGACTTTATTATACATGCAACCCCTTCATAAAATATTCGTAGTAATTCAAAGTCATGAATATAGACTGCCACTTTGAAAATTACTACATCTTAATCCTTGAGTACCCAATTTAATCCTTTTAAGTTATTCATTATATATTTATGAAATCCAATTTCATAAATATATACTTTAGTAATTTCTTACCAAAATGGTTAGGCCTAACTTTCTGAATAACAAACCCATTAAACTTATCTCAAGGGAATATTTTGTATCTCTGTTAAGAGACTATGAATTCCATCTTGAAAATATATGTTCCATCAACACTAAATGTGGCTGCCCAACATACTAAGGTTTTGACCGTTACTTTAGATCTCACTCCTGATATATCAAAGCAACCTACATTTCATGATCAGGTCCATTATTCTCTCAGGATTAAGAGTTCATGCAAATATAAGTCATGAGATTTATTATTCAATTGACAGTCGTTAGGAGAATAATAAATCTCACAGCGGTCCAGTTCAATATGTCTTAACTCTTAAAACATATCAACATATCAACTAGAAGTCACCACTTCCATGATCAAGATAAATCATCTTAGTTAATATGTTATAGTTTTCGTAGATGAAATGCCCAATTTCATCACCGACTACGAACCAAATTCTGAGTTTACAAAGAACTTGTGACTTATATCTTCTGTGACTAAATCACATAAATCACATACTATGCATCTCATTGAATATATGATAATGTCTAAATATTCTTGTTACCATTATTTCAGATAATAATAAAACAACTTTATTAATCACAACATTAAGTCATACATAATGTCATACATAGCATCATACAATAGGATTTAAGGGCATTAATCCTAACAATCTCCCACTTGCCCTAAAGACTATTGTGCACTAATCTAACTCTCATTCCTTCTAAATGTGACTCGAAGGTCCTTTGAGGCAAGGCTTTGGTAAAGGGATCTGCTAGATTATTTGTACCTTCAATCTTTGCTACCACCACATCTCCACGAGCAATAATATCTCTAATGATGTGATACTTTCTTTTGATGTGCTTTCCTTTATTGTGATTCCTTGGATCTTTTGATTGTGCAACTGCACCACTATTGTCACAAAACAATGTGATGGGAACTTGTTCCATTCTCATTACACCAAGGTCAGAAAGGAATTTCTTAAGCCATACAGCTTCCTTTGCTGCTTCACAAGCAGCAACATATTCCGCTTCCATGGTGGAGTTCGCAATACAAGATTGTTTGACACTCCTCCAAGTTATGGCTCCACCTCTCAAGGTGAAAACACATCCTGATGTGGATTTTCTGAAATCTAGATCCGATTGAAAGTCTGAATCTGTATAGCCAATAGGTATCAAATCCTCACTTCAGTAAACAAGCATATAATCTCTCGTTCTCCGTAGATACTTGAGAATATGCTTTACAGCTTGCCAATGTTTTGGTCCTGGATTTGATTGATATCGGCTGACCATGCCAACTGAATAACAAATATCTGGTCTAGTACAAAGCATGGCATACATGAGACTTCCTACTGCAGAAGCATAAGGAACTTGTCTCATCATATTTTCTTCCTCTTAAGTCTTAGGCCTTTGGTCATCAAACAGAGGAACTCCATGTCTAAAAGGAAGCAATCCCTTCTTGGAGTTTTGCATGCTAAACCGTTCTAGAACCTTATTTATATATCCAGTTTGTGATAAACCTAACATCTTATTCTTGCGATCTCGCCAAAGCTTGATCCCTAGAATAAAGTTAGCTTCACCTAAGTCCTTAATATCAAATTGGCTTGACAACCAAACTTTTACTGATGACATTACCCCTACATCATTTCCAATGAGTAGAATATCATCAACGTAAAGCACTAGGAATATTACTACTTTATCTCGATGTCTTTTGTACACACATGGTTCATCAAGATTTTGTTCAAAACCAAATAACTTGATTGCTTGATCAAATTTGATGTTCCATGACCTAGATGCTTGCTTAAGTCCATAAATGGACCTATTTAACTTGCATACCATATGCGCTTGGTTCTTTGCTATGAAACCTTCCGGTTGCATCATATAGATTTCTTCTTCAAGATTGCCATTAAGAAATGCAGTCTTGACATTCATTTGCCAAATCTCATAATCATAATAAGCAGCAATGGATAAGAGAATTCTGATAGATTTAAGCATGGCTACTGGCGAAAAAGTTTCATCATAGTCAATACCTTCTTTTTGTGTATACCCTTTCGCCACTAGTCTTGCTTTAAAGGTTTCAACCTTTCCATCTATCCCTCTCTTTCTCTTGTAAACCCATTTGCAACCAACAGGTTTAATGCCACTAGGCGCCTTTACAAGATCCCAAACTTGGTTGGAATACATAGAATCTAATTCAGATTTCATAACTTTGACCCAATGATGTGCATCTATATCATTCATTGCCTCTTCATAAGTGTAGGGATCCGATTCAGCCTCTTCTGAGATAGCTTCATAAGTTTCTCCCAAACCTATGAATCTTATGGGAGGCCGAACAATTCTCCCACTACGACGAGGCACCTGTGTACTAGTCATCTCATGAGTAATATCTTGTGGTGTATCTAATACAGCCACATCATTCCTAGTTTCATTCATTGGTTGTTCATTTACAGGTTCATTCATTTCAGCCAAAACAACTTTATTTCTAGGATCAAAATTATTCATATAATCATCTTCCAAAAATTTGGCATGTGTGCTAACAAACACTTTGTTATCTTTATGATTATAGAATAAATAACCCTTTGTTTCTTTTGAATATCCTAAAAACATGCATACTTCGGTTTTAGCTTCCAACTTATCAGACTTCCTTTTCAACACATGTGTTGGACATCCCCAAATGTGGAGATATTTCATACTAGGCTTACGCCCACTCCACAATTCCTTAGGTGTGTTAGGAACAGATTTTGATGGAACTAAATTCAAAATATGCACTGCAGTTTTTAGTGCATATCCCCAAAAAGAAACTGGTAAAGTTGAGTAACTCATCATGGACCTAACCATTTCCAAAAGAGTCCTATTCCTTCTTTCTGCTACACCATTCTGTTGGGGAGTTCCAGGTGCAGTCAATTGGGATATGATCCCATTTTGAGTTAAGTAATCCTTGAAATCCCCAAGAAGGTATTCACCACCACGATCAGATCGGATGGCTTTTATGTGTTTACCTAATTGATTCTCAACTTCAGCCCTAAACTCTTTGAACTTTTCAAAGGTTTCGGACTTCTGTCTCATTAGATATACATAACCATATCTTAAGTAATCATCGGTAAAAGTGATGAAGTACTAATAACCTCCTTTTGCTTGGGTTGACATAGGACCACATACATCTGTATGAACTAATTCAAGCAATTCTTGGGCTTTTCTACCTTTTGCATTAAAAGGTCGTTTGGTCATTTTACCTTCCAAACAAGATTCACAAACTGGAAATTCATCAAAGTCCAATGGCTCTAAGAGTCCATCTTTGATCAGTCTTTGAATTCTGTTTGGATTAATATGACCCAAACGCAAGTGCCAAAGATATGCTTTATTAGTAGAAGGAAACTTTATCTTTAATGATTTTACATGAGAGTTATGATCTAATTCAGAATTTTATAATTCATGCTTATCATGAGTTAAAATATAAAGACCATCCACAATATTGCCAGAACAGATAAACACTTTATCCTTCTTTATTACAACATTGTCTTTCAGGATAACATAATATCCATGTTTACCTAAATAAGTTGCAGAAATTAAATTCCTACGAACATTAGGTACATACAAACAGTCTTCTAATATTAAAACTCTAGATTCAAAACATAAATTAAACACTCCAATAGTTACAACTGGAATCCTGCTCCCATCAGCCAAGGTAAGAAACATTTCCCCTTCATTCAGTTTTCTGGTCTCCTGAAACCCCTGCAAGGATTTACAGATATGATTAGTACAACCTGAATCCACACACCAGGAATCTATGGGATTCTGTACCAAACATGTTTCAAGAAGAAATGTACTTTTCATACCTTTATTCTTGGCAGCCTTAAATATTGGACAATTCCTCTTCCAATGTCCTTTCTCACCACAATGGAAACACTTTCCTTTGGTTTTCTTTCCTTTATTGGCAACTCCTAAGGCAACTTGTTTACCATCTTTCTTGGAGAAGTCTTTCTTCTTCTTCTTCTTACCCTTGCCTTTCGACTTAGGTTGAGAAATAGAAGCTTCAGCCATATTAGCATCAACACTAGAAGTACCAAGGATGCCTTCCGCCGCTACCAACTCATTCATCAATTCAGACAATGTATAGATCTTTTTGTTCATATTATAGTTAAGTTTGAATTCCTTGAATGATTCTGGTAGTGACTGGAGTATCATATCCACTTGGGATTCTCCATCAATATCGGCACCTAAAACTTCCAATGTATTCAGATTAGAGATCATCCTTAGACAATGCTCCCTTGCTGAAGTACCTTCAGCCATTTTGGTATTATAAATCTGCCTCATAGTTTCTTGTCTTGCAGAACGGCCTTGCTCACCAAACATCTCCTTCAGACTTAGCATAATGTCCGAAGCTAGTTCTACATCCTGCATTTGATGCTGTAGAACATTTGAAATAGATGCTAGGATATAGCACTTAGCCATCTCATTAGATTTCTGCCAACGATCATATCGCTGTTTTTCCTCAAGAGGAGCATCTAATGATGGAAAGCTAGGACATGGTTGAGTAAGCACATATTTGTGCTCTTCAGCAGTAAGAACAATGTCCAAATTTCTTTTCCAGTCAACATAGTTGGATCCAGTCAGTTTGTTTTGATTAAGAATAGCAACAAGTGGGCTAAATGATGCCATGATTTTAAATCTGAAATAACAAACATGAATATAATAAGTAAACTAGACATTATCAATTTAGCATATAAACATATAATATGGAACCTTATAAAACCATAAAATAATATATGTAACGACAAACCAATCCATGTCTATAATTCCTTGGTAGCAAGTTTATTATAAATGATAGGCCATAAACTGAATGACCCCTTGTGATTTAAACTAATTAATTAATTTAGCCAAGTTATTAATTAATCAATTTAACATGCAAATACGTGGCAGCACAAACAAATCACCGAATAACTAAATATGCAGCGGAAAATAAATAACACGGTGATTTGTTCACGAATGGGGAAAAATCCTAACGGCAAAAACCCCACCGGGTGATTTTCAGGTCACCACTCCCGAAACTCCACTATTATCAAATCAAGCGGTTACAAATAAGGAATCCCAAGTACCTTACCAACCTACAGTTGAACCCTTACCCCAATACCCAATCGGACTTGATCTGTAGTGACAGTTCCCCCTTTTGATGCACGGCTCCCAAGTACGTGACTGACCAGATGCGCGGATCCCAGCACGCGACTTCAAACACCAACTTTAGGAAGAGAGGTTGGCTGCAAAGTTCTTCAGATCATCCTATGCAATGAAGAACACATTCACGGATCCCAAGAAAATCAGATTGGAATTCTGACTTTTTAATTCTCGACAGATAGCAGGTGTCGAGGTAGCTATCGAGCAGGTGTCGAACTTTAAAAATTCAGCACTTCGACTTGCTTTTTCTTGGACAGACTTGATGACTTCAACACTTGATCTTGAAACCTTGTTTCTAGAAGTATTAAAAACACCTAGAACTACCCAATTACAAGTATAGTGCGTTTTGTCAAAGGATTAGCCAATTTACATAAACATTATGACATATGTTCTTAATCATGTGAACACATATGTCCTAACAATCTCCCCCTTTGGCAATCCGTGACAAAACCACAACAAACAAATGAACATATGAGAGAAGTCATAAATCACTCAACTCATATTCACTTGTTACATACAATAAAATCTATCCTAACACAAACTCTTGAAAAACTTTGCAAGAAGAGAGTTTATGGCAAGTAGACTTTGACAACCTGTATTTCTGAAACACTTTTAAACAAAACTCATCAAGGCATCTTGTGTGAAACAGAAATTAAATAGATTGCTTACAAATATAAAGAACATGTGTATAAAGAGAGAAAAGAAACAACACATGAAGAGATAGGTGAAAAGAAAAACATACATCCACATATAGAGAAAGATAAGTACAATGTATGTAAAACTGGTCACAAGACCTCATATACAAGATCAATGTATCTATAAAGACTAGAAAAGAAAAAAAGATACATCAAAATCTCACTACATCCCTCAAAAATATGAACACTCCCCCTATCAAAAATGTCCTATACTAACTCTCCCCCTAAGATGACTACTCTCATAATCAAAAACTACTCCCCCTTTTTGTCACGAATGACAAAGGGTAGAGTGTCATGTAGACATCTCATCAGTAGAGCTAGCATCTCCATCATCATCATCGGAAGCATCATCGTCATCACCATCATCATCATCATCCTCAGAATCAGAATCTGAAGCCACTGGAGGAAGTGGTGGAGGAGAAGCCTCAGAAGCAAAACCACCCATGGTCGCCTGCCGTCGTGCAATACGACCAACACGAACGTTCACCTGATACAACTCAGTGGTGAGTGTATCGAGGTGAGCATCCATGCGCTGCAACTGCGCCATAATGTCTCCAAGAGATACATCGCCTGAAGAAGAAGGAGGAGCCGATGTAGATGGAGCAGATCTGGATGGAGCCGAACGGGAGGGCGGAGTGGAATCCGGCTGTCTCGACCTGAACTGTGCCTCACTACATTTTACGGTAGCGGCATCTATGGCAGATATGTGGGTGAAGTGGTCGGACGAAGGGAAAGGGATGGAAAAATGGCGTAGAATCCTCGTGATAGCGGAAGGAAAGATGAGCTTATCACGGGACGCCGTATCTAAATGAACATCAATGATAGAGAAAATGAAGTGAGAAGGAAAATCTATCGTGAGATGCTCAAGTAGAGATAACAAAAATCGATCACGAGGCTCTGTAATAGAGTTATAGTGAGAGAGAGGATGAAGTACAAAGGTCATCACCATGTTAAGGAACCTAGGACCTTTAGCAAAAGGTCTACATGATGTGTATTGGTGCTCACCCCAGTCAGAAGGGCGCTCACAAAAAGCAGAAATAAGCTCATCCTTGGACACAGTCCTCAGTCGCTCACAGGTAGGATAGTCAGGAAACTCTATCCTAGGGACCCTAAGCACATCCACAACCAGCTGCGGTGTGACAGGGATGCGCGTACCTCGAACGCTAGTGAAAAAGAGAGGTACTGAACGATCAATCCCGTGCATGTTGGAGTAAAACTCCTGAATCAGCATGAGAGGACAGGTAACCGGGATGTCACATAGTGGCCCCCATCCCCTACTGTGAATGACAGAGGGAAGGTCAGTGTCGGCAAAGTCTGCCAGAACAACGTGGCGTTCCGAATGAACACCTCGTTTAGAAAAGTTCTCAGTAAATGCCTTGTAGGTATCTCCATCACGGAACCGAAGATTATGAGGAGCAGTATCAGAAGATGAAGAAGCTCCAGAACGTAGAGGGTTCCGAGCCGGAGTGGATTTACGTTTAGGTGCCATAGATGCAACTAACGTAAAAGAATGAGAAAAGAGATAGAGAGGGAGACAATCAGAAAAGTCCCAAACAGTTCAAATATGAAAATATGTTGAACAAAATGGACGTATGCATGGGAATGCATGGGCATGTGACATGTAAACTTAAAAAGCATCATGGGCTCAGCCCAATCCAATCCTATCAGCACACAGACAAGAAACACACATCTAAATGCATGACAAGATCATTCTAATGCACATGGAATGCAATGTATGACATTTTAAAAACATTTGAGTGAAAAACCAACCCAAAATTTCAAGAAAAACTTTTCAATTTTGAAAAACCCCAAAAATTTAAAAAAAAATCCCAAAACCTAAGATTCAAATTATGAAATGCATGAAAAGGAATGGAAAAGAAGATCATACCACTTGATTTGAAGCAAGAAAGGCTGAAAATCACTTGGGATGAAGATTGGAGTGAAGAAAAGTTGTTTGGAAGTTGAACCGCCTCGGACAGATCGAAGAGAGATCGAGCAAATGAGGGAGAAATCGCGATCGCATCTTAAATAGGCACCTCAGTAAATCTCGACAGCTGAGGTGTCGAGAGGTATCGAGGGTGCTATCGAGATAGGTATCGAGATTTTTGCCTTCGACAGATAAGGTATCGAGGAGGTATCGAGGTACCAAACAGCTGAACCAATAAAGAATCTCGATCGATCGACTAGGTGTCGAGAAGGTATCGAGGAGACAGAGATTTTCTCGATCGATCCACCAGGTGTCGAGGAGGTATCGAGATTGCGATAAGAAAAAGACTTGAAAATCTCGACAGCTGATCAGGTATCGAGGAGGTGTCGAGGAGGTGTCGAGCCAGCAGAGAAAAGCAGGTTTTCGAGAAGAGAAAAACACAAACATGTATGCAATCAAGACAAACACCTCAACCATGATCCAACCAGCATAAAAAGCTCTCAAAAATCATCTCTCAATGAAAATTTAAGCACATGGATCTCCCAAAAACACACACACACACTAAACAAGTCTAACCAATTTTATATTTCAAAAATAAGTCATGACAGTTTAGTGAGCATACAACAGTACATGTAAAACCTTTGTGATGGCCAAATCACATTGTACCTGCACATGTATCAAAAGTAGCAAAGAATATTGCGTGTTATGTGTGAAGAACATCACAAGATTGCATATGTGTATACATGTTATGACGATTTGAGATACGAGAAAATAACTTTAACTCACACACAATCATAACTGTTTGATGGGGACTATCACCTTCGAGGTACATCCTATAACTCCCACATCTCCTAGAATACACGCTTGCAACCATTTTTAAAGCATTTTTAATCTTTTTGCTTCTTATTTTCTTTGCATATTTTCTTTTTAAACATATCATGCATGGGCTTATGAGAAAGAAAAGAAATACCCATTGATATTTGACATTTCAATTTTGCTATGCCTAAGCACACAAATGTCATTGACATCACACTTTTGCTATGCCGAAGCATACAGATGTCATTAATGATTGGCGGGCAACAGTGGTGAGATGGTTATTAATGCCTTTCTCTTAGGATTTTCTAGTCCTACCCGTCAAAAAGAGTGATATGAGTGTTTAAGTTTAAGAAATAACCTAATCTTACTCATCACAAACAAGAGCCACAAAGCTCACTTGCTTAGTTGTGCATAAAGATGCTCATCTAAGCTACAAGAGATACAAAGTTTAGAAAACTTTGTTTCATTGGCCATCCAAGGTACATAAGTACCAAAGTACACAAAACACACACTGTTTTTGTATTTTTCAATTTTTTTTTATTTTTTTTATTTTTATATGAAAAACAAAATAAACAAAACTGAAAGTAAACACACAAAGACATGTTAAAAAAAAACAATGCATAAAACTAGACTGACTCAGCAAAAATGCAAAACACACAAGCAATGCAATAAACAAGATAAACAAGAAGGGAGAAGAAAGTGATAAAATCACTTAGAGTCCTTTTTCTTCCACACCTTGGAAGAACCTTTCCTTTGATTAAAACTTTGAACCGGCGGTAAGGGGGAGGAATTAAAACCGTTCAAGTTCGAAAGGAACATGAGGGCTTTCAGAAGATCTCCAAGAGGAGCAAGAGAGGATTGAAGCTGATTTTGGCTTCCAAATGCTGTCATACTGTTGCTCTGTTGGGTGGCTAGCCACTTGTAACAATTTGGTCGAGTATGACCGGCAGCTCCACAATGATAACAGAGATGCTGCTTCTTTTGTTTAGGCTTTTGAGAGTTAGCCTTCTTATCCCTAGGGAGTTTAGCATCTTTCTTTTCTAACTTAGGGGGTGCTCCTAAGATGGATTTACCCTTGTCTATGTTCTCACTAGCTAATTCAGTTTTAACATCAATGTTCTTAATTTTATCAGTATTAGCAGGAGGAACAAAAACAGTAGAACTAGTAGAAGCAGAGTTAGAGATAGAAAGACCATACCCTAAACCTGTTCGATCTGAAGCAGATTTTTGGTTGCTGAGCATCTCATCAAGTTTTGCACTTGAAGTCCTCTCCAGTTGAGCTCTGACTTGAAACAGCTCTGCTTCAAGCTTCTTGGTCTTCTCAGCCAGGAAATTGTTCTCAAACCTCAGTGCTCCAATAGTTTGATTCGCCTCATCAAACTTTGTGGACAATTCTTCTCTATCAAGTTCCACTTCACTGAGCTTCTTGGTGGCCAGCCTGTATAACTTCTCATGCTTCTCTAAGAGCTTGTAAAGCTTCTCATAGGCTGAATGGATATCATCTTTGTCATCCATCTTCTCACATTCAGTGTCCACCAATTCTTCTTCTTCTTCTTCCTCAACAATCCCTTTAGTAGAATTGACTGAGGCAGTGAAGGCATTTAGGATTCCGTCATCCTCATTGTCGGAATCATCTTCAGGCTCAGTGTCACTCAGGGTTGCAGCAAGAGCCTTGCTCTTTCCAATGCTCTTCAGATATGTAGGACACTCATTCTTCATGTGTCCAAACCCATGACACCCAAAACACTTTGGTCCTGCCAGAACAGTGTAATGACCGCCATCCTTGGCATCCTTCCTTCCTTTATCTTGGCTCTTGAATTGTGAAGAACTGGATTGCCTTCGGTCCTTGTCGAAGCTCCTCCCATTGGCATTCTTCATAAACTTCTTGAACTGCCTTGTAATGTAGGACTTCATCTTGGAATCTTCATCATCGGAAGACTCATCTGTGTCACTGCTCTTCGCCTTCAGGGCCATGCTCTTGCCCTTGCTTGACTTGCCTATTCTTGATAACCCTAGCTCGTAGGTCTGCAAGTTCCCAACCAACTCAGTCAAAGGAATTTTATCAATGTCTTTTGATTCTTCAATTGCCGTTATCTTGGCATGAAATCTCTCAGGTAGAGATCTGAGCACCTTCCTTACAACCTTGGGTTCAGGGATGGTTTCCCCAAGATTGAAGGCTGAGTTCACTATGTCTTTAAGCTTGGCATAGAACTCATCGAATGACTCATCCTCCTCCATCTTGATTTCTTCAAAGCTAGTAGTGAGCCTCTGTAGCTTTGAATCCTTGACAGCCTTTGTTCCTTCATAGGTTGTCTGGAGGATGGTCCACGCCTCCTTAGCAGTTTCTGTTGAGGATATCTTCTTGAACTCCTCATTAGTGACAGCGCTAAATAGGGCATTCAACGCTCTGCTGTTGAAGTTTGCTGCCTTGATCTTGGCTTCATCCCAATCGGCCGGCGCTTCTTTTGGCTTGGTCCAGCCAATCTCAACAGCTTGCCACACCTTCTCGTCTAAGGACTGCAAAAAAGCTCTCATGCGTACTTTCCAGTAGGCATAGTTAGTCCCATCAAATAAAGGAGGTATAATGAGAGATTGTCCTCTATCCATGACAGCAGGGGTCAATGGATCAACACAGCAAAGATTAACCTAATCAGAGTGTGCCTGCTCTGATACCACTTGATAGGCCACAAACTGAATGACCCCTTGTGATTTAAACTAATTAATTAATTTAGCCAAGTTATTAATTAATCAATTTAACATGCAAATACGTGGCAGCACAAAAAAAATCACCGAATAACTAAATATGCAGCGGAAAATAAATAACACGGTAATTTGTTCACGAATGGGGAAAAACCCTAACGGCAAAAACCCCACCGGGTGATTTTCAGGTCACCACTCCCGAAACTCCACTATTATCAAATCAAGCGGTTACAAATAAGGAATCCCAAGTACCTTACCAACCTACAGTTGAACCCTTACCCCAATACCCAATCGGACTTGATTTGTAGTGACAGTTCCCCCTTTTGATGCACGGCTCCCAAGTACGTGACTGACCAGATGCGCGGATCCCAGTACGCGACTTCAAACACCAACTTTAGGAAGAGAGGTTGGCTGCAAAGTTCTTCAGATCATCCTATGCAATGAAGATCAGGAAGATGCTTGGTCACAAAATCCTACGGTGCAAAATACACAGCAACTTCTTGAAGAAGATGAACTAGGTCAAGAACTTCGTCTTAGATCACAATTTGCTTGAACAAGGATTGCTCAATGCTTATGCAACTTGTGTCTTTTGACGGCTCTTAAAATACTCCTTAAATATGTTTAGGGTTAGAAGAAAAGAAGGCCCAAAAACACATTCACGGATCCCAAGAAAATCATATTGGAATTCTGACTTTTTAATTCTTGACAGATAGCAGGTGCCGAGGTAGCTATCAAGCAGGTGTCGAGCTTTAAAAATTCAGCACTTCGACTTGCTTTTTCTTGGACAGACTTGATGACTTCAACACTTGATCTTGAAACCTTGTTTCTTGAAGTATTAAAAACACCTAGAACTACCCAATTACAAGTATAGTGCGTTTTGTCAAAGGATTAGCCAATTTACATAAACATTATGACATATGTTCTTAATCATGTGAACACATATGTCCTAACAATAAACACATTAATTGATTGAGAACTATTCTCATTATTAGTGCTATCATGATAACTCTTATCATACACTAATAATATGCTGTATTAGCTTTAGCCTCTAAATGATAATGACATAGCTCCTTTGGGAGGTTAACATTACATTTAGTCTAGTGTATACCATTATCTAGAATCATGTGTAGTCACATTTCATCTCCCTTATAATGTTTAAACTTGTAGTACCATGGAACAAAACACCCTCCTTTGGGATCGCGAGGCATATACGCCAAGACGAGGTGCTTGTCCACACTACTTTAAACAGGTTAGTTCAATCTTGTAGTACTTGAAGTAAACACCCTCCTTTGGGATCGCAAGGCATATACGCCAAGACGAGATGCTTACCCACACTACTATGAACCGATAATGGAGGCCGTGAGATCCAACCCTTGAATCTCTCTCCCACTAGATATTTTAAATTGAAGGTTTTTATGATCAAGAACCATAATAATGCTCGAAACCCTTGGAAACATAATCCTAATCTCATTAGGAATAAATTTCATTAAATGAATAATCTAATCCTAGCATTAATATGACAGCATATATAAATATATATAACGTAATAAAAACCCATATTACATTATAAACCCATATTACATTATATATAATATAATATATGGATTATAACATGTAATATATAATTATTACATTACATATAATATACGGATTCAACATGAAATAAAGAACTTGAATCCTTTATAAGCAATTTACATATAAACCCATATTATAATATATGACAATTATCACACCATATATATATATACCATACGGATTCAATACTTCCAAGGAAAGTAGTTTTCATGCTTATAATATAGTCATCAAGAACTTGCATATAAAACCATATGAAAGCATGTTACTGACAGAATGAAAATGTCATATAGATCCACGAAAACATGCAAGATCAAGAGCCTTATAATAATCAAACCATTCATGCCTTATATTTCCATATCCAACCGGTGCAATATCATAGTGCACTCACATGACAGTTATTTCAATAACTGTATCCGAACAACTAGAAGATTATGGCCAAGGATAAATATATATGCGCCAAGCCATGTATATCATCTAGAAGTTTATAGAAACTTCAATCTATATAACCGAATGGTCTTCAATCATTGTTATATAACAAGGATTCAAATAAATCCTTTAAGATAACAACATGCAACCGTGGGCCAACATTGATCCTTTTGAAGACGGAATTCCATATTAAAAGGAATTCACTTCACATCAACGCAAAGTCAATCTCCAAAAATAAATTATGAAATCAAAAATCCTATAAATGTGATTATATAGAACAATCACGGCAGATTCAAGAATCCCATCGTGCAAAGAAAATGATATTCTTTGATTCTTAAATTCAATCACATGTTATACAATCATGATATGAAAACCTGGCTCTGATACCAATTGTTGGTTAAATCTGGTTTTGTATCTCATACAAAACACATAGCGGAAACAACAAACAAACATCTATTTCATTCATGATCGATAACTTGCACTATATAAATTTCAGAATTTAAGAACAAGATAACGTACCTTGATGCGGTGAAATTCAAAACAAAAGATTAGAAGTACTTAGGAACACTTTTAATCTTCACTCCAATTCCACTTTACGCCCAAGAAGTGTGGTCTCTCAATCAGTTTCTAAGGGAGAATAACGAGTGGCTTCACTCACACATACACACCACTTCACAATGGTGTCTCACTTTTTCTCTAATAAAAATTCTGTATGTCTCTCCCTTTATATATAACTGATTATCTAATTGGGCCGGCCTATTGGGCCTTTCCAATTGGGCTTTAATGTGTGGCTTGGAGTGGGACCAAAAGGACCAATAAGACACTAGCTTCAATGGGCCTTGGGCTTTTCTGTCAACTCTTGACAAGTCCAAAGTTACCATTAATTATATTTAATACCACTATATAAATATAATTGCACTCTAGGCCTTATTAATAAATTATATCCCAAGACTTTATTATACATGCAACCCCTTCATAAAATATTCGTAGTAATTCAAAGTCATGAATATAGACTGCCACTTTGAAAATTACTACATCTTAATCCTTGAGTACCCAATTTAATCCTTTTAAGTTATTCATCATATATTTAAGAAATCCAATTTCATAAATATATACTTTAGTAATTTCTTACCAAAGTGGTTAGGCCTAACTCTCTGAATAACAAACCCATTAAACTTATCTCAATGGAATATTTTGTATCTCCGTTAAGAGACTATGAATTCCATCTTGAAAATATATGTTCCATCAACACTAAATGTGGCTACCCAACATACTAAGGTTTTGATCGTTACTTTAGATCTCACTCCTGATATATCAAAGCAACCTACATTTCATGATCAGGTCCATTATTCTCTCAGGATTAAGAGTTCATGCAAATATAAGTCGTGAGATTTATTATTCAATTGACAGTCGTTAGGAGAATAATAAATCTCACAGCGGTCCAGTTCAATATGTCTTAACTCTTAAAACATATCAACATATCAACTAGAAGTCACCACTTCCATGATCAAGATAAATCATCTTAGTTAATATGTTATAGTCTTCGCAGATGAAATGCCCAATTTCATCATCGACTACGGACCAAATTCTGAGTTTACAAAGAACTTGTGACTTATATCTTCTGTGACTAAATCACATAAATCACATACTATGCATCTCATGGACTATATGATAATGTCTAAATATTCTTGTTACCATTATTTCAGATAATAATAAAACAACTTTATTAATCACAACATTAAGTCATACATAATGTCATACATAGCATCATACAATAGGATTTAAGGGCATTAATCCTAACAGTCTTCTTCTTCATCCACATCTTCAATTATCCCCTCAGTAGGATTTACAGTGGTAGTGAAGGCATTTAGGATTCCATCATCCTTATTATCCGAATCATCCTCAGGCTCGATGTCACTCAAGGTAGTAGCAAGGGCCTTGCTTTTCCCAATGGTCTTGAGATAAGTTAGGCACTCTTGTTTCATGTGTCCGAAACCTTGACACCCAAAGCACTTTGGTCCTGAAGGAACAGTGTACTGACCACCATCCCTGGCATCCTTCTTCCATTTGTCTTGGCTCTTGAAATAAGATGAATTGGACTGCTTGCGATCTTTGTCAAATCCTTTAGCATTGGCATTCTTCATAAACTTTTTGAGTTGCCTTGGGATGTAGGATTTTATTTTAGAATCTTTATTGTCTGAGACTCATCTGTGTCACTGCTCTTGGCCTTCAGTGCCATGCTCTTTCCCTTACTCAATTTCCAAATCTTTGTCAAACCTAACTCATAGGTTTGCAGCTTGCCAACCAGCTCTGTTAGAGGAATCTTGTCAATGTCCTTTGATTCCTTAATTGCGGTGATCCTAGCAAGAAATCTCTCAGGTAGAGATCTGGGCACCTTTCTAACAATCTTGGGTTTGGGAATGGTTTCCTTAAGATTAAAGGCTGAGTTCACTATGTTTTTGACCTTGGCATATAACTCATCAAACAACTCATCCTCCTCCATCTTGATATCTTCAAAGCTTGTAGTAAGCCTCTGAAGCTTCAAATCCTTGACAGCCTTGGTTCCTTCATAGGTTGTTTGGAGGATGGTCCATGCTTCCTTGTCAGTTTCAGTAGAGGATATCTTCTTATGTCGACTGCTGTTTGTTGGAAATTTAGACCCCTTAAACTATAACCAGATTGCGTAGTCTAGATTAATTAGCCAAGTTGTTACTTAGTCAAATTAAGCAATTCTAGGTTAAAACAATCACAAAATCATATCATGCATGTAAAACAAATAAAGCAGCGGAATAATAAATAACACAGTGATATGATCACCCAGGAAAACCAAACCGGTAAAAAACCTGGGGAGGATTTTACCCACCGATCCTCAAGGCAAAACGGAATCCACTAAGAAAGAATTGAAGTTGTTACAAAAGGACTTACAAGCTACCCCGCTTGACTTCCTAATGCTACCCACCAGTAGTAACTTCCTGACACGACCACGCGCAGGCTCCGAATCCACGGACTACTTCTTTCTTTGTCTTCCTTCAATCAGGTACAAGCTCCTCGCTTGTTAATCTTTAAGCTTCAGTGGTTGCAACCTTGTTGATCATCAATATGTAGATAATATCTCTACCTTGAAAACCCTAAGTTATGTGTAAAGGAAAGCTCCTCTAGATCTCACAAGAGATTTACACAAAACCGCAATGTATGAGCAACAACACAACTTGTGCAACTCTGAAAAACGTAGCTAGGGTTTGCCTTATATACCTAGGGCAAAAACATAAAAACCTAGACGTTTAAAGAGTTAGGGCTGAGTTGGAATTCTGCAGAAAAACACATCTGGGCCGATTTTCGATCGATCGAGAATTACATTCGATCGATCGAGCCAGGCCGAGAAGCTCCAATGCTTCTGCAGTCTCTCGATTCCAACTTTACAAAATTAAACCAACTTTGAGCAAGCCTAAACAAGACTAAACATATTGTTTTGATCATGGTTTGCCAACATTACAAATTAGGTTCTAAATACATAAAATCCTAAGACCTTAAAACCTAACAAACTCCCCCTTTGGCAATCCGTGACAAAACACAAATTAAAAGCTCAAAGTTTACAAGTAAATAGCCCTTTACAAAAAAAATGCTCATAAACCAAATTCAATCCTAACTACTATCCATCAGTTGCAAGTGTAGACAGCAGCCAAATCGAATCAACCTGTATATTCCTGAAACACTCAACAAACGCATAAACGCATGTGTGACAGAAAAACAGTAAATCAACAAATAAATTCTTGACTTCACAAAACACAAAACAAAGACATATATCATGAAAAACTCATAAATATAAATCAATGAGCCGTGAACAAGAAACAGAAATAAAAACATAAGTAAACTAACTCTCCCCCTAAGTTAGATACAACAAAAAGTGTTTATATATATTCTCCCCTTTCAAAAATAATTTCAACTCCCCCTAAACAAAACAAACCTGATTCCCATAAACATGATTCCCATAAATCAAACCTGATTCCCATAAACATGATTCCCATAAATCAATAATTTCTCCCCCTTTTTGTCACGCATTGACAAAGACAACTCATACAAAGAGTAAACAGTCAACATACGCAATAAAAAATAAGAGAAAACAGAGAATCAAGGGGAACACAGAACAATTCAACTCTATAGAAAATAGAGACAGCTCCCCCTATGAACAACATAGGTTAAAAAAAACTTTTCTCCCCCTATAAAAATAGGAAAAACAAAACAAGTTGTGGGAAAAACAGTTTTGGGGAAAAATAAAGGGGGTGGGGAAATCAGCAGCAGCAGCACCTACAGGATCAGGAACAACCTCACCAACAGGACCAAAGTTAAAAACACACAAATCAAAGTTAAAAACTAAGGTGAGGATACACATGAAGAAAAAATATTCTCTCTTTCAATAAAATGCAAACATGGCATTATATGACCCATATACAGTTGCATGAGTAGAGAAAATATTTGCACATTGATTATCCATCATATCTCTTAAGAAAAATATTTTCTATAGTTCACATATAAAAAAGGCATATACTAGAAAGTACATAGCTCAAAAATTAATCAATCAATTTTTTGATCAAGTTGAGTACCCAATGTAGCAAAGTGTATGCATGCTATGTGTGAAAACAATGAGAGATATGACTGCAAAACTGCAAGATGAATACAGAAATCAATGCAATGCATGTGAATCCTAAACATAAAAGATGCATGATAAAATATGTCATGATGCATGCTCTAATGCAGTAAAAAATTAAGTTCAATTGAGATTAAATTTGACAAAATTGGCCTGAGCAGGGAATTTTCTAACAAAAATCCCAAAATTGAAAACCACTCGTTGAAATTTTTAAACAAATTGATGAATTTAGCATTACTAAACACAGCACATAGAATATAATGCCTAATTTCATCAAAACAACAAGCCAATTTCATCAAATTCAACTCAATTTCACAAAAGCCCCAATTCGGATCAAGAACAAACCCTTTTTAAAAAAAAAAAAAACTTCTCAATGATCTTCGATCGATCGAAAATTACATTCGATCGATCGAATGACACAGTCATTTTGAGACAATTGAGAGCACTTTTTCGATCGATCGAAAATCAAAATGGATCGATCGAACTGGGCAGAGACTCATAAAATTTTTGAGAAAAAAACACAGTTTTGAAAAACACAAACCTAATTTTGAAAACAACGAAAACTAAATGCATGAGTATGAGGTGGAATGCTTTTTCAAAAACCCAAATTTTAAACCCAATTTTCTCAAAAAACAAGTTTCAATCATTCTCCCATTGAATTTTCTTAAGCAACAAATATTCTGTGCACAAATCTCAAGATATTTTCAAATTTTTAAAACTTGAAACACATTTTGCATTAAAATCAAGGAACTTTTAATCTTGGATGCCCACAACAAAATCACACATAATATAATGTACCAAGTTTAACAAAGAGTAACTTGTGTAGTGTGTGCAACTAGCAAAAGCTTGAGATACATGTGAGGTGATATGTGAATAGCAATCAAACACAAAGTCTACACAATTCATCACATAGAATTTAAAAGAGACTATCACCTAAAGAGTTACATCCTATAACTCTCACATCTCCTAGAACAAAAGCTTGCAATCATGTAAGTTTCTTGTATTTTTGCCTCTTATTTATATGAATTGGCATTCAGCCTAATAGTACACACCGGTTTGAATTAAGTGAATTGGCATCATGCCTAATAATACACACCAGTTTTAATTTAATTGAGACTACACCTTATGTTCTTTTTGTGCATGTGCTACACTTTCTCAAGCACAAAATCTTATGATATGCACTAAGGTGTTCATGATTGGCTAGTGAACAGTGGTGAGATGGTTATTTATGCCTTTCTCAAAAGGATCAAGTCCGTCAGTCAAAAACAAGTGACTTCATGATTAAGGCAAAGTGATTAAGAACCACACACATCTTTCCCACACAACATGCACTACAAAGTTTCAACTAGTAAAGTGCAATAAATAAGCTCATCCAAGTTAAACAAGGTACATAAACATGTTATGTAAAAAATAATATGGCCAATCCTTGATTATAAATCCAAGATCTATAATACAAAACACAAAAATCTTTTTGGTTTTAACAAACATTATAACCACTTGTTGAGATTTTGAAAAAAATTTATGACCAAAAACAAAAACACACATTGTGCTAAATGATCAATGCAAATGCAGTGCATGACAATGCTTAACTAAGCTATAGAGGGTACACAAACAAGAAATATCAATTTCTTAATTAACCCATGAGTACATGTACAAACTAGTACATCCTCACACAAAATCAAAAATAACTTAGCACAAACTATTCAAGTTTCTCCACAATGTCAAGCATGTTCTAAATCAAGAGAGATATCAAAACTCATGTAATCCTCAAGAAAAATAAAACAAGACACAAAATAAAATAGTTTTGTCTTTTTGAAAATTTTTCAATGTTTTTGGATTTTTTTTAATAAAAAAAAAAAACCTAGAAAAAACAACACAACCAAAAACAGAAACAAGACATGTCCACAAATATAGAAAGAATTAAAACAGGGACAAGTTAGCAACACTCACCTTGAAGGATCTTTTCTCACCCATATAGCACGATTCTTCGGCTTTGTAGGTGAAAATCCATGAGAAGCAGAGTGTATTTGAGGAATTACACCAATCTTCTGAGAGAGACTGAAATCCTGCAAATTCCTTTCACAAGCCAACAAGCTTAAATTTTTCAAAAGCATATGAAACAATTTATATGGACTTATGGCAGGAGCAATATCATCACATATCCTAGATTGACATACAGAATGCTTAAATTTCAATTTATGACAATTAGGACGAATGTGACCGGAGACACCACAAAAGTGACAAACAGGAACAAATTTAGGAACATCAGTATTCCTAACAGCAAGTCTAGTCTCAGATTTCAGTTTTTGCCTCAACAAAGAACAATTTGGTCTAATATGACCAACAACACCACAATAGTGACAAGTAGGCACAAAAACAGATTTATTATGCTCTCTAACAGTAGGTTTAGACTTAGGTTTAAAGACTTCAGCGTCTACATCAGAACTTTTACCTTTGTCTAACCTAGCACAATAAGCCTTTTCTTTATTATTCCTCTTAAAAGGAGGGATATAAAATTTTTCAGTTTTAGGCTTAAGAGAAACAGAAACAATTCTGTTATCATCAACAGGCTTGGTACTAATCAAATTTTCAAGTTTAGCTTTAGACTTAGCTAACTCTTGTTCCAAGCTTTTCATCTTCTCATCTTGAGAGGAAATTTGATTTCTCAAAAATTCATTCTTTTTATTAGATTCAACTAATCTCACAATCAATTCCTCTTTTTCAAGATTAGCCAATTTTAACTCTTCTTTAAATTTCTTAGCAATTTTCAATGATTTAGATAATTCCTTACGAAGAGTTTCAAAAGCATCAAAAAAATCAGCAGAAACAATAGTGTCCTTTTTATTCAAAACATCACAGGTATCAACAAAATCAGCCGAAGCATGAGCAGAAACATGATCAGAAAGACACTTTAAATTATCCATGACAACAGGGGTCAAGGATCAGCTCTTAGATCAAAAGATCTACAACAAGAAGAGCTACCCGCTCTGATACCACTTGTTGGAAATTTAGACCCCTTAAACTATAACCAGATTGCGTAGCCTAGATTAATTAGCCAAGTTGTTACTTAGTCAAATTAAGCAATTCTAGGTTAAAACAATCACAAAATCATATCATGCATGTAAAACAAATAAAGCAGCGGAATAATAAATAACACAGTGATATGATCACCCAGGAAAACCAAACCGGTAAAAAACCTGGGGAGGATTTTACCCACCGATCCTCAAGGCAAAACGGAATCCACTAAGAAAGAATTGAAGTTGTTACAAAAGGACTTA